>CM073495.1:62155500-63358500 GCA_037074585.1 Biancaea sappan
TAAAATTAGGTTCATCGTCTCAAAACTTAGTTGATGAAATCACCAAAAGATTAGATCAAATAAACGTTTCTAACAATAGGTTAAAAGTTCCCCAGATCAATACACTGTCCAAAGCAGAAAATGATCAACAATTAGAAATTAATAAAATTAGCTTTAGGAATCCAAGACCAGTGACTATGAATTACTACCATAGACCTAGTTACCCAGATACCCAGTATGAAGAAAATACTTTAGTTATAGAAGCCATCTATAACGGCGAGGCTATAGTAGAATGGAACATTGATGGTCATAGTGAGCATCAAATTTTAGGAATAATTCAAAATATGTCAATGTGCGCCACGGCGTATAGGATCAAAAATAATGAAGAAAGGTCAATAGTAACCATGTTAATAACTGGTTTTACTGGTCAATTAAAAATCTGGTGGAATAACTATCTCACAGAAGCTGAAAGGTCCGCAATTAAATTCGCTGTTAAGCAAGAAGAAGTTAATGGTCAAGTAATAGAAGTTCAACATTCAGTAGCAGTTTTAATTTATGCCCTTATAAAACACTTTGTAGGAAACCCCATAGATTTCCAACAAAGAATAGGAAACCAATTGATTAACCTCAGATGTCCAACGATGTCTGATTTTAGATGGTACAAGGACATGCTCCTTACCAAGTTATACACCCGGTCTAATAGTAAGGAAAACTACTGGAAAGAAAGGTTTTTAGGTAGTTTACCCAACCTATTTGCCGAAAGAGTTAAAGAAAGCATTAGGAAACAATGCAACAATACACTTCCCTTTAGTCATATGACTTTTAGAGAATTAATTAATTTTGTTACAAACGAAGCTCTTATTGTATGTAATGATATGAAGCTTCAATCAAAATTAAAATCTGAGTTCAAGAGTACCCATAGAGAATTAGGAAATTTCTGTAATCAATACGGGATTGAAAAGATTCGAGCCCCTTTTGCTTAAAATAAAAGAAATAGGAAGATCCATAGGTACCCTGTCAGGAAGACATATCGTCGCCACCCTGACAAGCCTATTAGATCATTCCAAACAAAATATTCTGTTCAACAGTCTAGGAAACCTAGACACCAGAGTTCAAAAAATATCGATCGCAAACATATAGTTTGTTTTAAATGCGGGAGGTATGGTCATATTTCAAAATATTGCAAGCTCAAAAAATAAATTAATTTTTTAGAAATAGATGATAAGTACAAACAGAGTCTAATGAGTATTTTATTAGAAGATCAAAACTCTGAGTCAGAAAATGATTCAGATAATTCCAGTGTTCAACATGAATTATATCAGTTAGATCAACTGAGTAATTCATCATCTAGTTCAATATTTGATGAAGAAAGTCATTCAGAAATAGGAATTTGTAATTATAAAGACTGTTCAAAACTTTCAGGAAGTTGTTCAAAAACGATTAACGTAATCAATAGAGTTAAAGTTCAAACTTTACTAGAAATCTTAGATAAAATAAATGATGAAGAAATTAGGAAAGAATATTTGCTCAAGATTAAGGATATAATGGATTCGGAGGAACCTCAACCAAAACCAGAAATCAAACCTTATAATATTTAAGAAATAATTAATAGGTTTCAATACAATTCTGTTCAAGAAAAGGTTTCAATTAAGGAACTTCAAGAAGAAATCAAAATTATTAAAGAAGAAATTCAATTGCTCAAATAAAAGGATAATGACTTATCCTTAGACATTTTAAGTTTAATGGCAAATAAAGATGTTAGGAATTCTAGTGATCAAAACGAGCTAGGCGAAACCAGCTCTGAACTCAAAGAAAGTTATTTAAATATCCTCTCTAAAATATCTGTTCAAAAATGGTATTGTTATGTCAACTTTACCATAAAAAGCTTTAGTATCAAGGTGATCGCTCTGATAGACTCAGGCGCCGATCTTAATTGCCTTCAAGAAGGATTAATTCCTACACAATATTATGAAAAGACTACTGTAAGCCTTAGTGGTGCAGGAGGTAATAAACTTTCAATTAGGTACAAACTGTCTAATGCCAAGATATGTAATCAAGGCATTAAGTTCAACACAACTTTTGTTCTTGTGAGTAACTTGAACGAACCCATGATCTTAGGAATGCCTTTTTTGACCCTTATTTACTCCTTTAAGGTTTCAGAATTAGGAATCTCAACACAAGTTTCAGGCAAGAAATTTGCTTTGAATTTTTAAGTCCCGCTAGAACAACAGACGTCAACATGCTCAAAAATCTAGCTGTCTCTAAGCTAAATCTAATCAATAGAAAACAAACCCAACTCAAGATGCTAAACAAAGAAGTTCAATACAAAAGAGTCGAAGAACAAATAGAAAAACCTCAGGTTAAGAATAGAATAGAATTTGTTCAACAAAAATTTGAAAAAGAAATCTATTCAGATAAGCCCAATGCTTTCTGGAATAGAAAGAGACACACAGTCTCACTTCTATATGAGCCCAGTTTTACCGAGGACAAAATTCTTACCAAAGCTAGGCCCATCCAAATGAACAAAGAAACCTTGGAATACTGTAACAAAGAAATCCAACACTTGTTAGGTAAGAAGCTGATTAGACCCAGTAAATCTCCTTGAAGCTGTTCAGCCTTCTATGTTCAAAATCAGGCAGAAATAGAACGAGGAGCCCCTCGCATGGTCATTAATTACAAACCACTCAATAAGGTTCTTAGATGGATCAGGTACCCTATACCAGATAGGAGTGACCTGATAAATCGTGTTCAAAAGGCATCCCTGTTTTCAAAATTTGATATGAAATCAGGTTTTTATCAAATCCAATTAGAAGAAAAGGATAGGTACAAAACAGCTTTTGCCGTCCCTTTTAGACATTACGAATGAAATGTAATGCCCTTCGGTCTTAAAAATGCCCCTTCTGAGTTCCAAAATGTTATGAATTCCATTTTTAATTTATTTTCTCAATTTATGATAGTTTATATAGACGATGTCTTAGTGTTCTCTAATTCCATAGAACAACACTTTAGGCACCTTGATCAATTTTATGATATTGTTAAGAAAAATGGCTTAGTTGTTTCTGCTAGAAAAATGAAACTGTTCAAGACAAAAATTAGGTTTTAGGTTATGACATACATCAGGGTATGATCAAACACATTAACCGTTCAATAGAATTTGCAGATAAGTTTCCAGACGAGATAACTGATAAAAATCAATTACAAAGATTTTTAGGTTATCTTAATTATGTTGCTGACTTTGTCCAAGATCTTAGAGTAATTTGCAAACCTCTTTACTCTAGGTTAAAAAATAAATCTCCCCCTGGGATCAGTCCATGACGGACGTGGTTAAAACCCTTAAGGCTAGAGTTAAAAAACTCCCTTGTCTAGGAACACGAGACCCAAAAGCCTTTATGATCATCGAAACCGATACGTCAAAAGAAGGTTATAGAGGAGTCCTTAAACAAAGGCCCATAGGAAGTTCAAAAGAACAGTTAGTTAGGTTCAATTCAGGAGTTTGGTCTGAAGCCCAAGAAAAATACTCCACAGTAAAAAGAGAAATTTTATCTATTATTTTAAATGTCAAAAAATTTTAAAAGGAAGTGTTCAATAAAGTCTTTTTGCTCAAAACGGATTACAAATCCGCTAAATCTGTTTTAGAAAAAGATGTTCAAAATTTGGTTTCAAAACATGTTTTTGCCAGATGTCAAGCATTACTTTCTTGTTTTGATTTTGAAATTCAACACATAAAAGGCAGTGAGAACTCCCTACCAGATTATCTCACACGAGAATTCTTGCAAGGAAAGACTGAAAAATGGACAAAAAACAAAAATCAAAAGAAGTAAAGAAAGAACAATACGGATCCCTACTAGATCCTAGCAATGTTCAAAGAGCCCCTCTGGTTCAAGCAATGTCACCTTTACTGGTGACACTATTAACGTTCAACAGCCCTTCCGGCAGTGGTCCTCGACCACAAATAAGAGGTTCTCGACCTCCTTCTTCTCCATCTTCTTCTTCTCATAACCGCTTTCTTCCTCTTACCTATGATCAAGCACTAACAACACCTCCACCTCAGAAAGCCATAACCCCTGTTCAACCCTCTTCATCTATAGTTCAACTTACTCAACCTTCTCCACAGCTAAAAAGATCAAATTTTGAAAATTATATTTCAAAATCATGTTATGTGCCTCTTTATCCTTTAAAATCAGAATGGCTGAAAAACCCTAGTATCATCCCTAAGGAAGTTGCTCAAAAGATTTTTCCTGAAGGACAGTATTTTATGACTACTGATTTTTAGAAAAATAGAATTTTTTATGAATTTATTTTAGTTGATTCAAACTCAATCACGCTCACACACGAGTATGATCCTCTTTTCCCTTCTCGAGTTCAATACTCAAAGTTCAAAATTAACAAAGTCCTAACAATTTCTCAATGGAATCAGCATCCTCTTACTTTAAAATCTTTTTCAAGACAGTTCCAGCCTCAGAACTTTACCTACTGAGACTACAAAATGGCTTGGTTCAATACACTGATGATTCATCCTTTCTCTCATTCTTGGTTTATTTGGTTCAATAAAAGTAATCAAGAATTTCCAGCCTGGTTCACTGAATGGTTTTACTTTTATGGTCCAAACACTGATTTCCTTCCATCTTATGCGAAGGAATCATTTTCAATATTTTCTACTCAAACGGGTTTTCACCCAGGACAAATTCTTTTAAAATATTTTGCAACTTTTGGAACACCATGGATTGTTTCATGGGACTTTGAATTCAAAGACAGGTTCAATATCGGCTATCCACTCTTCTTAAGCCGAACGTTCATCATCAAATGATGGTCAACTTACAATCCAAACTTGCTCAACAAAAAAGTCATAGAAAAATGGCTCAGTCAAAATCCACACCTGGTGAAATATGCTCAGGCAGTTCAACACCAGTCTCCATTTCTGGCATCAAAATCCCATATCATGGCAAAACTTGCAAAAGCTCAAATGGAAGAAGAATTCAACCGTTTTGTTCAACAAATTTCAGAAAAAGCTTCATCAGACAAAGCTCCCTCCGAAGAATTCAACCCAGAAGATAGCAGCCAGTATAGAACGAAGATGACTGCTACAACATCGACTTCACCCACCTTAGTCAAGACTGACTATGGTTAGGTTAAGCCGTCGGCAGAAGAATCCAAAGCTCCTGCCAGCTCAATAATTCATATTTCCTGTCTTCATCATCATGTTTAATAGGTGGCAGACATACTTTTGCAAAAGTAAAGCGTCGGCACAAAACGACAAATTTACTTTAAAAAAGAAGACTACAGTACTCAACTTTCCGAAAAACAGCCGTCCACGCGTCTTTACTTTTCGGACTTCAAGCCTGCTCGAATCCATGGACTCCAGAGCCTCTGAAATCCACGGACTCCAGAACCTCTGAAATCCACGGAATTCAACTTAGTTCAAATTCGCCTTCTTAATTCTATAAAAGGTGAAGTAGTTCAGTAGTGTAGAGAAAAAAAAAAAAGAGCGAAAATAGAGTTTAAAACTCTCTGTAATGGTTTATGCTTTCAAGAGTTCTTTGCTGTTTCAAAATTTTTGTAAGTTCAAATCCTCTGTAATATTTGTTCAAAGTTTATAAAATTATCTTTTGTTCATATCCGTTTCAAAATCAGACTATCTCTAGTAGAATATATTCCAATTCCTTTTACTGATCTTATGATAGTGTTCAAATTTGAATATTTTGTTCAACCTAATAACTAAAAAATTTATATTGTTAATCAAGAATCACACATAGAATTTAGGGATTCTATTTTAAGTTCTGAATTTACTTATGTTCAAATTTCTGAAGCTTTATATGATTTTCAGTTTCTGTAATTAGAAACTTTGTAGAATTGATCTTAGGTTAGTCGACAGAACAACGATCCATATATATATATATATATATATATATATATATATCCTTAAGAATTATTCACTCTTAGCATATTTGCAAAATAAGTTCTTTAAAAACCAATCATATAATAGTGAGTTGTAAAAATATACAACTATTTTTTTAAAATACATTTATTGTATTTTGATTGGAAAACTATATATTTGTCATATTTCAATTAAAAGCATGATTGTAAAGATATAAGAATTATAAATTTTTTTAATTTTAAAATTCAATTTGTCTTATAAAAAATAAAAAAATTTTAATATTAAAATAATTTATTTAACTGAAATACAACACTAATCTTAATGCTCTACCAAATTAAAATCGCACTATTTGGAGCTCCATGCTTGCCCTTCGTTAATTTGGCAACTATCTTATTTAATTTTGTTGACTTTCTTTTGAATTTATTGCATGTGAGCCCCAGTAAGAAGAGGTTTGCAAACAAGTCCAAGGTATCTTTAAGCGAATTTTGCTTGGATTTTGGAAGGTTAAAATATATCTTCAGTCACTATAATTTTATTTAATATTAAATTTAGTTCCTATAGCTTTAAAATTTTGATTTTGATCCCTCTAATTTCCAAAATCATTAAAGATGATCTTTGATGTTGGTGAACGATTAGTCAACTATTATATATGCACATATGTGGCGTTGACAAAGACTTTATTAGTCAAAGGTTAGTCAATCATTATATGTTCAAATGTGGCGTTTACTAGAGCTTTTCATTGAACATCTAAGTCTGCATTTGTTTTACTCAATTGTCACGTCATGCTTAGGAAGCTTTTTTTTTTAATTAAAGACCCATGAAAATATTGAATTCATTAGAGAGGGAGAGAGAGAAAAAGAGAGAGAGAGAGATCCCACTTAGACTTTACATAAAAACAGGAATTTTTTTAAGACAAAATATAACTGAGTGAAGAGTCCTAGTCAATGCTACATGTGCATATATAACAGTTAACTAACCATTGACTAACACCAGGGACCACTTTTAAAAATTTTAAAAATTACAGAGACCAAATTCAATGTTTTAAAACTATATGGACTAAATTCAATGTTGGATAAAACTAAAGGAACCAAAGATATATTCTAGCCATTTTAAAACATGAGTTTTTTTTTTAAAAAAAATTATGATTAAGGAAAGAGTCCTAGTCAACGCCACGTGTACACATAAAACGTTGATTAACCGTTGACTAACAGTAAGGATCATCTTTAATGATTTTGGAAACTACAAGGACCAAATTCAAGGTTTTAAAACTATAGGGACTAAATTGAATGTTGGGTGAAACTATAGAGACTAAAGATATATTTTAACCATTTTGAAATATGTAGCTATTCTCATTTTTGGTTTTCTTTTTCATGGGCAGATTTATTAATGAAATAATTGAATCTGTAGTAATTAATATGACCAAGGTTAATAAAGGAAACACAACTACAGTTCAAGTAGCATCTCACTCCAAAGAAGATAGGTTGCTGATATCTCCTGACCATTTTCCTAAGCTTTTAGATCCTTCTGTTACTGGTATAGAGCTTGCACAGATAAAAAAGGATCATTCCAAAAATGCACATTTATCTGCAGAAAATAATGCCAATTATAATGTTTCTAAAGATCCATTATTTCTATTGAAGCTCAGTCATTATTTTCATTGAACTCATTGCCCTTGAAACTGATGAGAATCAAGGCCTGGAATTCGTTGCCCTCAATCATTATTTTCATAGATGTGTTACTATTTTCCAACATTGTGTCAGTCTGAATATGTCTTCTTATATGTTTTGTCTAGGCTTGGATAAATGATGTTTCTTGTTTATTTTTAAAGGTTTCGTCAGCGCTTGAAAGATTTTTTTGATAATAATCTTCATTTGCCTCCAAAGCTTTTTCTGTCAACATGTTTGGATGTTATCATTCAAGAGCGTTCTAAGTTGTTGGACAAATATTTGAAGGTCAGAAACTTAATTAGTTAATTATCTTGATAATATGAATCATTTACTTATGTTTAAGATATGCTAAATTTTGGGAAGAATACCAATACTTCCTTTCACTATGAGCTATTTGCAAATGCCCCTGAAAATGTTTAAATCTATTTGCCCATTTTCCTGTTAATTAGTTGAAAGTGTCTTCAAGTTAGACACTACATATGACCTAAGCTGTGTTTGACAAGTCAAATAAGTTAACTTAGCTTATTTAACTAGTTTAAAGTTTATTTGACTAACTTATAAATTTGTTAGAAGAGTTTGATAATTAAACTTATTTCAATAGTTTATAATTTTATATTACGTACTTATATTCTGTGTTAAATATATAAGATTTAGTTAGTATACTATATAATTTCTTTTGAAACATTTTTCTCTTTCAATAATAATGTATAATGTCACATTTAACATCTTAATTATTTATTAAATCACTAGTTTATTCATTTAAAAGTTTGTTATTCTACTTTTTATCCCAGTTCTAATAAACATCAAAAGAAAAAATTAACTGGATATTAAATTATAAATGTGATTTTCTTCTTAAAAAATATATAACTATATGAAGCCTAGTTCTATTATTCTTTTTACTATTCTTAAAAGAAAAAAAAATCAACCCATCAACACGAACCAAACTAATCTATATAATAACAAGTTGGGTTAGTTCGGATTGAATGAGTAAAAATATCTTAATTCTAACCAATCCAATCCACCATTTTTTCATTGATTCGATTCTTAAGATCTCCATAACCCAAAGGAACCTAACCCCCACACATCCCTACCTCCAGCAATCCGGAGCATCATGCAAAAGCTCAACTCATGTACAATACTTTGTTATAAAATCAACCAAATGAATGCATAATCATCCCTTTATCTCAAGTCTTATGAATCCCAATACTATGATTTCTTTTGTTCAGCAATTTTTAACTTTTCGATAGAAAAAAGAAAAATTATTGAAGACATTTATTTCTTTTTATATTGTTATAATTTTTCTTCCTTCTAAATATTTTTTTTAAGGGAAAGAAAATGAAGAAGAAGGAAGAATTTTTTACCTTTATTTTTTCTCTATTCCTTTTTAACTAATTGAAACAAATAACATTAATTTAAAAAAAAATCAACTCATGATTACAACTCAAATGCATTAACCATAATTCCTTGCGTCACCCCTTCCATGCCCATTATGTCTCGTGTAGTTTGCTGGCCTGAACTGCTTGAGGCAGACTGAAGTTGACCAAACTCGCTACCTGGCCCACCGGAATCATCACTAGTTCCTTGACCAAACTTCTCCAGGTCCTCATTATATTGGCCAGTATAATAAACTGAACTCCCAAAGGAAGTGAATGTTGTGCTTTGCCCAGGTGTGCTCCCCTCATTCAGATCCTCCAGAGAAATACTGCCTTCTAAGTATCGAAGTACCTGCTTGATGTCAGCCATTTCAATAGTTGCATGAGAGCATCAGGTCTCTTGGTTTCAAAAAATGAAGTTGCAGATGATCAAATTGACCTGGGTACATATTCAAATATTTCATTGATGTGATTGTTTCTGATTCAAAAAAAAAAAAAAGATTGGAGGCTTACTGCTTCTACGGGGAGTCAATCTCGCATCAAAGGATCATTAGTTAGGAAGATCTAAAGCAGATTGGCAGACAAAATAATCTTTTGTGGCTCATATTCGGTGATTTCAACGAAATTTTAATGGAAAAAGAACAGTGATGGGTTTAAAAAAGCCACAAAAACAAATGAGTGACTTTAGAGAAATTTTGGACTTCTGCAGAGTGAAAGATCTTAGGTTCAAGGCTTTCCATTCACTTGATGTAACAGAAGAAATATGAAGGATTTGGTCTTTGTAAAATTAGATCGCTTCTACGCTAATCAAGAATTATGTTTCCATTTTATGCGTGTGAACCTATAAGAAACAAAAGAGGCAGTATCTTCCTCAAACCTCTTACTTCTTAATCTATTCAGACACAATTCCGTTGAAACAATATATAGAACTAGCTAGCTTTAACAATATGTATATGTCCACACATACAAATTTCTGGTTGAGGTTGAGAGAATTCTATATATTTATAGTCTGGCTCAATCCCATATCTATCATATAATATAACTAACGAATTTCTTTTTTTCTTCAAAGAATAGCAAGCTGATAGGTTTTTCAGCATGGTTGGCTTCTAGCCAATCAGAGTAGGGCCTATTTGGATTTAGGGTTAACGTGAGGCCTACATAAGCCTCATCGGTTCCCGCCGATTAGATAGTTTATTGAGAAGCTGGACTATATAACATAGCTTTTGGACCCATATTGATTCGACTAGGTCAACCCGAAATCCAACCTGGTCTAAGCCGCTTCATCTAACCGGGTCGCAATCGACCCGTTGCGTTTGACTTGTGAGCTTGGGTCTTTTTTTTTAAAAAAAAAAAATTAACTTAGTGCCTTATAAATGAAAAATAACTTTTTAACCATTAAAAAAGTAAGTTAAAATTATCATATAAGTGTGCCAAAAAAAAATACCAATAATAATAGTATTGTAAAATATAAAATATTATTATTTTATGCATATTATATCGTTATATTATTTGACATGATTTTAAATCATAAAAATTAAAAACAATATTAGGAACAAATTTTATATTATCATATAAAGTGGAAAATAATTTAATAACTATTAGATATTCAAAAATAAATTTTTTAATATTTTTTTACAATTTATCAATATAATTATAAAATATTAATTAATTAATTGTGATATTTGTATGCTAAAATCACTTTAAAATATTTTTTTAAAGATATTTTTATTATGATATTTGCATATAAATTATTTATTTTACTTAATTTGAAATTTATTTATGAGCATATACATATATATATTATCTGGTTCAACAATTAATTTAGTGAATTAGTAGTTGAACTGGTAACCCAAAAATCAACATGAATTACTGACTGGGTCAGTTCTGAAAATTATTATCTCTAATTTATACCATATTTTTACAAACATCAAACTTTAACAAGAAGTTTTCAAAAAAGGGAGCATGATGGTCAGGTTTTGAACCTTAGTATTTAAGCCATGAGAGTTTGCAGAATGCTTGATCAAGCATTACCCATGTAACGTTAGTCCAAGAAAAGAGGTCCAAGAGCTAACTAACATCAGTCAGTTAAGAAAATTTAGGGATCCAGATTGATTTCAGGGCACTTTTAGCCACAGTATGGTTAAAAGTATATTTAACCACAGTTAAATGTGTATCTATAGCTAAAAGCGCACTAGACTCTCCAGTACCTTATAAGCGATGGAGATGATCCACTTCCAAAATTTAGGGAAATAGATTTTCTAGTTGGTTTTGAAAGTCAAACAGAGTGTTTGATTCATTTGAACTGTTAATTTTCACAATTAACAGTTCAGATTTTAATATCTTATTTTTATTTTTATTTTTATTTTTTTTACAAACAATATTTTAAAATATGAGTCGTTGATTATAAAAGGTCAACACCCTACTTGACTTTCAAAGCCAAGTAAAGGATCTGTTGGTAGAGTTTATTGAAAATATTTATTAAAATAGGTCTAAATATAAAAATATAAAAAAAATATTTTTAATATTTTAATAAATACATTTTAAAACATAAAAACTGAAAAACAAATATTTTGACAAACAAAATAAACCCTTACTGTCTCAATATTACATTTTTATAGCTTACTGTCCAGGTCTTTTACTTTTTTACAAGTTATGCTAAACGGAGCTCGATTTGCAAATTGTTTTCTTTTTGGGGGACATAAAGAGAGTTGAACATGTTGTACCTGACTCGCACTATTTGAAATTTATTTTATTTTATATAACAGAGTGAGAGTGGAACTTGTTGTGCTTGAGCACCCTTTTATATATATATATATATATATATATATTGCAAGTTTAGCCCATTAGCTCAATTTGTGGAAAATATATATAAGGTATGACGAATAATTATTTTACAAATTTTGTCTTCAAAATTTGAATTTATGTGTTTTAGTATTTTTTTTTTGGTGAATAGTAAACAATTATAATACTAAGTTGTTTATAACACTAAAAATCAAGATTTGTATAATTTTTATTTTAACATTTGATATATTGATTTTAAAGACGAATGTATATTTGTTTATAATATTATAAGTAAACAAAATTATCTAATAAAAATCAAATCAAATTGTTTAAAATCACAGCAAAACCTTCAAAAATAAAAACTAGATAAGTCTGTAATTTTACAAAATCAATAAAAATTAAATGGAGTTTAGCCTATGAGCACCATATGCATGGGTGGGGGTTACTTAAAATGTTAAATTTGACATCCTGGAATTTTTTTGTTTTAGTAATCTTGTTTAATCTACTTACATTTGGGGATAATACCATGTGTATTCTTAAATTTGCAGGTTTTGCAGCACTTGATGGATGGTCTTATGTCATTCAGCAAAACTTTTACTAATAACAATTAATGAGTATACTAACAGTCTTCTTAGTCACACTAAGAATCACTAACAAGACATAATTATCACCAAAGTGAGAAAACAAGATTTTTACATACACAACTTCACAAAGTGGACAACTCAAATCAACTAAAAGAGATGGAGAAATCACAAACGAAGTACATCAAATGAAAGCTCTCGTTATCGGAAACAACATAGTAAAATTTCATGAAAAAGAGAGATCATATACTCATTTGATATGAGGAAAAGTGAGACTTTCTTCTTCCTCTCCAATGACATTTATGAGAACTCTGCTTCAGTCTCTTCTTCAATTTTTTCTTGCTTCCAAAACCAATTATGTAATATTGAGTTGTAAAAATATATAATTATTTTTTATAGATTATACACTTATTGTGTTTTGATTAAAAAATTATACTTTTGTCATATTGTAATTAAAAATCTGATTGTATAAGAAAATATAGATTTTTTTTCAATTTTTAAATTCATTGTCTTATAAAAATATATTTAATATTAAAATAATTTATTTAACTAAAACCAATACAAATATCAATATCCCACCAAATTAAAATTGCACTGGGGGAGCCAACACCGTGTAGCCTCGCCCTTCTTCAATATCCCACCAAATAATTTATTTTTGAATTTATTGCATGTGGGCGCCACCTTCAAGGTATTTTTCTACTAATTTTGCTTGGATTTTGAAACATGTAACTATTGGATTTATTTGACAAAAATAGTTTATAAGTTAGTTAAAAGTTTAGAAGTTAGCTAAAAGTTTGTAAACTAATTTTTAATTGAAAACTGAAAGTTTATAAGTTAACTTATTAAATTAAAAATATTTGATAAAAGTAGGTGTTGATATAACTGAAAAATATAAAATAACATAAAAGAACATATATTTTATAATTCTAAAATAATACAAATAAACATATTATTTTTTGTTATTTAATTAAAATAATTTAAATTATTATATATATATAATTCATTAAAAATATATTTTTTATAATATATATATATATATATAACGGTGAGAAAGAAATGTAAATAAATATATTATTTTTATTTTTAATTAAATTAATTTAAATTATTATATATATAAAATTAGCCTCTCTCTCTCTCTCTCTCTCTCTCTCTCTCTCTCTCTCTCTCTCTCTCTCAAATGAAGAAAAATATAAAAATTATAAGCTATAATTTACTCAAAAAATAATACTAATTATAATGTTTTTAGAAATCTATTGTGTTCTATTGAAGCTCAGTCATTGTTTTCATGGAACTCATTGACCTCAAATGATGCAAATCAAGGCCTGAAATAATCTAAGTCAAACATTTCGTGAGATTCATTGCACATTTCAAGTGGACCAATTACGAAAGCACGAGCTAAAAAAGTCAAAGAAGCATCAAATGAGCTTGTTTAAAAGTGGACCAAACAAATTTCACTTGAATATAAGCTAAACAATGATCAATATATGCTTAACATCATTTACAGTTATTAAAGAAATTTTGGGCTAGAATACTACAAATTAAGAATCTTCGACCAAAAGTAACACAAGCCAACTCAATCTGGGCTTCATTATGTCATTTTAGACTGAAAATTATGTTTTTTATTTTTTTTTTGATGTATTTGGACTATTTTTAGTTTGATAATCAAGATAGCTAGCCATTTTCTTAGGTATATATTGAATGTTTTATGTTTACAAGGTGATGTTTTTATCCTATGTTAAGTCTGACTATACCTATTTTGAGTTCTTAGATTTTCATTTTCTAGGCTAAGCTATCCATCTATAAATATCACATACTCAAACATGTTAAATCAAATTTTGAATAAAAAGGATTATCATTGTGAGAATCATTTCTCTTTGAATCTTCTAAGAGCTTCTAAACTTATTAAGGACTTCTAATTTCTTGTCACGTTTAATCTTATTTTTTAAGTTCTTGTCTTCTAATAAACAACAAGTTCAAAGATTTATATCTTTAAGTTATTGGCTTTCTATAACTAAGAAATTTGAGTTGAATCTATCCAAATTTCTTTAAATTCCAAGTCTAAATTGGGAAGATCTGAATATTGATATTTAATGGCAAACTCAGTCAGGAGACAAGTGGGGTGGTATCTTAGATCTATTGTCCTAGAGAAAGACCAAAGCCCTTGCTCCAAAACATTTTGATAACATGTGGACAAAACAGATAAATTATGAGAAAATAGACAGGGAGGACCAGTCAAATGAGCAAGTCCCACGACAAGTTGTGATAGGAAAATCTAAAAATTGATCATATGAAAATGACATCTGGACCCAAAGATAAAAAAACTAATTCTTGACTTAATCCCTCCAAGAGTCACAATGATAATCCAAGATGCAGTGTCAATTGATCCTCTGTGTAGGTTTGAAAATCAAATAAATGTTTGGCTCACGTGCACTGTTAATTTTTACAGCAAATAATTTAAATTTTAAAATATTATTTTTATTTTTATTTCTTTAAAAAATAACTATAAAATTTAAACTGTTGATTATAAAAATTAACAATTTATATAAGCCAAACATCCCATTCTGCTCTCGGATGCCGTCATAGACTATCAACTTGCTCATCAGTTACATCTTTTCAAGATGATGAGTAAGACCACATGCATCTGCAAATGGTTGATTCAGGGAGCAATACTTCCTATACTGCTGAAGATGATGAAACCTGTGGTATCACGGGTCTTGATTTCCTAACTATGTAGTCTTAGCACCCTCTATTAATTGACCAATTTTTTTTAATCTAATTATACTGATATTTTTTTTTAATTAATGAAATAAAGCTGCGTCCCATTTAAGCACAATTTTAAAACCTAGCTATAACCACTTGCTGACAGGCAATAAATGCGACGCTTCTTTGTTTTTCATTGATGTGTCTACGTTTTCCGACATTATGTCAGCCTGAATATGTCTTCTTATATGTTCTTTCTAGGCTTGGACAAATGGTGTTTCTTGTTTATTTTTAAAGGTTTCCTTATTGACGCCTGAAAGAGTTTCCTGATTATAATCTTCATTTGCCTCTAAAGCATTTTCTGTGAACAGTTTTAGATATAATAGTTAGTAGTGCCAAAGGAAACGATTCAGGTTAGCTCTCGTCACGAATTAAGAGTAAACAGGCTAATTACGGGATTATTTATTTATAAATGGGCTTTAAATTTAATGTCCAAGCCTACCCAGGCCAATTGCATATCACTTTATTTTTTAAAAAAATATTTAAATAATAAAATTTTTTTAATAAAAAATTTAATGCTTTTTTTAATTAAAATACAATTTTTACATATAAAACATTACTTCTTTAATATTTTTAAATAATCAATAATTTTAATTTTTTATTTTTTAAATTAACTATATTATATTTAAATTTAAAAATTCTATATTTATTTTTAAAAAATTACAAAACATTTGAAAATTATATATTTATTGAATATAATATTATAAAATATAAAAATGAGATAAATGAGATTATTTTATACTAAATAATACAATTTTTTGTTAAAAAAAAAAGGGTCGTGCAGCGTGCTTAGACTATTTAACTCGTAGGCTAAATAGGCTAGTCTATTTAGATCTGATTTTAAACACGCTTAATTTTTTGAACTCAAACTTATTCATTTACTGGTGAATATGGGCTGACCCCTGAGCCATTTTGATAATACTAGTAATAGTCGTTCAAGAGCGTTCAAAGAGGTTGAGCCTTTGTACTATTAGATAGCTTTGATATCTGTGTAAAATAATTTTTAATTACCATATACATAAGTCTTAAAGTAATCTAATGTTGATCTAATAAAAAAAAATCAACCTTTTTAAAAGTTGAGCTCTGCATAAACTTTTCCTAATATAAATCATTTACTTATGTATGCCAAATTTTGGGAAGAATAAAAATGCTTCCTTCGACCATGAGCTATTTGCAAATACACAGTGAACAATAAAAACCTTTCAAATGCCTAGGTGCACGATCACATGTTCATGTTTAAATCTATCATCCCATTTTCCTGTTAATTGGTTGAAAGTGTCTTCAAGTTAGACTCTACATATGACCTAGTGTAATCTAGTTGGTTTAGAAAGAGTAGATCGACAAATAATTTTAATAAGAGAACAAAAATTCTAGCAAGATAGAGGTTGAAGTTTCAATTCATTTGGAGAAGTGTGGATTTTTCAAATAATTTTAGTGGTTCAGGTGTTGTTTTCAAACCAGCATGATTATACCAATTCAGAAGTGGAGTCTGACATAGAAACTCTCGTAACTCAAAAAGTAAACAAATTGATTCAAATGCAAACATATGAAAGTATGGGGGGTACCTGCCAGCTTTTATGGTTCAGAGGTATTTGCAAACGAGTCATAGTTGAAGGATGCTCTTTGCAAAACATTGTCAGGTGATTCATGTTTGATGGATAAGGTTGGAATCTAGCAAGTAAATTGAAAATTCTGGCTGCTATACGGGTACTGGAGCATGGAAGATTGAAGCTTCTCCCAAGAAGTTGCAAAAGACAGTGAAAGGAAGAGAAGCTGATGGTTTAGAGGTGGTGCCTGATTTACTCCAGCGTTTAAACCCTACTCCTTCCAAATCGATTTCATGAACGCTCTCTATCAGTTTCTCGACCAAGGTGGCGTTTCCATGCTGGAAAGTCCTACTGGTAAATCTCCCTCTCCCTAATTGCATTTGGAATTTTTGTGGGTGAAGACAATTTGGTAATTGTCACTTCCCTTCGGTTGCTGGAAATTGTAGTTTATGGCTTTACCTGAATTGTCACGACCCGTTTATCAAGACCTGTGACCGACACAATAACGATGTCCCTTATTATTGTAAGTCTTCTTTTTGACTCTATCCTTTTTGTTGAGTTCAATTATACAAAAATGTAAAATTTATAAATTTATATCAAAATCACATCTATTCACAACAGAAGAAAATTTCATTAAAAACATATTTGGTGTCATTACTTACACATATAGAAAAGATGTATATAACTTAATTCAATGATATAAGTACAAATAAATAACCATAATAACACAATCACATAAAGTTTATAGAATTCGAATATATAAATTCCCAAAATAACTTCCTACGAGTTCTAATGACCACAGAGCCCTTAATATAGACACAGGATCATTAAACTTATTCAGCAACGAGAAAATTCTTTATTCTCACATATCACTCTGCTACTCCTCTAGAGGAAGTTCCTTTCTGCAACTGTATCTGAAAGGGGAAAAATGTGAGGGTGAGCTTTTGAGGAAAAACTCAATGAATGTACGATAAGCTCAATAATAAGAACAAAATATAAAATAATCATGATAAATGAACTCAAAGGTTATAAAATCAACCAAGAGCACAAGTGGGGAATAAACAGAAATTAGCAATTTTCTCACAAATGAACAATCAATTACACATCTTGAGTATTGACACTCATTACTAAGGTCGAACCACCCCCGTAAACTACCTACTCAACCTCCAATCCTCTTAAAACCTTTGTGATGCTACACACTGTTCCATTTTATTAATAGGAACTGTGTCTCCCCTAACGTTTCTTGATGCTTGACCAGTCTTACTCATCACAAAAAGGGGATACCATCCAATATCACAAACATGTCATACGGCTTTTCTCAATAAAAAAGATTTAACATATCATAAATATTCATACTTTAAAATATCATGAAAGTTCAAAATTATAATACAAATAATAATTTAAAATTTGAATATTTAACGATAGTAAATATATTGAATTTATTATTTATAGAAAATAATAACGTCGGGATTCTTACTAATATCCTGTTGCCACCTTAAATTAGTGAAACTTGGGATTTCAACCCAGTTCACTAACATAATGGATTGTGCTATGATCCTATTATTAAGATTACATCCATTCATCTAGATTCCGTACGAGTATTACTTCTCTAAGTTGTTACGGACAAGAGCACAGAGGTAAATTTTAGGTTCCACTACGAAGACTTCATGAAATATTAGAAAAAATAAGTTAGGGTTTTTTTTGTATAGACATTGTTCTTACATACGATTACTGTTCATATATATAGTACTGTTCATACATATTGTTACTATTTATATATACAATTACTGTTTATATGTTAATTACTATTCATATCAGAAATAGTGAATTGAATATGTAAAAGAATACACCAGGTAAGTTCTCAGAAAAGAGAGATGGGTTACAATGAACACACTCAAGAATCACTTAGTAAGACCTTTTCTAGACAAGTATTTTTCACAATTTACATTCTATTTTAGTAATTATAGAATCAAAATAATATATAAATAATTAAGGATAGTTCTTTTTTGATGTGGAGGATCAGCTAAAGCTGCAACCACAAAGTATATTTAAAAATATAACTTCTAAAATTTGAAAGACATAAAAAGGGACATATTATTATCACTTCAGATCAAATGTTGAAAATAAAAGACCTAAAATTTTAGAGACCTAGCGCCGGAGCAAGAGAAATTTGAGGAAAGGAAAGAAGTGAAATTGAAGATGTGAGTTTAGAAGTAAAATAGAATGACCTATTTATAAGAAAAGTCATGAATACTATTTGACACTATACATTAATAAAATATTCAATTTACTATTTATGAAAATGACATTTTCATTAAAATAATTCAATTTATTATGTACTTTAATAATTTAGCTCATTGTGCAATCACGGGAAAGACGCGGTTGAATTATTGGTTACTATTGAGAACTTAAAGGAAAAATTATCCTTTCACCTTAAACCTTGAAGATTCTTTTTAATTCAGTCCTTTCATTTTAGTCCCTGAGGATATTTTCTCACATAAAACGTCATTTTCTCTAATGAATTTCTTTCTAGTTCCCTCTTATGCTCAAATCATATCTAGTACTCGATATTTCGATTGTATATGTGAACAGTACCATATACGTAAATAGTATTATATAGATAAATAGTATCATATACTAAAATAGTAACCGTAGTTAGTGAATACACATGTTTTATTTTTTCACACGTCTTACATAAACTAAAAGCTAAAAATTAGCTTATAAGTTATCAGCTAGCTTATAAGCTAATTTTCCCAAACAGAACCCTTATCTCTTCATTGTAAGAATCTTTGTTTCTTGGTTATCAAATTTGGCTTAGATCTATTCTTTTCTTTATAAGTGTTTCTTTGTTTTCTTTCAGATTTGTGTTTCAGATTTAGTATTTTCTTTATAAGTGTTCCTATTTTTTTGATCTGTGCTCAAATTTAGTTTTTCTTTGTAAGTTTTTTTTTTGTTTTGTTTGTTGGTGTTCGGGTTTATGTTGTTTGGTTTACAATCCTTCAAGAGAGCTTCAGAGTTACCAGTGAATTGAAGAAAATGAAACTTATTTTTAGTCAAAATGTGCCAACACTTGTCAAAATAATTTGAAGAAAGATAAAAGAAACGACTCTAAAAATTTCAACAGTATACTTTGGTTTGCTTCCTTTGGTTAGATAGTTGATATATGCTTTTTCTCTAGATTCCTTAATAGGTTTTGGATTGGGGCCTCTACTCTTCAAGAATGACGAGCAGAGTGCTCTTCAGCATCTAGATCGTCAGATGATTTCATCCCATGATCCATATCTTTCCAAGTAATATTTATTTATTTTATAGTTATAAAAATTTAAAAAATATTTTTAAACAAATTTTGAAAGATATATTTTTTATAATTTTTTAACTTTAAAAATATTAATATTTTAAAATTTATTAATAAATATTGTTTGAAAAAATCTGGATTGTCGAATGAGCTCTCTTAATGGTCCAAATACTGAAAAGCACTCTGCTATTCATACTTGAAGAACAGAGGCCCCCAATCCATTTCTTTGAGGGATTTTTTTTGTTTTCTGTCTAAGTTTTTTTGGGTTTCTGTTGCATCTGACCGATAGAAATTTTTCTGTGAGTACAAACCTAACACTTCATTTTTAAGCACAACCAATCAAATATTTACATGTAATAAAATAAAAATAGAAAAATTCTCTCATGCAACCTCGGATGTCTTTGGCAAGGCTAAAAAAGGAAACTTATAGCTTATTTGACTAACTTATAAACTTATTAAAAGTGTTTGGTGAACGAACTTATTTCTATAACTTATAAATTATTCTGAGATGCTATTTTGAGTAACTTATAGCTTCTGTACTTTTTTTCTTATTTTATCCTTATTATTTTATCAAAATACCTATTATACCATTATCTGACATACATTATATATATATATATAGTTTCACTCAACAGAGGATTTAGTACTTACATTTTAAAAACAGAGGATTTGGTCCCTGTAGTTTCTAAAACTCTAAAAAACAGTCCCCAGTATTAGTCAACCCTCAATCAACAGTTAATTTGAGACACATGGCACTGACTAGGACGCTTATATTAACATTAAGTGCCACATCAACGTCATACATGGCAAATTTAAATATATAATATATAAATATACAAAATAAATAAATATAAATCTATATAAATATTTGCATAATAATTTAAATAATTAATTTAAACAAAATAAATTAATTTTATTTGATATATTCATATAAAATTAAATTCTAAGTTAGTCTCTTTTTATACAGTCCATAATTTCAATTGAAACTAGATTTTATCTAAAATTTTATTTTTTTGTTAAAAAGTTTTCTGTTTATTTATTTAGGTCCCTAACTAATATTTTTCCCTTTGTCATTCACATGATTTAAGATCATATTTAGTTTCATCTAGGTCCCTAGTCCTAGAATATTATTTTTTATGAAATTAAATCAACCTCTTTAAATTTTTTATTTCTTTAACTTTAGTCCTTGTCATGCATTTTACATACTTTTCTCATGAATTTGATTTCTAAAAATGCCCAGAATTTCTTCTTACGTGTTTCTAGAACCTAAACACCCCAAAAGCCACTGTTATAGAGGACTCATGGTTTGGATTACTCAATCCACTTTCTCTCTCAGTTTTGTATAGTAGAAAAGGGGATGCTCACGGGTTGTTGCAGAAAAATATGAAAATATAGCAGTGGCTTTTGGGTTGTTTATAAGTCCTTTACAATAGCAACAAAGAGAACATAAAGTGCAGAAAAATAAGCTAGGAATTCGGGTAAGTGTTGGAACTAAACTTTTGATTCTTGAAAGCCTCTCTTTGGTTTAGTTTATGGGTTGAAATGATCAAATAGGTTCTAGAAACATTTAAGAAGAAATTATGGGCAGGTTTGAAAATCAAACTCATGAGAAAAGTATGTAAAATGCATGATAGGGACTAAAGTGAAAGAAATAAAAAGTTTAAAGAGGTTTATTTAATTTCATAAAAAATTATATTCTAGGACTAGGGACCTGGATGAAGCTAAATGTGATCTTAAATCATACAAAGGACAAAGGAAAAATATTAATATGGGACCTAAGTGAATAAATAAAAAGTTTAACAGAAAATGAATTTTTTGATAAAAAATCCAGTTTTAACTAAAATTATGAACTTATAAAAAGGGACCAAACTAGAATTTAATTTTATATGAATATATCAAATAAAAATTAATTTATTTTTTTAAATTAGTTGTTTAAATTATCATGTAAATATTTATAGAGATTTATATTTATTTATTTTGTATATTTCTATATTATATATTTAAATTTGCCATGTGTGATGCTGATGTGGCAATTAATGTTGACATTAGCATCCTAATCAGCTCCATGTGTCTCAGACTAACTGTTAACTGATAGTTGACTAACGCCGACAACTATTTTTTAGAGTTTCGGAAATTACAGGGATCAAATCCTCTGTTTTTAAAGTGTAGGAACTAAATTTTCTATTGAGTGAAACTATAGGGATTTGAGTTATATTTTAACCTAATAATTTTAAAAAAATAATATATTTATTTACATTTTTCTTTCACCGTTTTATATATAAAATATATATATAACATATAAATATATAAATATGTTATATATATTTAATAAATTTTATATATAATAATTTAAATTAATATAATAAAATATATAATTATATTTAATTAATTATATATATATATATATGATAATTATATATTTTATTATATTAATTTAAATTATTTTAATTAAAAAATAAAAATTAATATATTTATTTGTATTATTTTGAGATTATAAAATATATGCCCTTTTAGGTCATTTTACAATTTTCAACTAATTTAGCAACTATTTTTACCAAATATTTCTAATTCAATAAACTAGATTATAAGTTTTCAACTTCAGTTAGCCTTTAAGATTTCAGCTAGTTTATAAACTAATTTTACCAAATATACCCTTCTTCTTCTTCAACATCTGTGTCATCATAAATTTTGTGGCACAAACTGTAATACCCATTATATTTTTCAAGAATTACGATAAATTTATTTTTGGAGAAAATAAATTCTCTATCGGTTTAATTTTTGTATACTCGTTTGTGCATATTGTTGAAAATACAAATTTTTATTTATAGATTCTATAAATTGTGGGATATAATGGATGATACGATATGGAATTAATCCCATTAAGTAAAAATACAGTTCAAAAGTGGAATCTAGAATGAATAGTTGAAAGTGAAACTGGTAGATGAAAACTGGAAAGTGAAACTGGTAGATGAAAACTGGTAAGTGAAACTGGTAGATGAAAACTGGTAAGTGAGACTGGTAGATGAAAACTGGTAAGTGAGACTGGTAGATGAAAACTGGTAAGTGAAACTGGTAGATGAAATAGTAAAGGAGAACGGTAGATGGAATAGTAGCAAATAGTACCATAACTTCTCCTATAAATAGGTCCTTCCATTTCACTTCAAAACTCACACCTTCAGTTTCTCTTCTCTCCTCTCCTCAAAACTTCTCTTGTTCCGGCGTTTGGGCTCTGAGATTCTAGGTCTTTCTTCCTTAGCCTAGATCCAAGGTAAGAATACTATGCCCCTTTTCTATGCCATTCAGATTTTTAAAAGTTATTTTCTTAAGTATGCTCTGTGGTTGCGGCTTTGGCTGATCTTCCACATCAGAAAAATTGTCCTTAGCTACCTAAATGTTGTTTTGATTCTCTGATTACCGAAATAGAATGTAAACTGTGAAGAATACATGTCTAGGAAAGTTCTGGCTAAGGAAAGACATGGTTCTTAAGTGTGTCCATTGGGACTCTCCACTCTTTCCTGGGAACTTACCTGGTGTACTCTTTTACAGATTGTATTCTCTATTTCTGGTATGAATAGTGACCGCACGTATGAATAGTATCTGTATGTATAAATAGTAACCGTACGTGTGAATAGTGACCATATACATGAATAGTATTCATACGTATGAATAGTACTCGTACGTGTGAATATTATCTGTATGTATGAATAGTATCCATACGTATGAATAGTGATTGTACGTATGAATAGTGATTATACGTATGAATAGTATTTTGGTACAAGAGCAACCCTGACTTTCTATATCTGATCTTTATGAAAATCTCCGTAGCGGAACCTGAAATCCAACTACGTACTCTTCTTTGTAGCAACTCGGAAAAGTGACTAGGATACGGAATCTATGTGAGTGGATGACCTTGCTAACCGACTTTATTTACTTTTAATCCAAGTACAATATAAACTCCATCTCATATCGCAATTAGATTCTATATTTATTGATGATTGCTAGATAATGAAATCTATTGTTGATTTAAGATTATTATGAATTGAGTATATAATACACATGGAATGGTTGAGGGCTTGACCCAAGATACCAATGCATGGAATTTTACACATGGAATGGTTGAGGGCATTATTTCCCAAGATACCAATGCATGTAATGATTGATTATAAGTGGAGACTGAATTCTTGAACATTCAATACAGAGGTATAGAAACCTTGAATATCAAAATAACTGTTGTTATTGTGATTATGATTCTGGTATTTGTACTTGTGATATATTTATTGCACAGTCATTTAGTCACTGAGTTTTGATGAACTCACACTCTCCATGAACATTTTTTTTAGATACAGTGGATGTCAACGAAGAAAATCCGCAGGAGAATTAGTATTCCTCGAGGATACTTTTTATCTGGAGGGCTTATAAATCCAAAAGCTTAGGAATGCTCTGTAATCTCTATAGGTCACCTAGGCTTGGAAAGTTGTATCATATTGTATGATATTTGACTTGTGTTTCTGTTTCACTATGCTGAACTTTTTATATGTATAAATATCTTTCTTGAAAAATTATGTTATGCATTAGTATTAATCAGAGATTTCATGGGATACCATTGAGGTATACTCTTGAGTTTACGAAGTTACTCACATGCTCAAATTTGGGATGTGACACAAACTTTTAGGTTTAGGCGCCTTTTTTTTCATTTTTTTTTCTACTTTTAAATTTTCATTAGTCTTATCCAACTTAAATAGTTCCAAATTAATGTTGATTTTTTATGCACTAAAATTTAATCTACATAAAAAATGATTTTATATTAACACCTAAACAAACTTATGTCATTAATTAACCATTACGTTGGATTTTTTTTTATCCAGTAGAAAAGTAATTTTAATTGAAAAATTATTTATGAGCTACGTTAAAAGATTTACAAAATATAAAATTAAAATACCATTGATTAAGGCATACGGACAAAGAGTTCAAAAGCTTAGATGAAAATTGTTATGTGAAAATTAAATGACATAAAAAAAATATATATGTTGTCAATAGTTATTTTTAATTTTTTCATAAAAAAATAGTTGCTTTTCATTTGGGTAAATTTGTCAGTATATACTTTATTATCGTGATATTTGATTAAAACATTTTTGAAAATGCGAAGATTTCATTTCATTTGTTAGGTATATAATTTATTTTAAAAAGTGTATAAATTATCAATTTTTTTCTTTACTACTCTTGGGAAAAACAATTAAATAACAAATAGTGAAAATGCAAGTATTTATTTTTTTTCACATAAATAATTTACATTGGAGGAAATTCTCGAGAAATTTTATATTTTGTAAATCTTTTAATGTAGCTTATAAATATTTTTTCAGTTGAAATTATTTTCTACTAAATAAAAAAAAAGATCCAACGTAGCATATTGAAAAAATAAAAAAATAACCATTGACAACATATTTTTTTATGTCATTTATTTTTCACATACCAATTGTATATTTTCATCTTTAGCTTTGAACTCTTTGGCCGTACGCTATACTTTAATCAATGGTCTTCATTTTATACTTTGTAAATCTTTTAACATAGGTCATAAATATTTTTTTAATTAAAATTATTTTTCTATTGGATAAAAAAAATCCAATGTAACAGTTAATTAATAACATAAGTTTGTTTAAGTGCTAATATCACTTTTTATGTAGATTAAATTTTAGTGCATAAAAAATCAACATTAATTTGAAACTATTTAAATTAGATGAGACTAAAGAAAATTTAGAAGTAGAAAAAGAAACCAAAAAAGAAAGTTCCTGAACCTAACTAAAAGTCTTTGTTACAAAATTTACAATGACACTGATGTCGAAAAAGAAGAGATTGTATGAGAAAATAAGGTTTTTTATTTTTATTTTATTAAATATAAATATTTGATTGATTGTATCTAAAAATAAAGTTTTAAGTCTATGCTTACAGAAGAATTTCTCTCTATGAGAAGCTTTGGGCCAATGCAATATTTCGATTTATTCTTAATATGATCTAACCTTTGTGACCATTATTCCAAAAAAAAAAAAGTAAAAGAGTCTATAATTTAATTTTGAAGGACTGGGAAATGCATCCTAGACATGTCGATGGAAAGTAAGACGAGAAATGCAAACCTCTTGGTCCTTGTGGAGTTGCAGAAGAGTAGTTGTCCAATCCACGTGGTTTCATCCTTCTTCTACTTTTTTCATATAAAAATTTGGAAATGCCTACAAGAAACAGCAAATCAAACATACTTCCTACAACTAGTCCGAATATCGCAGCCCACGGAATTTCCGGCGAAGGATAGCCCGGAACTGTCTGAGATGTTCCCGTAGATGGTGAATCCATCGGCCCCGGAATGTCCGGCGGCAGAAGTGTCTGAAATGTTCGCGGAGATGGTGAATCCATCGCCGGCAAAGAAGGATTTCGTCTTCGAGAACGTGAATAGAGAGAGAGAGAGAGAGAGAGAGAGAGAGAGAGAGAGAGAGAGAGAGAGAGAAGGGCTGCAATTTGCAAGATTGCACCATCACATTGGAATGGAAGTGATGAGTATTAAGTGGAGTGGAATGGAGAGGGCGACTCATCGTGGACCGTGTCTAAGGACGTTGATTTTCGCGACGTTTTGCCTCTAAAAAAAAAAATCTCCTGCCGTCTTGTCCAAACCACTCAGGTTCGTTAATTTAGCGGGAAAATCAAATAAGTAAATAGAGCAATTTTCACTTCTCTTTCCTATAAATTTTTAAAATTACACAGCAATTCCCTCTATTTCTAAAAATAATTTTTTCTCCCTTATAATTTTGAAATCATTACACTTTACTTTATTTTATATTTTTTGTTTGGAGAAGTTTGTTGTAGTCTATTTTTTATAGATGATTTACTTAATAATAAATTTTTTTACTAAAATATCATCTATTAATCAAAATAATATTGAGTCTTTTTTTAAAAAAAAAGTGTAACATTTTATTTTGAATTAAAAATAAATAATGTACTACAATATTTAAGAATTGATATTATTAAGTTAACAAAAAGCATACTTTTGTGATCAAGATCTCTTGTTCTTCGGTAAAAGGAGAGTATAGTGCTCTTCCACTTAGTTTAGCAACAATAAAAATTGTGTCTAAAAATATTGTAGAAAAAGTCACAGTTAAATCTTTTAACCATTGCTAAAAGTATTAGCCACGATTAAATCGTAGCTAATTGGAAGAGTGAGGGATCCTGATCCTACTTTTTTTAAAATAATATGTAAAATTAAAGTATCAAATATTAAAAATATATTGTACAATTTTTTAATTAAAAATATAAAAATTTAAATATGATGGATTTTATAATTACAAGAATAAGACAAGTATATAATTTAAAAAATAAAAGAGAATCATGTAATTTTAAAAGTATAACTTGCTCAAATAAATAAAAGATGATGGCTTCCTTTGATTCCAACAAGAACATTCTTTATCTTCCATTTTAAAAAAATGTTAAATTATAATTTTGATCCTTATAGTTTCACTAAAATTATAAACTGGTCTTTATACTTTATTTTCATATAAAATTGTCCCTATAATTTCTATGTAAGTTAATCCATGTTATTAATATAGTTAGATTTGCTGTTAAAATAATATTACTTGATAGCTAATGTGTACATTTGTGAATATGTTAACATGCCCAGTTATTAATATTTGCATAATTCAACTGTCAAATCAATAATGATTTTCCAATAAGAGATTCAATGTAGACATTAGGTTAGAAAATTTGGAAATTAAGAGAAAAATAAAAATTTTACTGACATGACAATTGGGTTGTACAAAAATTAATGACTGAACATGTTAACAAATATTTATGAATGTATACATCAACTACTATGTAGAATCATTTTAACAACAATTATATTAACTACAGAAACTAACTTAAATAGATAAAAAAAATTATATAGATCATTTTATATAAAAATAAAGTATATAAATTAATTTATAATTTTAATCAAATTATAAGAACCAAAATTATAATTTAATAAAAAAAAAGAACATTCTTTATTTAAAAAAAAACAAGTTTTTGACGTTTACTCTTTATTTATGGAATTATAATGTCTTTTTGAATAGTCAATATGAATAATTTTCTAGCGTGCATGACCCGCATGAGCACGAGCAATGACTGAGAAAAATATAAAAACATAAAGACACTAAGACGTGGAGATTATTCTTTACTTTTTGTATTAATTAAATGTTTTTAAATTTTAATAACAATATTTTTATTCTAAATAGTCTTTTTTTATTATTATATTTTAAGTCTTATTTATTAAAATTATATAATAATTAATTATTTTTAATATAATATTTTATTTATTTATAATTTATATGCATAGATAAATTTTTAAATATCATATTTCTTTAAAGATAAACTTTTTTAATTTTTAATTTAATCTTATAACTTGATCTAATTTATCTTGGCTTTTTTGCTACTCTAACGAAGACTGACACGCACAATTCATGTTCACAGACAAACTTGTGAGTCACTTTCATTCTGTGAGGATTTTCCGGTGCTTTTTCTTTCAAGTCACTTTTTAAGATTTGCATGTGGAGTCATCCGACTACTTAGCCTGGTCAACCTTTTCCCTCCAACCACAAAATTAATTATCTTAAAGTAGTTAATATACAAGACGACAAAAAAAAATCAATTATTGACGTAGAAAAAATCTTTTAATGTGAATGTAAAAATTACTTAATGGGTATATCAATAATTTTTTTAATCATACTAAAGATTACCAACAACACATAATCATTACCAACAATCTTTCTAATAATAGTTAATGAGTACACCAATAATTTTTTTAATCATACTAGAGATCATTAACAACACATAATTATTATTAACAAGGTGTGAAAACGACATTGTTACATACATAGTGTGTATATATTGTACGATGCGTCAGCTCTCTTGATTCATTTTTCAATGGGCGAGGCTATAGAGAGAGTTCAAGACTTCAACCTTTAGGGGTCGAGCTCCCAATTGCGTGATTTTAATTTGGTAAAGTATTGGGATTTGTGTTAGGTTTTAGTTAAATGATTTTTTAATTTTTTATAAGATAAAACAAATTTAAAATTTAAAAAAAAAATCTATAATTATTTATATATTTACAATCAAGATTTTAATTAAAATATAATAAATATATAATTTTTTAATCAAATAAGTGTAAAATTTTTAAAAAATAGTTATATATTTTTTACAATATAATATTACGTGATTAATTTTCAAAAAACTTTTTATACACATATTTTTAATAGAGAACCTAAGAATATATATATATATATATATATATATATATATATATATATATATATATATATATATATATAAGTCTAATCCTTAAAATTATTCTCACTTAACATATTTACAAAATAAGTTTCTTGTAAAACAGTAATGTAATATTGAGTTGTAAAAAATATATATTTATTTTTTAAAGACCATACACTTATTGTGTTTTGATTAGAAAACTATATATTTGTAATATTCTAATTAAAAGTCTAATTGTAAATATATAAGAAATTATAGATTTTTTTTTCAATTTTTAAATTCATTTTGTCTTATAAAATATTACAATTATTTAACTAAAACTCAGCACAAATCTCAATATCCTACCAAATTAAAATCGCATGGTTGGAAGCTTGAGCTTCACCCTTCTTTAATTTGTGGGTGTTTAGTTTTATATCAAAACCTTTCAACGTGCATTAATGGTCGATAATCACCGTAAAAGAGAATAAATCATTGTTTAGTTTTACGTTTAGACTTAAAGAGAATCGATTCTCTCTTGCAAAACTAGGTTTTGTCCAACGCACAAATAGTAGCTTCTGCCTCTAAACATAATCGATTCTTACTCGTATGATCTTCTCTTTTCTCTATAGCCTTCTCAGTGTTTTTTCCATTTGTTTTTTCTCAGTGATCCAAAATCATCTTTTGTAGCCTCTATGTTGTTTTGGTGAGGAAAATGAAGAAAATAAAGGGGAAAATGGGAAGAAAATGAAGAAAAAGGGAAGAAAATGAGGGCGGAAAAATGAAGTTCCAGATTCAACATGACATCAATGGAGGTTTTTAGTTTTGGTGAAAATTACATTATTGAGCTATATTTTTTAAAAAAATTCATTTTAACCCCAATTTCATTTGTTTACTTTTCATTTGGGTCCATGTGTATACTTTTTAATCGAATATTTACTTTGCTTCTTAAATTTAGACCTAATTAGATTAATTACTATATTGAAATTAATAAAAAATAGTAAAATTGATTAAATAGAAATATATGCTAGAACCTACTAATTGACAATTATTTGTACTTTATCCAGACCACGTACTTCTATTTAAATTTTAATTTAACGTTTACCTATATTATTTTCTATGTAGTTTGTTGATCTTATTTTGCTTAACCCCAAGAGTAATCTTTAAATAATTATTAAAAACAATTAAATCAAATTTGGAGATAAAATAAATAAATTCATTTCATTACAACATTTATAAATTTACATTTTAAATCACATATTAGTACTAATAGTTAAAAAAATTATCATTAAAATATTAGTATAATTTTTTATTACATTTTCATATAATAGAAATAAAATAAGGACAAATAAAATAGAACAATATTATATTCATACTCTTTCTAATAATTATACATTCAAAAATGCTTCTGCTAACCAATATTTAAACAAAATTCATTTTCTAAGATAACTTTTCTAATAACAATTTTCAAACATAAATCACATTCATGCAAAATTAATTCTGAAAATCAATTCTGCTCAAACTTTATTTAATTTTGTTGACTTTTTTTTTAACTTATTGCATGTGGCCCCCATTAAGGAGAGATCTATCTAACAAGCCCAAGTATCTTTGTGTGAATTTTGATTGGATTTTGAAATGTTAAAATATATTTTTGGTCCATATAGTTTCATCCAACATTGAATTTAGTCTCTATAATTTTAAAACTTTGAATTTGGTTCATTTAGTTTTCAAAATTATTAAAGATAGTCTCTAGTGTTAGTTAACAGTTAATTAACCATTATATGTGCACATGTGGTATTAACTATGACTCTTCACTCAACATCTAAGTCCATATTAGCCTTACCCAACTGCCACATCATGCTTAGTTTTTTTTTTTTATTAAAGACCAATGAAAAAATTGAATTCATTAATTTATATTTTTTCTCTCTCTCACACACACACAAGAGAGAGAGAGAGAGAGAAAGAGAGATCTCACTTGGATTGTACACAAAAACAATTTTTTTAAAAAAAATGACTGAGTGAAGAGTCCTAGTCAACGCCATATGTATACATATAACGGGTGACTAACACTAGGGATCATCTTTAATGATTTTGAAAATTACAAAGGCCAAATTCAATATTTTAAAACTATAGGGACTAAATTCAATGTTGGATGAAACTATAGGAACCATAGATAAATTTTAACCATTTTGAAATATGTAGCTATTCTCATTTTCACTTTTTTCTTTTTGATGGGCAGATTTATTAATGAAATAATTGAATCTATAGTAATTAATATGACCATGGTTAATAAAGGAAACAATTTAAGAAGCATCTCACTCCAAAGAAGATAGGTTGCTGATATCTTCTGACCATTTTCTTAAGCTTTTAGATCCTTCTATTACTGGTACTGAGCTTGTACAGATAAGAAAGGATCATTCTAGAAATGCACATTTAACTGCAAAAAATAATGCCAATTATAATGTTTCTAGAGATCCATCACTTTCTATCAAAGCTCAGTCATTATTTTCATGCAACTCATTGCCTTAAAAATTGATGCGAATTAGGACTTGAAACAATCTAATTCAAACATTCGAAGAGATTTATTACACATTCCAAGTAGACCAATTACGAAAACACGAGTTAGAGAGTCAAAGGAGTGTTAAACTTAAATGGGCTTGTTCAAAAGTGGGCTAAACAAATTCCTCTTGAATCTAAGCTAAACAATGACCAAGACGTGCTTAACATCACTTGGGCTAAAGATGGAGTTGTTAAAGGAATTTTGTGCAAGAATACTACAAATTAAGGACCTTGGAGCTAGAGCAACACATAGGCCAACTCAATTTAGCCTAATTATGTCATTTTAGGTTGAAAATTATGTTTTGTAGTTCTTTTATGTATGTGGATTAATTTTAGTTTGATAGCCAAGATAGCTAGCCATTTTCCTAGGTGCATTGAATGCTATATGTTTCCAAGGTGATGGTTGTTTTCCTATGTTAGGTAAAGTTTGATTATGACTATTTTGAGTTCTTAGATTTTCATTTCCCACGCTAAGCTATCCATTTATAAATATCACATACTCAAACATGAAAAATCAAATTTTGAATGAAAAGAATTGTGAGAATCATTTCTCTTTGATTATTCTAAGAAATTCTGAACTTATCAAGAGCTTCCAATGCCTTGTGACATTCAATCTTGTTTATTGGGTTCTTGTCTTCTTACAGGTGACAAATTCAAAAGTTTATACCTTAGGTTTTTTGCTCTTTATAGCTGACGGTTCTGGGTTAAATCTATCTAAATTAACAAATTCTATTTTCTTTAAATTCCAAGTCTAAATTTGGAGGATTCAAATATTGGCATTCAATGGCGAAATCAGTCATGAGACTAGTGGGGTGGTATCTTAGATCCATTGTCCTAGAGAAAGACCAAAGCCCTTGCTCCAGAACATTTTGATAACATGTGGACAAAAGGGATAAATTATGAGAAAATAGATAGGGAGAACCAGTCAAATGAGCAAGTCCCACTACATGTTGTGGTAGGAAAATCTCTAAATATTAATCATATGAAAATGATATATGGACCTAAAGGTTAGAAAACTAATTCTAGACTTAATGCTTCCAAGAGTCGCAATGATAATCCAGGATGCAGTGCCAATGGATCCCTTGCTTAGCTTTAAAAGTCAAGTAGGTGCTTAACTCATTTGGACTATTAATTTTACAGCAAATGGTCCAAGTTTTAGGATGCTATTTTTATTTTTTAAGAAAATAACTATGAAATTTGAACTGTTAGTTGTGAAAACCAACAAACCAGATGAATCAAGCATCCTGCTTGGCTCTCAAATGCCATCATCGATTATCCACTTGCTCATTAGTTACATCTTTTCAAGATGATGAGCAAGGTCACATGCATCTGCAGATGGTTGATCCATGGAGCAATACTTCCTATACTTCTGAAGATGATGAAACCTAGGGTATCATGGATCTTGATTCCCCAGAAACAAAAGTTTGGGATGGAAGAAGAAATAGAAGTTAGTCTGTTTCTAACATCCATCACCCACTTGAAAATCTTAGTAGTCATAGTACAAAGAATATGAATAAAAGACATTCTCGCCATCAGAGAATTATCCCGAACTTAATTTGGCTGTAAAATGTCAAGGCCAAGGGAGGAAATTAGGAGAACTAGCTTTTCATCTGGAGGTGGACATAATACACTTAATTCTTTAAAATCACAAGTAATTTTTGAAGACTCTATTAATGATCCTAATTATGATAATTTGGGTAGAATACATATTGGAGGATTAGCTTCTTCTTTTGTATCCTCTATTTCTAAATTAGAATCTTGTAGTTTGGCTGTTAATCCCCTTAAAAATTCACTGGCACTGTACTTATCTTAATTCTCTGTAGCTCATTTAATCAATTGATATGCTTGTTTGTGTGAAAAATTGTATATTGTGATGTAGGTCCTTGGTGCAAATATCGTGAAGAGTGGCTTAAGAACTTTTGCTGTTTATTCCATCTTTGGAACAGATGTAAATAATAAAAGTTAGTCAATTAATAAAAGGTGCTAAGACTGCTTCTTTGTTTTACATAGATGATGTAGGTCTTTGGTGCAAATATGTCTTCTTATATGTTCTTTCTAGGCTTGGACAAATGATGTTTCTTGTTTATTTTTCAAGGTTTCGTCATTTGGTCGAGCTACATTGGCACCTGAAAGAGTTTCTTGATTATAATCTTCATTTGCCTCCAAAGCATTTTCTATCAATAGGTTTAGATGTAATAGTTAGTAGAGTCAAACTAGCCGGCCTGGATCAACCCATCACGGGCTAGAAGTAAACGGGCCAGTCACAGACAGATCCATTTATAGCAGCGAAGACAAATAACAAGAGTAAGTACGATGAACACTTTTCAAACTCCTCGCCATTCTCTTCATGCTGAGTGATGATTGGTAGCTAAGTGATGCTGAGCTAAGTAGCAAAAGAATGGGAGCTGATTGATGATTGAAGTAGGAGTGTTTAGGAATCAAAAATCTGTTTTGAGTTGTTTATTTTCTTCCTATTCTCATTTGTATTTATGAATCTTTCTCCCTTTTTTTTCTTTCTCTGTATTTCTCTTGGTTCACTCCCTGCAAATTTTTTTTTTTTTGCTAATCGGAGGAGGGGTAGCAGAGGAAAGCAATAACAGAAAAAAAAAAGAGCAGAATAGAGGTGAAATCACATTCGCTTGTCCAAAAGCTGCTCCTCCACTCCTTCAAAAAAGTTTAAGCTTTGTGGAAAGAATCGATTATGGCCAGTAGCCTACTACTAAACCGAAAAAGTTCATTTTTTACAGTCGCAATTATGAGCCACCAACTGCACATTTAACATGATCCACCACTAAACCAAACACCCTCATACGGAGGTGATTCTGACATAAATCCAAACATTTGTATTCTGTAGTCCTATATAAATAGATATAATTTTAATCATAACATTGGTGAAATTGACAGGAAATGATTATATTTGATTGGTCATAATCATATGCTCCTTTTTAGACAGTCCTACATGATTCTGATTAAATATAATTCTCTATGCAGTGGGTGCCTCTAAATTTGAGTGTTACCATATTCGATCTGGTTTAAGTTATCTTCCAGCTTCAAGATCATGGATGGATTATTTTGGCAGGATTGGCAGAAAACGTATGGGTCTTCCAATTTTTTCCAAAATGCTAACACTATTTCTTAGGCCGCTAGATCCTCAGTTATTGCTTGGCCTCATTTCATAGACAGCTCTAGCGAGAAACGATCCAGTCAGCTTCCAATCAAAACTATCTATATCACGGTGCGAAGAATTCAACATTTCAACATATCTAGGAACAGGGCTCTAAGCATTTTTTTTTTCCTTGGCCACATCAGTACCTTACGAAATGTTGACAAGACCTCAGTAACTGAATATGTTAAATTATCAAATACAGAGTGAACCGATGCGCGAAAGGTTTACATACTACAAATTGTTCACATGAAAGCTTCCGTTCTTTTGTAGACTTTACGACACTAATCCAGTGAGGACATCCTACTACTTTTTATATTCAAATCAGTCTTGCAACACAACCTAACGTCTTGATGAGAAGAATTATGTTGGTACACTACAGATACCTACGTCGTCACTTGTCAGTGACTACTCTAAGGCCAATGCCAACAGAGTTCGGATCCTCTAACTTTCATTTTCCTAACTTTGGTGACTTTGCATACTTCTTTGCATTTATTTTCTTTGTATTTACAGCTTCTATGTTTTATTATGTTTTTATAAAAATATTATTGGTGGTTATTTTTTGTAATCTACTATTATATGATTAAATCCATTTTAATTAAAAAATTTGATAATTTTATTCAAAATTAAAATTGTTAGTGTAACCTACCTTCTCTATTGTCATGAAATACAAAGAAAATAAATGAAAAAAAAAAAGATTTAATCATATAATAGTGGATTACAAAAAATAATTATCAATAATATTTTTATAAAAACATAATAAAATATAAAAGCTGCCAATAAAAATAAATAAAGGACAAAAGGTATGCAAAGTTACCAAAGTTAGAAAAATGGAAGTTAGAGGATCCGAACTCAATGCAACAACAACAACAACAACTACTCTAAGGCCAATGCACGACAAAAAAATTCATAGATGCCTATAATTGTAATAAGTGAATTTCCCTGAATACAATCCAGGAAAACAAAAAATATAGATTTAATAAACTCTCATTGAAGAAACAAAATGTCTCGTAATCTAGTTCAAATTTATAGCAACTACATATTAAAGGAAATAAATGACATGAGCAATGAGGCTGTAAGATCAAAATGTTCCAAGAGCTTGACCTAGAATAAAAGCCTTCTAAACCTATAATTCGGTAACCAGATTTGGAAAACAACGATCTTCCAAAGACTTAAGCGGAGGCAGCGGCTCCCTTCTTCCTGGGTGCAGCTTCAGTACCTAAACAAATGCCATAAAAAAAAAAACCACATTAACATGACAATAACAAACAAAGAAGACCTAGTTGCAACATTAAAATTCATATAAATCCAGCTAGAGCACATGAAGATTGACAATAGTTACATACCTTCTCTGAAGCCGCTCTTGAATCTACGAGGCACGTTTCGCAAGTACCTCATCCGACCAGTTCCGGTGGTCTTTCTGCGGATTGCCTTCACACTCCAGTTATCTGGAATGTGATCATCAGAAGAAAAGGTATCATACCCAAGAAAAAAATATTAACAATAATACAAAAAACCAATTGAAAGGCTTTTTGTATATCTGAACATATATCATTACTGCTAGTAAGTAACCCATGAATAGGTATTCACACACGCATCGACCATGGATACAACGTGATCAATAGAAAAGGCATCACATGTAAAGCAAATTAACAATAAGATAAAAACCAATTAAAAGTCATTTTCTACTTCTCATAAGCCACACAATAAAGCAATAATAGGTATCCACACAAGCAATGATACAAAATATCAGGAGAAGGTTCCATACCCAATGCAAGCAAAGAGACAATAACACAAAACCCAATTAAGAGTCATTTTTCCAAATTTCAGCAAAGACCATTAGTTCAAACAAGCAACACAAGAACAGGCATTCACACACGCCCTGGCACAAAGTCATCCGAAGAAAAGATATCATACCCCAATAGACAGTAAATTAACAATAACATTAGAAAACCAATTAAAGCAACAATATTACTTAAACAAGGATCTTTACTTATAACAAACAACTCAAACAGATATACAGAGATGAGACTTACACTTTCTCTTGCGGGCAGCAGGGAAAGCGCAGGCAGAGCAGCGACTCTTCTGGAGGTGAAAGCTGCGGCGGCCACACCTCACACACAGAGTGTGGGTCTTGTTCCTCCTCTTACCGAAGCTTCCCGTTCCCTTCCCCTGCGTTCCATACGCATATATTCCATATTAAAATCCAAATTTAACGTAAAAAAGAGCACGCAGAAACATTGTCAGGGTCCTGTTTGGATCCACGAACGGCAGGTACACAGACAATAAATCATAGAGAGAGAGAGAGAGAGAGAGAGAGAGAGGTACCATTGAAGCAGACGCAGAAACCCTAGATGGAGCTGAGGAGGTGTATGGCTGAAGAACACGAAGCGGCGAACAGATGAGTACTTATACGTGCGACTGAAAACTAGAGGGTTTTAGGGTTGAGGGGTAATTGAGGGAAATGAATTTGCTGTGATTAGATATGGTCGGGTTAAGGTTCGCTACACCGCCTTTTAAAAAAAAAATTTTGGACGAAGCCGCCTTACATTTCAAGAACTAGGCTTTTTTTTTTTGGGTCTTCTGTTGTGGGCCATATATGCGCTCTCTGGTTGGAATATATGGCATTGGCATTGCTCTATTGTGAATGTATATTTCAGACCCAAAAAAAAAAAATTGGGAATGCATCAGTGATCAAATTAATAACAATAAATTAAAAAAGAAATTGTACATAATAATCAAGTTTCTAAATGTTTATATTTTGATAAATTGGTCTTCCTGTGTAATTTTTTTTATGACATTAATTTGTTTAACACTTTAGACTCTTTATATATATCATAAGAGAAATCACTATGTTAAAAAATATCAATTAGAAATACTCATTATGATCATAATATATAAAGAGTTTGAAGTCATAAATAAGCTATTGCAAAAATAACTTACTTAATCACTAGTCTAAAAAGTTCATAAATTATTTGACCCAAAATTTGGGATTTTTTTTTCAGTAATTTCCCTCTTGTTCTAATAAGAATTCTCCTTAAAATTAATAATAAAAACTTAATTGTTGTTTTTCAATTAGAACACAATAAATATATAATTTTTAATCAAAAGATACAATAAGTATATAACCTTAAAATGTAATCATATACTTTTTACAATTTAACATTATATAATTAATTATTTTATGAAGCTCTTTACATATGTTATATTTTTATAGTGAAAATCTTAATAAGAAAGATATAAGCATATAAATGAAAATTAATTTATTGAGGAGTTTTTTTATGGAGCATCATATTCCGGAATTCAGCATTCCTATTCCATCCAGCCAACAGGTTCATTCCTCTTAATGCTTTCCCGCCATTATCCTCGCGGCCGCCGTCTGGCCATGAAATGGCGGGAATGAAACAACACTAAGAAGCTCACTGCTTCAAAGCGATCCCAACTTCTCGTAGCTTCGTTTCAATAAAGCGTGGAATTGAAGGAAAATGGATGCCAGTGAAGGAAATAGAAAATGCGACGCAAAATTCCCAGCCTTTCCCTTTAAACCCTACTCCATCCAGATCGATTTCATGAACGCTCTCTATCAGTCTCTCGACCAAGGTGGCGTTTCCATGCTGGAAAGTCCCACTGGTAAATCTCCCTCTCCCTAATTGCATTTGGAATATTTGTGGGTGAAGATAATTTGGTAATTGTTACTTCCCTTCGGTTGCTGGAAATTGTAGTTTATGGCTTTACCTGCATTGCCAGGCTCAGTTAAGCAAATCCATTTACATTTTTTTTTTCGTTATGTAAATTTTGCAATGCTTGTTTCATTTGATTCAATTTTAATGGAATAGGTACTGGGAAGACTTTAAGTGTCATTTGTAGCGCCTTGCAGTGGGTGCTTGACCGGAAGCGACAAGAGGAATCAGTGGAAGCAGGACAAGAATGTGGTAAGAATCAGGGAATTCATGGCGGGCTTGGTTCCGATGACGAACCTGATTGGATGAGAGACTTTGTTTTGAACAAAGAAAGGGAGGGCCAACCTGAAAGAATAAATAAGAAGAAGAAGCATGGGTCTCTATTAGGTAAACCTGATAAGAAGAACAGGGAAATCAGTAAAGACTTTCAGGTTGTGGGTGAAGATTCTCCTCCTGAAATGGAGTTTGAGAATTCGCATAAGAAAATTGATGTATTGGATGTGGATGTTATTGATAAGGAATTTTTACTTGAAGAATATGAAAGTGAAGATGAAGAAGCAAAGGGTAAGATGACCTCAAAGAGGAAGGCTACTAGAAGTGTTCTTACTTCATCGAGTGATGAGGATGAGTCTGATGAGGAGGAGGAGGAGGCGGAGGAAAAGAAGTTGAAGATTTTTTTCTGTAGTCGAACGCATTCACAGCTTTCACAGTTCATAAAGGAATTACGGAAGACAGTCTTTGCCAATGAAATCAATGTTGTTTGCTTAGGCTCCAGAAAAAATCTTTGCATTAACGAAGGTCTGAAATTTACTTATTTTGCAAGCAGATTACCTTTTTTGTGATTAGATATGTCTTTTTCTTTTTAGATTTTTTTTTCCTTAAAGCTGCAGTAGTTAATCAAGATGTCTGGTTTTTTAATAATGCTTTTCTACATGTTATTCAGAAGTACTAAAACTTGGAAACTCCACGCTCATAAATGAGCGTTGCTTGGAACTCCAGAAGAAAAAGAAAAAGGAGCCCACAAAAATTAAGGTACGTGGGATTTAGTTTGGGCAATCGATCTATGGCTATTCTTTTGAAAAATGCTATATCGAATTTTAGAGCTGAGAATACTATCACTTTATTTATTTAGTTATTATTCCAGGGTTTGCTCTACCTGATACAAGTATACAACTACATATGCTTGACTAACGCCACAGAAATTGACTGGTGATTTGTGCATAAATTATCTGAGTTAAGAATGAAAGATTCTATGCAAAATTATCAAATATTAGTCTGTCTTGGTGGATGTATAATTTTTCCATTTTCTGGAACACACCTCCTTGTTCATAACTATATTCCATCGTCTATTTTATTGAACAAGGAGGAATGAAGGATTCCTTTCGATGAACCTGGAATAATCAGGCTTCTACGTGTTACCACTTTCAAAAATTGATCAATCTGCATGGCCAAAAAACCAAGGGGTCTATTTGGAAATGTAAAATTGAAGACTAATCATTAGTTATTGGAAACTTGCTAAATGTTTAAATTTTCTGAAAACTATCCTCCTTACTAGCAAGCCTTAACAAGTGCTTTTGCAATTATATAAAAAACAGTGATTGTAGAGACTAATCTGTCTTCCTGAAAATAGAGGGCTTCCTTTGAATAATGGTGATCTGAATTGCAGAACTTAAGAGCATGTACAAGAGTACGGAGCACGAAGGCTTTGTCTGGTTGCCCAATGCTTAGAAAACGTGTACTACAAAGAGAATTCAAGAGTGAAGTATCTCAAAGAGGGGCCTTGGATATTGAAGATCTTGCTAACCTGGGAAGAAATTTGGGAACTTGTCCTTATTATGGCTCTAGAAGTATGGTTTTAAGAGCTGATCTTGTGGTCCTACCATATCAATCTCTTCTGTCAAAATCATCTCGCGAAGCGCTTGGTCTAAATTTGAAATCCAATATTGTTATAATAGATGAGGCTCATAATTTAGCTGATTCACTCATCAGCATTTATGACTCCAAAATTACTTTATCACAGGTATGTTAGTCATTCATCTACCTTGACTGAAGTATTGCTAGCGTCTTTTAAAAGCAAGTTTGACTTTGGTATCTGAATATGTATGCACCATTTTGGGGTGCTTTATATTGGTTTGAAATGCCTTCGAACAATGGGTCATTGATTATTTGGAGACAGTCAATAGCCATTTAGTATAAACTCATTGTTAGAACTCTCTTGTACGAGTTTTTTCTTGATTTAAACTTATGTATTTTGAGTATTCAATGTTGCTGTTTAAATTGACTGTTGGATGATTCTCTCTTTTCTACAGCTGGAAAATGTGCATTCCCATGTGGAGAGATACTTTGAGAAATTCTGTAATCTTTTGGGCCCTGCCAATCGGAGATATATTCAAATTCTGATGGTCCTCACTCGAGCTTTTCTCAGAGTGCTACTCCATGATAAGGATGCATATCTCATAGATTCTTGGCAAGATACAGAAAAGACTTCTGAAGAAAGTAGGGCCTCTGAATTTACCATGTCCATCAATAATTTTATGTTTGAACTAAATATAGACAATATCAATGTGGTTAAGCTGGTGAAGTATTTGAAGGAAAGCAAAATCATGCACAAGGTGAATCTTGCAACTGAATATTTATATTATCTTCAAAAGAAGTGCTAGATGATGCTTCGGTTTTTACTGTTTTTGTCATTTTGACATCAAAATGCACTTGCTTTTCCAGGTTAGTAGTTATGGAGAAAGGGTAGCAAGCTTGGAGAAGATTTCAGTAATCAATAAATCTGGGGAATATTGTGAGGACGGAAGTACTCAGTCTGCTTTCCAGGCATTAGCTGACTTATTGCTATCACTAATAAACAATGATAGTGACGGAAGGATAATCATTTCCAGGTCTAGGCCAGCGAGCTCCAGGAAACTAGGAGGATATATTAAATATGTTATGCTCAGTGGAAAGAAGATTTTCTCTGAGGTTTGTCAGATGTTGTTGTCTTAATTTTAATGAGCTTTAAGCTTAGGTTTTGTTCCAATAGATAATGAAGAGGAAAATAATTTCTAAACTTCTTTTAGATTGTAGACCAAGCACATGCTGTTCTATTAATAGGGGGAACATTGCAACCAATTGAAGAAACAAGAGAGCGGCTCTTTCCCTGGTTACCACCAAACCAGTTGCATTTCTTTTCATGTAGTCATATTGTCCCTCCACAGAGTATCATGCCAATTGCAGTTTCCCGTGGCCCTTCTGGCCGGTCGTTTGATTTTAGCTACAGCTCCAGGAGCTCACTAGATACAGTGAGTATATGGCAGTTCTCATCTGCCAATCTTTCTATTTTAAGTGCAAGTTTCATAGATAGTTGTGATTTTTTGAAAGCAATCGACTGATGAATATTGTTCTATATGGGTTTGATTGTCTATTTTATTTTACCTTCTGAAATGTTAACTATGCTGCATTGTGTGCTTTATAGATACGGGAGCTTGGTCTTCTTCTCTGTAATTTGGTGACTGTGGTTCCCGAAGGAATTGTTGTTTTCTTCTCTTCTTTTGACTTTGAAGGAAAAGTCTATGAAGCCTGGCAATCTTCTGGCATCCTGGAGAGAATTACAAAGAGGAAGCGTGTATTTAGAGAGCCTAGAAATAATACAGATGTTGAATCTGTTCTTAAAGAATATAAAGAAACAATTTGTACATGTGTAAATTCAGAAGGAAACCCAGCATCTCAGAGCGGTGCAATACTCCTAGCTGTTGTTGGTGGAAAGATATCTGAAGGGATCAACCTAAGTGATGGGATGGGTCGATGTATAGTCATGGTTGGACTGCCATACCCTAGTCCATCAAACATTGAGTTGTTGGAGAGGATAAAGCACATTGAAAGTTTTCAAAATTCAAACGACATTGAAACTCCTAGGTTTTCTTCCAGTTATAATGTTTACAGTGGAGATATACAAGATGGTTTTGACATCTTAAAAAGTTGCAGTCACAGAGGAAAAGAATACTATGAGAATCTCTGTATGAAGGCAGTAAATCAATCAATAGGTGCGAATTGTAGCTTCCGAAAGACTTTCTTCAAGCCTCATAGACCATACTGATGGCTTACTAGAATTTTTAATATGTCCAACATCCAAGATGGTGCAACTAGGAAGTCTAGGGTCCATTTTGCATTATTGCTTTAGACTTCCTCTGTCACCGGATTTCTTGTCTGTTGTGCATTGCATGCTATACCTATAGGCCATAGCTCTTGTACACATCGTAACGGTTTTTCCTTTCACTAATATCCCTTTGTTTATTGTTCTAGGTAGAGCAATACGTCACATTAATGACTATGCAGCAATTTTGCTAGTTGACACGAGGTATGCATCTGATTCCTCAAAAAGGAGCTTTTCCCACCCAGTCAACAAGCTCCCACAGTGGATAAAAGATCGCTTTGTTTCATCTACCAAAAACTATGGTGAAGTCCATCGGTTGCTGAGTCAATTTTTCAAATTCAACAAAAGGGGTTGTCAATAGAATATTTAGAAGATTAACTCTTTTTTTCTTTTTTCTTTTTTTTCACTTTCCTCCCCTTGTAGCTTCCCATACTAAAGTTGGTTGAGACCACTAGGACTCTTACTACATAGTTACAATTAATAGATGACCGATGCTGTGAAGCATCTAAAGCATTCATCCCATTGTTAGATTGTTCGAATGTAAAGATAATATAGGCTTTTTACTATATTCTTAGGGATGTCTCCTGGCTGCTTTCATCAATTAAAGCGGGCTTCACATACTTGTATGCTTCCCCTATACAAAAATTTGAAGTTGGGGAGACCAGTTATAGCCCAAGTTGTTTTCTAAAACAGATTAGAAAACGAGAGGGAAAAAGGAGCAGTTGGACCTTGATTTTCTTGGTATTTTGAGGAGTGTGTTGTACAACTAGCTTACCCAAGATTAGAGGAAGGAGTTCCAGTAATATAGAGCAAAAATCAGAAGGAAAATCCAGTCCAAACCAGTAAAGAACCAAGAACAGAGCAAGAACACGTGAATAGGAGTGAAAACTTGTGGAAATTCTAAAACTCAATTTTAATTCATGTTTTGCTTTGATTTTGGGTTGGAAATGATCAAATATACTCCAAAAGCATCTAAGAAGAAATTATGGGATGGTTTGGAAGGAAAAAAAAAATTAATTGGACGTGTCCATGCATGGCAGTGACCAAAGTGAATAAAATCAAAAGTTTGTGGGAGTAGCTATAATTTTAGAACAAAATATATTTGTGACCTATGGACCTAGATGAAATTAAATGTGGTTTTAGAACATGAAAAAGATAAAAGAAAAATTATTATTAAGGACCTAATTGAATAAAATCAAAAGTTTGTAGGAGTAGCTCTAATTTTAAAACAAAATATATTTGTGACCTATGGACCTAGATGAAACTAAATGTGTCTTAGAAGATGAAAAAGATAAAATAAAAATTATTATTAAGGATCTAATTGAATAAAATCAAAAGCTTGTAGGAGTAGCTATAATTTTAGAACAAAATATATTTGTGACCTATGGACCTAGATGAAACTAAATGTGGTCTTAAAACATGAAAAAGATAAAGGAAAAATTATTACCAAGGAGCTAAGTGAATAATATGAGAAGTTGGAGGGAAAGAGTAAAATTTTTGAAAATGTCCAAATTTAATATAAATGAAATTTTAATTAGGATTTAATGGAATTTACTGATTAATTAAATTGTTAATTAGTAATTATAAAATAAAAAAATAAATTTATTAATTAAAAATGAGTTATTAGTGATTAATTTATAATATTAGACAAATAAACAAAAAAAATTAAGTTTCTCTTAAATAAATGACAATAAATAATAATGATACATCAAAAAATTAAATAAAAAATTTATACCCTTTCTAGTAATTATACATCCTGAAACTATGTTTGCAAATCAATATCCAAACATCATGTTCTACCCCAAACTAAGTTTTACTGCCTCAAACTATGTTTGCCTAAATGTCTCCCAAACATAAATCATCTTCATCCAAACTTAGTTTTCTCCAACCACGTTCAATCAAACCTAATTTGCCCCACCCAAATTTAATCTATCGGGCTCCCAAACACGCACTAAAAGTTACTCATGTTTGTATTCAGAGCTATATGCTTTTTTTTTAGAAACAAAATTTGAGTAAATTATCAATTTGATCCCAAAGATTTTAATTATCTTAATTTAGTCTCTAAATGATCAAAAATCTCATTTTAGTTTCTAAACATTATATTTGTTTTAATTTAGTTATTCTATTTATTAAAGTGACTTTTAACAATAATAAATTTTATGTTTTAACAATAAAAAAGACTAAATTTAGATAAATGTAATTTTTTAGATATTAGACTAAAAAGGTTATAATCTTTTAAATATTAAATTAGTAATTTACTTTATTGTTACTGTATTTTATTTCCTTTCATTTTGGAGTTAGAGAGGAACCGAGGAAGGGTGGTGGATTCTATAAGTTGATTGAGTTTGATCGTTCACGTCTTATGATTTATGGATGCGTCATAAACCCATTGGATTCCTGTTCTGTGACATGAGAAGAATTAATGTCCTTCTACATGCAGATTAATTGGCATAGATGCCCCTCATTTTTGGGAATTAATTAATGCTAGTCACTAGTCACGGGCTACGACGGTGTCAGAATTTCTAAATGCACCCCAGCAACTGATCTTGGCATCCATATTTGGAAAAAAAAATAAATAAATACTCCTAACGTATCTGCATTGATTGTTGTTACAACAAATTATTATTTTTAAATTAAAGTATTTTTTTATTTTACGAATTAGTTTTTTATTTTTAGTCTTGGCCGTTTAATCTAAAATCAATCATTAAGATAAATTTCAACGGCATGCTATAACAGCATGACCCTGACAATCTTAACCCTTAGTTTATGTGCTTGAGTTCCCTCCTTTTGGTTGCTTCATCAAGGTTCAGATAATTATAGCATTTCTTACAAATTAAGTCCTCTCAATTTTTTTTTTCCAGAGAGCAAGGGTTCACATACATCACATGACTTATCATTCACGTAGATTTTACATACTCTATCGCTATATTTGGTAAAAATATATAATAAGTTAACTGAAAGATTAAAAGTTAATTTTTAGCTGAAAACTGTTAGTTGAAAATTAAAAGTTGTTAAGTTAGTTTATTGAATTAGAAGTATTTAATAAAATTAACTATTAAATTGCAAATAAATATAAAATGACATTTTTATGTGATATTTTAGACAAAATTTATTTTTAGACAATATATTTTTAGGTAATTATAATTTTAGATATTTTAGTCAATTTGAACAATTATAATATTTTGTTTAAAGATAAATATTTATTAAAAATTAAAATAAAATAATAAGGGTAAAAGAGGATGTATTTGAGGAATAAGAGTAGGACAGAATTTTAATAAAATAATGAAGATAAAAGAAGAAGAAAAATATAAAAGTCATAAGCTATTCAAATAAGCTTGTTTACCAAACACGTCTATTTTGATCAAACAAGTTTATGAACTAGTCAAATAAGTTATAAACTAATTTAAAAGTCATGCCAAACACAACCTATGACTCTGTTTGGCAAAATTAGCTAATAAGCTAGTTGAAAGCTTATAAACTAATTTTTAACTTAAAGTTGAAAGCTTATAAACTAATTTTTAGTTGAAAGCTGAAAGCTTATAAGCTAGCTTATTGAATTAAAAGTATTTGGTAAAAATTGTTGTTGAAGTAGTTGAAAAATGTAAAATGATATAAAAGAATATATATTTTATAATCCCAAAATAATACAAATAAACATATTAGTTTTTATTTTTAAATAATTATATGTAATATATTTATATTTTTTTATTATATATATAATATTCTATATATTTAAAGATAAAAATTTAATCAAAAATAAAAAATAAAAATTATTCACAAACAAAAATTTGGGAATTTAGGTTATAATAAGCCTAAGGGTATAATGAGTATTCTAAAAAAGTAATAAGGGGAAAATAGGAACAAAAATTAAAAGGTATAAGTTGTTCAAAGTAACATTTTAAAATAAGTTATAAATTACTAAAATAAATTCATTTATTAAACACTTTTAATGAACTAATAAACTAGTCAAATAAGCTATAAACTAGTTTATTTGCACACTCGAAAATAGCATATGTCTATCTCTTTTTGAAATTACAGTAAATTACTAATTTGGTTCTAAAATAATCAAAATTATTTTAATTTAGTCCTTAAAAGATTGTATTTTCAATTTGGTTCCTCTGTCAAAGTGACTTTTATCAACGGCAAAACTTGTAATTTAGTAATGAAAATGACTAAATTAAAAAAAATACAATCTTTTTTAAACTAGATTGGGACATTTAATCTTTTAAGGACTAAAATGTAAAAACTATGACCTTTTAGAGACTCAATCAGTAATTTACTCTTGAAATTAACACGGTCAATTTCAAAAACAAATTGAGATTTTCAAATTCCGTTTTCTACTCTCCTTCATCGACTGGTTGTCTTACCATTGTTAAAGGACTTCATTATGTAATATACCCAAGATTGTAAAAGTTGTGGGAGCCAGATATTCTTGGATTTGATTGCTCGAATAATGGGTTTGGATTCCTTTTCCAATCATAGCTTCAAATCTAATTTAAACTATTCATGTAATACTTCCATCCTACATATGTCATCCTGAATATCAGCTGGTCAAATCTCATAAATATCTATACATTTGCTTAATAGTCTAATTTTTCTTAAGGTTGCTTTCAACTTAGTATCAGTTTGATTTTGGCTCTCTCTCATTTTCCTAATTAACAGCACCAAGTACAATGGCCATAAATGCCTACGGGAAATTTTTTTTTTTGAAAAACAAAAAAAATTAGTGATTACATAACCGAAAATTATTAGTCCAGTTCAGTTCGCCTAAAATAATAACCAATCAAAAACTTATAAAAACTGATAAAACTAGTGAACCGATTTTTGTTTTAAAAAAATTACTATTTATAAAATATAATTATTTCTCACACTATATAAGATTTGGAAAAATTTTATATATTTTTTATCTTCTTATTCTTTTCTAATATATTATATTTTCTCTTTTCTTCTCAATTATTTTTAATAACAATATTATTTTTGCCACACAAATAAATAAGAGTAAAAAAAATCGAAGAGAAATTACACACATATATAATATAAGTTTACTAAAATTAAGTATGAAAATTTTTATTAATTTCTTATATTATATATTTTTAATATATAAAATAAATAAATATATATATATTTAATTATTACCAGTTTAACCTCAGTTCAATCATGGTCAGACCAATAAATTGTAAACCAATACCTCCACCGATTTAATAATCGGTCTGATTTTTAAAACAATAAAAAGAAAAACTATGTGGAATACTCTCTTGCACAAAGTTGTAGTTGGTTTAACATAATAATTTAGGGCATAGGTGGTTGAAGGACTTAAAAACTGAGGCAAGTGCCAGATAGTGACCACACAGTACAGGTAATGAAATGCACCTTATCTTGCCATCAAATTAGTTCTCATTCCCAACGTCGCTACAGTATGGGGACCATTCACCTCTTTCTAATAAATAAATGAAGGCTTCTTCGCAGTACAGACTACAGATGATGATTACATGTTAACCACCAACTTAAACCACCATGGAATTAAGAGAATGTCTTCCCTTAATTCTTCCAACTGACCCATAAGTGAATTTTGGCTAAAAGCAGTATCTGGGTGTAACTACTAATCAGTATATAACATTAAACATAGACCTCTTGTGAAAAATGAAATTAAATAAGCAATGTGGTATTTGATTTATGGGTCCCAAGGTTTCAAATTTGGCAAACGAGAAGGAAGTGTGCAAAGGAATTGTTATAAGCCACCCACTACCTTTAGCTTTGGATTTTAATCAGTGCCTCTGCACTTTCAACAGCACTTGGTCAAAGCATTACAATGTTGGTGATAATTAGATACCAAAGACCTCAAAGTTACAATCTTTTTTCTTTAAATATTGTTCAGCCAAAGAGGAATAACCTCAGATTAAGGTATGGGACCCCAAAGTACTTTTGCTGAGGTCTGATACTTGTTATATTATCATATGGCCACCCAAGAAAGACAGAGTTTGAAAGGGACAGAGAGCGTGGGATGCTGTGGACAAAAAGATAAGAGTTGAAAACTAGACACAAGAAATATTATAACATGGCTTCTTTTGTGTTTGGTAACTTTAAGAAGCTAGTTACCATAATGGTATGTCCTTGTTTGTAAATTTGAATGAGGACAAAATTGGAGAATACACAACAATTGTAGCAGATTAAAACTCTGTCAGCTCTTGAAGGCAGAGCCACTTGGAGAAAGCTTCTGCCTTTTCACAGCAGAAAGAACCACAAATGCTGCTAAGAGAAACCATTCACAAAACCAGGATTTTCCTTCACAAAGCCCTCAGAAATTTCAGGTCTTTCTTCTTTGGAGGGTACCAGAGACTGCCCAGATCTCTTTCCTTCAACCCCTTCTCTTGCAGCAGTGGTAGTGCAAGAACTTACACCAGAGACCAATTCTACAATGAGTTCTATGATCAGTTGCAGTCAGATCTAAGCAGAATCAGGAGGGTTGATAACAATGGCTTATCCGGGTCGAGAGAGCCGCCAGCTATGGAAGATGCTTCTTGTACTGGTAGCTTCATGAGTTTTGCCAAGCAAAGTGAACAAAAGAAGACACATGAAGAGAGAGTAAAGGACAAGAACAAAGGGAGCTCTCAACTTGGGAAAAAGGGAGATTTAAGTTCACATAACATGAAGAGAGGATCTCATGTTTTAGCACGGAAGATGAAGGAATTGGAGATGATGGATGCAGGTGATGTTGAGCAAGTACTAGACATAGAAGAGGCACTTCACTACTATTCTCGCCTCACAAGCCCGGTTTACTTAGATATCGTGGACAAGTTTTTTGTGGACATGCACTCAGAGTTCTCTACTCCACAGCCCTCTGTCAGCATCAAACAGTCAAAGGGAAGGCTTGGTTCAATCAGGTTGTAGATTAATTTATTGAACTGCAAATAATGCTCTGGTGTATATGGAATCTGTTTAATTTGTTTCACTATTTTGTGCCTCTTACTTTTGTTTCCCAAGTGTGATGTGTGGTTGAGTGGTTTGCTCTCAGTTCTGGCTACACAGATTTGTATTCTTTTCTCTCTAGCAGCTCTTCACTGCATGCTTGAATCCATTGTGTTCATTCAACTACACTGAAATATTCAGAAAATAAGCATATATAACTATCTTGGTAGCAATCTTTCTCATCATTTTCACTAAATCTTTAATTTCTCCCTCAAAGATACTTGGATTGTAATAGACTTTCATTTCTTTGAAAGGGATCAAACCCTTGACATTAAGCTCATCTCAATTTCAAAAATTAAGACTGATGCCATGTGACCTATCATCTATCAGCTCATAGCAGCTTCCCTTCCTAGCAAAGTCATACGACCTTGGAGCAATTGATCCTGATCTGATCCATAGGCTACATTAAGACCTGGAAATCCGAGAGCTTCATCATTGCCAATGCAAAATCTTTGCAAAATAAAAAGGGATCAGATGTGTGTGCTCTATCCCAATTAGCAGTTCCTTCCCCTGCCATTAACCACGGAGAAGCATAGAGCAATCCTCTACTTTGCAATTAGTTGAGGTAGTATACTGTAGAATAAATTATTAATTTAGTCCCTAAAAGATTACAGTTTTTTCAATTTGGTCATTGAAATATCAAATGTCTCAATTTAATCACTAAAAGATTTTATTTGTCTCAATTTGGTCCATTTCATTATCAAATCACAAAATCTACCTGTGCTAAATCTCAATTTTTATTGCTGTAAGTCAGTTGGAGAAAAAGAGGGACCAAATTAAAACAAATATAACTTTTCAAATACTAGATTAAGACCCTTGATCTTTTAAGGACTAAATTAAGATAATTGTAATCTTTTGGAGATCAAAGTACTAATTTACTCTATAATGTATAAAAATCTGACCCAGGTTGCTGAGTTTAGTGTTTCCATTGCATTTTAATCCTAAGAGGTTCAGAAGAACAAGATAAGTCACTCAGGAAATGAAAATATAATATATTTAGTTTGTGAAATAATTCTTATTTTCATTTTCAATCTTTATTTTTTAAAATATATTTTTTGAAGCACTCAAAATATTTTTTTTGGTGTTTTCAAATTTAAGACTATTTTAAAAAATAATTTTAAAAAAACATATTCATTAAACTCAATCAAACATATTTTTAAAATTATTTTTTATTTTAAATAAAAATAAAAACCATAAATACCCAAATCAAACAGACTTTAATTATTTGACTTTTACTTTAAAAAATTACTTCCATGTTGTTCCCAAAAATCATGTAAAAGTTATCAAAAGAAAAGATGTTAGAAAAGAAGAGCAAATTAGCCTTTAAAAAATTACAATTATTTTAAACTTATTTTTGAAAATTAAAACGTCTAAATTTAATAATTAAAAAATTGTATTAATCTCTTTTTCATTTCTTTGTCTATCAAAGAAACATTTAGGTAACAAATTTAGTCAACAAAAAAAATCAAATTAAAACATTTCGTCTTTCACGTTAAATTGAGACCATTAATAAAACAATTACGGAAAGCAAGGCGAATCAGAGAAGGAACCAAATCGGGTCGGGCACGGTGCGGGTTCAGAATGATTTGCTCTGCTTGTGGGCACGATTGGCAGTAGTAATCGCATTAGAGTGAACGGGAAGAAGAATCGTCGTTGTCATTGTCGTCATCGTGCTTCACGGAGAATGAAACAGGCAGATTCAGAAACAACCTATAGGAACCGAAGGGGAGTGTGATGGAGAAGATCGTGTTATAGTTTTCCTGAATCCACTATTTGTGTCGGTGTTTTGGTTCTTGAAAGTGACGAAAAGGCATAACAGAAGCATCAGGAAGCTCATCTTCGGCATCGGGTCCATGTTAAGGGCCAAAGTCACTATCTCTGGAAGAACACGAATTGCTGAGTTCGATGCTGAAAGAATGAGGAAGATGGAGATGATGAACCGAAAAAAGAAAATGGCGGGAAAGGAGGCGACGGAAAAGACATATTTGGCCTTTGAAATGAAGGTTAGTTGGTCACCCGTCATTACGGTGTGAGATAAAATAATGTTTCTTTTTAATTAATAATGAAAAATTTTATGTATTAAACTAAATTCAGTGAGAATAAAACTTTCATAAGCTTTGTCAACCATGTCCAAATTCTTTATCTAGTCAATTAAGGATGTCTGATCAGTTTTGATAACTATTCAAATCTTAATCAAACAACAACAACAACATAGCCTTATCCCACTAAGTGGGGTCGGCTACATGGATCGCACGACGCCATTGAGCTCTATCAATGACCAACTCTTTAGATATCTCATTTACTAAAAGATCCCGTTTAATAATTTCTCTAAGTGTCCTTTTTGGTCTTCCTCGACCTTTTTTCATATGGCTCCAAACTATCTGCTCAACTCTCCTAACTGGCGCTTCCAACGGTCTCCTTTGCACATGCCCAAACCATCTTAAACGATTTTCAACCATTTTTTCCTCAATAGGTGCCACCCCAACTCTACCTCGTATATGATCATTACGGATCTTATCTCTTCGTGTATGACCACACATCCAACGCAACATCCTCATCTCCGCCACTCCAATTTTATGTTCTTGTTGTCCTTTCATTGCCCAACATTCACTCCCATATAAAATCGCTGGTCTTATAGCAGTACGATAAAACTTTCCTTTGAGTTTATCAGGTACTTTTCGATCACAAACAACCCCTGATGCCATTCTCCACTTCAACCACCCAGCTTGTATCCTATGTTCCACATCTCTAATAACTTCGCCATCATCTTGTATAATTGATCCCAAATACCTAAACGTTGACACTTGTGATACGACCTGATCACCAAGTTTAACCTCCAGCTCGTTCCTAGCTTGTCGCTTGTTAAACTTACAATGCATATATTCGGTCTTACTCCTGCTCAGACGAAAACCCTTCGATTCCAAAGTAGCTCTCCATAACTCAAGTTTAGAATTAATCTCTTCCCTTGTCTCTGCTATGAGAACAACGTCATCTGCAAAAAGCATGCACTTAGGAATATCTTCTTGGATGTGTTTCGTCAGAACATCTAAAACCAAGTCAAATAAATAAGGGCTTAAGGATGATCCCTGATGTAGGCCAATTTTAATAGGAAAGTCTCTAGTCTCCCCTCCAGACGTTCTCACACTAGTCGTAGCCCCCTCGTACATATCTTTTATGGCTCTAATATACGCAACCCGTACACCTTTCTGTTCCAAGGCTTTCCACAGCACCTCTCTTGGTACTCGATCATAGGCTTTTTCCAAGTCAATAAATGCTATATGAAGGTCTCTTTGTTTACCCTGATACCTTTCCATCAACCCCCTTAGAAGATATATAGCTTCCATTGTAGACCGTCCTGGCATGAATCCAAATTGATTTTCAGAAATACTCGTCTCGATTCTTAACCTACGTTCAATCACTCTTTCCCATAATTTTAGAGTGTGACTCATAAGCTTAATCCCACGATAGTTTGCGCAATTCTGAATGTCTCCTTTGTTTTTGTAAATAGGCACTAAAGTGCTTCTTCTCCATTCCTCAGGCATTTTCTTAGACCTTAAAATTTCATTAAAGAGCTTAGTTAGCCAGATAGTACCCTCCTCTCCCAAACACTTCCAAACTTCTATAGGAATACCATCGGGACCAACAGCTTTACCATTATCCATTTTTCTAAGAGCTTCCTTGACCTCATCAACCTTGATCCTGCGATAATATGCCAAATTTTGTTCTCTCTCCAAGGTTGTTAGATCTTCCATATCGCAAGTCGACTTCGTTCCGTCATTAAAGAGCTTATGAAAATAACCCTGCCATCTATTTTTAATATCTTTGTCTGTACCCAAAACTTTTCCTTCTTCATCCTTAATACATCTTACTTGATCCAAATCTCTAGATTTCCTTTCTCTAGCCTTCGCAATCTTGTAAATCTTTTGTTCCCCTTTTTTCGTTCCTAAATCCTTGTAAAACTCTTCAAACGCTTTAGATCGTGCTTCACTTACTGCTTTTTTTGTCTCCTTATTAGCCTTCCGATACCTTTCCCAATTTTCCGAGTTATTGCACAGATGGATAGCTTTAAATTTTAATCAAACGATTTAAAAAATTTGTTTAGCCAAATAAAAAATTTGTAAGCATGTCAATTTAAGAAAGTGATTCTTGACTCTTGAAACTATACAATAAATTCTAATTTATTTTTTATAAATTTTTGTGAATATAGTTTATTGAATTTTTTTTTAATATTGGACAGAATCAATTTAGTTAATAAAAAATGAAACAATATCTATTTCTAATTAAGATAAAATTTATATACAATTATTTATATCTCTACTAATAGATGTTTCATTAAAAATAAAATGTGTTAAAAAATTTTATAAAACTAATCATATAATGTTGAGTTATAAATGATATATAATTATTTTTTAAAAATCTTACAATTGTTACATTTTAATTAAAAATTTATATACTTGACATGTTCTAATTAGAAAACTTAATAATAAAAATATAGATAACTACATCTAAATTTTTTCCTTCTAAATAGTAAGAAAAATAAATCTTTACATATTGACCAAAACTCAAATTTTCAAGAGTATGTAGAGAATAAATATTAACATACTATGCCGAAGCTAGAAAGTGCATTCTTGAATCTTGATTCTTGAGACTATTGGACATTATTCTAAACTTTGGTTTAAATACTTTATCCAGCATTACCGATCAAGTTAATTAAAAAAACCAACCAACCAACCTTATTGAAAATATATTTAATGTATTAGTTATTTTAATTTTTAAATTGTTTATATGAATAAAAATTATATAAACATATTATATATTATATACAAATATTGTTATGCTTTGATTTAGTACATTTACTTCAGTTTTACCAATATATGATTTTTCCTATAGAAGTTTAACCCCCTCCTTATGATTTTTTAGATTTCCTTGTTTGCTAATTTACCTTTCTTTTTTTAAGATGCAAGGACTATGACTTAAAAGCAATGTTTTTGGACCCGGACCGGCCCGGCGGGTCGACCCGGGACTCGGTGACCCAGGGCCGGGACCGGTCCAGGTCATTGGTTTTGGCCGGGTCGCAAGTCCGGGTCATTGGTTTTGGCCCGATCGCAATCGACCCCGCCAAAACCCGGTCGACCCAACTGGGTCTTGGTCAACCCGGCGACCTGAGTTGACCCGGGTCTCTCTTTTTTTTTTTTTTAATTTTCGTTTTTTTTAAATTTTCTTTTTTTAAAAAAAATTTTAAAAATTTATTTTATTATCTTTTTTTTAAAACAATCTCTTAATTTTTGAAACTAACTCAATCAATTTTGTGACTAACATACTCTCATATGTTCAGATAGACACAAAAAAATTAAATTAAAATTATTTTTTGAAAAATGAAACTAGACCAAGTTGACAAATATAAAAGTTTTTTCTAACATAATTTTCACAACAAAAATTTCATGATTTAAGTCATTGAATATGATTGAGAATTTTAAATATACATTTTTAAGAAAAACTGATATTCTGCATATTAGTCATATTATGTTTGGATGATATTATTTATGACTTTATGAATAATTATTAATATTTATGATTTTATATTTGAATTATTATGCATGTTTATGACTTTAAAGTTTGAAATTTACATATAAATTATTTATTTTACATATTTTTTAATTTATTTCTAAAGATACATATATGTATATATATATATTTTTTAATTTATTTATCCGGTTCAGCAATTGACTCGATGACCCGGCGGTTGAACCAGTGACCCAGTAACCCGGAGGCCAGCCCGGGTCAATGACCGGGCCGGTTCTTAAAACATTGCTTAAAAGAGGGGGGGGGGGGGGGAAATTAAAGCACAAATTAAAATCAAAACATGAAAGACAAATAAGTCTTGCATTAATGCATATCAAAGCCGCTGCCATGTGATGTGACCTTCAACTCATTGGCCTTGCCATATCAATTTTGGTTTGTAATGCATGTTACCACGTGTTTCCTTGCATCATAACACGTTATCAAAAAGTTTACTGCCACTTGCACTATAAAATTACAGCTCACTGTAATTTCATTATGGTTTCGAGGACTATAATAATTTTCAACACATGCAACCTTGAATCTGTTTACAACATACAGAATGGTACTTCCTCAAGATTAATATCTTGTCCACTACAGAGTAAGCGGTGGACTATATAATAAAAATATTCCACTAAATGCTCATATCAATGTAGAGCTTTTTTTATACAAGCATATATGCCTGGCAATGTCAGGTAAAACCAATAGATGTCCATATGCTCAGAAGGGAATAGAGAAAAAAAAAAAAAAAAAGGAGACTCTAGCTTCTAATCCCTGAGTAAAGGCTTAAGATATAGAACAATGATGAATCATCAAGCAGATTCCCACAAAACATGCCGGAATTCAGATAAAGCCACAGAAAAGGAAAAAAAAAAAAAGCATCATTACTAGGAATCTTGTATTCATATTAGTAACCAGCAGATGAAACCAAAACGTTATGCTCCTTTAAACGTTTCTGGAAATGAGCTAAACGAGTTTGTAATTGCAGGATGCCAGCAGCCTTCTGAGATAGAATGGCGTTTAATCTTGTTACATAATCATCTAGCTGATTTCCTGGTTGATCTGCTTCAACCAAGAGATTCATCTCCTGCAACCATAGTGCATATAGAAATTTAAATATAAAAATACCATGTATTTTCAAGAATGAATTTTTCTGAACAGAAACTAGTCCCATGCAAGAACAGATTCAAGAAAATATCGAGGTCTGGTGTATATATCTATAAGCTTAATGACTTAGAGCCTTAAGACACCAAGATGCCTTTGGTTTGGGTGCCTCACCATCTATAGGCAACAAGTCAACAACACAATTGTATCAGAAATTGAGATACTTGCATCAACCATAGAAATGATAACAAAATTTTAATGAAGATTATTAGAGCCAATCATCTAAATACCTCTTTAACAATATTCATAGTCTCCTCTACTTGTTTTCGGTGCGCATTTACAAGGTCCTCCTCTTCCTGCAATGATGAAATAACTCACATATAAAATGATGAAAATATCCCACATATAACTATTAAATCAAGGTTTTGTATGAACAAAAAATAATTCTCTCAAAATGTTACCTGTAAGAGAGCATTTAAATCATTGTCTGAATGTGCAACTTTCGCTTCAACTTTTGGAAGGTCCTTCCATTTGATCTGACCATTGGGTTTTTTCAATTTGTCATCTGTGGTACCAAATGACTCAATCTTTCCATTTTTCTTCCATGATGGTTTTACCTGTTCACTGTAATCATCAGGTGGACTAAATTCATCTCCATCATCTTCCTCAGGCCATGAATCAACTGTGCAGTCCTCAAAAGTTGATGTAACAACCGAAGATAAGGGAATGGTAGTTGATTCTTTGAGATTGAAATTTGAAGATAAAACGTCCTTCTTAGGGTTGTTCCCTTTTGATAGGCTTTTCACCCTGATATTCATTCAGTTTGTAACAAAACACAGAATCATTAGTTTTCTGTTCTCTCACATCATTAGTTGTTTTGTGTGACTAGGAATGCAGGAGACATGAAGCAGGGAATGTTGAATCATGAGAATAATCTACATTAAGAAATTAATTGTTACCTGTCAGCGTATCTTAAGGTATTGAGAGTATGTTCACAAGAACCAGAGCTTGGTGATATGCATGATATCATGACAGTGCGAGAGTTACCAACAAACGAATCCCTCAAAACTTCAGTCAATTTACTGCCTCTGAAAGGGATGTGTCCCTGGTCATTATCCAGAGCTCTTATGCATTCCTTTAGGGCAAGTAAGCTCTTATTGATCTCAGCACCCTCTATTCTGCATCATATAATTTGGAACAGCCAACCAACCAAACAAATTCATTAAGAGGGTTTAAGAGGAATGACTAAAGTACGTAAAAGAATGAAATAGAAAATAATCAGCTTCTAGAATTTCAAATCTGAGGATAAGCCCGTAAATGGGCCTAAAGAAGCTAGTTTTAGTATTGCAGTATATGGTTTTTTTACCAAAAATGGCCAAATTTAGACTGTAGAAATTTAAATTGCTTAAAAAATTGTCTTTCACGATTACTTTTTGAATTCAAATAAGTAATGACATAAATCCAGCTTATCCTCTTTCAAGCTCCTTGGAGCATACCTAGTCTGTTTGTCATTATCAGTGGTATCAGCTCCACGTTCACTTCCAGCAAGATCTATGAAGGAGAGCTTGCCAACAAGACGGGGAGCCTTGGATTCATTGCTATCAGCTGACCTCTTGATAGCAAGCTGAAGTATTGCATGTGACCGTGAAGATTCCTCATTTGCACCAGTGGTGCCAGTACTTCTTGAGGAATTACCTTTCTCGATCAATTCCTTGATGGTCTCTACATCTGATACTCTGTACTCTAGCAAACCCACAATGCAAACTTGCTGCTTACCATCCTCCCTCATGCAAAGCTTTCTGCAATACAACTTCAAATCTCAACAAGACAGAGTTAAAGCTGCCAGCAAAAATAGGAAAGGTTGAATGACTTACTTTCGATCATTAAGGAGATCAAAAAGCTTCCCTCCATATATTTCAAAGAAACTCACAAACAATTGAAATCCCTGGTTCCTGTAGGTATGGTACATCAATCTCAAGATGTCCCTCGATGCTTTAAGTGGCAGCGGCTTCATTGTATAAGTTTTTCCACTTCCTAGAGAAGAAGAAGTGTTTTTAAGTTACTTTGTACATCACTTGTGTTAGAGCAAGCCAACAAATTCAACTTGGCACAAAATAAAAAACATAACAAAATATCTTTTACCTAACGGAAATAAAACATATTTGCTTTGACAGAAAACAAGTGTAGACAATAACATAGTGAAAACATTAGCATCTATATCACAGTACCACATGTTAAATACAAACCATCAATAAACCAGGAACAAGACATTGTGTAGTTATATTCAAAGCATATAATGAAAAGGAAAGAATTCTATATCCTTGTGACCAACATTTTTTCAGAAAAGAATCAGAAAAAGTCAAACTATGGCTTCTCAAATAGTTTTTATCAGGCTTTGTCTTAACGCATGCTGTTATAGCAACTAAATCAGCGTTTAGAGGCTGCAATAACCTGTTTGCCCATATGCAAAGCAAGTTGCCTTAGTGCGTTGAAAGATTATTGGAACAATGGGCTCCACCGTTTCATGATACACCTAAGGAAACCAGACAAAGTGGAATGAAAGGAAATAACATAATTAGGACCTTATACTTTCTATTCATTAATTTCAGCTGACAAGTAGCTATGTTTTAGTTACCTCATCATTTGTGACCTCTTCATCCAGGACGGCATCAAAAACAAATTCGTGCTTCTCTACATACTGAGTTAGGTCAACCTGTAAAGTATTTAGATGTTAATATCTTGAAATATAAAGCATCTATCAGATAATCATACCAAAAACTTTTCATATTTACTTGTCTGTGAGAAAATAACTGTTAAAGTTATAAAAAACTGAGAAGATTTGGATTATGTAGCAAATTTCAAAGCTAGCTTTATGACTTATGTTTTCAGTCTGATATCACTTTTAGTAAGCTTCTGCAAAAATTAAAAGAACATACAGATTATTAAACTCTGCAACATGAACAGTATAACGTACATATTCAGACTAAAATCTACAAATTTTGGGCCATTTGTACTGTCAGCTCATCATAAATTTCAAATTCACCAAAAGAAAGAATTATTATTACGATATGTTTGGGAAGATCCATTATTACTTTCTTAATTTTCAGGATTAATCTTACCTTCCTCAAAAGACAAACTTACCATATTGGAACTAAAGATATATTCTTTTGGCTATTGGACTCACCTTAAGTTTAGTCTCATGTACTGTTAAAGAATTGGAAAGTGTGTCTATGATATCTTCCTCATTCTTTGCTAATTCCTTCTTATTAAGTGGCCTCTTGCGAACCTGCATTAAAATCAGAACATGCAATTCTTAAAACAAAGTTAAACTTCAAGAAATGCTCTTCCAAGTTGGAAAAATTTTTAATTATGATTTTCTAATACTACTATGAAATTAAAAGAAAGATTATGTATGCAAAGCTGAGGATTATGTCCATGTAGTTTCTGAGAAATTCCTCAAATTTACTAGCAAGGAATCAGCAAGACATTTAAAGTTAAATATGAATTTTGACACAGTTAAGTGAAAATATCAATGGGTGAATTGAGATATGGGAGAGAACATACCACAACTTTAATTTTTGCAACAGAACTAGATTTTTCTTTGTCTGCAGAAAAACTTTTGAGGAGATTGTTCTCTGGGGCACGAGCTCTACCAGCTTGTTTGCCAGAAATGTAAGGTTCAGAATCTTCAAAGCTTCTACCCTGGACAGACTGATACATCGATGTACCATCATATAAGTTGGATTCTGGCATCTGCCACAATAAACTAAATATCAGCAAAACTAAGTTATGTTTTTCATGTGTACCAACTTACATGGCGAAAATCAAAGATCATCTTTAAATGGGCCTAAAACATATTTATGGGCCTAAAACATCAATTCATCTTTTGCTAGTGAATAGCTTTTTCTTTTGTGAAGATCAAATCCATGCTACAAACAAAGGTAAGATACATAGTCATAAAAGCCTCCGTACAGTAAATGTAAGATCACAAATTTAATAGCTGCGGCCTTTCAAAGATGCAATGTGATTATGAGAACAATATTCATAAGTCAGAACCAAATAAGACAAAAAGAGCAATTGGTAATTGTACAATTATATAGGCCAGAAAAAAAAAAAAATTTAATAGAACAAATTTATGGGCTCATAGAATTGAGGCTCATAAAAAAATTTAATAGAACAAAATTTAATACAATTGAGGCTCATAGAACAAATTTATGGGCCTAAAACATCAATTCATGTTTTGCTAGTGAATAGCTTTTTCTTTTGTGAAGATCAAATCCATGCTACAAACAAAGGTAAGATACATAGTCATAAAAGCCTCCGTACAGTAAATGTAAGATCACAAATTTAATAGCTGCGGCCTTTCAAAGATGCAATGTGATTATGAGAACAATATTCATAAGTCAGAACCAAATAAGACAAAAAGAGCAATTGGTAATTGTACAATTATATAGGCCAGAAAAAAAAAAAAATGCCCAGTTTTTCAAGAAATGTAAAGATGCTAACCTCAGGAAGAAGCTCTGTATCAATTGAATGCAGATCCAATAGCCCAGGGCTGAAATCACCGGGTGAATCTTCACCATTCTTTTTCTGATTAGATACCCGATGATTGCCTGGTGGGGTGGAGGGCTCCATATAATACTCATTCGCCCCATTGAAACTCTTCTGCGCATTCCTAAACATTCTGGTTCCTTGTCCTCCGCCTCCATAGAAGTTATAATCCTGCTTACATTTCACATGCCAATATTAAGTAGCAAATAAGATTGATACAGTCCCATGTCAATATTGTTGTCACCGGATCATCACCATGGTCGTCAGAAATTTTTTTTTTTTAAATGATCACCAGCAAACGGTACTGCTTTAATTCAGATTCTAATGAAGAAGAAAAACAAAAGAGCTAAGTTTTATCCCATAAAGATATAATCCTAGTTAAGGTGAACTCTATTTACATTAGGGTAAAAACCGAAGACGTTTTTCCATCGCATTCGAGAATGCTATGGAGCAGTTATACAGATATGAGACATAAATATTAAAGATCATAACCTGAAGTGGAGGAATGGAATTGCCGGTCGTTTGCAAATGCTGGAGACCAGCCGACTGAAGCCACCTCCCATTGGACGAGCTGTCCAAGAAGTTATCGGAGTACTGGCGCTGGTGATGCACTCCGGTGGCAGTGGCACCAGATCTCTGCCCCTGTCTCCCTGCTCCGTTCATCTCCGTTCGTATCGAACCCTCACACTAGCACTACACCCCGTGCCCAACCCTATAAAACCAAAAACCCAACTCCGATCAGACACTTCCCTTACCAAACAGATCAGACCCCTCAATGCCTCATCGGAAACGTACAAAAAGAAAGAAGAATAGGAGAAGGAGGAAGCTTCAAGGAGCTGACGAAGTACAGTGATGGTGGAGGAGGCTGTGAACTGTGGAGTAGAGCCGAAGATATCGGAGGAAGTGTAATGAGGAATGGATCGTTGAATGAACGAGGCTTTGAAATATTTTGAAGTTGGAATTTGGAAGACGGAGGTAGGGGGTGGGTTGGCACGTGACGTGTGAAACGACGACGTAGAGATGGTCCTCCATGTGGTTATTTTGAAATTGTCCTATCATCGGCCACCACCGGCGCACATGGGGTGGGGTCCACGTTGGTCATTGCTCATTGGTCTATTTAACTTTTATCGTTGCGCGCTTGGCTTCGCATTCAAATTCCTGAGATCCTCCAGGCTGATGCCACGTGTCCCGATCTTGGATAGCGTTTCTTTTCTTTGTACCAAAAGGGGGTGCAACACAACAATGAAAATTGCGGCTGGTGTTTGGGCTTTGGGCCCCTCGGCCCATGTTTTCCGGCCTTTATCTGTTTGGAAAAATGAACATGTTGCTATTGCTAAGCTGAAGAGATGTCTTTTGCTTTTTTATTTTCCTTTCTGTTTCTTAATTACCGTGAAAGGATGATGTTATGCTTAATTAGGGGCACCGAGACTGATTTTTTTAATTATTGTTATTTAAAAATATTTGTTGCTCAAAGAATGGAGTGGTGTGTTGCAGATGGTCAATTTTTAATGCACAATTATGTTTGGGCCGTCATGCTGTATTGGGCCAGTGCAATATTTAAAGTCCACTCTTTGATGGACATTAACTTATGTGCTTTTTAGCTTATTCACACAACCAAACATCTATTAGTATTACTTACAACTAAAGGTGTGTTTGGAAGAGTTTATTTTTAAATTTATTTAATTTATTTTATAGTATAAGTGTTTATGCATGTATTTAAGAGAGCTTATAGAAATAACTTATAGCACGGCTATAAGCTGCGTTTAGCTTATTTTCATAAGTTTTTCAAAATAGTTTATGAAAATAAATTGAAAATAATTTCTGTAAAGTTTGCCCTTATAAACTCTTCAATTATAAAAATAACTTATGTACAAGCACTTATTTTATAAGTACTTAAATAAGCTACTTATCCAAACAGAGTCGAAAATATGTTGAGTATGGATCCATTAGGGCTTACCAATCATGTGAGTTGTTGGATTTTTTTTTTTAGTTTAGATCGCCGCACATCCAAAAGTTCATATGAGCCCCGATGGCTCATGTTCTCTTGGAGCGGATTCATTCTCAAATATGTGAGGTCTGAGACAACATTAAAATAATAGAAAACGATGTTATGCTGTTTAGTTAGAGTACTCTATTAGGGTTTTCTAAATAAGTGTTGCACAGCTCCATTTTGAGGACTGCTGAAGCTTCTTTATCTTTATTTTGTTCGTTTTCTTGGTTGTATTTTTTGTCTCTTCTCTTTTGTAGGAGTTTTTCTTGTCTCGTATAAAGAATATCTTTTTCATTGTTAAAGATTTCTTCCTATTCTATAGAAGAGATTTCTTTTTGAGGAATGGATCTTTAGCTCATAAAGCTTTATAATTCACACATTTAGATTTGTAATAGTTTCTTTTTTAGATCATGATTGGAAGACCTAACCAATTTTCACCCTTCAAAGAAAAGCACAAGAGATGAGTGTGTTATCTCTACATTTAGATTGATTTTTCACCCGATTTGTTTTTTGCTTTTAGAACCATTTACATAAAAAATTAATTCCATGAAGATTGGAAGTTGTATATAGAAAATTGGCGATTTTTTTTTAATATTCATATGCTTCTAACAATTAGTGTGTATTGACATTATAAGGCTCAAACATAGTAGTGTAAAAATGGGCCAAAACTCACCTGTGTTTGGGTGGGTTTGAACATAATTTTTTGGCCTGTTAAACTTTTTTTTTTTACAAAACTTATATTATTTAGCATAAATAACTCAATTTTATTACATTTTTATATTTTATAATTGACAAAAATGTGCTTTATATCCCTAAAATTTACCTCAGTTTTTATTTATGCCCTTCAACTTTTATTTGTGTCAAATATGTCCTATATATTTCAAATTTTTACAGATATACATTTTTTTAACGTCTCAGTGGGTTAATGAAGTTACCGACGTGCATACGATGTGACTAAACTACTTGTCACGTCTATGACACGTGGCTAAAGCTAGAAAATGATCAAAATGCTCCTGAGGCCTATTTGTGACACATTTCAAAAGTGTTATCAATCATATCGTCATACATGGCAATAACTATATAGTGACATATGGCACAACTACGTCATGACACGTAGCATCCTTTTTGCAAATAAAACATCACAATTTTTTTAGAAAGGATCAAACACGCAACTAGTTGGAAAGAGGGGAAGGCTTTTGCCATCAAGCTGATGACAATCTCTTGTCATATATATTCAATATTTGATATAAAAAGGCATTCTATAGTTATATACAAAAGAAAATATACACAAATTATTATATTATAAAATAATAACAAATCTTATAATAAAAGAATATACCATTATTTTATATAAATCATTTTAAATTACATAAAAGTTTAAAAAAATTTAATAACAAATCTTATAATATAAATTCGATTATTATTAAAAATATATTATGCACATTAAAAATATTTTTTATAATTTCTTATTTCAACTGGTTTGGCAATGATCCTGTATTTTAATATTTTCATATCTATGACATATACATTAATCATATATTTTAATATTTTGCATATATTAAAATTTTACAGATATCAATATATATGTCACAGATATTAAAATATTAAAATATAAGACCAGATTTATATTACAAGATTTGTTATTAAAACTTTTTAAACTTTTATGTAATTTAAAATGATTTATGTAAAATACTGATAGACTCTTTCATTGTAAGATTTGTATTATTTTATAATATAATAATTTATGTATATTTTATTTTGTATGTAACCACATAATGTTTTTATATATCAAATATTGAATATAATATAATAAGAGATTGTCATTAGTTTGATGACAAAAGCCTTCCCTTCTTCCCAACGATTCTGGATCCTGTATTTGTCTCTTTAGCCACGATTAAAACCATGGATAAAACTTTTAGCAACGGTTAAAACTGTGACTAAATGTATTGAAAAAAGCGGTTTTTACAACACTTTTAGTGACGATTAAAATCGTTGCTAAAAATTTTAGCTATGGTTTTAACCAATGTTTTAAAAATCGAACTAGTCATTAAATCGATAGAGGCATCAGTTTAAGATTTAATGATCAGACTGTGGTCGAACCATGGTCTAAACGATAATACTTAAAAAATATTAAAAAATACAATATATAATAAAAATATTAAAATATTTTACATAATTATAAAATTTGTGAAAAAAGCATTCCTTATTTTTTTTATTAAGCTTATCTAGCTAATTTTTTTATGCTATTTGTTAGAAAGATTTACAAAATACAAATCATCACATTTAGAAATAATAATCACCACTCATCAATTTTTATATTTTTAAATAAATAATACATTTTTTATAATATTTTAAATTATACTGTCATATTCCAAGAATTTATATGAATATTTAAAGTCTAATTTGAAGTTTAGTGAAAATTTTAATTACGTAGAAAATGTGCTTTTTGAATTAGTGAAGAAAATCTGGGAATAGAAATTTTAATTTTTAATTTAGGAAATTTCTACAAATTCTCAAGGACTAAAGTGAAAAGAAAAGAAAATATGGATTACTTTTGAGAAATGACCAAATAGGAACCTGAGAGGAAGAATAAAGCTTATGAGAATGAATTATGAATCCGGTACCGAAAAGATGATGGATTCGAGGTTAAAGTGGTATTTGAGACATCGAGAGGGATTAAAGTGAACAAATCTTATAAGCTAAGGTGGCTATGAGCGATTTTATCGAAAAAGAAATCTGTGGGGCCCACGCGTATACACTTCTTTCTTATTCTTTTCTTTCTCTCATTCTCCCGTAGCTTCCTCACTTTCTCTCTCTCTCGATTATGCGTCGAATTTCTTCATCAACCATTTATGCAATTTTTGCATGGGGAAGGAAGCTATGAAAGTTAGGATGATTGGTAAGTTGATGCTCTTCTTCTTCTTACTCTTATTACAAGACCAAATCCTTGGTTATCATTTTGCAAAATTTTTGTAGAATATTTTAATGGATAAATTTAAGTATGGATGTTAATCTAAAACATTCCTAGGTGGTTTATGATGTTATTAGAACAAGAAATTTGGAGAAAACTAAGAGAAATTCGTAGAATTTGGATATTTGAAAAAAGTTAGTGTTCTTGATGAAAATTTGAGATTTGATCTTGGATTGTTGCTAAAAATTGGGGGTTTTAGTGTTAAAACACTCCTTAGACATTAAGGATGAAAACCCATGGAAGAAACCAAAAGAAATGTTGTTTTAGATGTGATTTTAGGATTTTTGGATGAAGAACACAAAGAACATCCGAAAATTTTCCTTAGAAATTATTGTTCATCGGGAAAATTCTTCCAGATTTTCTCGGCTACTGTAGCATTGACTCGGTCAACGTTACTGTAGCATTGACTCGGTCAACGTACTGTAGCATTGACTCGGTCAACGTTATTGTAGCTGCGTTGACCGTTACTGTAGCATCAGTTTTTTTTTAATATCGTTGAAAAGCTCTTTGAGTCTAGTTTCCAATGGTATAAGTTTCATCTGGATATTCATTACCAGTTAGGAGTTATGATTTGAGAAGTAAGTGAAGGTCGGGAATAATGGTAGGAAATTCCTCTATTTCGTAGCCCTGATGGTTTTTATCTGGTTACAATATGAATGGTCAAGGCACAAGGTAGGAGTGCCGAGAACATGAAATCCAGGTGAGTGGGATTTATACTTCCTATGACTAAATCTTTTCTTTAAAGTTCTTGGCATCATAGTGAGAGCATGTAGTGTATCTTAGTGTGAAGACAGTGATGGTTAACTTATATATTGATATTCATTATGATTTGAGATTTTCTTGCATAAGTTACATTCATGCGCACTTTCTAGAATTAAAGAATTGTGTTCTCGAATAGATTGATATGGATATATCTATACATAAACACCATTATATGAATGTTGCGTGAAGAAGACACGAATACCATTGTGAGGACTTGTAAATACAAATGAGCTTCTATGTTTGAGATGTGATTTAAAAGATAAATTCTGTGAACAGTGAATGATTGTATACACGTTGATGAAATTGTGATTAAGTATGAAAAGTAGTATGAGTTATGTTGTGATGAAACTTGTAAATGATTATGAGTTATTTATGATTGTGATTGTGTATGTAATCGGAATGAATGGAAAGGCATGGTGGTGCACCCCATGGAGAAATCTACATGAAGCTATAAGGGTGGAGAATATACATGGAGCGATAAGGGTGGATGCGGCGGGGGCCGCGGGCAACTATCCAGAGGTATCTTGGACTACTCGGTTGGTACGGGAAATGTGTGAAATTGATTTCACTATTTGCTGTTGTGAATTATTTGAATTATGTTGAAATGTATTTGATTTACTTGGATATTGTTGTGAAGTATTATGAATTATATTATATTATATTATGATCGATTACGTATGATTGCTGCATGTTATCATTATGATGCATGATATTTTTTTGTCATAGTGTTGTGTTGTTTGCTCACTGGGCACGTGGTTTGCTCATACGGTTTGCTCATACCCCTCTTATTAACATTTTTTTCAGAGTTGACAGCTGAAAGTAAATATCTGTACAAGGAATTATGGATCTTTAGCCCATGATTAACTTTTCATTTGTTCAGGATAAAGGTATAATAGTTAAGTCTTATTCTAAGTTGTATAAATCTAGAAATCTCTGTAATCGGGTAGGTTCATTCAGTGATGTAATGTGAATGACTGTAGTGTGTATAGAGAACTCGGTTTGGTTGCATGAAAAAAATGGTATGATGCTTAAGAGAAAGATAGGCTTACGGAGATGAAATGAAATTCACTTTCCGTGTCGGTCACGTGCTCAGATTTTGGGACGTGACATATACTCTCACTCTCCAGCTATAATTTTTCCTTCCCAATGTGAATGAATGATAGATTGATAGCTATGATGTAGAATGGCTAATCGTAGACTGGTTTTCTTTCCTTCTCTTCTTTCTTTCTTTCTTCTTCTTGACACCTCTGCTGCCATTCTCGCTTTCTTTTTTCTTTCTTTCTTTCTTTCTTTCTTTCTTTCTTTCTTCTTCTTCTTCTTCTTCCCGCTGTTGTCTCTGAGCTCTCTCTTCCAACCGGTGGAATCGGTTGCCCGGCTGGTTTCATCGATTTTTTCAGTTTGGGATCGATTCAACTGATTCCGTACTGATTCTACACTTTTCCAGTTCAAATGACAAACTAGACCGGACTTAAGACCAGTTCTCGGTCCAATCGGTCAAATTGGCTAGTCTGGTCCAATTTTTTAATCATTTTAACCGTAGCTAAAAGGACAAGCACGAGATCTAGCTTCTTCCCAATAGGTCGCGTGTTTGATTCTTCCCAACGAAATTGTGATGTTCTATTTGCAAAAAAAGTGTCACGTGTCATGATGTGGTTGTGCTAGGTGTCACTATGTGGTTGGTGCCATGTATCGCGTTGTGCCACATGTCACTATGTGGTTGGTGCCATATTTCTCTGATACCACATGTCATGACGTGATTGATGCCACGTGTCACGATGTGATTGGCACCACTTTTGAAATGTCACAAAAATGCCTCACGGGCATTTTGGTCATTTTTCAGCATGTAGTCACGTGTCATATGATGTGGCACATGACGTGGCAAATATTTTAGCCACGTCAGCAACTCTGTTAACCCACTAATGACTTTAAAAAAATGGTATATCTATAAAATTTTGAAATATGTATAACATATTTGACAAAAAAAAATTAAGGGGCATAAATGAAAATTGAGGTAAACTTTAAGGATATAAAACACATATTTGTCTTTATAATATTATATTCAATAATTATAGTAAATTTGGATATGAAAACTTTTATAATTTTTTTGAAATAAATAAAAAATTTTCAAATTTAAATATAATATAGTTAATTTTAAAAAATAAAAAATTAAAGTTATTGATTATTTAAAAATATTAAATAAATAATATTTCACATATATAAATTGTATTTTAAAAATTTTTAATATTATATTATTTAAATATAAAAATAAAAAAATGACCCGCAAGCCAACCAACAATCAGGCCTAGACATGATAGTCCAAGTCTATTGAAAAATAGTCTAACGTATATAAGGTTAACCCGTTTATAAATTGGGCCAAACTGTTTTAATAGTACTACTCAAACAATAATAGTTGTGCAAGTCATGCAAGGCATTTGTCTGAGGAAAACAAATTCGCATTTAAGGTGACTGAGTGATAATGCAGATTTCACCAGTTTCAAGGTAATTTATTTATTTTAATTGATTTTAAGATACATATGAACAACAACAACAACAAAACTTTATTCCACTAGGTGAAGTTGGTTACATGAATTGTATGACGTCGTTAAGCTCTATCAATGACAAACTCTTTAGGTAACTCATTCACCAGAAGATCTCGTTTAATAACTTTTGAAAATGTCCATTTTAAGATACATATCAAGTCAAGAAAATCCAACTAGAAGACTTACTAAAGATAGGAATGGATACAAAAATCTTGGAACAACTTCTAGAATCATAACAGTACTTGCTTAAAATGAAACTCTATCTTATGTTCTGCAAGATTGACAGTACTTGTTGTACTGTGCCAATTATCCCTGTCATATTTGTTGATCAAGAGATAGACGTTGGTCAAATGACATCAAAATGAACTTGGTAAATTTATGTCCCATGTATGTGCGTGTGTGATGTAAATGCAAGAGGGGATGAAATAGGAAAGTTTTGTTTTATCTAAGTTGTCGATAATACAGATTGACGATTTAAGATTAAACAAAATACATTTTTTAAATAAAAGATCTATAATTTTCAGTCGTTGATTTTGAAGATTAATAAATTAGATTAACAAAATAACCTCTTGTTTCATACATAAACATGATATGATCATGTTCCTTAGATATGTGCTCTCTGTCCTTGTTTGTGTTTCAGCTTACTCTTCGTTCACCCGCTGTTCTCAATTTATTGTGGGCTTGAATGTGGAAAAAAAAATTTGAAGAATAGGTTTTTGATATTATAAGAGAGAATGAGAGCAAGATGATGAAGCATGGATCGGAGAAATGATGAAGTTGAATTCTAAGTGCAGGGATCTCTTATTGTAACAAAAGGGTTTTATTTGTTTTTTCAGTCCATTTGAACATATAAAAAGGTTAATTTAACCCCTCATTTTAACATGTGCTAAAATATACTAGAAAAAACAGACAGAACTCTACTGTTACAAGGAGAATTCGGGTCTCAAATCTCAATTGAAAGAGAGGAAAACAAGAAAAAAAAAAAAGAAAGAAAGACAGCTTCCATTCCACTCCATTGAGAGGGATGATGATGGTGCAGTTCCAAAATGACATACATCATAATTTGGTAGCTAAATAAAAAGAAACTAGTATAAAATTGTCTAAATTATCCTTTTAAAAAATATTAAATTTATTTTTTATATTTTTTTTAAAGTTAAAACAATTTAGTAGAGTACCATATTTTTATTCATTTTTCTTTTTCCTTTTCTTTCCTACCATACATATCTAGGGTCCGTTTGGTATACAGAAAAGAGTAGTAATGGAATAGGAAAATGAAAAGGAAAAGAGAATGGAATAAAGAAAAGAAAAAAAATGTTTGGTATGAGATAAAAAATAGAGTAGGAATGAAATATTTTGTGTGTTTGGTATGTATTTTTTAAGAAGAAAAAAAAAGAAAAATTATAACGAAATAACTAAATTATCCTTGTGAGAATTTGTGATGACTGCACATGTCTTGCCAGTCGGTCAACCGGTTGTTGCAAGTCGGTCATGCAAGCCTGCTGCCAGTGGTCGATCGGCTTGCAGCAGGAGATCGACTGCGTGCAGGTCGACCGACGGGCATTCCTGATGTGGGTGTGGACAAGTTCTGAAATAACATAAAGACAGAGGCTCTTTTTTAAATTCAAAATCCTCTTTAGTCATCTTAAATGTTCATTCCCCATCAAAACCTGAAAATTTTTAGAAACGCAATTCAATTTTTGCCCTAAATCACATATACTGGTCATACATTTGCCTAATGCCCATGATAGATTTTGCTGACCTTAATGGCTACCACGAAAGGAAGCTCAAATAAGTCAGGAAAAAATGAAATACTGCAACCAAAGATTATTAATTTAACCAATACATTAACATTGCAAGATATATATATATATATATATATATATATATATAGAGAGAGAGAGAGAGAGAGAGAGAGAGAGAGAGAGAGAGAGAGAGAGAGAGAGAGAGAGAGAGAGAGAGAGAGAGAGAGAGAGAGAGAGAGAGAACTTGAGGAAAACTGAAACTCTAGTGCGTAAACTACTATCATCGTGAGTGACAAAGTGATGGCAAGATGGCAAATGAGGAAGAGGAAGGGCAAATTTGATATTTTCTCTCATTTTCTTTTTCCATGACCAATTTTTTATTAGGGAAGCTATGAAGAATCATGAAAAAGAGGGAAGAAAGAGTTCTGTACTCCATCTCTTACATCTACAGTACACCTTATCAAACCCACGAAAAAACCAACAATAATAAAAGTGAGTTTTCCTTCCAGCATTCTTTTCCTTACCAAAAGCCCCCTGATGTTTTGCTCCTAATCCCACTCAATTTGCACTCTTAATAAAAAATGGCCATATCAGTGATATTTGCACCACACTAGCAACGAAGTTATGCGACAATTTTTTCTTTTTGTTGAAAATTTTTTTTTAAAGAGCAAGTTGTGATTAAAAATTTTTTGGTAACCAATTTTTTTTTTTAAAAAACACTGAATCTTCTGAAGAATAAAACGTTAATTTACTCCTAATACTAAAACCGGACTAAGGAGGGTAAATTACTAAAGTTACTCCTAATTTTTTTTTTAATTATTTTGGCATGAAATGATCTAAAATATTCTTCGTCACGATGTAATCGAACTTTCTACATAGCGTAAGTCACCAACTGCTACTCAGCCTCGAAGCTGCTTCGAATTTTCTGGAATTCTCCCGAATTTACAACCTCCTCCTCTGTTATCTTATTCGTTCTTCGTTATTATTTTATCCTCCCCCACAAATCAACCAGAGCTAGAAAATCTCTGCAACACTCGCATCCCCTGTTTCAGCAGTGACATAATTCCTATTCGCTGTTTCAGCTAGGCATTTTCACAAACCGATCGCGATGGCGGAAGATGGCACCGTCACGGTTTACAACAGCACCGTCATTACCGATCCAAAAAAGAACCCGTTCTCATTCAAAGTAGGTGTGGCTCAGATGCTGCGAGGAGGGGCCATTCTCGAAGTCTCAAGCATGCAACAAGCCAAGATTGCAGAAGAAGCAGGAGCGTGTGCGATTACAGTTTCAGAGCCAATTCGCCGGGGCATTTCGCGAATGATTGATCCGGCTCTCATCAAAGAGATCAAGCGGGTTGTGTCGGTTCCCGTAATTGCCAGAGCCCGAGTCGGGCATTTCGTGGAAGCTCAGATTCTGGAAGCTGTTGGTGTCGAGTATATCGATGAAAGCGAGGAGCTCGCGATAGCAGACGATCAGAATCACATTAACAAGCACAATTTTAGATGTCCATTTGTCTGTGGGTCGCGAAGTCTCGGAGAGGCCTTGAGGAGGATAAGGGAAGGTGCTGCGGTGATAAGGACACAAGGAGAACTAGTGGGTTCTGGTAATATTGCAGAGACGGTGAATAATGTGAGGTCTGTGATGGGCCAGATAAGGATGCTGAATAACATGGATGAAGACGAAGTTTTCGCATTCGCGAAGAAAATAGAGGCACCTTACGATCTGGTGGCGCAAACAAAGCAAATGGGTAGGCTTCCGGTTGTGCACTTTGCTGCCGGAGGCATTGTGACTGCGGCTGACGCAGCTCTGATGATGCAATTGGGATGTGATGGAGTCTTTGTGGGATCAGAAATCTTTAATTGTTCTGATCCTTACAAGCGAGTTAGGGGTATCATACAGGCTGTTAGAAACTACAATGATCCTAATGTGTTGGTTGAAAGTAGCTATGGCTTGGCTGAGACCATGGAAGGTCTCAATATTGGTGATGATAGAATTGAGCGTTTTAGTGGTGCTAGTGTCTAATGATTTAGTACCCGTGTAGTCTATTACTAAGGACTGTGTATGTACTTGAGCATATGGGTCTTTTTGAGCATATGGGTCTTTTTTCTGTAATAGCAATAGTTATAGAGGATATGCTTTGCTTTGTCTATTTTATTCTTCTGCTCTATATATTGATCCGATCTGGTTTTACTTTACCATTCATCTAGTTGCTCTGTTATGCAGAGATGCATTGGAATAAATTGGTTGCCTTATTTGTTCTGATGTGAAATTTTCAGTCGTATGGCACATAGATTTGTATCTGGAAGGACCATATGTTTGTTGTTAAGCATGGTCAACTTATCCAAAAATGGTAATAGAGGATATACTTCGTCTATTTTACTCTTCTTCTCTACATATTGATCTGAGCTGGCTTTACCATTTACTTAGTTGCTCTCAATTACAAAGATGAATTGGAATAAATTAGTTTCCTTTTGTCTGAAATTTGTTTGATTTCAAGCTTGGTGGGGTCATGAATGTATTTTGATAAATTGTTCATAGGGATGGAATGCACTGTTGACAATGCCATGGAATTCAGTTTATGTGAATCTTTAGATTATGTCTTGTCTCATTATCTCTTAATTTCTCTATCTGTTGTTCTTTGGATTTTTATATCATATTAACAAATTATCTGACAATTTATGAAGAAATGAAAATTTTCATTTTCTTTGAATGCAGATATATATAGTACTTACATTAAGTAATGAATGTTAAATATAAGATCAGAAGTTCTCATTTTCGAGACACATATTAGGATGTTTTGTCTTCATTGTCTGTTTTCTCAAAAAAGGTTGGTTCTCCTAGATTGTTAATACTTTCTTTGTTAGTCAGTCCCCTCATAGCAACCTCATAAGCAGTAAAGACAGCACCATTCACTATAAAAGCTCTACCAAGGGTAGTTCCTATACCCTTCCATAACACAAGGTGCCCTTCTTCTCTTATGCTCTTTCTGATGCAATCTAACGTGCCCTTGTATTTCATTGAAGATGGCGTTTGAGCCTGAAGTCTTGTCTTTATAACATCTAAAGGGTATGAGCCAATCCAACTGACTACCCCAGCTATTCCTCCTGCTGTCAACATAGTCCCCAAGCTTTCTTGACCACTTCTTCTGCAGCCTGGGTGAAGTTGTTCCCTTGAATATTCATATGTCAAGAAGTAGATGGCATGACTAGGTGCATCTCTGAGAACAGTGATGCCGAACCCTCGATATATGCCTCGAAGACCTTCTCTTTTCCATGTAATTTTAGTGACTTTTGAAGGACATTTGGGAGATTCTGTCAATTGGCCTTTGCTCTGCAGCTGAAGGCGAATTTTGACCAACTCTACTGGGGAGATAATCGTGCTTTGTACAGCACCTGCAATAAATCCTCCAAAAGCAACGCTCTTGTAGGAAGGAGGGTCGTTTGCTGAAAGTGATGAGTCAAATGCTCTTGACATAACTGCATAAGTTTGGAAAACTACTGCATTCTGCGCCCAGAAAACCAAGAATAATCAATATGATAAGATCTTTTAGTTGCAGGATGGTGAAGACAAACAAATAGGGGATAGTCCGATCTCACAGGTAATTCTAGCCTTTAAATTGACTTCAAATATCAGTGACTTTTAAGAATATCATGGTATTTAAATTTCTTTTTTGTTAAGGACGACAACTCAAGGTTAAAAAGATATCAACATAAATCTACTAACGTTTTGAATATCAGAACACAAGGGTACTAATTACAATCATCTTTAGTGCCTTTTAACATTGAGATTATCAAAGATGATACTGCAGCAATTCTAAGTTGCCTTTTGAATCTTGAGTTTTCATTCATGGCCATGAATGGCATCACTCTACCATATGTGAAATTTATTCCATACCCTTGCCCTGCTTTCTGCCATCTTCATAAGCAACATGAACATGCTGGCCCTCAAGATTGCAGTGGGTGGATTGATAAGCATTTCAGGGGAATTTGGCAAGATCAAATACAAAGGATATTCTATTGCTGGCACCCTCTATTTATGAGTGGCAAGTGGAGAACAAGCCAACTTTAGTTCAGTTTCACAGGGGCGTAGGGAGCAGAAAATTACCTATAAACTAGAATATGTAGATGATACGACTGATGTTTTTGTTTTGGAAGACATCCACACTTGGGAATAATCATTAGGAGTAGATATCACTATAGAGAGAAAATAGAATGTCTCAATCCAAAATTTATTTCAATATTGCTTGAATTGGTATTTGGGTTTGACTGATGAGTTCCTGTCATAATAATTCTCCGACATTCATTTGATTCCATCAGAAAGATAAAGCCTTGGAAAGTGACTCCTAAAAGAGAATTAAGCACTCCCATGTTCCATGGCCATCTTTACGACCATATTTCTCTTCTAAGTTCTAATCAGAAAGCTTAAGATCTTCAGAATCATACGAGGTTGATAAATTAAGGTTCAATGCTTCACTGGCAAGTGGCAACATTTTCGAAAAGCTCTTGCTTCCCACGTGAAATAAGGCTAAATCGAGAACTACAGGGACTGATGTACGTACAACATGTGACATGATGACAACAGGATATTGAGTGTTTGAAGATAATTTGAAATATCCTGCCATATTTAATAGAAGTATTGAATGCTTCGTAAGTCGTACACTACTTTTTCTGTATCTAAAATTTGCAGAAAAGGAAAGACGAGATGAGAGCAAAATGACCTGAAAAGAAACAGAGGCCAAAGGTGCAGCCATGCCTCTGTACAGAGAAATTAGTCCTTCTTTGGCCACCACTTTTCTGATTAAGCTGAACGCAGAACCTGGAGATTTTGAGTTCTGTTGGAGGATTCTGAGAGTATCAAGTGGATAACCAGAGAATACTCCTGCCACCCCCCCAACCCCTCCTGCTACAAATTCTGTACCCCAACTGCTTCCAAGAAACTCCATTGTGATTGGTATACAGAATGCCTTAGAAGATTCTTTGAACAATCTTTTGCGTTTTCAGTTTTGATCGGCGAACCCAAACTGTAATGGGATTGATTCGAAGTTCAAAACTTTTTAGGTTCTGGCTTTTGAGTTCAGGTCCTTGCTCTGCAATTCATATCTTGAAAACAGAGCAAGTGATAGCGCCTTTTGTTTGTGTGTTCATCTTCCAACCCAAATTGTTTTTTGATTTGTTCTTGAAACCGGAAATGTAATCGGATTCAGAATTGAAAATGTTTTACGTTTTGACTTGTATCAGAACCTTTACACCTCCACTTTCTCGGGAGAACGAAAGAAGGAAGATGGAGATATAAAAAACAGAGACTAAAAGCTTTTAATAAGAGAGGTAGGCCGAAACAAGAGCAATTGAAACAGAGAGGAGAGGCCTCAATTTGAGTCCTTATTTGGTTTATTATAATTATTATTTTGACGAAATTAACAGGATTAATTTGAAAGAAAGAAGACACTTTGTGTGGAACTAATCATTTTAATTTACTTTAATTGGATCTAAGAACATGAGTCTGTCAAACATTACATTTTCTTCCTTCTAAAATTTATACTATCAATTTCTTAAGAAATACAAGTAACATTATTTTTGTTTTAATACCTTGGAAAATTATTGGAGGAGCGCTAGTGGTTTGCTGCTATCCTGTTTTTATATCTTAATTCTTAGTGTCTGTATACTATATGTTATTGTGTCTTGATTACGTGAATATAATAGAAATGAAATACACTGATAAGTCCCTTATAGTATCTCTGTAATTATTCATTTTATATTTTATCATCTAAATTAGTAAATTGACAAGGATACCAATTCTGAAAATTTCAATGAAAACATTCACCTTTTTACTCTTTTCAAATATTACAAAGAACAAACAGAAAAACATTCATACTTAGCCTTTTTCCACCTTGTTTCTTTCCTTTCTGCTTGTTATTCTTGTCGCATGCAGGCTGAAGATATGTGTACATATATACATATATAGTTTTACAGCCAAATGGATGAATGATTAATACAAGGGTATAAACCTTTCCAAACTTTGAAGACCTCAAATGTTGTGTAGTTTGGAAACTGTAATGCTGAACTTACATTCTTTCAATCAGATATGGCCACTTCAATTAATACTACTAATTCTGACTGCATACATGGAAAAAACACCTAACCAATGCTGATGTTTCAGTTTGATCAAGAAGACTATTGTTTGTAATAATTTTTCTTAAGTGTGGGTTTGAATAGTGTCAGATTAATTGATATTGTGTACTCTTTTTACTCTTGTTAATTTGCTATTTCAAGGAAATAACTTTTTTAAGAGATAGACCATAGCTCTATTTGTGTCATTACATGCAAGTCCTTCATATATTTGTGACTTGCTCTTTCTGAAATTTATACCTCAAGAAATCTAAAGTATTCAAATTCCAAGAAATATTTCATCAATTTTTTCTTTTTATCCCCCAACTAGAACAAGGCCATCCAATATGCCAAGCCCTAATAACACTAAATAGTAAGACAATCATAGAGGAAAGCTGCAACCAAGCAACTTATTATGCTTACAACACAACACACTAAGGTTCAGTAGTTCATGGAGCAACAAAGATAACAGACCACATTAATCAGAGATGTCCTGACAGCAAGAAATGTAATTACATCTCAATAAACACTGTGTAGGGTTCTAATACATTAAAAGAGCCCTCATTTTTTCCCACTCTTCTTCAGACCAGAACCTCCGAAGGACCCCTTCTGTTGTGCCTTGGCTTTCAGCTCCTTTAGTGCCTGTTTGAAGCATTAAACAGAATCAAATTTAGTTTGGCACAAATTTTCAACACATCAATCTGTAAGAACAAAATTGCAGAGATGATATCGGACCTTCTCCTCTTCCTTTTTCTTCTGAATGTTAGCCAAATCAACCTACAGATACAGATACAAATTAATTGTAAGACCTCAATCATATCAAACTGTTAACACAATGGCTCTGTCTGTGGGTGTGAATATAAGCACGTGTAAGAAGAAATCATACAACAATCGGGGTTTGAAACTACTACTAGCAGTTGGTCATGCATGATAAATAGAGATCATGATTTAAATCACCAAAAGCAGACCTCCAAAGTAAACTTCCTGTGACTATTTGCATGCAATTCCAGTTTTGGCCAATGAGCTAACAGCTCACATAACTGCAGCGAGCAACAGTCTTTAGGAAGATTGAAACGAGGTTGATGTCAAGAGTTCAATCCCTAACCCTACCCCTATCCCTTTCTCCACTCCCTACTTCCATGGCCTTGAGGTGACCTTTGTAATCAGAAAAAAAAGGGGCAAATTCCATAAAAAAGTGAAGTAATAAAAGCAACTGCCTAGATTAAGCTCTGGTGAAATGAAATGAGCAATAACATGGTTAAGAAACACTAGTTCATCCAAAAGATTGATCGAATATCAGTACATGGAATGAAATGCATACAAAAAAACATAAACATGTCATGCATGCCAGATAAATGCTAAAGCATGAAAAAATTGATGAATGTTAAGGAAAGTCTAAATTAGTAGTTTGTACCAAACAGACACAGGGCCAAAAGGATAATGTCGTCTTAGGCTTTACTATACAATTTACATTTCCCTATTTCTTGATAACATTAACTACAACACTATATCAGGAATTCACAATTAATAATAACATATATATAGAAAACCCAAGAGAGACATTTTTCTGCTCTTTCTTGCCAACACTTCCACTAATTCTTGCAGGCAACGTAAAACAAACCGTTCTATGAATCTTTCCTCTCTTTCTTAAAAATTTGGTCAACAATCAATAGAGTTATAAAATTCGATATTTAACCACGCTGATGTAAAAACCAAAATTTCAAAACTGCAAAAACTTGGGAGGAGACGGATAAATACCTCGTCGTACTCCTTCTGATCAGACTTGGGTTTTTTCAAAGGCTTTGCTTTTCCACCTACACACCCAACAAAATAATTTAAGATGGATAGCGAAACCAAACTTCTTATGAACAGATTAAAACTTGAAGGGTTCACTGATCCCAAAAAAAAAAAGCAACTGCGAAGTTTAAGAAGAATCAACATAGCCGGAGAAATCAGGGGATTTTGGAGAATCGAATCGATATAAGAAAAGGAGGTACCTTGCTTGCTCGACATGGTTGCGATGTAGAGCTAGGGTTCGGTCTAAATCCAAGGGCAACAAGAATTTTCTTGACCTTACCCTCACACGATTACCTTTCACGAAATCCGAGCTGCTATATATATTTATGTATTGTGTGTGTGTATATATGTATATATATACATGTGTGTATACATACACATATATATATATATGTATACATATATATAACAGCCATAACATACCATACCAGACCACCCTTTATCTCACCCTTAAACAAACAAACAATTAGAATACAATTTAAATTTTTTTTTAAAAAAATTACATTTATTTTTAATTTATCTTTTAAGATTGTTTGGTTCAACGGAAGGAAAAAAAAAGATTTAATGAAGGGAATAGGAAGAGATGGGAGGGGAGGAGACACAAAATAAAATTTTTTTTATTTGACTTAGTTTGAGAGGAGGGAAGAGAAAATAAGCATTCTTTTATTTGGTATGCAATGTAAGGGAAGAAAAAATAAAACAAAAAGACTATTATAACTCCTTAATTGTATGACTCAAAAAATATGATAAATTTATTATCACTTATATTCAAATAAGTTAGCTCATTTGTCTTGGTAAAATAATATAACATTTTAACAATTTCAATTTGATTCATCTAAAAGGCATATCAAATATATAATGTGTTTTAAAAATCATATATAAGTTTAATTTTATTCTTACTGTAATAAAAAAAGAAGCTAAAAAATTTTATTGTTAGAAAAAATAAAAAAAAATAATTAAGTAAAATTTAACTAACTTATTTATTCAATTTATTTTTAATATAATTATTTTTTTGTTATCCTTTATTATTTAGTTATATATATAATGTATTATTTATGTATAATAATAATAATAATAATAAAACTTTTATATAGTCTAAATATGTTATACAAATATGTTAATGATATATTATTTAAAAAGTAAAATAAAGTAAGTTATGAGACTATTTGTAAAGTGAATACCAATTAGAACTTTGATAAATAGCTAAAAAATTTTAGAACATATTAAAAGAATGTTTAAACATAAATAGTTATGGTAAAATTTATAAAGTGCATGCTAACCAAAAACAAAAAGAGGTAGACACAACGCAAAAACAGAAAGAGCGTTGGTGAGCAGAAATATAATAGAAACAAAGAAGAACGACATGCACCAAAAAATAAAAAACTAAACGATAATAGCAAGAAGTACATGAACAAAAAAAATGGTTGCAGAAATTGATATAAACAAACCAGAAAATAGAATAGAAATAGCAAACAGAGATGTTGAGGATAACTTTGATACTAAGAAAAATTGTTGAAGACACTTATATCTTTTTAATTATTACAATTTTTTTTCCTCTAAATTTCCCCACTTTCATAAGGAAAAAAAATAAGAATAAGGAAGAGATTTTTTATTTCTATTTTCCCTTCTATTCCTTCCAACTAATTAAAACAATCAATATTAATTTAAAAAAATCTCTTTTCTCCCCTCCCCTCTATCTCCATTCATCTCCAACCGAACAATACATTTATCAATGAAATTAACTTTCTATAATATATATATATATATATATTAAAATAAAATAATTTAATATTTTACTAATATATTAAAAATAAAATTACAATTTTATGTTAGAACTTAATATAGATTTAGTTATCTTTATTGTCATATTAAAAATAAATTCATACTTTCTTGGTGTATAAAAAAAATCTATTTCTTCATGAAAAATAAATTTAACAAAAAATCTCACAATATATATCAAAATATTTGGAAAATTTGGTGTAATTTTTAAAACTAAAAGAATATAAGATATAAGTTAGCACAATATGATAGGGTCAGTGTAATTTGCCCAAATAATTATATATTAAAATTTAGAGATGTCATGGAAAAAAATTATATAATTGTCTGGCATATTCTTTTGTCCCTTGGTGATTTGCACTAGTACTTGTTTTTTAATTTGTTACCGAACTTAAATTTCATGACATTTGAATTTTTATTTGTTGAATTTATTTCTAAAATTAGGGTGCAAAAAAAATTAAAAAATAGATGTTACTTGTAGGCAACTCAGCTAAATGCTAAATATCTTCTATAATTTTTATGATTCAAATCAACTTTTTTTAGTAGATCTTTTAAAAGTTGGACTAGGATTGAACCGATTTACTTTAAAATGTTTAAAAAATAATAAACATAATTAAAGACTATAAATATAAATTTATAAATTCAATCAAAAATAGAATTTGATATCAAATTACACAAAATAACATTCACAATTAAAAGTTCACAAACCGATTAAGGTTGACGTGAGTAGTAAGGGCTCTCGCACTTTAAACAAGTGGCTGGAGGTTTGATCATCAACTATTGTGAATGGAGCAGACCTAGTTGAGAGGGATTTATCTTTTGCTTTCAGTAACTCAGAGAATATTAGTCCCTGTAGTCGATGGGAGATGCTCTTTACAAAAGCTAAAAAAAAAAGTTTATGATAAAAATTGACTAAATAACAAGAAAATATATTAATGAATATAATATTAATTCATATCAAATTTATAAAATATTAATATATTAACATCTCTACTAAAATTAGTTGACCTATAATATTAACTTATTTATTATCTGATTATAGAATAAACAAAATTAAAAAAATTTTAAATAGATCGATTCAACTAATTTATTTAATATTCTATGCTGATTTAATCAATTTTTAGCTAATTCAATCATTTACTTTAATAATTATTTCACATCGATTTTCGTACAAGTTCTTCATCATAAGCAGTGGAAGGCCTAATTTTTAGAGTAAAAGAGGCAACGGTATATGTACAGTGTTCTGTGTTGTGTGTGTGAATATATATATATATATATATATATATATATATATATATATATATATATATATATATATATATATATATATATATATATATATATATATATATATATATATATATGAGATTTGGATATAATCCATAGTCCTCTTGATTAAAGGTTGATGACATCGTTTCTTACAAATATCTTTATAATTTTTTTTTTGTCATAGTTCCATTCTTATTTGAAGAATTTCCTCTTTTTTTTGGTTACATAAATGCTAAATTTTAAATTTTTTATGATAAAAATTGTAACAAATAATAAGATTAAATTAAGATAAAATTTTAAGGGTTAAATTAAAACGTTTAATCTTTTAAAAATTAAATTAAGATAATTTTCATTTTTAAGGACCAAATCCATAAATAAGGCCAGGCTACATTTAAAAGGCAAGCCAAAAATTCAAGAATATTAGTTCATACAAAATCATAAAAAAAGAGAAGGGGGGATAGTAAGCCAAAAACAATTGTTGTAAGACCTAAATCAGACTAACCAGTTCAATTGGTTGGACCGATAATCAATCAAGGAATTAATTCGATATAATCCATAAAATTAATAAGTGATTGAATCGGCCAAAAACTAGCTGAAATGGATAAGAACCGATGCTAAATGAACCATTTAAATCGATTTACTTGAATTTTTTTTTGTTTTTGTTTTAATCTTTTTAATTTTGCTTATTCTAAAACCTGTAAATGAATAAATTAATAGTACATATTAATCAATTTTAGTGAAAATATCAATATCTTGATATTTTATGGATTTAATATGAGTGACTATTATCTTGATTAATAATATTTCTTTGTTATTTGGTCAAATTTTATTGTGAACTTTTGATTGTGAATGTTGTTTTGTGTAATTTAACATTAAATCTTATTTTTAATTGATTTTCTAAATTTATATTTATAGTATTTAATTTTATATATATATATATATATATATTAATATTTTAAAGTAAACTAGTTGAATCACAGTTTGACCGTTATTGATCTTTGAACCAGTAACTTCATCGGTTCAATTACCTGTTCAGTTTTGAGAACTGTTAGAAAAATTGAAAACAATAATGGCTTTGAGGCATGATAAAAATCACTTTCTTTAAAGAGCTTATGTTTATGTATTGGGGAATCACAGACAAATCCTTCTAAGATACAATAAAGCCCTCTTAGAACCAAAATACTACTGTAGAATTCTAATATGATATATATAGAGTTTGAAAAGTTATAGCTGTTCAATTTGAACAAGTGTATCTTTCTATTTCCAACAATCATATCTATTTTATTTTGAATAGTCATGTTCGTTCAATTTTCAAAAGTTATGTCTATTTTATTTAGAATAAATGTGTCTATTTAATTGTGTCTTATTGAATTTTAAAAAATAAATTTAAAATTTAATTTTCAAATGAAAGACACATTTTTTCAAATAAAAGACATATCTCTTCAATTTAAAATGCACATCCTTTTCAAATAAAAAGACATATCTCTCCAACTAAAAGAGACATCTCTTCAATTGAAAGATACTTCTATTCAAATAAAAAGATACATATTTTTAAATAAAAAGACACATCTTTTAAAATAAAAGATATAATCTTTCAATTTAAAAGATACATCTTTTCAAATAAAAAATACATATTTTCAAATAAAAGGAACAACAATTAAATTCTTTTTTTAAATATCATATTTTATCCAATGCAAGACTTCTAATTCTATTCAATATTACAAATTATATAACAATTCTCCACTAGTTTGTAATATTTCTACATGATATCATATATAATAGAAAGTATCTTTATAGAGATTTGAACTTCCTAATAGTGTAACACTTTAAAGTTTTGACGAAGTTAGTGATATCATAAGATTTGAACCATAATTTCATTTGCTAAAACAGAAAGTACAACACATATGAAATCATTAATTTTGTGGTGATGTTCCAGTAAGCTCGCTTTAGCACTTTTATGGTCATGTGTTAATCCTAGTTTCATGAATATTTACAAGATTAACCATTTTAAATCTTTGTAACAGTACGCACAACTCTTCACACAATGTTATGTAGTACACTCTTTTAAATGAGGTCTCCGTTTTAGAGTTCGTGCCTCAAACAACACTTAATAACTTGTTATTACCTATTGAACTTTTATTGTTAGAGTGTATACTAACTCAAAGTTGGGTTCTCGTTACTAGTACTTTATTTTAAGTATTTTAACCCTATTCCTATACAAGTTTGCTGTACTACATCTCTGGATAATGGTTTGCTCAATGGATCAGCCAAATTCTTATTTGACCTAATATGAATAATTGTCATTGTTCCATTTGTAACCAATTCCCTTATATAAGTATGTTTTAAGCTTATATGTCTTGATTTCCCATTATAAATTTTATTGTGAGCTATACACATAGTAGCTTTACTATCACAGAATACAGAAATGGCTGGCATAGGTTGTGGCCACAACTTAATGTCTAATAACATGTTCCTCAGCCATTCTATTTCTTTTCCAGTAACTGCCAATGCAATAAATTCATATTCCATTGTGGAATAGGAAATACAAGTTTGCTTCTTAGATACCTAACTTATGGTACCTCCACCTAAAGTGAATATCCAATCAAATGTAGATTTATTATTATTAATACTTGTGATCCAACTTGCATAAGAATAACCTTCTAATACAGTAGAAAAACCACTATAATAAATTTTCAAGTGCTTTGTTCTTTTCAAATACCCAAACACTCTAGAAATTACTTTCTAATGTTCATTACCTGGATTACTTATAAACCTTGAGAGTTTACAAACAATAAATGCAATATCTGGTCTAGTACAATGCATTACATATATCATACTACCTATTGCACTTGCATATTCTAATTGTGCTATCATTCTCCCTAGATTTTCAGTCAATTTTATACTGTAATCATAAGGAGTATTAAACTCCTTTATTCTTAAATGTTTGAATTTATCAAGCACATTATCTATATAATGTGACTGTAATAAAGTCACTCATTTGTTATCTTTTTGAACTTTAATACCTAAGTTAGTATCCACTTCATTCATATCTTTCATTTTAAATACTGAAGTCAAATACTTCTTAGTTTCAGAGATATCAAGCATATTTGTTCCAAATATTAATATGTCATCAACATACAAACATATAAGGACACCATATTCACTTATACATTTGGAATAAATACATTTGTAAGCGTGATTATATATAAGTCTTTCGATAATATCACACTATCAAATCTTTCATGCCACTGCTTTGGTGCTTGTTTCAAACCATAAAGAGATTTGACTAATTTACAAACCTTATTTTCATTTCTCAGAAGAATGAAACCTTCAAGTTGATTTATATAAATTTATTCATTTAAATCTCCATTTAAAAAAGCTGTTTTTAACATCCATTTGATGTACATGTAATTCATATATTGATGCTAATGATAAAAGTACTCTAATAGATGTTATTCTTGTTACAGGAGCATAGGTATCAAAATAATCAATACATTCTTTCTGTGTGAAACCTTTAGCCACCATTCTTGCCTTGAAAGTTTGAATAGAACCATCTGTATTATATTTTATTTTAAACACCCATTTACAACCAATAGGTTTTGATCCTGTAGGTAGATCAACTAAGATCCAAGTGTTATTGGACATAATTGAGTCCATTTTATCATTTCTAGCCTTTTTCCAAAAAGCTGCATCTCTAGAAGACATAGCTTCTTGAAAAGCCTTTGGATCATTTTTAACATTTAGTAAAATAAGTATCTTACTACAGATATCAGTTCTACTTCCTTCAACAAGAAAGACTAAGGCTTATGAAGAATAAAATCATAATCAAAATGTTTTTCTTTTCTAACTCTTTGGCTTCTTCTAACTTTTTTATGAATTTCTCATTTTTTCTTTTATTATTAGCAACATCAGAATGTAACAATGTATATGTATCATCATTATTTTGGTTTTGATCTTTCAATTGATCATTTGTAGAATCATAGACATAAATTTCAAATAACCAAAATTCAGATGTCCTAATCTAGCATGCCATAAAGTATAGTCAGAGTCAACAATATATGCAGAATTACATTTGTTGCATTAGTATTAAGTTTGAACATGTCATCAGAATTATAACCCTTTTCCTACAAATGTTCCACTTTTAGACACTATAACATTGTCAGACTCAATTACAAATTTGAAACCTTTCTTAGATAACAAACTAGCAGACACTAAATTCTTTCTTTCGAATTTCTAGTACATAGAATACATTTAACAATATCAATTTCTGCCCAGATGTGAAGTTGATCTCTACAAATCCATTTCCAAGTACTTCCACAGTAACATGATTTCCCATAAGCACTTTTTCATAATCTTTAACTTTTGTATAGGTCTTGAAGAAATCGTTATTCTTACAAACGTGGATGGTTGCACCCGAATCAAGTCACCAGTCTTGACTTTTCGTTGTTGCATTAGTCATGTTCACTTAGATAATCATACCAATGTAAAGTGCAGACACCATGGCCACTATCTCTAGGATTGTGCTTTCCACTAAGTTTGCTTTCTCAATTTTTTCATTCTTTCCATTGTTGAAATTAACTTCAACATTTTTATATCTACACTCACGAATAACATGGCCTTTTTTGCCACAATGGAAACAAATAATATCATTTTTTTTCTTAAAATATTTTTTATTTGCTTTTAAATTCTTATTTCATTTGTGAGTATTTTTTTATTGACAAGATCAACAGTTGAACTTAAAGTCATAATTAGTGCTTCTCTTGCACGAGTTTCGTATTCAATTTGAATATGAGTAAAAAATTGTTCTAATGTTAATTTGTCAGTAGAGTGTAGAATTTTCTTTCTATAATTATTTCAAGAAGAAAGTAATTTAGAAAGAATCGTACCAATTTGAAAAGCATCAGAAATTTTGACTTCAACATCTCTTAGTTTTGAAACTAAGACTTAGAGTGCATAGATTTGATCTATGATTGGTTTAGTGTCAACTATTTTAAATTCAAAATATTATAAGGTTAGAAATTTGTTAGTACCTCGTTTTTCTATTTGGTAGGCAGTCTCTAAAGTAAACCAAATTGCTTTTGGTGTCTTCAAATTTGAGTACGAATGTGTCTTCGACATATGAGTTCATCTTCTTCACGTTTCTTTCTTTATGCTTTGACTTATTCAGATTCTTCAGGATTAGGATTAGGCAGTGTCGGTAGATGGGGGTTAAGAACATAATGAATCTTTAAGGCAGTGAGTAGGAAAATAATCTTGTCCTTGCAGTGAGTGAAATTAGTACAATCGAAGTGATCCAGTTTGATGATTTTTTTTGAATTCTCCATAGCACCGAATGACAGGAAATAAACTCTTTAAAATTGTTAGAAAGATTGAAAACAATAATAGCTTTGAGGCTTGATAAAAATCACTTTCTTTAAAGAGTTTATGTCTACGTATTGGGAAATCACAAGCAAACTCTTCCAAGATACAACAAAGTTCTATTGGAACCAAGATTTCACCGTAGAATTCTAATATAATATATATATATATAGAGTTTGAAAAATTATATCTATTTAATTTGAACATTTGTGTCTTTCTATTTCTAATATATTTTATTTTGAATAGTCATGTTCGTTCAATTTTTAAAAGTTATGTCTATTCTATTTCGAATAGATGTGTCTATTTAATTTTGTTTTATTAAATTTTTTAAAAATAAATTTAAAATTTAATTTTCAAATGAAAGACGCATCTTTTTCAAATAAAAAGACATATCTCTCCAACTAAAAGAGACATCTCTTCAATCAAGAGACACTTCTATTCAAATAAAAAGATACATCTTTTTTAAATAAGAAGACACATTTTTTAAATAAAAAGACACATTTTTTAAATAAAAAGACACATCTTTTAAAATAAAAGATATAATCTTTCAATTTAAAAGATGCATCTTGTCAAATAAAAAACATATATTTTTAAATAAAAGGAACAACAATTAATTTTTTTTAAATATCATATTTTATCCAATGTAAGACTTTTAATTTTATACAATATTACAAACTATATAACAAAAATCCTGCCGAAAAAACAAACAAGATCTTCATACAAGAGATTCATGCAGTCTCAGTTTAAATTTACATGAAAATTAAGCTCACGAAAATTAATGATCTTCATGAATCCCACGGACTCAATACTGAGGATGCCAATCTGCAAATGATGTGCAGCTAATTAAACAACTGTATATATATATTAAATAACAAATATATGGCAGTGCGTAAAAGGATAAAATATGAACGTTTTAACGTGTTTGGTTATGTAGGATAAGAAGAATACATTTCTGATTTAGTTATATAAAATAGAAAAAATTATACTTTACTCCCCTAAACTTTTTTTATATGTAAAAAATTGTTTTAAAATTTTAAACTCAACAAAATACTCTTTTTAATTTTTATTCTATGTAAAAGATTCTCTTTTATCAATAAATTAAGATTATGTCATATCACAAATAAATTTTACATCTTAAATATTATATCATCAATTTTTTTACAAACTACATGTTATATAATGCTCCTACCATATCATCGTAGCTTCACAACTTCAGCTTGCCTAGTCAACCTTCTCTCTCTGCGCCTCTGTCCTTTTCTCTCCGTCTCTCACGTCCCTCTCACTTCTCTCTCATTATGCTCTAAGATGTCCTGCAGATCCCGAACCCAGTGGGTTTCGGAGGCCCGAGAGAGCAAGGAAGCAACCTCGTTTGAATTTCGACAGTGACATTGCTCGTCTGTATTCCTCATTCCCAAAACAGAGGAGTTAACTATGTGAGGTTGGACAATCTCACTCAACTAATATTAATAAAAACACTTAAAAATATTTTGATTATTTTTCCCACAGTTATGTTAGAACCATCCATTTCCTATACATTCCAAAAAGTAGTCTTCTGGTGATTTCTTTGCACACATCGTTGGTTTATCAAGTTATCATTCCACTTTGGCCCTCTTCTCTCCTCTATCTTTACTCTTCTTCTTCCTTCTTTTCCTCTATCTCTACCTACTTCTTCTCAGCCCTTCCCCAAAATCAGTCAAAACAGGCTTCAAAATCTACCCTGTTCTCGGCGCTTTACCGGAGTTCTTGAAGAATCGCCACCGCTTCCTGGAATGGACCATCGGCGTCCTCCGCGACTGCCCCACCATCACCGCCATCTTCTTCTGTCCCGGCAGAGTCCACGGCATCATCACAGCAAACCCCGACAACGTAGAGCACATTCTCAAGACCCACTTCCACAACTACCCTAAAGGCAACCGATTCATTAGCCTCCTGGAAGACTTCATCGGCAGGGGAATCTTCAACTCCGACGGCGACCTCTGAAGGGTTCAGAGAAAAACCAGCAGCTACGAATTTAACACGAAGTCGCTCCGTAACTTCATGATCGACAACATCCTCTCTCGGACCTCCGAAACCCACCGGGTTCTGGATCTGCAGGACATCTAAGAGCATAATGAGAGAGATGTGAGAGGGACGCGAGAGAAGGCAGGGCTGACTAGGTAATCTGCAATTAAGAAGTTATGATGACATGGGAGAAGCATTATACGGCATGTGATTTGTAAAAGCTTGATGATGTACCATGTGAAATATAAAATTTATTGATAATATGACATAGTTCAATGTTGAAATGACAATCTATTAATAGAAAATTTTTTTTTAATATAGAATGAAAGTTAAGAGAAATTTTTTTTTACTAATGTTAAAACTTTAAGAGAATTCTTTGCATATAAAAAAAAATTAAAGGGTAAAATGTAATTTTTTCTTTAAAAAATAAGCATCTCAATTTTATTATAAAATGATTGTGGTTGTCTTAATCTTGTTCTTTCATAAATCAAAATAATATTTTAGAAACAATATATTTGAAATTTGATAATAGTAAACTTAGTGAGATAGCAAAGAAAATTATCTAAATAAAACAATTGTTATCTTTTTAAGATTAAATTAAAATACTTAATTTTGAGGGGTTTGTAGACTAAGATCATTATAGCTTTTGAAAATATTTAATTTAAAAAGTTACATTTGGCTCCACTCTAATTTATGTTATGTATTTTTTTTTTGGGTAAAAATTTATGATATGTCTTAAAAATCAACATTTGCACAGTATGTATTCCTTCTGACAACTTAGCTACTTAATAATTTTTACTTTCAGATAAAAAATAAAGCCACCGTTAAACGTTAAAATTAATTTAATGTCTTTAGTCCCATGTAAAAAAAAACTTATCAAACTTATTAGGTATTCAACTGGGAAAGGTCTCGAAGGTTATTCTGTGAGTTACTTCAAAAGAGTATATGAAGAAAGGTCTTGATTTCTCATTCTGTATTCAACTTGGAAAAGTCTCCCATCACAAACCTCCAGGTTTTTTTTTTAGAGCCGAGTTCTTAAATTTCGAGTTGAGTTATATATTTATTCTGGCTCACCAAAAAATCAAGGCCCTCAACATTTCTAATTAATCTTTTGAAGACAAAATTAATAATTTATTCTAATTAATAAGACCAATCTACATGAAAAAAAAAAGAGATAAAAAAAAAGCCAGCTGGAATTTCAAGAACATTAATGTATTCATGTGAGAAATGTGAATGAAGAATAGTTCTGTATATTCAATGATGTATTATACACAGAGAAAGGGAGTAGTTATGCACCTAACTAACCGTAATAATACAACTAATTATATATTAATTACACATCTGACACCCACGAACTCAATGAGAAGGCAATCTGCAAATGACATACATCCAATTAAAACTATATATAATTATATATGCCAATAAAAGGATAAAACATTAATATTAGAATGTGTTTAATTACCTGTGCTCTTATGCAGTACTCTTTTAACAAGGTTGGAAAACTGAGTGAAACTTTTGCTTAATGCCCGGGTCCTCCCATTCCAATTCATCCCACCACTTTTTCTCTCCTCCAATATGCCTCAGCTTTTCCATGGCACCGTTGGAATCAAACGGCAACTTCTTCAAATTTGGGCAGCCAATTATTACAACATCTTTTAGCTTAGGAAAAAGCAAAGCTTTCTTATAGATGCTCTTCAACTCTGGGAGATCCCATAATTCCAACCTTACAAGAAATGGAAATATATGTTCTTCATTCTCTCTATTATCCTCTGTTCCTCCTTTTATCACTTCCTTCAATGACATACATTCACCAATTTCAAGGTCTTGAAGGATTGGAGCATACTTGAGCCATGTCAAATGAACTATTGAAAAACAACCCATAATACACACTTTATGAAGCATGCTTAGATAGCAAGTGTCAAAAATGGAAGAATCTTCCATAATATGAGCCAAACCTCTCAAACAAATTTCACGCAGGTGCTTCATTCTTGACATGGACGCTAATAATGATGGCATGTTAATTGAGGTGTCCAGCTTTGCAAGCAAAAGGTATTGCATGCAGTTTTGCAACTTGGTTGACTTAAGCAATTTCTTCAAGCCGTCCTTAGTTGTTATGTGTATACATAGTACCTCTAGTTTTGGTAGGGACTCCAACTTCTCTAGGAATTCTCTTTCTTCTTCACTTTCAAGAACATCTGGAGTAATAAATGATCTTAACACTCTTAACTGTTTGAGACTTGATATCACTTCTAATGGAATAATTGCAAGACCACCGCGAGATACATGCAAAGTAAAAAACTTCAAGTTTTTCAAGTTCTTCAACTCAATGGGAAGCTTTGAAGCACACTTTTTTCCCGATAAAGAAAGATATTCCAAAAGAATTAAACTACCAATTTCTGGAGGAAGATCTATGTCATCATCATCATTCAACGACAAATCCAAGACTTTTAAATTTCTCATGTATTGGAAATTTGACATATTTTTTAGAGAACAAAACAGCCAATCTGATCCAAATGTAAGGGTTCTCAGATTTGGACAAGGCATGACAGATACACACACATTTTGTTCAATCATTGAAATCCTCTCGACAATTTTCCATGTTTCCACATCTTCTTGAGACACTGCCAATGCATCTCCTTCTACTAAAATCTTTTTCTTGTTTTTATTTTGATCACGTGCTAACCACAATGCCAAGTCTCGAATAACATCATGTAGCTTAATTGTGCGACTCATAAAAAGATCATCTTCAACACTTTCTAACAAGCATGATTGCTTTAACTTTTCAATCACAGACTCACCGTGACCACGCATATCTTGTATGCTCTTCATCACATATTTACCTAGAAATCCCTCTCCCATCCACTTATCAATGAGAGAAACAACACCAATCTCATAGTCTTCTGGGTATAATGCACAATACAAGAAACAATTTTTGTGTGTTTTATCTGGCAACCGATCATAGCTAAACTTAAGGATAGAAAATACCTTCGTCTCCCACTCTGAAGCTGTCCATGACGAACTCATTAAGTGATTTCTTGCATCTTTCCATGCTTCCAAGCTCGTCACGCCTGCCATGGCACTTCCCACTACAATCAATGCAAGTGGAAGTCCTTTACATTCTTTAGCCATCTCCTTTGCTAGATTTGGAATATCAGGGTGCAACTTCAGAGTTTCCTCACCAACCTTCATGTAGAATAACTCTATTGCTTCTTTCTCTGTCAAAATTTCTACTTTGAATGTTCTTTGAGCCTTCATTCTTGCACACACATCCTTAAGTCGTGTTGTGAATAACACTTTGGATTGAAAATCAATATCATTAGGATGTGCACTCCCACCTTATTCAAGTCCAATGCCTGCCATATATCATCAAATAAAAGAATAAATCTCTTCCCTTTCAAGACTTCATAAATCTTTGCACCTTTTTCATCTAGGTTGCTACAATCATTCCAAGTATTATCTTCAATCCTTAACTTTTTTCTGATATTGTCCATAATACCATCCAAATTAGGATCTTTGGATACCACCACCCATATCACAACATCAAAATCTAGCCTATTTTTCCCAAGTTTATTGCTAATCCTCTTCAAAAGGGTAGTCTTCCCCACCCCACCCATCCCATATAAACCAATGACCCCAACATTCTCTTCTTCAATACTCTTCCACACCTTATCAACCATTTGATCCAACCCTATTGTCTTGTCAAGAGGCATCTCCATAGGTCTAAGTAACAGCTTGTGAGCAATTTCAACATCCTTATTAATGAACTTTTCCCCCTTAGTTATTACTTCATTTACATGCTCGAGCATCTTAACAACGTTTTTTCCCAACTTGTAACTTGATATGCAATTCTTTGAACAACATTTATTTTTAGCTTCCCTTCCTCCTTGAACTTGAATGTCTTCTATTTCCTATTTAAATATAAAATTGTAATTGTTAGCTTCAAAATTTTCTCATCCTTTGTTCGTGGTGCTCCTTGTGGTAGACATATATACTTTCAAATCAAGTTTCTATGTGCACATGATATATAAGATCTACTTCATATATACTAATTCTCTGTTTGTGCACATGATATATAAGATCTACTTCATATATACTAATTCTCTGTTCTATACTAGATTTATTGGAACAAGAAAGACTAGCGTCATATTTTAATATACACTAATAATATCATCTAATTGCAATATCCTACTTAATCTGAAAAGAAATTATAAAAGCCTCGGTCTGTTAGTCCTATTGCAATGTATATACTGTATAGTCTAAATTTAACAATTTTGATTATGTAAAATTATTAAAATACCTTTCCTATTATTAATATCTATGTTTTTCTTCTTGTCTTCTCCGCATCCACTGATACTTTCCTATCAATATTCTAAATCAGTAAACAAATAAGTGCTTTCATTTCATCATACTAAGGAATGTTACTCCCCCTATTTTCCTTATTCTTTTGATCCAGCTTTTCACAATTGTTGTATTCCATCAGGAAGAGACTTTTGATAAATATAGCTCTTGGATACTTATTTTGTCTCCTTAACATTAATTTGATTTCAAGTTAATGGATTATTGGAATACACATTTTTGGGTGTAGGAGAATTCAAGAAAATGTTGGCACAACCTACAAGACTATATCCCCAGGATTGATCAGAAGTTATTTTTGAACCACAAAAGAAAAAAAAAAGGAATGAGATTCTCAAACAAATCATGACAATGTGAAGGCGAAAGTGAAACATGGATAAGAAATGATTAAACATCTCAATTTAACCATTAAAAATTTGTGTTTGTCCCAATCTCATTCTTTCATCTATCAAAATAATATTTTGGAAACAACATATTTGAAATTTCGTAACAGTAGACTTGGTGATGTAGCAACGAAAATGATCAGATTAAGACAATTACTATTTTTAAAGATTAAATTAAAACACTAGATTTTTTAAAGAGCTAGAATGAGATAATTATAATTTTTGAGGGGCTAAATCAATAATATTGAGAGCAGACAAAGACAACGAAGTGCCTTATAGACTAAAACATGGGGAAGAAGAATGGTAATTGGTGGCAAGCATGTAATAATTTCATTAGGAGTTTCCCCTGTAATTTGCAAACATATTATTGTGATGATGATGGGGTTTTAAATTCAAAGAAAATTAATTGGAAAGGTTGATGCAGCTTTGAAGAAAGTGGATGTGAAGTTGAGAATATAGCAAAGATGTGCGAATTTATAATATGACAAAAAGTTGTATTAGAATATTGATAATAAAGACTGGATGAAACTGTGGTTGAGGGAGCTCAGAAAAATTGCAAGAAAAGAGAAAACAACATCAATTTTTAATGAATGCATCTTGATTTTAACTATTTTTTACTTTTCCATCCCTTCTTCATTTTCCTTATGGTCGTTTTGATGTGTTTCTGTGTTGTGATGGTTAATTCTAAGCAGACTAACTAATACTTAATGTTTCATAAAAAAAAAAAGGAAAATGAGACTGAGACTATTTTTTTTCTTCTTATAGCTAAATTACACTTAGCACCTCTAATTTTAAATATCACACTTAATTCTCTTCTAATTTATTTTTTGTCTTTGAAATAAATATTTTGCACAATTTGTGTTTCTTCTAATAATATAATTATTTAACCATTTTTACTTTCATATTAAAAATAAAGTCACAGTTTTATATTAGATGTCAAAATTAATTTAATTTTTCTACTATTATGTTAAAAATAAAATAATCTCATTTTGCCCTATGTGATGAACCCTAAGATCAAGTGGTGGCAGCTAAGGGGAGAGAAATAACAGACTTTCCAGAGGAAACTATTGGAAGAAGGAGCTTGGAAGTCACAAGAAAGTGTAAACATCATGTATAAAATAGTCAAGACGGTTGAGAAGGTTATTAAAGCACTTTTAGGAAAATCAAAAGGTTTTGGATCAAGAGATAAATAATCTTGGTGGTGAAATGAGAGCATTTAAAAAAAGGTCAAATATAAAAGAGAATGCTTTAAAGCTATACATTTGTGCAATAACATTGAAAATTGGAAAAGGTAACATAAAGCTAATAAGGAGACTAAAAAAACTGTAAATGAAGCACAATCTAAAGTGTTTGAAGAGTTCTACAAGGACTTAGGAACAAAAGATTTACAAAATTGCGAAGAATAGAGAAAAAAAATCTAGAGAATTGGATCAAGTAAGATGTGTTAAGGATGAAGATCAAGTTATGCCGCATGTAAGACAGAATATATGCACTGCAAGTTTAACAAGCAGCAAGCTAGAAATGAGTTAGATGTTAAAATTGAAGATCAAGTTATATCATGTGTGTCAAAGTTTAGGTATCTGAGATTAGTAATTCAAGAAGACGGTAAAATTAATGGAGATGTTACACATATGATACAAACTGGGTGGTTGAAATGAAAAAAGGTATTGAGAGTTGTTTGAGATTAGAAGGTACCTAATAAGCTTAAAGAGAAGTTTTATCGTACTGCTATAAGACTAGCAATATTCTATGGAAGTGAATATTGGGCATTGAAAGGACAACAAAAACAAAAAATTGGGATAGCAGAGATAAAGATATTGAGATAGATGTGTGGTCATACAAGAAAAGATATAATTCATAATAATTGTATACGAAGCAAAGTTGGAGTGGCACATATTAAGGAGAAAATAGTACAAAATAGTTTCAGGTAGTTTAAACATGTTCAAAAAAGATAGTTGGAGGCACCAGTAAAGAGGGTTGAACAAATAGTACAAAGTCCTATAAAAAAATATCGAGGAAGACCAATAAGGACACTTAGAGAAGTCATTGAATGAAATCTTTTGGTGAATAAAATACCTAAAGCGTTAGTTATTGATAGAGCTCAATAGAGCCGTGCGATTCATGTAGCTGACTGTACCTAGTGAGATAAGGCTTGTTGTTGTGTAGAAAACTAGTTGATTTGAAAGAAAGTAAATTGGAGGAAAGATTTTTGCAATAGATATCAAAATATTAGGGAAATTAAGCAAAATATGTATAACTAAATGGATACTAGTTGTAATTTATCCAAATCTCATGGGATATTTTGACGTGTTTCTGTATTTCATGGTTAATTTTAAAGCACTATTCGAGAATTAATTCTTAATATGTCTTTTTATTTTTGAAAATAAAAGAGAAAATTACACAAACTTTCCTTTCAGTTTGGCTAAATCACACATAGTAATCAACCTCTAGTTTTAAATATTATACTCAACTACCCTCATTCTCTCTATTATCTTTTGTTCCTCCTTTTATCACTTCTTCCATTGACTTGCAATGAGCAATTTCAAGATCTTGAAGAAGTAGAGCATACTTGAGCCATGTGAAATGAACTATTGAATTACAACCCAAAATGCACACTTTATGAAGCATGCTCAGATAGCATGTGGCAAAAATGGAAGAATCTTCCACAATATCAACCAAATCTTGCAACACAATTTGACGCAAGTGCTTCTTTCTTGACAAGGATGCTAATAATGATGGCATGTTAATTGGGGTGTCTAGCTTTAGAAGAAAAAGGTCATGCATGCAACTTTGCAACTTGGTTGACTCGAGCAATTTCTTAAGGTCATCCTTAGTTTTTATGAGTAGACATAGTACCTTAATTTTGGTAGGGACTCCAACTTCTCTAGGAATTCGCTTTCTTTTTCAATTACATCAGCTAATTGATTAAGAAATCTGAACATAGATATTAATAAAAATATCTATGTTTTTCTTCTTGGCTTCTCCGCATCTATCGATTCTTTCCTATCTATATTCTAAATCAATAAATGAATAAGTGCTTTCATTTCATCATACTAAGGAATATTACTCCCCCGATTTTTCTTATACTTTTGATCCAACTTTTCACAATTATTGCATTCCATCATGAAGATACTTTTGATAAATATAGCTCTTGGATACTGTAATACCTGTCAAAATTGGGATCACATGTTTGTTCGGTTACAACTCTCACTCTTTTTAATTCCCTTCTTAAGGACCACGGGCTCAACACTTTCACACTAAAATAAAGTCAGTTTCTTATTAGATGTTAAAAGTTAACTTAATTTTTTTACTGTTATATTAAAAATAAAATTACATTATCATGTTGTGTAGAAAGCTAGTGATTTGGCAGAAAGTAAATTAAATGGGAGGTTTTTGATATTTGTGTGTGTGTGTCAGTGTATAAAGGGAGGTTATATGTATACATTTGTATATATGAAAATGTTAGGAGAATTGAATCTAATATTTAAAATTAGACGGGTGCTAATTAATTTAACCAAACTTCCAAGAGACGTCAGTGTAATTTAACCAAAAAAATCTGTTAACATTTGTTAAAATTAAAGAGATTTCTTCATGAGCCATATATATATATATATATATATGTACGTGTATCTGTAGATTCATTTTAAATTTAAAATTAAATAATAATATTGCATTAAAAGTTAAGGCAATTAGAGTTAGAACAAGATTTGATTCACATTACCTTTTGAAGAGAATCAACTTGGTCCATCCATCTACCAACTTCTTGTGTCCTTTGCATCTCTCTGGCGTTCTCAGCTTCATCAACTTTTCTCTGCAAATCTTGTCTCTTTCTTTGAAGCTCTTCCCATTTATCTTTCAATGACTTCAGATTCTCCTCCAAATCATTAATATAAGCAGCTTCTTCGTTGGCACGACCACACAAACACTTTGCAACATCCCATATTATTCCCACCACTTGATCCATAATTTATGTCTTTGATTTATCTTTCAAACACTGCTAAGCTCTTCCATTTATCCAAAAAGCACACAATAAAAATGCCAAAAGTTAGAGCATTTTCGTAAATTTTATGGTAAATTGCACAATTTATAAAAATATTTATGGTTGAGTAATTTGTCTAACTCATGAGAAAAGAAGCAAGAGTTCTCTATTTTATGCCCAAACACACACACACACGTATATATGATTACCTTTAGAAGGACCTGAAATCAGCTTCATCAACTCTTATCTTGAGATCTTCTCTTCAGAACTTGAATAGCCCGTTAATCTTCTGATATATCTCAATCTCATGCTTCCATCTACTTTCAGAGAAAAAATAGAAGAAGAAGAAAACGGAGAAGGTGCACAGAAATGAAGCCTGGAGCAAAAAAAATTGTTAGTAGTATAAGAAGAAGAAGAATAATGCAGAGAGAAGAATGGGTCTTTGAAAAATTGGTCTCTGATTTAACCCCCCAAAAAAAAAAAGGGTCTCATACATGGAGGATAGGAGGAGACAAGGGACACGTGACACATCAAGACATGGTCATTTGTAACTTGTACAAGGAGGAGGATGTGGGTTGGATCATTTAAGGGACTATATTGTAAAAATTACAAAATTAACTTTACTTTTTTTCTTATGTAATATATATTTTAAATATCACTAACGGTTCGACTACAGTTAAACTATTGATTCTTGAACCGGTACCTTCACTAATTTACATCTAATAATCTTTATTTAAACTTTTATTCTAATTAATATAATTCATTTTCTAAGAAATTCTTTTACTTTTTAATTAAATCCTCATATAATGTTCTCATCATAAACTTAGCTAAATTTTTTCTTATTATATTAAAGAACATATATATATACACACTCACATAAATACATACATAATATAGATATAAATAATATAAATATATAACTAATCTAATCAAATTAAATTAGTTTTCACTTGGTTTATTAGTTTGAAATTAATTTTCAATTCAGTCCCTATTTGTCCACTTCATAAATTTAATTTAAACTAAATTCTGCTTCAATTTCATTATTTACCAAAAAAACTTTCTACTTACTCACTTAGGTTCTTGGTCAAAATTTTCCTTTTGTCTTTTGCATGGTTTAAGATCATATTTCACTTCATATAGTTACCTAGATTAAGAATATATTTTGTTTCGAAATTAAATCAATCCCTGTAAACTTTTGAGTTTATTTAGTTTGGTCCCTGTCATGCATATAACATGTCAATATTTCGATTTTGCTTTCCAAAACTACCCAGAACTTTATCTTAAATGTTTTTAGGACATGTTTGATCATTTCCAACCCAAAACAAGGCAATTAATGAATTAAAACCAAGTTTTGGAATTTCTCAAGCTTACACGATGAACATCATGTTATCTTCCTTTGTTATGCAATTTTCTGGTTTTTCATCTTGGTTTGTGTCTTCTACTTAGCCCCAAGGCTTGAATCAGCTTAGGCTATGGTTATTTAATCCACTCTACCCATGAAAAAGATGAAAACATGAAAGAAAACTCACGTCGTGTTTCTTGCTCTATTTTCAGGCTCTACTTCTCCACCTCGGTTCAAGCTAAAAATATGTTGAAACTCCACTCATTCAATTACCAAATTCTGTTCCTCAAATGCCCAGAAGATTTTTAGTATCCTCATTGCTAAAACTCCCTCTCGACTGCACTTGATGGGGTGGAGAAATCTCCATGTTTTCACGTGGAAAAATACATGCTTGTCCTAATAACATGCAATCATTAGGACAAGCATGTATTTTTTTATAATTAAGATCCAACTTGTTTATGGTCTTTTTGGCATCATAAAAAGAGTCTAGAACCTTGTATTTTCAAATGCATCCCTTAACAACTCTAAAATCATGTCCATTGCTTTATCACTCACTCAACATAAACACTTGATGTGATAAAGCTTCACCAAAAAGGAAAGCTTTGAATACTTTGTACAACCAACATACAATTCTTGATTTTCATCATTAATTAACTCATCAAACTTGCATGTTTCCTCATTGGGCCCATTATTATTAGAATAGAATCTAATGGCACAACATTTTCAATGTTCCCTTCTTTATAAACCCCAAATGCATCATGTAATAAATCATGCATATCACCTCCTACTTGTTCCACTTGTTGTATTATCGGACTAGTAAGACCATCCTCCTCTATGTGTTCTCCATGCCTAATCCAAGTAGTATACCCTTGAGGAAATCCATTGCATATCAAGTGATCAAAGATAACATCTCTTGTAAAACATTTTAAAAAACCACAAGAAAAGACATGGGCATTTCACAACTCTCAGCCCATTAGATCTAGAAAACGCAAAATCACAAAAAGCCTTCTACCCAGTGACATATTCAGGAGAAAATCGTGGCTTGCTAATCCAACTTTTATCCGTCATTATACCTATATAGATATGAAGACTCAATTTAAACAAAATAGTAAAGCTAACTAGCTAACTAATTTATCAATTTCAAAGAAACAAACATAAGTTACCACAATAGCTAATTAATTATAACAGAACAGCACAAGATAGAAATGTTATAACAGAGCAAAGCTCAAGTGTTAAAATCTCAAAGCTTGAATCAAATGGTAAAAATGTGAAATAGGGTATACCATAAAGCAGTTTGTACATATGTCACAATTGAAAATCATCACTCATCAGTATTACAATTGAAAATTTTTTTGGAAGTTGACATGTGCAAGTCATAGTTGAAACAAAACAGCAAATACAAATACAAGCAGCAGACATCAAGCATAAATTTCATATATTAGCAACAAAAGGTACAAGTAATGAATTATCAAAGTATGATTATCCATATATTACCTTAGTAGGTGTAATTTCTCTTATTCAATTTCATTCATAGGCAACGGATATATATACATGGGAATCATAAAAATAATCCCTACAATCAAGCCTACAATCAAGCTATACAATCCCTACAATCAAGCCTACAATCAAGCTATACAATCAAGCCTACAATCAAACTACTATATCTTAACACTCCCCCTCAAGCTGGATCATAGATGTTAATCATGCCCAGCTTGTTACAAATATAATTAATGCGAGCTCCATTTAAGGCCTTAGTGAAAATATCTCCTAACTGGTCTTCAGTTCTAACATATCCTGGAGTAATGAAATGATCTTCAATCTTTTCACGAATGGTGTGACAATCGATCTCAATATGTTTAGTTCATTCATGAAACACGGGATTAGAAGCAATGTGAAGAGCAGCTTGGTTGTCACACCATAATGTTACTGGTAATGGGGTCTCGAAGCCAACTTCTTTCAATAGTTGGTATATCCATACAATTTCACATACTGAGTTTGCCATAGCTCTGTATTCTGATTCTGCAGTAGATCGAGAAACAATATTTTGCTTCTTGCTCTTCCATGAAACTAGATTCCCTCCTACAAAGACACAATAACCAGTAGTAGATCTCCTATCATCTTTGCACCCTGCATAATCTGCATCAGAATAAACTTCAATCTTAGTGTGTCCATGATACCCATAAAATAATCCACGTCCTGGGGCTCCTTTTAAATAGCAAAGAATTTGTTCTAGGAGTGCCCAATGGTTGACAGTCGGGGAGGACATAAAGCGACTGGCCACACTAACAGAATATGCAATATCGGGGCGAGTCACAGTCAAATAATTCAATTTTCCCACAAGTCTCCTATACTTTTCAGGATCATGAAATGGCTCACTGTCATCCTTTGTAAGCTGTATGTTAGGAGTCATAGGGGTACTTGATGGCTTAGCCCCCATCTTTCCTGTTTCTGTCAATAAGTCAAGAACATACTTTCTTTGGGACAAGAAGACCCCCTGCTTAACCCCTAAGTAATATTTCAAAGGTCCCAAATCCTTTGTCTGAAATTGTGACTGCAAGAAAGTTTTAAGGCCAGAGATACTAGAACTGTCACTCCCAGTTATCACAATATCATCAACGTATACCACAAGAAGAATGATACCATCCTTAGACTGCCTATAAAATACCGTGTGATCAGATTTGCTTTTCTTCATTCCATATTTCAAAACAACTTGGCTAAACTTGCCAAACCATGCACGAGGGCTCTGCTTCAGACCATATAGCGATTTCTGAAGTCGACATACTTTCCCATACTCCCTCTGAGCAACAAACCCAGGTGGTTGCTCCATATAGACCTCTTCTTGGAGAGTACCATGAAGAAAAGCATTTTTAATATCCAACTGGTGTAGTTGCCAGTTATGAGTGGCAGCCAAGGAGATCAACAAACGAACAGAGGTAAGTTTGGCAACTAGAGAAAAAGTATCGGAATAATCAGCACCATAAGTCTGAGCATATCCTTTCGCAACAAGACGAGCCTTCAACCGAGCCACAGACCCATCAGGGTTGACTTTAATTGTGAACCCCCATTTGCACCCAATAGCTTTCTTCCCAGCAGGTAAATCCATTAATGTCCAAGTATTGTTATAATCCAGTGCATTTATCTCTTCCATCATAGCATCACGCCACCCAGGATGGGCCAAAGCTTCATGGACAGTCTTAGGAATGGACACAGAGTCAAGGTTGGCCAAAAAAGAGCAAGAGGTAGAGGATAAATGATCATAAGAAACAACTGAGGCAATAGGATAAGTACAAAGACGTTTACCTTTGCGAAGGGCAATAGGGAGGTCCGGAGAAGCGAAATCAGGATCCGGCAACGAAACAGAAGGTGGAGGGCATGAATCTGAACCTGCAGGCAATGGACGTCGAGTGTAGACATGAACAATTGGTGGCCGAGTGGGTGCCAAAGAAGGGGTAGGAGTACTTGTGGATGGCTGAGAAAAAGGTACAATGTAGATGAGCAGATCATCATCGTCCCTCGGAACATGAGAAGAAGAAAAAGTAGAAAAGAACGGAATGTCTTCTTGGAAGGTAACATCAACAGAAACAAGATAACGTTGAAGAGTAGGAGAGAAACACCTGTATCCCTTTTGGAGACGAGAATAACCAAGGAAAACACATTTAAGAGACTTAGGGTCTAACTTTGTGACCTGGGGTCTAGTGTCCCTGACAAAACAAGTGCTGCCAAAGATACGAGGCTCAATAGGAAATACAGCTGTGGATGGGAACAAAACAGAATATGGAATCTCTCCCCCAAGAACAGAAGATGGCATGCGGTTAATCAAAAAACAAGCTGTGGAGACAGCATCAGCCCAAAAAGGTTTAGGAACATGCATTTGAAACAAAAGAGCTCGAGCAACTTCAAGTAAATGTCGATTCTTACGTTCAGCAACTCCATTTTGGGCGGGTGTGTCAACACACGAGGATTGATGCAAGATACCACGTTGAATCATGTAAGACTGGAAAGTCTCAGAGAGATACTCTTTAGCATTGTCACTCCTCAAGGTTTGAACAGAAATATTAAATCGTGTTTTAATTTCAGTATAGAAAGCACAAAAATGTGAAAAAACTTCAGAGCAACTTTTCATTAAATATAACCAGGTAACACGAGAGTAATCATCAACAAAGGTAACAAAATGCTTAAAACCTGCCTTGGCCACAATAGGACAAGGACCCCAAACATCAGAATGAACTAATTCAAAAGGGGACGTAGCCCGTTTATTAACTCGAGACCCTAAGGAAACACGATGGTGTTTGGAAAACTGACATGACTCACAAGGCAAAGATGATAAATGTCGAAATTGGGGATAGAGCTGCTTGAGAACTGGGAGAGACGGATGACCCATTCGACAGTGCAAATCAAAAGGAGAAAGCGAACTAGAACATGCCAAAGATCTTGGTGTCTTAGTATCAAGCGTGTAGAGGCCACCAGACTCATGCCCGCTACCAATAATCTGCTTCGTCGTAAGATCCTGAAAAATACAATGAGTAGGAAAGAATGAGACACTACAATTTAGGGCACGAGTGAGTTTACTAACAGAAATCAGATTAAATAAAAAATTAGGTAAACTCAGTACTGAAGGTAAAGATAAAGATGGGGTCAGGTTAATGGTGCCAGAACCAAGGACACGGGGTGTAGAGCCATCAGCTATAGTCACATGAGACGAATGGACATGAGTATCAAAAGTAGAGAAAAGACTAGGATTACCTGTCATATGGTCTGAGGCACCAGAATCTATAACCCAGCTGGACGATGAAGAGATGAGACATGTGGGGGATTTACCTGTATCAGCGAAGGCAGCAGTGGGAGTAGAAGTTTTAAGTGATTCTTGATATTGAGTGAACTTGGCAAAGTCATCAGCAGAAACCATAATAGTCTTATCAGCAGATGAGGCAACATGGGCAGATCGTCCTGTCTGATTCTTGTTGAGAAGTTTCTTGCAAGTACGTTTTGTATGCCCCAGCTCATGACAGTAATAGCACTCAACTTCACCAGACTCCTGACTCCGATGTTCTATATTCTTGTTACGATTGTGCGATCCTCCCCATGAGCCACCTCGAGATCCACCACAACTAACAAGAGCACTGCTATTATTAGTAGTGATTTGAGAAGGTTGTGAGTTTTCTGTACGAAGAACTCTAGCAAAAACTTCTTGCAAAGGAGAAATTTCAGATGCTGAGAGAATTTGAGATTTGACTGCTTCGAAATCTGAGCGCAGACCTGTCAGGAAACTCATAACTGCCATTTTCTCTCTTTGAGCTTGCTGAACCTTAATATCAGAACTAAAAGGGAGAAGCATATTTAGTTCTTCATAGGTTTTCTTAAATTCCATGAAATAAGCAGTAAGAGACTTGTCTTGCTGCTCTCCTCGATAAAATGACTTACATACCTCGTAGATGCGAGATATGTTTCATCGTCTAGAATACAAAAAATTCAAATATTCCATTAATTCTTTCACAAATTCACAATGGTTAATCAAACCGAGTACCTCTATGTCAATAGAGTTCCGAATTTGCAAGAATAGTCTCGCATCATCACGCAACCACGCTTTTCGAGTGTCGTCACTAGGGGGATCAGAGATGAGATGATCATCCTTCTCAATGCTCCGCAAATATACGCGAATGGTTTTACTCCAATCTAAATAGTTGGAGCCATTGAGTTTGTGTTCGGTAATCTTCGTCATCACAGGGACTACCTCAGCCATAACTGCAGTTTTACTGTCTGCCATAGGTGGAAAAAGTACACAGCACACAAACACAACAAAAAATAAATGGATTCAGCCTAAAACAATAAATCAAAGAGAACCAAACCAAACCAGAAGGTCAAACAGCAGGGAAGACGCCGGAAAGGACAGGAAGTCGCCGGAAAACGGACGAAAACGCCGACGAAACAAAACGGAGAGGAAGACGACGTCGGACGCGCCCTCACGCGCCGGCGCGTGGATCTACTGGCAGAAAGAACGAGTGGCGCGTGGAGGTCACACGCGCCGCCGATGGCTTCCGGACTCTCGGGGTTCGCCGGCCGGGGAAGTCTGAACGTTGTTGGGGGGTGGTGAGAACCAACAACCACCGTAGAGGGTTGGGCTCTTCTCACGCACACACAAGCGGTACCGAGAACGCCAACAGCTCTGATACCATGTAATTTCTCTTATTCAATTTCATTCATAGGCAACAGATATATATACATGGGAATCATAAAAATAATCCCTACAATCAAGCTATACAATCCCTACAATCAAGCCTACAATCAAGCTATACAATCAAGCCTACAATCAAGCCTACAATTAAGCTACTATATCTTAACAGTAGGGTAAAGCGTCTTCTCCTTTAAATAAAAACCCAGCAGTGAAGAACCTATAGGTTGCACAAGTGACAATTAATTATAATCATGAAATATTTTAAGGAATATAAGAAGTTTCAAATGTAGAGGATGACTCATTTAAAGGTATTTTAATATTATAAAGATGACAAAAAGTTAACCATTAACCAATTTAATTTTTGATGTGGATTGGAGTTACATATAGTGTATTTATAAACTAAAAGAATTTTTGTAAGTTCTAGAAATAGAATAAAATGTATATATAAAATTAAAAAAAAAGTCAGTTGAGCCTTAATTAAAATACACTATACATGAGCATTTAGTTCTAGCTATGTATACTGCATAGAAGATTCATGCATACTAATCAAACACCATAACTGTCATAGCATACCAGTTTCTAACCATTACTAACTAGTATTTACATACCCATGAAGCTCCAACTTAACTCTCTAACCAAGGAATGGAGGTCAAAAAGTAAAGAAGGCAAGACATTAACCCAACTCAACTCTTTAACCAAGTAAAGAACTTGGAGAAGAGCACACATGTGAATCATCAGGATCGAACATTAATTATTATATATGTCACACTGGGCATGGGTTCATGTAAATATATATTATAGAAAAGGAAAAGTAGATGGGAATTTTAGCAGAGTTTGGAGATGGATTAGGAGGCAGGCAATGTGATTGAGAGAGATAGATATATTTATACATACATCTATAGATATATATAAATACATATAACATAGAGAGAGAGATAGTGGGTTTGATCATCATCATGATTATTCACGCTGGCAGCTTTTCTCTTTCCTCTCAAAACTAGACCATGTTCCCTACACATCTTCCTTTTTCTTTCTCTTTCTTTTTAATTTTCCAAAAAAAAAAAAAGTTAGCAAGGTCAGTCAATCCCATAAAGAACACACCCTATAGCTAGAAAAGAACCAAAAACTCCACCCTCCATATATATTTGATATTTCTCATCAGTTATACAAAAAAGTATTCAAGCAGATATTTGCTATAGTATTCGTATACTTTCAAAGCAGATATTTGGGAGTTTGGGGAAAAGGAAGGGAGGGGAACTATAGAAAATAAAAGGAATGGATATTTAAATGCCAGTTTTTCTTTTTCTAGTTGTTTGTGGAAATCTTTTCCTCCAAAATTTCCTACATTAGAGGAACTAAAAATTTTAAAAGAAAAAGTAAGGACTTTGAAGAATTAGTTAAACATTCTCTATTCTCCTCCCCTCCTTATAACAAATTCTCAATCAAGAGAAAAGTTTCAAAGAAACCTTCCTTCACTTTCATTTTCCCTTTCCCAACCAAATTCTTAGGTTCCTACTGGTTCTGAACCATCTAAGAATTATCTATTTATCAGCAAAACTGCTCAAATTACAGGAGATTATAATGACTTTGGTAGGAGAGGATATCGTTAAGCATTGTGAGAAGAATTCCAAAGATTTTATGTCTTGAGGTTGTAACTTTGTATAAACTATTAAACTGCATAGCTATTGGGTCAAGATTCAATCCACAGCTTTTATTTCAACATGTCAACAGTTAAGAAAGGATTTATATATGTTCCCCCAATAAAACTTCATAATATTTCATTCATATTCATGCAGGTGAGACAAGCCAAATCACAGGGGTCAGGCCAACAAATTCCAAATCATGCATCAATTGTAATATATATGTCATTGCATAAGAATTTTTGTAAGTCCTAGAAATAGAATAAAATGTATATATAAAATTTTTTAAAACAAAAGTTAGTTGAGCCTTAATTAAAATACACTATACATGAGCATTTAATCCTAGCTATGTATAATGCATAGAAGATTCATGTACACTAGTCAAATGCCATAAGATTAGCCCGTGGGCTGAGCCCATATTTGGGCAGGCTTGGACCCCAAATCATTGGCCCGTTTAAAAACAGGCCAAATTGTAAGCTGCCTACGATCTAGCCCGTACATGTTTCTCATTTTTTTTTTAAATTTAAGCCCTGCAGGCTGCAGCCCAGCTCAAACAATGCACCCCTTTGAATACACCAAAAAAAAAATCCCTAACCCTATCCTAATAGGCAAAGCCATTCTCACTCCGCTTCACTTAGACTAAGGCCCTGTTTGGGTAAACAGCTTATTTAAGTGCTTATAGAATAAGCGCTTATCATATAAGTGCTTATATATAAGCTATTTTTATAATTAAAGAATTTACAAGAGTAAACTTCACATAAGCTGTTTTCAGCTTATTTTCATAAGCTATTCAGAGTAGCTTATGAAAATAAGCTGAAAACAGCTTATTTTCATGCCATAAGCTATTTCTATAAGCTCTTCCAAACGTGCACATAATCGCTTATGCCATAAGATAAGTCAGATAAGCTCAAAATAAACTCTTCCAGACGCGCCTAAGACACTCACCCTTTGCCCTCACCTCAGATTGACAGACCCTCACCCCAATCGGCTTCGCCTCAGACCTTCAGCCTCACTCACTCTGCCCTTGCCGTCTGGGTCTCGCCATCTCACTGTCTCAGTGACTCGGTCTTGCCCTCTCCCCATCTCGGTCTTGACCCTCTCCCTTGTCTCTGTCTCGGTATCGCAAGCCTCGCCTTCATTATCGCATCGCACGCACGTCTCAGTCTTCTCTGTGCAGACGTGCTGTCCATCCGCAGTCGGACCTCCACGGCTGTGCTGCTCCTCCTGTTTCCTTCTCCCTCGTCTCTGTGCTGCTCCTCCTGTTTCCTTCTCCCTCGTCTCTGTGCTGCTCCTTCGGTTTCCCAATTCGGTCCCGCTCACGGCAACAAGTCAGTAACTATTAACTAACAATGTAACATTCATATTTAATTAGTTTAGGGGACAGTTTTAGATTCATGATTTTTTATTTCTATTTGTTGTGTTTAGTCTTTACTGAAATTTTGGAATGTAAATTGTTGGTGTGCTTCAATTAGTTTAGGGAACAAGTTCTGTGCCTTTAATTAGTTTAAGGAACAAGTTCAGTGCTTTAATTAGTTTAGGCCTTTAGGAGATTCATGAATTTTTATTTCTATTTGTTGTTTTGGGCTGTAAATCGTTGGTGTGCTTCAATTAGTTTAGGGAACAAGTTCTGTGCTTTAATTAGTTTAGGCCTTTAAGAGACAACCGTACAAGTTTTGGTTTTGTTAATGAAGATGGAGCCATGAACTCAACAGACAACACTAGCTATATAGAATTTAGCTTTTACTGTGTTTTTAGTTTTGTTATAATTGCTTTGACATTTTTAGTTTCCAGGTTTTGCAATTCTGTTTTTGATGTTCGGAAGTGAAGAAAGTAGATGAACCACAAATTGCTTGCTGTAGTTTTTACAGATGCAATGGAGAGAAATAGGTTTATACTGGAAGTTAGTGGGATCTGGAGCCAGGTGCATCACTGCTTTGGATGGATTGTGTGATTGTTTGACAATGCATTTTACCATAAGATCCATCACCTAGTGACAACTTGGTAGCTACTATGTCTTGATCTGGAGTTATGATAATTAGATAAACATGTCTTAGTTTATTTCCTACTTGCCATTAGTGTTGTAAATTATTTACAGTGCTAAAGGTGATCTTCATTTAATCTTCATGATCCTAGAAGCACATTTAAAAAAGCATAAAAGCACATTTAAAAAAAAAAAAAGCTGGCCTGTGAGCCCGCGGGCCTGAATTTCTAACGGCCCAGATTTACAGTGCTAGCCATAACTGTCATAGCATACTAGTCTCTTAACCATTACCAACTAGTATTTACATTCCCATGAAGCTAAGCAGAATCAAGCTCAATGAGCAATATGATTTAAGGTTACTGAATTGAATTGCATGTTTAATCTGTAGGGCCAACATATAGTGAGTTATGTTGCAACTACCAAACAATCCAATTTGAATCTTTCCATGAGAGAGGTTCACATGAACTAACGGTGTTAAAGAAGTTGAAAGAAAGATACTAAATATCTGAGTCCTCCACACTCTATAAAGTACACCATTCAAGTGAGATCCATTACTTAAATGGTTCCACTCTCCACATATTTTATTTTATTTTTCTCTCTTCATATAATACTATCTTTGATATGTGAAGAAGTAATTTGAGTTCTTCAATTAAGAAATTCCATATAATCACAACCATGAAATATTTAAAGAAATTTACCAATGTCATTCGGTATAAAAATTGTTAGCTGATTTTTTATGGCTGATTAGTTATAGTTATGAAGTAGCTAAACATCTGCTCCAAAAATATACACACATACACACATATAGTTATGAAGTAGTTCATTTGAAGCAATAAATTATACGTATCATACTCAACTGAAATTAAGGCTATATGAAATTAAGGCTCTATTTCTCCTTTAATTTAAGATGCCTCTAATGAACCCAATCAGAGGACGGAATAAAGAAAAGAAAACAAATCAAGGTTGAACTTTTACCTTGAAACAGGGGATGCTAATCTTCTTGTCCATATCTATGTAACATTTGCTCTTTTAACAAATTCACTCATACATGAAGATTTGATGCATTTCCATAGGCTTTTATTTCGTAGTGAATTAATATTCACTAGCTATTTCAACTAATATTAATTAAAGAAGAATGAGTATATATGTGCGTGTGCGTAGTGCCTTATAATCCAAATGAACTGAATTATAATTAAAAAAAGAGAAGAATCAATGTATATATTTTAATTTAATAGAAATGCTAGAATTTGGAGCAATAAACATGATAACAGGTAGATGGTCCAGAAAGAAGAAACTGTATGAAGCATTGTTACTTTACATAATTAGGTGGCACATCTCCATATTTGCCAATGCATACTTTTGGACAATAACCTTTCCTTTGAATTCTTAAGGACCCTTGTTTTTTTGGGTAAACCAGCATCCCAAAAAATTTTATTAGACACATATCAAACATTTGTATTAAATATGACATAAAATTTTATATTATATATAATATTTCAAATTTTATTGTATGTCTGTACTCTGTATTCATATTAGTGTTTGTGATTCTTAGAGCCCTTCCTTCCCATCCTTCCTTTTACTTTAAAAAAAAAAAAAGGGCAACCACTGATACAACAGGACATTATGGGTCTGGTGGGGGCTCACATTTTTGTTTCTTTTCCTTCTTTTTGCAATTCCAATTATTAAAATTCAATTGTCTCTTGCCAGACACCTACATACCCAATTGTTGGAGAGTGAGAGAGTGTGTGTGAGAGAGAGAGAGAGAGAGAGAGAGGGTCTATTAAGCTATTGTTGGGACCTTGAAGCAATACACTAGACAAGGGAGGGGCATTGATGGAAAACAGAAAATAGGGAGCAGAAGGTAGTGGTGGTATGGCAGACAGAGGATAGTGGTGCAGGGGCAGAATTTGGAAAGAGCTGTAGTGGAGCAGGGGTGGACACTGGAGACTTATATAAGTGGGTCTCTCGTGAAGGGAGAGGGAGGAGGGAAAATTATGGGACTGGGTCTGGGAGAGAGCTAGACCTCTCGAAAGTCTAGCAACCTTGTAGTTGGCTGTGTTTGCTCTGTTTATGTGTATTTCGTTCTCCATTGTATTGCTTAGTGTGAGTGTGTTACTGATTAGTGTATTTGTGAGTGTGGAGGTGTTATATCTGTTTTAGTATAGTATCTTTTATCAGTGTAGCCATTTGTGAGTGTGGAGGTGTTATATCTGTTTTAGTATAGTATCTTTTATCAGTGTAGCCATTTCTTCCCCACTGGAAGAGATTACCATAATTATAATAGAATATTTTGCCACTTGTTCCTACTGTTCTGCTGTATTTCTACTGGTTTTGGTTTGCTGTAAGGGAAGGGTTCTATCAGCTATATATATATATATATATATATATATTAGTTATGACATATGCTGAATAAAATAAGAGAATTTCCCTTACAGTTGGCTGGTGAATCTGAAGCCATCATCATGATTCACGCTGGCAGCTTTTTCTCTTTCTCTCTCAAAACTTAATTGGCAGTTTGGCACGCCTGCTCCCACTCACACATACTCATAAATTTCTCTTTCTTTTTTATTTTTTCCATTCTTTCTCTCTAGAAGAATCAAAAGCTAATCCACTAAGCCATTTGGTGATCTCTTCCTCTTACATTGCCTTGCTATCTGGCAAAAAGAGGGATCATATTCATCACTGTCTCTAGTGCTTGCTATCACTCTAACTCTACTAAGAAACTTAATTTCATACTTTGGTCATTGCCGGTTGCGCTTGATGTTCATAGCATCTGTTATATCTCATAGGAGAGTCTAGTGATGAATTCTGTGCCATTAATCCTGCTATTAAAAACAGCCTATTTCTTGTTTAGGTTCTTAACATCAGTACCTATAATAGTTAACACAACATAATGATAAAATGAAGATCTACAATTGCTTCATGATATCAGGACCCATCTCATATATGCATTCAAATGTCTGAAATCTTCACAATCCCCTTCTATAGGATTATGTTGTTATAGTGGTGTTTCAGCTATACATCTCGAGTCCTCTTCCAAACTTAAGTTACAAATATCAGTCAGCTTAAGTCAGAATTAGCCTCCGCGACTGTTACTTATATGTAATATGGTGCTATTCATACTCTGTAACAAGGTGATCCTTTTGCCTACGTTTCCGACTTCCCTTCTTTCTCATTTTCTCCTTGGGTAAATCTTCAAATTGCTTAGTTAAACATTTATGCACAATGTTTCTCTCTAGAAGAATATATTTACATTTTTCGTGACAAAGGTACTTATGCAGAAATCGAATGAAAACCACTCAAATGAAGAGACCAAATACGAAATGCAGAAATCGATGAACTAACTGGGAAAACCCAACAAGTGCTGAAGAAACCAAATACCAAAATAGATTATGGCTACCAATCCAAAAGCAAATCAAAGGGAGAAGCTATATTTTGCCATGGATTTCAGAAGGCAGCAGATTTCAGAAATAACTATTCAATATCAAATTTCAGAAATAAACCCTAGCTATGTTGATTTCAGAAATAAAGATTCAACCTCCAACCTTACAAACTAAGAGAGAAGAGGGATAAATCAAAAGCACCCCAGATTTCCAAGCGACTCGGTGGCTTCTTCTTCCTCAATAGTGGTCAGTGGCAGAACACGATGGCGGCTTCGTCGACAGTGGTAGGTGGCTTCTTCTTCCTTGACAGTGGTCAGCAGTGGCAGAGCAACACAAAAAAGGGAAGCCGAAAATGGGTGGGGGAATATTGGGGGGATTTTGTGTTAACCAATGTTACATGAACCAATGGTAGATTCTCTGAATTTAGTAGTATTTAACGTTGGTTGTTGAAATCAACTTCAAATAATTGACGTTAAATATCAGTTTTTTTTGTAATGAAAGGGAAGGAGAGCTGGATTGTTTATAGATAAACTGAACTGAGGAAGAATCAGAATTTTCTCACATACCAATCAAGTTAAATTCACTACAAAAGTTTCGTTGATTCATGTTAAACCAGACCAAGGTATATTACTCCCAAACCCACTTCATGCTTCAACCACGTTTAACACAAAATACTACCAAACATCTCAAAAATTTACCAACCACGTTTGATGCATAAGAAAATATGGGTGCTGTGATCTCAACGTATTCCCAAACAAATAATGACCCATCTAATTCTTCTAATCAAGTCAATTATATAATTGGTGGGGTTTGTCCATTTTACTTGGCCAGATAGAATTTTGCAACGAAGTTACGAGGCAAGTTATGTCAGGTGGGTCCCTCCCACGTACAATAATTTTTTTTTTAAAAGAAAGCAAAGTCCAAATGCAATAAATGAAACGGAGCCCACATTAAGAAAAAGAGGAGATGGGGGACGGACGAGAATGAAAAGTCATAAGGCAACTTGTAGGCAACTCAGCTAAATGCTAAAAATCTTCCATAGTTTTTACGATTCAAATAAACTTTTTTGAATAGACTTTTTTTTCTAAAATAAAAAAAATTTTAATTCATTTTAACCCATTAGATCGACTAACCTAATTGTGTACGTTAAGTCGAACTGTATTGGTTTAATTGGATTATGCTCACATCTTAATTAGATTTAAAAATTTAATCGCTCAATTTAAGAGTTAATAGTTAAATTATAGTTAAATTATAATTGAATTAGTCTATTTTAAAATATTTTAAAAAATATATTATTAATTACTATAAATATATATTTATCAATACAATAAAAAATAAAATTTAATATTAAATCATACAAAATAACATCTACAAATTAAAAGTTTAAAATAAAAATTGACTAAATAATAAGAAAATATTATTAATAAATATAATATTTATTCATATCAAATTAATAAAATATTAATATATTGATATCTTCACTAAAATTGACTGATCTGTAATATTAATTTTTTTATTATCTAATTATAGAAGAAGTAAAATTAAAAAAATAAAAAATTTCAAGTAAACTGATTTAATCGATTTATTTAGCACATATTATCAACTGATTCGATCAATTCTTAATCATTTAACTAATTCTTAGCTAATTTAATCATTTATTGATTTTAGTAATTATTCTAAACTGATTACCCGATCTTTGATCCAGTGTATGTGCAGTAGAAGGCCTAATTTTTAGAGTAAAAGAAGTAAAGGTTTATGTACAGTGTTGTGTGGTGTGTGGGCGGGTGTGTGTGTACATATATATATATATATATATATTTATATATATATAATTTGGATATACTTCATAGTCCTCTTGATGAAAGGTTGATGATATCGTTTCTTACAAGTATCTTTATAATTTTTTTTTATCATAGCTACACGCTTATTTGAAGAATTTTTTTGGGTTAATTTGTTGTTTATATAAATTTACTGTTGTTAAACTTTAAATGTTTCATTGTAAAAATTGTGACAAATAAAAAGATTAAATTGAAACAAACTATTAAGAGTTAAATTAAAATGCTTAATTTTTAAAAAAATAAAATTGAGATAATTATAATATTTTAAAGATCAAATCAATACTTTATTCTAATTAATAAGGCCAGTGCACATGAAAAAGGCAAGCAAAAAATTCAAGAATATTAATTCATACAAAATCATTAAAAAAAAAGAGTGGAGAGGGTAATATTGAAGTCACCAGCGTCCAATATTAGCTGTCTGATTGCAATCGGATAGTTGACAATAAATTTTTTTAAGTCACTTCTAATTATTTAGTGTTTGAGATTCATAGTGTCTCGATTTAAATTTACAGGAGAATTAAACTAACGAAAATCAAAGTTCTTGAATCCCACGAACTCAATCTAAAATGATATGCAGCCAAATGGTAACTTCTTCAAATTCGTTCCATCACATTTTATTTCCTCTAATTCCCTCAGCTTTTCCATAGCAGTGTTGGAATCAAATGTTAACTTCTTCAAATTTAGGCAGCCAGTTATGTTGACAAGTTTTAGAGAAGGATAAGGCAAAGCTTTCTTATAGATGGTTCCAACCTTGAGTTATTTTCTATTTCAATTCGTAAAATCTTCCATATCTAAATTTCTATCTTTTGTTGTCAAAATGTTACTTGGACAAATAAAATGATTAAATTAAAGCAGACATAATTTTTAAAGATTAAATTGATACATTTAAAATTTTATATAAATTAAATTAAGACAGTTATAATCTCTTAGATGCAAAAACATTACTTTATTTTTTAAAAGCTAGCTGAATATTCAAGAATATTAATGTACCCAAGGCCGCATGATTAATTAGGACTAGATCGTTGGTCCTTAGTAAGTCATACATAGTCATATTCCACATATCAATTCAGGTGCGGGTATAATAAGCAGAAGTATTCCTGAAGCCTTAATACCTGCCTTCTTTTTTCCTTTTCTAAAAGCCCAAACATGTTCATGGCCTTTAAACAAGAGATTTATGTAGTGTTAATTTAAAGGAGGAGGATATGAGTTCGATCATGTAGGGGACCGAATTGTAAAAATCACAAAACTAACTTTACTTATATATATATATATATATATATATATATATAAATATTTTTTTAGTATATTTTAAGTATTATTAGCTTAATTATGATCATAATTAAATCATTAACCCTTAAATTAATATTTTCACTAATTCAATAAAGTTCTGAATCTTGTTTTCAAGTCAAATCAATTATATTTTTTGGTGAGGTCTGTCCATTTTATTATTATGCCCTTCCCACATACAATAAATTGAAAAAAAAAAGGAAAATGAAAAGTCATAATGCAACAAATGAAGCAGAGCCGACATGAAGAAAAAAAGGAAGCGTAGTGGAGAAAAAGGGGTTCAGATTGTCTGATTGAAATTATGTATGTTTAGTTTTTTAGCAACGTGTTGTTAAAATTTTTAACAACAGTTTAACTGTTGCTAAAAGTTTTTAACAACAGTAAAAACCGTTGCTATTGCCCCAAGCAGATTTTTGCTTGTATTTACCTAAGCAGAGAATCCCCACGCGAGTAAAAGAGATACAGAAGAAGGAATTGGAAGATGAGAAAATGTGGAAGCAGAGGGCAGATGGAGACCTCTTAAGAAAGAGGTCATTAGAGAGGAAGAAGAAAGACCTATTTTTCTCATTGGCCTTCAATTCATTGGCCTTGCCATGTGATGAAAAAATTACAATTTTATGTTAGAACTTAATATATATTTTGTTATCTTTATTCTCATATTAAAATAAATTCATACTTTCTTGGCGTATAAAAAATTATTTTTTTCATGAAAAATAAATTTAACAAAAAATCTCACAATTCAAAATATTTGGAATATTTGGTGTATTTTTTAAAACAAAAAGAATATAAGATATAAGTTAGCCAAGGATCAGTGTAATTTGCTCAAATAATTATAGAATAGATTTTAAAGATGACATGGCAAAACAATAAATTGTCTGGCAGATTCTTTTGTCACTCGGTGATTTGCGCTACTGCTTGTTTTTTTCAATTTTTTTACCGAACTTAAATTTCATGACATTTGAATTTTGTTATTGTCGAATTTTTTTTCTAAAATTAGGGCGCTAAACAATAATTAAAAAAATTGAATATTAACTTGTAGGCAACTCAGCTAAATACTAAAGATCTTGTATAATTTATTATGATTCAAATCAAATTTTTTTTAGTAGACTTCTCTTCTCTAAAAATAGTTACCATTCATTTTATGCCAACCTACCCATCTCAACTCAGTTGTGTATGTTAAGTGGAGTTGTGTTGGTTTAAGCTCTTTTTTTAACAAAATTTTAAAAATCGAACTGATCATTTTAAGAGTTTATAATTGGATTGTGATCGAATTGTAGTTAAATCAGTTTATTTTAAAATATTAAAAAATAATATATATAATTAAAGATCATAAATATAAATTTAATTAAAAATAAGATATAATATCAAATTACACAAAATAATATTTATAATCAAAATTTTACAATAAAAATTGACTAAATAACAAGAAAATATTATTAATAAAATATAATATTTATTCATATCAAATTCATAAAATATTATATTGGCATTTCCACTAAAATAAGTTGGTTTGTAATATTAATTTTTTCGTTATTTGATTATAGAACAAGCAAAATTAAAAATAAAAAATAAAAAATTTCATGTAAATTGATTCGACCGATTTATTTAAAAAAATGTTATTAGCCAGTTCAACCGATTTTTAACTGCTTCGATTATGTAGTGATTTTAGTGGTTATTTTTTACCAATTTCTTAACTAATTTTTAGTCCAATCAATTGGCCTGTCCCATGTTATACGAACACTTCTCCTTAGACCTTAGATAGTTGTACAATACACTGATCCAGCTGAATTTGGTGCGCCTACTCTTCGGGTAGGAAGATCAGGCTGCTTTTCCTGTTGGCCATGTTTAAAACTGAGGCCAACACATGGGATAAGTTTCAGCAACGATTTAAAAACCGTTGCTATAAGTTTTGTAAAAAATATGTCACAATTAAAATTTATAGCAACGGCTTTACCGTTGCTACAAGTAGAAAAGCAGCCTGCTCTTCGGCCAAATCCGATTCGGTTCTAAACAATTTGACAGTTTGTGGGGTTGTATATGTTTCACGCTATCTTGGCTCTTTCTATTTAAAAAACTAAACAATGCTAAACACATTAAGTTAAACTTCAAATGTTCTGTCATCTTTTGTTTTATGCTGTTAGGGAAAATTATGAACTTCAAATATTCCAGTCCCATTTGTAAGGATATAACGCAAACTATATATACAGTTGAAGGCCTAATTTTTAGAGTAAAAGAAGTAAAGGTGTATGTACAGTGTTCTGCGGGGTGTGTATATATATATATGATATTTGAATATACTCAATAGTCCTCTTGATTAAAGGTTGATGATATCGTTTCTTACAAATATGTTTATAATTTTTTTTATTATCTCAGCTACATGCTTATTTGAAGAATTTCTTTTGTTTTATTAATTTGTTAGTTATATAAATCTACTCTTGCTAAATCTTAAATTTTTTATTATAAAAATTGTGACAAATAATAAGATTAGATTAAGAAAAATTTTTAATGGTTAAATTTAAATACTTAATCTTTTAAGAATTAGATTTAGACAATTTTTATTCAAATTAATAAAGCCAGTCTACATGAAAAAGGCAAGCCAAAAATTCAAGAATATTAATTTATACAAAATCATAATAAAAGAGAAGGGTGGGGGAAGATGAGGATAGTAAACCAAAAACACACGCAAGATCTTCATACAAGAGATTCGTGGGCATTGTTTGATTCAATTACTGGAGCCATTGATGTCCTGATAAAATAGTTGGCGATAAATTTTTTTTTTAAAGTTACTTATCAGACGGCACCAGTGTCCGAGATTCATGCAGTGTCTTAAATTTACAGGAGAATTAAACCCACTGAAAATCAATGTTGTTCATGAATCCCACGAACTCAATATTCAGGATGCCAATCTGCAAATGATATACAGCTAATTAAACAACTATATATAAAATTAAATAACAAATATATGGCAGCACGTAAAAGGATAAAATATTAACGTTTGAATGTGTTTACCTGTGGTTATGTAGTACTCTTTATCTTACAAGAGATGAAAATATATTATCCGCATTATCTTTATCTTCTGATCCTCTTTTTATTACTTCTTCTATGACATACAAGAAATAACTTGAAGATCTTGAAGGAGTGGAGCGTACGTACTTGAGCCATGTCAACTGATCTATTGAATTGCACCCATGAATAGACACTTTTATTCAAAAACAGATCACAACAAAGTGAGAGCGAAGGTGAGACATGGATAAGAAGAATACATTTCCGATTTAGTTATTAAAAAAGATTAAGCATCTTAAATTTAATTATTGAATGGTTGTTTGTCTTAATCTTGTTCTTTCATTGATCAAAATAATAACATATTTGAAATTTGATGACGGTAGACTTAGTGAGATAACAACGAAAATTATCTAAATGAGACAACTCTTATTTTTAAGGATTAAATTAAAATGTTTAATCTTTTGAGGAATCTATGTAGACTGAGATCTTTATAGGGGTTAAATCAGTAATTTTAATACTGGTGCTGAAGTATTTGAGAGCAGGCAGAAGACAAAGAAGGCCTCAGAGACTTTAAACATGGGAAAGAATTAAGGAGAAGCTTGATCATTGGTGGCAAGCAATATTTAATTTGAAAAGTTACATGTAGCATCCCTCTAATTAATTTATGTTTTGTCTTTGAAATTAACATTTTGCACAATATGTGTTCCATCTAACAATTTAACTATTTAATAATTTTTACTTTCATATTAAAAATAAAATCACCATTTTCCGTTAAACGTTAAAATTAATTTAATGCCTTTATCCTCACGTTAAAAAAACTTATCAAACTTATTAGGTATTCAATTTGAACGTTATTATGCGAGTCTCTTCGGAAGAGTATCTGAAGAAAGGTCTCAATCTCTCAATCTGTAAGATTTTGAAATTACCATAATTGTCGATGATAAGCCTTGGATTCGAGTTGTCGTCAATTGAGATAAAATGGATTAAGTTGGGACACTTGAAATCTTTCAAGTATTAAATTATGATAGTTTCTTGTTATGAAAATCGCAAAGAAATAGAGAAGGCAAAATAGATAAAAAAAAGAAGGAAAAAAAAACACACAGAGAAATTTAGGTGATTCAGTTAATGTGACTTTTGTCTATAGACAGAGAGAAATTTTTTATTCTTTAGGCAAAAAACTATTACAAGTCATAAAAAAATGTAGAATCGTGTACAATATATATATATATATATATATATATATATATATACCTAACTAGTTCATATTGTTCTAGAAAATACATAAAACAAGTCAGACCCATACTTTAAATCCCCCCAACGAGGTTAGTGTTGCTTGCTACAGGCTAGAGCTCATGTCATAAACCTCTATTTTTTTTTTCTTTTGGGTCGAGCTCCCAAATTTTAGGTGAAGTCATAAATCAATTCCGATTAACCAAAAAATCAAAGCACTCAACATTTCTAATTAATCTTTTGAAGACAATTAATAATTTATTCTAATTAATAAGACCAAACTACAAGAAAAAAAAAGCAAGCTGAAAGTTCAAGAACACTAATTTATCCAACCACACATGATTAAATTATTAAGAGTAGATCTTTGGTTCTTGATGAATAATACAAAACCATATTCCTCTTATTAATTCAAATGCTTATATCTTCCCATGTAAGAGGGAAAAATAGAAAGCTGAAATATTCCTAAACCTTTAATACTGGCCATTCTTTTATTTCCTTTTTAAAAGCTGAAACACACATAAGGCATTCAAACAAGAGATTCATGCAGTCTTGATTTAAAATTAAGGATAATTAAAATCATGAAAGACATGTTCTTTGAAGAAGGCAATATGCAAATGACACGCAGCCAATTAAACAACTATACATAATTAAGTAATAATTATATATGCCAACATTAATATTAGAATGTGTTTAATTACATGTGCTCTTATGTAGCAGTACTCTTATAAATGGATTGGAAAAATGAGTGGAATTTGTGCTTAATGGCTGGGTGCCTCCATTCCAATTCGTCCCACCACTCTTCCTCTCCTATTAAATGCCTTAGATTTTCCATGGCGGTGTTGGAATCAAACGACAACTTTTAGCTTAGGAAAAAGCAAAGCTTTCTTATAGATGATCTTTAGCTTTGGGAGACCCACGAAATATAACCTTGCAAGAGATGGAAATATACTTTGCTCATTCTCTCTATTATCTTCTATTATATTCCTCCTTTTATCACTTCTTCCAATGGCTTACAATTAGAAATTTCAAGATCTTGAAGGAGTGGAGCATACTTGAGCCACGTCAAAAAAACTATTGAATGACAACGGAAAATGTGCGCTTTATGAAGCATGCTGAAATTGCATGTGGCAAAAATGGAAGAATCTTCCACAATATTAACCAAATAATGCAACTAAATTTGACACAGTTGGTTCATTTTGACAAGGATGCTAATAGTGATGACATGTTAATTGGGGTGTCCAGTTGTAGAAGAGAAAGGTTATGCATGCAACTTTGCAACTTGGTTTCCTTAGTTGTTATGTGTATACATATATAGTACGTCTAGTTTTGGTAAAGACCCCAACTTCTCTAGGAATTCTCTTTCTTTTCCAGTTTTGCACTACTAGAAAAACAACAATTAGTGATTGAAAAATCCGTCTTTGATTTTATAAAATTTTGCAGCCACGAAAAAAAATGGGTCTACAAAACATCCATCGTAAATGCAGTAAAATTAGTGACAGGATTTTTTCATCACAAATTTGAAAATCCTTCACAGGCAAAATTTAGAAAATTGAGATGGAAAACATTCTATTGCTAATTTGAGATGAAAAATCCGTCTCTAATTCTGTCTTTAATTTGCGACAAATTTAAAGATGAAAAATTTCATCGCAAATCAAAGATGAATATTTTCCTCGATAATTCCGTCCTTGATTTGTGACGAAATTAGAAATAAAAAATTTCGTCTCAAATCATATTTTTAAAATTTTTTTAAGAAAATTTAATTTGTGCTATTTCTAAATATTATTTAAATACTTATTTAAATTATTACAATCATTAGTAAAGAGTAGAAATATTATAGTTATTATAATTACTGAAAGAGTTATATACATATTCAAAGTGCAAATAAAGTGTATTAAATATTCTAAAAGAAACTATAATTAAAGAAGAGTCATACAATATTCTAAAAGCTATACATAGCATGCTCATTATTATTCAATAGAAATCTTAATTAATTAATTCTCTGACTATCTAAAGCTGGAGCATAGCTTGATGATGACGATGGACATATATCTCCTTGGAAAAAGAAAATTATATAATTGTAAGTTAAAAATAAATATATTACTAAAATTTGCCAATTTTAAATGTTTATTAAAGAGACCTCCAAATGGCTTTGCCAAACCCACCAATCTCCCTTTGAACGCAATAATAAGATGACACATACTTTGGATCTAGAAAAATAAATAAATAAAGATGACACATACAAGATTCAATAAAAAATAAATGAATTTAGCAACTCAAATCATAAACACATTATTCACAATAGATGCAAGACTGTGATGTTTCACACATGTCATAATTCTAATAAAATCAACACATTATCTTTCGATGACTCAATGGCTTATGTAGGCATATGCATATATGTGAATGTACATATATATATATATATATATATATATATATATATATATATATATATATATATATATATATATATATATATATATATATATATATATATATATGTTTTCTTCACACCTCGCAACTACCATATAATCACAATAATTGATATCAGGCAATTATTTTCAAACTACATATGTGCATATATTCTTCTTTAATCAACATACAAGAGACATATGTAGGTTTCAAACTTACTTTAGTTTAAATTTATAAGGAAAATATGTTAAATGAATGACAAGCGCACTAGTCGCACAAGTAATAAGTGAAGAGTAAGAATATCATCCCACAAGGACTAACGTGCTAAGTACTCTAGGAATTCAAATACAATAGTTAGACAATCCAAATTGGATCAAAAGCAGCTCTAAATTGAAAATGAAAAAGGAACATACAAAGGACAAAATATTTTTATTTATCTTTTTCGCAATTAAAAAGAATGCAAACACAGAATCGGATGAGATTAACGTAATAAAAAGGCCTAGCCCTTCTCCCTTCCTAGGAATTGTTAACTCTCCCTAATACTTGCAATTTATTCAATTATACAATTTCATCTTAGGTTTTCTAATGGCATAAAGTGATTCTCCCGAACCTAAGTTAAGCTACCCAACTCTAACACAATCCCTTATGTGAGTTAAGCCGAATAAATGCTAACCTAAATTGATTAAGCGAGGTTAACTAATATCCCTATTAATTAACAAGAAAACCTCTAAAGTTCAACCACTCGCCCAATTCACTCAATGTTCTACCAACACCTCCCTCTCCCGAGTTTAGTGGAAGCAACAAGTATACTATGAAGTGATCAATTTCAGAGTAAGCATAACAAATATAAGTGAAAGGAATGTATATATTGAATAAAATTCGCAAAGTTAGAGAGCAAACAACTCCTAATCAAAGATTAGGTTCATAGTAACCCTAGAATGAAGAAATTAGCTACACATGGTCCTAAAAGAACAGAGATCAGCAGAAAAACAAGTAAACATTATGAAACCGAAGTTGATTTGTCAAGATTCCAACTTCCAAAGCCTTGGAAATGGATTCCTCCTCTTCCTTTAGCTAAACCTGGCACTCTCCCTTGAATATTGTAATACCCATGAAAAATAAAATATAAATATTTATTTACAAACTACTGTTACTATTTCAGTATACGGTACTATTCACCTGTATAATACTATTTACGTATATGGTACTTGTAATACCCATGAAAAATAAAATAAAATATTTGTTTACAAACTACTGTTACTATTTCAGTATACGGTACTATTCACCCTTATAATACTATTTACGTATACGATACTGTTCATTTATACAATCGAAATGTCAAGTACTAGATGTGGTTTGGTCATAAGAGAAAACTAGAAAGAAGTTTGTAGGAGAAAATGACGTTTTATGTGTAAAAATACCCTCAGGGACTAAATTGAAAGGACTGATTTGAAAAGAAACTTAAAGGTTTAAGATGAAAGGATAGTTTTCCCTTTAAGTTTCCAATAGTAATAACAGAATTTTCCATCGTACGCGTAAGGTGCACAGTAACTGTATTATTAGAAATGTCATTTTCATGAATAGTAAATTAAATATTTTATTAGTGCATAGTGTCAAATAGTACCCTTGACTTTTCCTATAAATAGGCGCTTTCATTTCACTTCTAAACTCACACCTTCAACTTCTCTTTTTCTCTCCTTAAGTTTCTCTTACTCCAATGCTAGGCCTCTGAGATTTTGGGCTTTTCCTTTTCAGCTTAGGTAAGGATACTATGCCCTTTCTATGTCTTTCAAATTTTAGAAGTTATTTTCTTAAGTATGCTCTGTGGTTGCGGCCTTGGCTGATCTTCCACATCAGAAAAACTGTCCTTAGTTGTTTATATGTTATTTTGATTCTCTGATTACCGAAATAGAATGTAAACTGTGAAGAATACATGTCTAGAAAAGTTCTGGCTAAGGAAAGACCTGGTTTTTAAGTGTGTCCAGTGTGACCCTCCACTATTTCCTGGGAACTTACCTGGTGTACTCTTTTACAGATTGTATTTTCTATTTCTGGTATGAATAGTAACCGTACGTATGAACAGTAATCGTACGTATGAACAGTATCTGTACGAAAACAATCCTAACATATTTTCTCTAATCTTTCATGAAAATCTCCGTAGCAGAACACCGAAATTCACCTGAGCACTCTTGTCTGTAACGACTTAGAGAAGTGATACTCGTACGGAATCCAGGTGAGTGAAACGACCCCGTTTTAATAGAGTTTTAGTATTACTGGTGATAAAAAGTATGTCGTAGGACACTCCCAAGATTCATAGGGGGAAATTGGATTCAGAATGACGAATCTAAATGAGATAATTAATCCATAAGTATGGATAAAATGAAATAAGTATCTTATGATGATGTGAAGTTTGAATGTTTTCAAAAACGGATTAATTGTTATCTTGATATGTGGTTTATAAATCTATAATATAGTTATATACTATATCTGTTATATGGATGAATATTATATTGAGCTTTTGATTATGATATGAAATGCTATTGATTGTGATTGAGCGGGACAGTACCCCCTCTCACGGCAAGGCGGAAAACCCGGTTGACAGGGTGTCTTGACCAATGAGTGTGGAGACAACGATTCCCTCAGTAGGGATATAGCCCGGATTGGTGATAAATCCGTGAGGCGCCCTAGCTAAGAGGATGAGGTTGTGGGTCATGGCGGAAATATACATAATTGGTGAGCCGGCCTGTGTGCGCTCTCTGGGATATATTGCCATTGACGAGTACTAGTAACATTTGTTGAATTGGATGAATTTTTATCTTCTTTTATGTAAGAGGATGATGTTGTGCGTCATGGCGGAAATATACATAATTGGTGAGCCGGCCTGTGTGCGCTCTCCGGGATATATTGCCATTGACGAGTACTAGTAACGTTTGTTGAATTGGATGAATTTTTATCTTCTGTCTATTGGTTGAGTATGAGGCTTTGGATATGCTTGCATGACTGGTGATGTATTTGAATTTTATTAACGCGAGGCCGATTCGCTCATTGAGTTTAAAAGCTCACATTGTTTGTACAACCTTTTTGTTCAGATCAGGTTGCCAATGAAGAATATCCGCTAGAAGAGTAGATCACTTTGGACCCTCCCGCTATCGGGTAGGCCCCTCTATTGTTGTAGATTATGTTGCTCTGTAATCGTCTAGGATATCTAGGTCAGGGGTTCGACATTTGGCTTATATGTCAGTATAATAATATATTTTAAATTGATAATCTATTATTACATGCAAATCATCTCTATGATTTTCAGATAAGAAAATTTGATATATTTATCGGAAGGCTTACAGTGATGAGAGATTCATCATTGTGCCGGTCATGTGCCCAGAAAACGGGTCGTGACAAAGTTGGTATCAGAGCAATGGTTGTTAGGTCTCCTAGTGATTACAGAGCAAGGTAACCTTAGTGGGACCTCCTCTATCGTTGTGAACCCGGGCACAATTATAGAGAGACGGCTCTACTGAAGGTCCTGTAGGATGTTTCCATTTCCTTTCCCTCTGAGACTTATCTCTTCTTAGGAATTATGTTCTCAGTTTTAGTTTTAGACAGATGTGGCTACACTTTTGAACTTAGTCAAGGAAAAGTTGTTATTTGTCAGATCAAATTTTTATATGGTGGATTTTATAAGCTGAATTCATGATTGATTTTGTGTAGCTATATTATTTTAGGGTACCAGCCAATAAAAGAAACCACTTGCATTAAAAAAAACACTGAAGGATTACATTGCAAAAAAAAAAAAAGAAAAAGAAGTTTACTCATGATCTAAAGGCGAGGTGGTCTTGGATTAAGAGGATTGTATTGTATCATCACCCCTCGACCATTCCTTGGAGCAAGAGACAGAGCAATATCACGAAGGGTAGTATAAATTTCATTCATACAATCAACACTTCTTTGTTGTTGATTGCAGAAGCATTGAGTAGACCAATAGAAAAACCTATCTATTCTCGAAGTCATTGCCGCGTTATTGCGTTTGGTTAACTTCTCCAGATCTTCTATCATCTTCTTGAGGTTTTTCACCTCCTGCTCTAAACAGGCGATTTTGTCTTCCGAGCTATGGCCTATGCTAATCTCCTCGGCTTCCTCAATCTTTTTCATCTTCTTCTCCTTTTGATTTTCTTGAGATCCCTCGAGAGGCCTTTTGCCCTTGTCCCTGCCTAAACTTAAGTTTAAGTCAAGTTCTTTTTCCTTGGCCTCCATTGTGAGATCAATGTACTTCCTTGAGGCCATGATTTGAAAAATTTAGAAATTTTTTGTAAGAGTATGAGGCGAGAGGAATGCTGGGAAATTGTAGGCTCAGAGATTATTACTCTTTGTGGTGTGATAACTGAGAACGTTGGGACGGTTTTTATAGAGAAGAATTAGGACTTAGAGACAAAGAAGATATCTTTTCACCGCACCCCTACACGATCAACCTATGGATTTCTGCAAGCTGAAAGCCAGAAGTCTAGGGTAGGCGTGCACACCAACAATGCGTTGCATTAATGCCAAAACCACGAAAGTCAGTATTCGGTGGATTTGCGGCCGATTTTACTTGGTTTTCCTATTTCTCCCGTTGGCATTTTCCGAAATTCAAAGAAGTTGACGATATAGCCATTAAGATTTCCTTTGATGCTTTTATGATGAACTGAAATGTATTTCTCTGCTTTGTTGTGTTGTTCTTGAGAGCCTTCAGTTGAGTATAATATACATAACTAATTGAATCATGTTGTAATTACATGTATGTATGTTATTCATGCATAATGAAGTGAAGGCTACGATCAAGGAGAATATGTGATGATCCTACATATACTCATAGAGAATGTGAAATCAAAATGATTTGGATAGAATGAAATGTGTAGAGGATGATATATCTTCATGGTTCCACATACTTACATATAATGCTCTCGTGAGCAAATGAAAGGCAGTGATTTCCTTACATCATGATAATGCTTAATGCATGCGACCGTAAGCAGTTAACTTCGTTTTAAAATATATATATTGATATACATATATTATGTGTAAATCCAGAATAAAGACACCGATTAGAATCTAAGATACGGCCAATATGAGGCTACCTAATCATAGAGGGACATCGTGATATGGGATTACAGGATAAAACAAGTTTAGAGGGAGAAAATCTCAGACTGAAGAGCGTAGTTAGTCAAAATTTTAGAAAGGTCAAGATTAGCCGAAAATTTTTTTGAGGAAATCTTTGACTTATGTTAATTGCATTAAATTATATTTACTATTTACTTGCATGTCCGACATTAATTGCTGGCATTGCGACATATGTGATCTGTAAACCTCCTAGCGAGCGGCGTATATGTTGTGGTGGCTTTAGCTCCAGGGGCTTCGGGTTGTCTATAAATCTTGTATGCCCGTTACCCTACTCATCGCACCAAGCAAACCTACTTCTTTCATTACATACCTATTTCTCAATCTCCATTCCTTTCTCATTCGAAGTTATTTCTGAGATCCCTAGAGCAATGGCCGATAATAAGTCTTTTAACTTGAATTTTGAGACTGGCAATGTAGAGCTTGATTTAAATCTAAGTCTCGGAGACAACAAAGGGAAGAGACCTGTAGACAGGTCACCAGAAATTAAGAAAAGAAAGAGGGATGTAATAGAGTTGGAGGAGGACAGTACTGCAACATCCTCAGAAAATAAGCTTGCGTTCCTGGATCGTAAGATCAAAAATCTGGAGCGTAAGATAGAGAGCCTAGAATACAAGACAGAGGACCAGAAGCGACTAATAAATCGTCTCTTTGAAAACCAAGAGAAACTGATAAATCGTCGTTTCGGGGAACTGGCCAATTGAGTTGATAGACATTCAATATTTGCAACTCAAAATTTTCGTGACCAACAAGCAAGGTGTATTGACTGTATGAACGGAGTGACTTATGCTGTTCGCCAAATTTCTCAGCGCTTCCTCCAGAAACTCTTTCTAGGCTATAACGATTAGCTTCCTCCTTAAGGTCTGAAGCACCTTCCCCTTCTAGACTTGGAGCACCTTCTACATTTCAAAAGCCTCCTCGTCCTTAATTTATTCTTTCTTTTGTACCTAAAGCTATATTTGGTCTAAGCTTCATGTATTAAAATTATCTATGTACTAGAAATAAAATTTAAGTTAGTATTTAGATCTTCTTTGTTGAAGTGATTCCTTTTACTGAAAGAACTTGAGGAATGAGAAGATGTTGGACTTATATTTCGTACTTGATTATGGAAATTCTAAAGCAGAGTATGGTAATATCCTTTTGACTGAGAAGAGTTACTAAAATGATATTTCATTGCATTTCTGAGCTATGGAGGAGTTCTAAATAAGAATTTTATGAACCTATATATAGAGAACTATGAGTTTGCCCTAATCATTGAAGGGATACGACTCTATATGAGTCATTGAGGTGAGAGGAATTTCCATATATATAAATATGCGTAAGGAGTATGTTATTTACTTATCACATTTTCTAGGATTGTTCTTCCTAGAGATTTATGTAATGATTTCATGTGATTTGCCTTTTATATGATGCCTTCAGCTGAGAGTATCACCTTAAGGTAGAAGGATCGCCTTTGGGCAAGAGTATTACTTATGGCCAAAATGATGCCTTCAGGTAGGGTACTTGTATTCGTAAAAGTTATAAGCTATGTGTATGGTAGCTTGTGTTCTGATATTCAATATAAACTGGAAAGACCACGTGCCACTGTTGAGAAGACACCTATTTGAGGTTTTACATAGAGACAGAGTTCGTCTCTGATTAGGTGGTTTGAGTTTGGTAAAGGTTATGAGGATGAGACACTTTATGGTACAAAAGATTGTGGAGAAGATCAAACTGATGAGGAAGAGATTACTTGCTGTTTAGAAAAGGCAAAAGTCTTATGCAAATTATTGATAATGCGGTTTAGAGTTCACAGTCAATGGTATAATGTTCTTGTAAATCTCACCAAGGGTGTGATGAGGTTTTGGAAGAAAGAGATGCAAAGGATGAGATATGTACGAAGTAATCACACTTATTTCAGTCTTGAGATGAGTTTTGAATTCGGGAGACCGAATTCTCTTAAGGGGGTGATAATGTAATACCCATGAAAAATAAAAGACAGAGGACCAGAAGCGACTAATAATCGTCTCTTTGAAAACCAAGAGAAACTGATAAATCGTCGTTTCGGGGAACTGGCCAATCGAGTTGATAGACATTCAATATTTGCAACTCAAAATTTTCGTGACCAACAAGCAAGGTGTATTGACTGTATGAACGGAGTGACTTATGCTGTTCGCCAAATTTCTCAGCGCTTCCTCCAGAAACTCTTTCTAGGCTATAACGATTAGCTTCCTCCTTAAGGTCTGAAGCACCTTCCCCTTCTAGACTTGGAGCACCTTCTACATTTCAAAAGCCTCCTCGTCCTTAATTTATTCTTTCTTTTGTACCTAAAGCTATATTTGGTCTAAGCTTCATGTATTAAAATTATCTATGTACTAGAAATAAAATTTAAGTTAGTATTTAGATCTTCTTTGTTGAAGTGATTCCTTTTACTGAAAGAACTTGAGGAATGAGAAGATGTTGGACTTATATTTCGTACTTGATTATGGAAATTCTAAAGCAGAGTATGGTAATATCCTTTTGACTGAGAAGAGTTACTAAAATGATATTTCATTGCATTTCTGAGCTATGGAGGAGTTCTAAATAAGAATTTTATGAACCTATATATAGAGAACTATGAGTTTGCCCTAATCATTGAAGGGATACGACTCTATATGAGTCATTGAGGTGAGAGGAATTTCCATATATATAAATATGCGTAAGGAGTATGTTATTTACTTATCACATTTTCTAGGATTGTTCTTCCTAGAGATTTATGTAATGATTTCATGTGATTTGCCTTTTATATGATGCCTTCAGCTGAGAGTATCACCTTAAGGTAGAAGGATCGCCTTTGGGCAAGAGTATTACCTATGGTCAAAATGATGCCTTCAGGTAGGGTACTTGTATTCGTAAAAGTTATAAGCTATGTGTATGGTAGCTTGTGTTCTGATATTCAATATAAACTGGAAAGACCACGTGCCACTGTTGAGAAGACACCTATTTGAGGTTTTACATAGAGACAGAGTTCGTCTCTGATTAGGTGGTTTGAGTTTGGTAAAGGTTATGAGGATGAGACACTTTATGGTACAAAAGATTGTGGAGAAGATCAAACTGATGAGGAAGAGATTACTTGCTGTTTAGAAAAGGCAAAAGTCTTATGCAAATTATTGATAATGCGGTTTAGAGTTCACAGTCAATGGTATAATGTTCTTGTAAATCTCACCAAGGGTGTGATGAGGTTTTGGAAGAAAGAGATGCAAAGGATGAGATATGGACGAAGTAATCACACTTATTTCAGTCTTGAGATGAGTTTTGAATTCGGGAGACCGAATTCTCTTAAGGGGGTGATAATGTAATACCCATGAAAAATAAAATATAAATATTTGTTTACAAACTACTGTTACTATTTCAGTATATGGTACTATTTACCCGTATAATACTATTTACGTATATGATACTGTTCATTTATACAATCGAAATGTCAAGTACTAGATGTGGTTTGGTCATAAGAGAAAATTAGAAAGAAGTTTGTAGGAGAAAATGACGTTTTATGTGTAAAAATACCCTCAGGGACTAAATTGAAAGGACTGATTTGAAAAGAAACTTAAAGGTTTAAGGTGAAAGGATAGTTTTCCCTTTAAGTTTCCAATAGTAATAACAGAAGGTACACAGTAACTGCATTATTTGAAATGTCATTTTTATGAATAGTAAATTAAATATTTTATTAGTGCATAGTGTCAAATAGTACCCTTGACTTTTCCTATAAATAGGCGCTTTCATTTTACTTCTAAACTCACACCTTTAACTTCTCTTTTTCTCTCCTTAAGTTTCTCTTACTCCAATGCTAGGCCTCTGAGATTTTGGGCTTTTCCTTTTCAGCTTAGGTAAGGATACTATGCCCTTTCTATGTCTTTCAAATTTTAGAAGTTATTTTCTTAAGTATGCTCTGTGGTTGCGGCCTTGGCTGATCTTCCACATCAGAAAAACTGTCCTTAGTTGTTTATATGTTATTTTGATTCTCTGATTACCGAAATAGAATGTAAACTGTGAAGAATACATGTCTAGGAAAGTTCTGGCTAAGGAAAGACCTGGTTTTTAAGTGTGTCCAGTGTGACCCTTCACTCTTTCCTGGGAACTTATCTGGTGTACTCTTTTACAGATTGTATTCTCTATTTCTGGTATGAATAGTAACTGTACGTATGAATAGTGACCGTACATATGAATAGTAACCATACGTATGAATAGTAATTGTATGAATAGTAACTGTACGTATGAATAGTGACCGTACATATGAATAGTGACTGTACGTATGAATAGTAATCGTATGTATGAACAGTAACTGTACATATGAACAGTATCTATACGAAAACAATCCTAACATATTTTCTCTAATCTTTCATGAAAATCTCCGTAGCAGAACACCGAAATTCACCTGAGCACTATTGTCTGTAACGACTTAGAGAAGTGATACTCGTACGGAATCCAGGTGAGTGAAACGACCCCGTTTTAATAGAGTTTTAGCATTACTGGTGATAAAAAGTATGTCGTAGGACACTCCCAAGATTCATAGGAGAAATTGGATTCAGAATGACGAATCTAAATGAGATAATTAATCCATAAGTATGGATAAAATGAAATAAGTATCTTATGATGATGTGAAGTTTGAATGTTTTCAAAAACGGATTAATTGTTATCTTGATATGTGGTTTATAAATCTATAATATATTTATATAGTATACCTGTTATATGGATGAATATTATATTGAGCTTCTGATTATGATATGAAATGCTATTGATTGTGATTGAGCGGGACAGTACCCCCTCTCACGGCAAGGCGGAAAACCCAGTTGACAGGGTGTCTTGACCAATGAGTGTGGAGACAACGATTCCCTCAGTAGGGATATAGCCCGGATTGGTGATAAATCCGTGAGGCGCCCTAGCTAAGAGGATGAGGTTGTGCGTCATGGCGAAAATATACATAATTGGTGAGCCGGCCTGTGTGCGCTCTCTGGGATATATTGCCATTGACGAGTACTAGTAACGTTTGTTGAATTGGATGAATTTTTATCTTCTTGTATGTAAGAGGATGATGTTGTGTGTCATGGCGGAAATATACATAATTGGTGAGCCGGCCTGTGTGCGCTCTCCGGGATATATTGCCATTAACGAGTACTAGTAACGTTTGTTGAATTGGATGAATTTTTATCTTCTGTCTATTGGTTGAGTATGAGCCTTTGGATATGCTTGCATGACTGGTGATGTATTTGAATTTTATTAACGCGAGGCCGATTCGCTCATTGAGTTTAAAAGCTCACATTGTTTGTACAACCTTTTTGTTCAGATCAGGTTGCCAATGAAGAATATCCGCTAGAAGAGTAGATCACTTTGGACCCTCCCGCTATCGGGTAGGCCCCTCTATTGTTGTAGATTATGTTGCTCTGTAATCGTCTAGGACATCTAGGTCAGGGGTTCGACATTTGGCTTGTATGTCAGTATAATAATGTATTTTAAATTGATAATTTATTATTACATGCAAATCATCTCTATGATTTTCAGATAAGAAAATTTGATATATTTATCGGAAGGCTTACAGCGATGAGAGATTCATCATTGTGCCGGTCATGTGCCCAGAAAACGGGTCGTGATAGTACTGTTCATTTATACAATCGAAATGTCAAGTACTAGATGTGGTTTGGTCATAGGAGAAAACTAGAAAGAAGTTCGTGGGAGAAAATGACGTTTTATGTGTAAAAATACCCTCAGGGACTAAATTGAAAGGACTGAATTGAAAAGAAACTTAAAGGTTTAAGGTGAAAGGATAGTTTTCCTTTTAAATTTTTAATAGTAATAACAAAAAAATTTTCTTGTAAGGTGCACAGTAACTGCATTATTTGAAATGTCATTTTTATGAATAGTAAATTAAATATTTTATTAGTGTATAGTGTCAAATAGTACCCTTGACTTTTCCTATAAATAGGCGCTTTCATTTTACTTCTAAACTCACACCTTTAACTTCTCTTTTTCTCTCCTTAAGTTTCTCTTACTCCAATGCTAGGCCTCTGAGATTTTGGGCTTTTCCTTTTCAGCTTAGGTAAGGATACTATGCCCTTTCTATGTCTTTCAAATTTTAGAAGTTATTTTCTTAAGTATGCTCTGTGGTTGCGGCCTTGGCTGATCTTCCACATCAGAAAAACTGTCCTTAGTTGTTTATATGTTATTTTGATTCTCTGATTACCGAAATAGAATGTAAACTGTGAAGAATACATGTCTAGGAAAGTTCTGGCTAAGGAAAGACCTGGTTTTTAAGTGTGTCCAGTGTGACCCTTCACTCTTTCCTGGGAACTTATCTGGTGTACTCTTTTACAGATTGTATTCTCTATTTCTGGTATGAATAGTAACCGTACGTATGAATAGTGACCGTACATATGAATAGTAACCGTACGTATGAATAGTAACCGTACGTATGAACAGTAACCGTACGTATGAACAGTATCTATACGAAAACAATCTTAACGTATTTTCTCTAATCTTTCATGAAAATCTTCGCTGCAGAACACTGAAATTCACCTGTGTACTCTTGTCCGTAACGACTTAAAGAAGTGATAGTCGTACGGAATCCAGGTGAGTGAAACGACCCCGTTTTAATAGAGTTTTAGCATTACTGGTGATAAAAAGTATGTTGTAGGACATTCCCAAGATTCATAGGGGGAAATTAGATTCAGAATAACGAATCTAATGAGATAATTAATCCAGAAGTATGGATAAGAAGAAGCAAGTATCTCATGATGATGTGAAATTTGAATCTCTTCAAAACAGTTTAATTGTTATCTTGATTTGTGGTTTATAAATTTATAATATAGTTATATACTATACCTGTTATATGGATGAATATTATATTGTGCTTCTGATTATGATATGAAATACTGTACTATTGATTGTGATTGAGCGGGACAGTACCCCCTCTCACGGCAAGGCGGAAAACCCGGTTGATAGGGTGTCTTGACCAATGAGTGTGGAGACAACGATTCTCTCAGTAGGGATATAGCCCGGATTGGTGATAAATCCGTGAGGCGCCCTAGCTAAGAGGATGAGGTTGTGCGTCATGGCTGAAATATACAGAATTGGTGAGCTGGCCTGTGTGCGCTCTCCGGGATATATTGCCATTGATGAGTACTAGTAACGTTTGTTGAATTGGTTGTGCGTCATGGTGGAAATATACAGAATTGGTGAGCTGGCCTGTGTGCGCTCTCTGGGATATATTGCCATTGATGAGTACTAGTAACGTTCGTTGAATTGGATGAATTTTTATCTTATTGTATGTAATTTCTAACTATGTTTATTGGTTGAGTATGAGCCTTCGGATATGCTTGCATGACTGGTAATGTATTTGAATTTTATTAACGCGAGGCTGATTCGCTCATTGAGTTTAAAAGCTCACACTGTTTGTACAACCTTTTTGTTCAGATCAGGTTGCCAGCGAAGAATATCTGCTAGAGGAGTAGATCACTTTGGACCTTCCCGTTGTCGGATAGACCCCTCTTTTGTTATAGATTATGTTGCTCTGTAATCGTCTAGGACATCTAGGTCAGGGGTTTGGCATTTGGTTTGTATGTCAGCATAATAATGTATTTTATATTGAGAATCTATTATTATGTGCAAATCATCTCTATGAATTTCAAATAAGAAAATTTGATATATTTTCTTCAGGAATGGTTATTTTGATAATGACTAAACTCATGGGTAGAATTTATCGAAAGGCTTACAGTGATGGGATATTCATCATTGTGCCGGTCATGTGCCCAGAAAACGGGTCGTGACAAATATTGAACTCAGAATACACTAGAATGCCTTTCTTCAGCTATTTAAATGTCAAGTGAAAAATAGCAGAATACGCTTCGCCGCTATAATGGCACAGTCCCACCGCTATAGCTGCAGTTCTTCATTTAATCAGCTGAGTTAGGGTCTACCGCTATAACGGTACATGGCCACCGCTATAGTAATGGAAGGCAGAGGCAAGATTCTTGGAGTGTCAGGTTCTAGTGGCCACCGCTATAGCAGTGCAAGATAGAGATGCTTCAAAATCTTCAGCTCTAGAACTTGGTGTTATAATGGTGCAGAATGAACTCTTCAGAGCGTCAAAAGTTCAGCACTTGCATGGGTAACCTTCTTACCAACTCAACCTATGCCAAAAAATAGAAAACACCATTAAATCAAAGGTTGGAAGCAAGAATTAACTCAAACGAAAGTAAAATCTACTAAAACAAAAACTAACCTAAAACAAACAAAATAAAGGCTAAGGAACACAAGTCAAGGCAGGAAAGAGATAAAAAGATAGGGTATTTAGCACCAAAATGGTGCTAAATCTAGAACTTAACAAAATACCAAAAAGGTAAGATAGCGATTCTCTTACCTTGACATTGAGATACCAATTGTTACTGCAATCTAGATATACGAAGAGATCAACACATCTAAATTTCCCATGCTTTCAAGAAATGTAGGCCTTCTAAATGTATTTGGGGTAGATGGAAAACATATTAGAAATTTTGGTAGGACAGATCTGATCAAAATGTAAAATTTTAAGCCTATAGAAAAGTATAAAGAATTGACTCAAAAAAGTCTCACACACACATTTTATTTCACACAATCAGTTCTTGGCCAAAGCCTCCAATGGATTAATCATAGAATTAGCCCACATATATTTTATAAATATCACTCATTTCCATCACTTTACACACATAGCTTTTCAGAAATATTGATAGCCCAATTTTTAACTTGAGGATAAAACACTATTCAAACCACAAGCTTGGATATCATAAAGCAGCAATTGAAGTATACACTTCAAAACCAAAAAGATAACTTGGCAAAACTCAGAACAAATTTTAATCTGTTCTAGTAACTTCAGAGTTTTAGAATTTAATTAATAATAATATCATACAGAATACGGTAAATAGTTTCAAATCTAATTTAGGGTCAAGTATGCCTATATTCATTCTAAAGACTTTCAAATGCCAAAAAAAAAAAATCAAGTCAAATGATCAAAAAATAGCTCTGCATGTTCCTCAAAGTAGCTCAATCATCATTCTCATATGCACACCCAATTTGACTATACTTAATCAAGTTTTGGTAAGAACAATTCTATAAATAAAAACTAATAGTAAGTTTCTCTTAATCGTTGGGTTCTCACATACAAGTTCTAAAGTTCAAACCTATGATACTTTCCTCGCCATCTCAAAATTTTACTTATCCCGTTAACAACCTACACTCAAGCAAAGATTCAACATTAATTCATATCTACCTAAACTTTCAAATTAGGAAGAGAATCTATCTTTTTATTGCCTACTTATTACACACCCATGTCAACATAGAAATCAAAGGTGGCAAACGAATCATAAATTATTTTCTCAAGCCTTGCATTAACAAGTTTTCCCATTTTCCAACAATCAGTAGAAGTAGTCAATCCAAAGAAAATATCACAATTAGAATACACCCTAAAATAGTTAATAAAATATGCAAGAAATTCTCCAATGTATTAAAATTGATTAATTCGAAGGTTAAATTACAAATATCAAAAGAAAGCCCTAACCGTATTACAATCAATCAAACTAAAGGTTCTATCCCAAAACCTCTCCCATCCCTCTCTTCTCTATTTTCAAACAAATGCTGAGCTCCAAAATTTTCATCTATCATGCAACTTACAATAGAGGTCACGGTTAGGTACTGTACCCCTTAGCAGCCAAGAAAAGAAACAGAAAGTTGAGGTGGCCGGTAGTATCATGGCCAGACAACTCTGATATCACGGCTAGACAATGCCAATGGTCAAACGGCGAAGCTCCCATCTGGCACTCACTCTCGTCCCAGCATCATCTCTCTCTCTTTCTCCCCTCTCATGGTCTCTCACTCTTTCATTTGTGTGACTAAAGGGAATTGGGACTTTAGTTGGAGTTTTAGCAACAATTTTTATCGTTGCTAAAGGTTATAGCAACAACTTTTTTGGTTGCCATAACCTTTAGCAATGGAAAAAACTGTTGCTAAAAGAGAAGCAGGCTGCTTTGCAAAGTAGCAAATCCATGTTCCTTTAGATGGGGTATTGTGGCTTCTTCAAGAAGCTAATCATCTCATCCAAGGGTGGGGAGTTGATACACGTGTCACCATCTCCAAATGCCCACTAATTCCTTCAGCTTAAATTTCAACAAATCATCCATTCTTAACTAATATTTCACTTGGGTCCTCAAAAATTTGTTAAAAAAAAAAATTCCCCCAGTTTATTTTATTAATATCTATCTTATCTTGTTCACTTAAGATAAAATCAACATATCATCTTTATAAAATTTTCAAATAAGTCCTTGATAATTAAAAAAAATCCACATAATTTAATTTTCCAATAAGCTCCTAAGTAGACTTTAAATATTCATATAAATTCTTGGGTTAACTAAGAGAAGATAATGGGAGCGAGTACTAAAATATAAAAAATTTATTTTAAAATGAAACTTAATTTTTAGGAGGTATAATTTTCATTTTTTCTACAGTTTGTAATTATTAGGAAAGATAATAATTCTATTAAAAATTAACTAATAAAATAAGAATAAAAAGTTTCTAATTATCTTATAAATCATTGATCTCAAAATTAATTTTAGAGTATGTGTTATCTATATTTGTAACAAAAATATTTTATAAATATATTAACTACTTATACCTACACTATATTTTAGTTTGTTTGTAAATATTTTGTAAATATATATCTTATTATCATTTGGGTCCTTACATCCTTTCTTTAAAAATTCCAAATTTATTTTATTACTCCTTATTTAACTTTTCCACTAGAGTAAAATCCCTACACAATCTTTGTAAAGTTTTTAAAATAGACCAATAATAATTTAGTATTATTTTATTTCAAATTTAGACAAAACCTTGATGTTTTTAAAAATTAAAATTTTTAAGTCCCGTAAATTTCCCAACTTCATATTGAAAGTCCACTATAGGTTGCCTTAAAAACCTCAAATATTACAAATAAACTCTGTCATTAATTTAGTAATACTTTAGGTATTGCAGAAGAAGAGCAGACATGGATTTCGAAGTAGTGAAGCTAAAGCTGGGTGGTACTTTGAAGTGATTTGATTAGATTTTTTTAATTAAATTAATTTAAACTATTATATATAATTAATTTAAAATATATATTCTATCATATATATATATATATATATATATAATATTTTATTATTAGATAGCAAGACATATGCATTTTTTTTTTTGTAAAAACCCCTCTAAATTTATTTTATTAATATTTATCTTTTTCAAGGGGTTTGACAATTGGGGGAAAATGAGAAAAAGAATGAGAGGGAAGAAATGTTTGTGACAGAAAAATGTTTGAGACTAAATTTTGTGATGAAATTTTGGAACAGAAAAATTTCGTCCCTAATTCAATAGACAGAAAAAATATTTGCGACGAAATTTAGTAACAAAAAAAATGTTTGAGACTGAATTTTGCGATTGAATTTTTCGTCCCAAAAAACTAAAAATATTTTGCGATGGAATTTTGGTACGAAAAAATTTTGTTACTAATTTAATAGACAAAAAATGTTTGTGACGAAATTTAGTGATGGAAAAAATGTTTGACATGGAATTTTGTGATGGAATTTTTTGTTACAAAACTAAAAATACTTTGTGATGAAATTTTGGTTAGTGACGGAAATTCAATCAGCAATGAAAACTTTTCATCATAAAATCCGTGCAAATTCCCTATATTGCAATTTCAAATCAGTGACGACATTTGCGACAGAATTTTTCCATCACTAATTTATGTTATTCTTGTAGTGTTGGTAGGGTGTCAAACACGAAATCTTAACACTCTTAATTGTTTGAGACTTGATATCACTTCCAATGGAATAATTGCAAGATCACCGCAAAATACATCTAAAGTAAAAAACTTCAAGTTTTCCAAGTTCATCAACTCAGTGGAAAAGTACTGTAAAGACAACTTTTTCCACTCAAAGATAGATATTCCCAAAGAATTAAACTACCAATTTCTGGAGGAAGCATTATGGAGATATCAACATCTGATGACAAATCCAAGACTTTTAATTTCCTCATGTATTGGAAATTTGACAAATTTGTCATAATACAATGATGTTCATTTGATTTAAGTGTAAGGGTTTTGAGATTTGGACAAGGCATGGTCGGGAAATGCAACTCACCGTGTTGCATGATTGAACCCTTCTCAACAATTTACCATGTTTCGACATTATCCTGAAATGCTGCAATGAATCTCTCACTAAAATCTTTTTCTTGTTTTTATCTTGATCACGTGCTAACCACAATGCCAAGTCTCGAACAACATCATGCAGTTTAACTGTGCAACTCATAAAAAGATCATCTTCAACACTTTTCAACAAGCATGATTGCTTTAACTTTTCAATTACAGACTCACTCTGACCACTAATGTCTTGTATGCTCTTTGTCACATCTCTATCAAGAAATCCCTCAGCCATCCACTTATCAATGAGACCAAGAATATCAATCTCATAATCTTCTGGGTATAATGCATAATACAAGAAACAATTTTTGTGTGTTTCATGGCAATCGATCATAGTTAAACTTAAGGATGGAAAATACCTTCGTCTCCCACTCTAGAGCTATCCATGAATTACTCATTAAGTTATTTCTTGCATCTTTCCATGCTTCCAAGCTCGTCACGCCTGCCATGGCACTTCCCACTACAATCAACGCAAGTGGAAGTCCTTTACATTCTGATAACTATATTTTATAGTTATTTAACCTATATTTTTATTAATAAATTGAGTAAAATAAATAGTTTTAAGTCTTTTTCTATATTTATTTAGTCTTTTTAATTGTTTAGTTTAATTTTATAGGGAGTTAATTTTTTTTTAGGATTTACTTTAAGATTTATAATTTATTTTGTTTATTTAGTTTAGTTTAGGATTTATCATTTAAATTATATTAAAATTTATTTTGATTAGTTTTCTTTTAGGATTTAATTTAAGATTAATATTTGTCAAAGTAATTTTTATATCTTTTTCTGATTTTATTTTTTGGATTTATTATTTTTTAATTCAAATCTGATTTGAAGGGATTTTTGAAGGGATTCTACAGAAATAGAGCTGGAGAGAGAAAACGTATCAGTTGGTCGCAGGGAGAGACTACACGCTGGAGATGAACTATTAAAGCCATTCTTCATTCCTTTTCATTCATGTTTTCTTTTTTAGTTTTATTTAGTTTTAATGGCAAACATGATTTCTTTTGTTATTACGGATGCTTTACATAACATGAGTAGCTAAATTCTGTTTGTTAGGGGAAAGATGTAGCTTCCCTTGAATTCTATGATTTGAATTTTATTATGATAATCTAAGTTTAATTTCATATTGAGCAATTATTTTTGTGCTTACTGCTTTCTCAAATTTAGCTACTTGAGATTTGAATTAGGGTTTATATAGGGAATTGAAAAATTTATATATGAATGTGACTATGGAAATAATGACCACAAATTAATTTGATCTAGGAATAGATAAATTATTTGTGTAGTTGTGATTGAATTCATTTGCTCTTATTGCCTTTTCCTGATTAAATTGGTCTAAGGAATTAGGAAATTTAATTAGAATAAGAGAGTTAATTCGCCAAGGGATTGTGTTTTAACTAGAATTGAGAATTTAACCATCAATGTAGAAATTAAGAACTTAGATTAAAATAGAAATTCAGACTATAGTTTGATAGGGTAGTAAAATCGGATCCTTAACGCTTTGATAATTTGCAGTTTCATAATAATTCCTTTAGTTTATTTATGTTACTTTTTATCAATCATCAGTATTTTAGTTAATTGCCAGCTATTTAATTCAATTTAGTTTAATCTCATATATTTAAAATCGATCGTCTAGATAGTTTAGAAATAGCAAAATTGGTACTTGATACTAATAATTCTCGTGGGATCAACACTCTACTTACTTTATATGTTACTCGTTAAACTCGGTACACTTGTCGAGAGTTTTTCAACCAACACATTATTTAGCCATCTCGTTTGCTAGATTTGGAATAGCAGGTGCAACTTCAGAGTTTCCTTACCAACCTTCATGTAGAATAACTCTATTGCTTCTTTCTTTGTCAAAACTTCTACTTTGAATGTTCTTTAAGCCTTCATTTTTGCATACACATCCTTAAGTTGTGTTGTAAATAAAACTTTGGATTGAAAATCAATGTCCTTAGGAAGTGGTACTCCCACCTTGTTCAAGTCCAATGTTTGCCATATATCATCCAATAAAAGAACAAATCTCTTCTCTTTTGGGACTTCATAAATCTTTGCATCTTTTTTGTCTAGGTTGCTATAATCATTCCAAATATTATCTCCGATCTTTAATTTTTTTTTCTTGATATTGTCAATAATACCATGCAAGTTAGGATCTTTGGATAGCACCACCTATATCACAACATCAAAATCTAGCCTATTCTTCCCAAATTTATTGTTAATCCTCTTCAAAAGGGTTGCCTTTCCCACCCACCCATACCATATAAACCAATGACCCCAACATTCTCTTCTTCAATACTATTCCACACCTTATCAACTATTTGATCCAACCTATTATCTTTTCAATAGGCATCTATATAGGCCTGGGTGGTAGCTTGTGAGCAATTTCAACATCTAACTTTTTCCCCTTAGTTATTACTTCATTTACATCATTGAGCATCTAAACAACCTTTTTTCCCAACTTCTAACTTGATATGCAATTCTTTGAACAACATTTATTTAGACATTTGTTTTGAACTTCTCGTTCTCCTTGAACTTGAATGTCTTCTATTTACTGTTTAAATATAAGACTATAATTGTTAACTTCAAAATTTTCTCGTCTTTTATTTGCGGGGCACCTAGAGGTAGCCATATGTACTTTTAAATCAAGTTTCCATGTGCAGATATATAAGATCTATTATATATATATATATATATATATACACTAATTCTTTGTGTTATACTAGATTTCTTAGAATAAGAATGTCACGACCCATTTTCTAGGCACATGACCGGCACAATGATAAATATCCCATCACTGTAAGCCTTTCAATAAATTCTACCCATGAGTTAAATTATTTAGTTATTATCTCTATGTTATCAAAATAACCATTCCTTAATAGATACGAAGAAAATATATCAAATTTTCTTATTTGAAAATCATAGAGACGATTTTCATATAATAATATATCATTAATATAAAATACATTATCATACTGAAATACAAGCTAAATACCAAATCCTTGATCTAGATGTCCTAAACGGTTACAGAGCAACATAATCTACAATAAAAGAGGGGCTTACCCGACAGCGGGAAGGTCCAAAGTGATCTACTCTTCTAGCAGATATTCTTCACTGGCAACCTGATCTGAACAAAAAGATTTCATAGAGAGTGTGAGCTTTAAAACTCAGTGAGCGAATCGGCCTCGCGTTAATAAAATTCAAATACATTACCAGTCATGCAAGTATACCTAAAAGCTCAAACTCAACCAATAGATATAGTTAGAAAATACATACTAGGAGATAAAAATTTATCCAATTCAACAAACGTTACCATTACTCATCAATGGCAATATATCCAGGAGGGCGCACATGGGCTGTCTCACCAAATTTGTATATTTCCCCCATGACGTACAACCTCATCCTTTTAGCTAGGGCGCCTCACAGATCTATTATCGACCTAGGCTATATCCCTACTGAGGGAATCATTGTCTCCACACTCGTTAGTTAAGGCACCCTTTAAACTGGGTTTTCCTCTTTACCGTGAGAAGGGGTACTGTCCTGCTCAATTACAATCAATAGTACAATATTTCATATCATAATTAGAAGTACAATGTAATATTCATCCATATAACAGGTATAGTATATAACTATATTATAGATTTATAAACCACAAATCAAGATAACAATTAAACTATTTTTGAAAAGATTCAAACTTTATATCATCATGAAATATTTGTTTCGTCTTATCCATATTAATTATTTCCCTAGATTTGTCACTCTGAATCCAGTTTACCCCTATGAATCTTGGAAGTGTCCTACGACATATTTTTTATTACCAGTAATGCTAAAGTTCTATTAAAACGGGGTCGTTTCACTCACTTGGATTCTGTACGAGTATTGCTTCTCTAAGTCGTTATGGACAAGAGTACACAAATGAATTTCAGTGTTTTGCTACGAAGATTTTCATGAAAGATTAGAGAAAACAAGTTAGGGTTGTTTTCATACAGATACTATTCATATATATAGTTACTATTTACATGTATTCGTACATACAATTACTATTTATATATATGGATACTGTTTATACATATAGTTACTATTTATATATATGGTCACTATTTATACATATGGTTACTATTCATATATATAATTATTATTCATACGTATGGGTACTATTCATATTAGAAATAGAGAATACAATCTGTAAAAGAGTACACCAAGTAAGCTCCCAGGAAATAGGGGAGGGTCGCAATGGACACACTTTAAAACCAGGTCTTTTCTTAGCCGGAACTTTCCTAGACATGTATTCTTCACAGTTTACATTCTATTTTGGTAATCAGAGAATCAAAATAATATATGGGCAGCTAAGGATAGTTTTTCTGATGTGGAAGATCAGCCAAAGCCGCAACCAAAGAGCATACTTAAGAAAATAACTTCTAAAATTTGAAAGACGTAGAAAGGGCATAGTATCCTTACCTAAGCTGAAAAGGAAAGGTCCAAAATCTCAGAGGCCTAGTGTCGGAGCAAGAGAAACTTAAGGAGAGAAGAAGAGAAGTTGAAGATGTAAGTTTAGAACTGAAATGGAATGACCTATTTATAGGAAAAGTCAAGGGTACTATTTGATACTATGCACTAATAAAATATTCAATTTACTATTCATAAAAATGACATTTCTAATAAAATAATTCACGCGTTAATCATTTAGTTTATTGTGCAATCACAGAAAGTCGTAGGCGGCTTACTAGTGAAAACTTAAGGGAAAAACTATCTTTTCACCTTAGACCTTTAAGTTTCTTTTCAAATCAGTCCTTTCATTTTAGTCCCTGAGGGTATTTTCACACATAAAACGTTATTTTCTCGTACGAACTTCTCTCTAGTTTTCTCATATGACCAAACCACATCTAGTACTTGACATTTTGATTGTATAAGTAAACAGTACTGTATACGTAAATAGTATTATGCAGGTAAACAGTACCGTATACTGAAATAGTAACCGTAGTTCGCAAACACACATTTATATTTTATATTTTATTTTTTTATGGGTATTACAAAGAAAGACTAGTGACAGATTTTAATATGCACTGTAATCATATTGCCTAATTGCAATATCCAACATATATGCCAATAAAGGGATAAAACATTAATATTAGAATATGTTTAATTACCTGTTCTCTTATGTGGTAGTGTGGTAGTCTTATATATAATAATCAATGGATTTAAAAACTGAGTAGAATTTGTGCTTAATGTTTGGGTCATCTTATTCCAATCCATCCCACCACATTTGCCATCCTCTAATATTTCTTAGCTTTTCCATGGTAGTGTTGGAATCAAATAGTAACTTCTTAAAATTTAAGCAGGCAACTATTGTGACAACTTTTAGCTTAGGAAAAGGCAAAGCTTTCTTATGAACACTCTTTAGCTTTGGGAGACACTGCAAATCTAACCTTACAAGCAATGAAAATATATTTTCCTCATTCTCTTTATTATCTTCTGTTCCTCCTTTTATCACTTCTTCCAATGACACATATTCAGAAAGTCCAAGATCTTGAAGGAGTAGAGCATACTTGAGCCATGTCAAATGAACTATTGAATGACAACTGCAAATACGCACTTTATGAAGCATGCTCAGATAGCATGGGGTAAAAATGGAAAAAGCTACCACAATTTTATGCAAACCTTCCAACAAAATTTGACGCAGGTGCTTCATTCTTGACAAGGATGCTAATAATGATGTTATGTTAATTAGGGTATCTATCTCTAGAAGAGAAAGGTTAAGCATAAAACTTTGCAACTTCGTTGACTCAAGCAATTTCTTCATGCTATACTTAATTAGTTTTTATGTATATACATAGTACCTCAAGTTTTGTAGGGACTCTAACTTCTCTAGGAATTCTCTTTCTTCTTCCCTTACATTAGCTTGTGGAGCAAGAATTTTTAACACTCTTAGCTGTTTGATACTTGACATCACTTCCAATGGAATAATTGCAACATCGTGAAGAAGTACATCATTCAATTCCAAAGTAAAAACTTCAACTTTCCCAAGTTCTTCAACTCAAAGGGAGCAAATATATTTTCACTCAAAGAAAGATATTCCAAAAGAATTAAACGACCAATTTCTGGAGGAAGATTTTTGGAGATATAACCATAAAATGACAAATCAAAGACTTTTAATTTGCTCAGTGGAAATTTGACAAATTTGCCATAATACTATACTGTACATTTGATTTAAGTGTAAGACATTTGAGATTTGGACAAGGCATGGCTGGGATATGCAACTCACTATGTTGCATGATTAAAATCAACTCGACAATTTTCCATGTTTCGACATCATCTTGAGACACTGCCAATGCATTTCCTTCTACTAAAATATTTTTCTTGTTTTTATCTTGATCACATGCTAATTAACTAAAATGCCAAGTCTCGAATAACATCATGTAGCTTAACTATTCAACTCATAAAAAGATCATCTTCAACACTTTGCAGCAAGCACGACTGCTTTAACTTTCAATCACAAACTCACTGTGACCACAAATGTCTTGTATGATTTTTGTGGTATCTTTATCAAGACATCCCTCTGCCATCCATTTATCAATGAGACCAAGAACACCAATCTTATAATCTTCTGGGTATAATGCACAATACAAGAAACAATTTGTGTGTTTCATCTGGTAATTGGTAATAGCTAAACTTAAGGATGGAAAACACACTATCTCCAAATTTAGAGTTGTCCATGGAGAACTCGTTAAGTAATTTTTTTGAGTATTTCCATGATTCCATACTCTTCATGCCAACCATGCATGGCTCCCCCAACTACTGTTAATGCAAGTAGAAGTCTTTTACATTCTCAAGCCATCTCCTCTGCTAGCTTTGGTATATCAAAGTGCACCTTTAGAGTTTCCTCACCAACCTTCATGCAAAATAACTCTAATGCTTATTTCTCTATCAAAATTTTCTACTTTGAATCTTTGAACTTGCATTTTTATGCACACATCCTTAAGTTGTATTGTAAATAACACTTTGGATTGAAAATTAGTGTCCTCAGGATGTGGCACTCCCACCTTGTTCAAGTCCAATGTCTGCCATATATCATCCAATAAAAGAATATATTTCTTTCCTTTTAGGACTTCATAGATCTTTGCAACTTTTTGTTCTAGAAGCCTACAATGATTCCAAAAGTCATCTCCAACCCCTATCAATTTCCTGATATTGTCTATAATACTATCTAAGTTAGGATCTTTGGATACCACTACCCATATCATAACATCGAAATTTGACGTTGCTCATTGTTAATTCTCTTCCAAAGGGTAGTCTTCCCTACCCCACTAATCCCGTATAAGCCAATCACCCCAACATTATCTTCTTCAATACTATTCCACATCTTATCAAACATCGAATCCAACCCTATTGTCTTGTCAAGAGGCATCTTTATAGGCCTAGGTGGTAGCCTGTGAGCAATTTCAACATCTTTACTAACAAACTTTTTCCCCTTAGTTATTAGTTCATTAACATTCTTGAGCATTTTAGCAATGTTTTTTCTTAATTTGTAACTTAATATGCAATTCTTTGGACAACACTTACTTAATCATTTGTTATGAACTTATTGGTCTCCTTGAATGACTTATGTTTCCTGTTTGAATATAAGATTATAATTGTTAGCTTCAAAATTTTCTCGTCTTTTTACTACAAAAAATTCGGCGATTAGCTACGGTTTTTTTGTTGCGATTACTTAAACTATGGCTAATACACACTTAGCAGCATCATTTTGCCACTTATCAACTAGACGTGGCTGTCTTTTGTTTAACCATAAGGAAAAACTAAATATAGGTGCCCAATATATCTCTCAATCTCCCTCCAATCATTTTTTCTATCTCCCTCCAATTTTTTTCCCCTCTCCCTCCAATATTTTTCATTTTTCACTTTACCAAATTTCTTTCACTCTAATTCTTTTCACTCATCCCTTTCCAGTCTTCGAGTTTGTTCCTCTTTTTTTAGTTCTCCTTCGTCAAGTCCACTATGTGTTCCTTTTTCCCAGGCCGTTGTTGATGCTTGGCTGACTGGCGTTTTATTCTCCCCAGCCGTTGCAGTCCATCAATGCTTAGCTGATTGGCGTTTAATTCTCCCCATTGCAGACTGACCCATAAAGCTTCTTCATCAATCTGTGGTGTCGAGTGGTCAAAAGGCGATAGCACCTTCGTGATTCCATTGATATGTATATTCCGTCTTCTTCCTTTCTCTATTCCTCCATCTCTTCATTTCTGTTGAGTTAATTTCAATAAGAGATGATTTTGTTTCTTAACCCTAATTTGGCTTCCCAATTCATCCTGTTGCTTTCACATTATTTCTGTTTGGGTGATTCTCTCTTGGTGCTGATGTAAGTTATAGTTCTATTTTAATTTTCTTATTATTGTTGCTTTGTTATGTTTTGCCTCTCTTCTATTTCACATTCAGATCAAATTGAAGTCAAGAAAAGGTTTAGCAATAACCAACTTCATTTCCCAGTGTTGCAGCCTTTGTTTACTATTGAGCGGGTATGGACGGTATACAATTTTATCCTTTAGTATGAAAATTATAATTATATTTTGTAGCATTTTCTACTCTCGGGTATCTCTATTACAAAGGTCATATTCAACATATTGATGATAGGTGGCTGCCTTTAAGTAATATGTATAAATAGGACAATGATTTATAAAGATGAATCTCTTGTGTTATTGTTTTGTTTTTCCTGTCCTTTTAGTGATGAAATAAGAACCCATTATTCTAACTCTTGTGAATGTGATATACAATACTATGTTGCATCACTTTATTCCAATTGCATATTTGCTTTTGTTCAACTCAAGCATTTTTTTAATTCTTGGTTCAGTATATATTCTTTAGCTGAGATTCTGAATTAACATCCACTTCAGTGATGTGATGCACTTAAACTTAATTATAAAGTAAGGGTTAATCCATCATCTCTTTTATTTATTTATTGTTTGAAGCCTTCACATAAGGTTGTTAATGATGTGAAAATGGGTTGATTTTCACTGTGCTTGTCTAGTGGAATCCTTTGCACCTATTCTCCTTTTTTTTTTTTATTTATATATGAAGATGAATCTCATTTATGTGTTATTGTCATGATCCAAATTCTGGGCACATGACTAGTACGCTCACACAAATCTCGTGTTACCATAAGCCTAATCGATATTTCAATTTCTACTCCTTTTTGTTTATTTATGAATATCTATAACGTATATCATTCCCTTTTTATTTATTAATAACATAACTTTCACAATTATTTATATTAATAAGTTACTTCCTAATTATTTAAAATTGGGTTGTCTTATTTGTTGGATTGTAAATAATTATTGTATACCATATACACATAAGGGAATATGCAACTTACCTGGATTTCTTGCAATCTCCCACAATTTAAAAGAAATAATATTTGAATTTAAAAAGAAATTATAAATGGATCAATATCCAAATAACATATAATCTCACTCCAATAGAAATTCAATTCATAACAAAATAAATAAAAATAATCCTTATAATTAACAAGTCTAAATAAAACACATTATCCAATAAATTAATCGATTCACTCCAAACCCCCTAGATGTCCTAATGACCATAGAGCTTCCTAATGCTTAATAAAATAAACACTAACAACTCGAGACCCACCCAACAATAAGATAGTCCAATGGCAAACCTAGCCATCTTGCGGATACTCTTTCTTCTGCTACTATATCTGGAAAAAAATTAAGTCAACAAGTGTGAGATAAATATCTCAGTGAGCGATGCCAATCTCCGCCTTAATAAAATCTGCCATGCACAAGCAATAAAATAAAAGCATAGGCATAAATCATAAATCACAAGAAAAGATACATATCAAAGAGTTTGTAATTCAATCAAACAATTCAGACCAACGAAACTAGTACTCATCAATGGTAAAAACACCTGAGAGCACACATGGCTCAACCAATCTCATCAAAACCAATCTCAAAGAGCATACATGGCTCAACCCATCTTATCAAAACCAATCTCAAGGAGCACACACAGCTCAACCAATTTCATCAAACCCACCATGACACACTCCTCAACAGTCAGGGTGCCCTACGAATTAAATTCAGACTTGGGGTCCTACCGAGGGACTCATTGTCTCTGCTCTTAGAGGTTAAGTTATTGTCACGTCTCAAAATCTGAGCACGTGACCGGCACGGAAAGTGAATTTCATTTCACCTCCGTAAGCCTATATTTCTCTTAAGCATCATACCATTCTTTTTCATGCAACCAAACCGAGTTCTCTGTACACACTACAGTCATTCACATTACATCACTGAATGAACCTACCCGATTACAGAGATTTCTAGATTTATACAACTTAAATATTATACCTTTATCCTGAATAAATGAAAAGGTAATCATGGGCTAAGGATCCATAATTCCTTGTACAGATATTTACCTTCAGCTATCAACTCTGAAAAAAAATGTTAATAAGAGGGGTATGAGCAAACCACGTGCCTAGTGAGGAGACAACACAATACTATGACAAAAAAAATACCATGCATCGTAATGATAACATGCAACAATCATACGTAATCGATCATAATTCAAATAATTCACAACAGCAAACAGTGAAATCAATTTCACACATTTCCCGTACCAACCGGGTCGTCCAGGGTACCTCTGGATCGTTGCCCGCGGCTCCCTTTATATTCTCCACCCTTATAGCTTCACATAGATTTCTCCATAGGGTGCACCACCATGCCTTTCCATTCATTCCGATTACATACACAATCACAATCATAAATAACTCATAATCATTTACAAGTCTCATCACAACATAACTCATACTACTTCCCATATTTAATCACAAATTCATCAACGTGTATACAACCATTCACTGTTTACTGAATTTATCTTTTAAATCACATCTCAAACATAGAAGCTCATTTGTATTTACAAGTCCTCACAATGGTATTCGTGTCTTCTTCACGCAACATTCATATAATGGTGTTTATGTATAGATATATTCATATCAATCTATTCGAGAACACAATTATTTAATTCTAGAAAGTGCGCATGAATGTAACTTATGCAAGAAAATCTCAAATCATAATGAATATCAATATATAAGTTAACCATCACTGCTTTCACACTAAGATACACTACATGCTCTCACCATGATGCCAAGAACTTTAAAGAAAAGATTTAGTCATAGGAAGTATAAATCCCACTCACCTGGATTTCACGCTCTCGGCACTCCCACCTTGCGCTTTGACCATTCCTATTGTAACCAGATAAAAACCATCAGGGTTACGAAATAGAGAAATTTCCTACCACTATTCCCGACCTTCACTTATTTCTCAAATCATAACTCTTAACTGGTAATGAATATCCAGATGAAACTTATACCATTGGAAACTAGACTCAAAGAGCTTTTCAATGATATTAAAAAAAAAAAAACTGATGCTACAGTAACGGTCAACGCAGCTAAAGAAAATCTGGAAAAAATTTTCTGATGAACAGTAATTTCTGGGGAAAATTTTCGGATGTTCTTCGTGTTCTTCATCCAAAATCCAAAAATCATATCTAAAACAACATTTCTTTTAATTTCTTCCATGGGTTTTCATCCTTAATGTCTAAGGAGTGTTTTAACACCAAAACCCCCAATTTCTACCAGCAATCCAAGCTCAAATCTCAAATTTTCATCAAGAACACTAACTTTTTTTCAAATATCCAAATTCTACGAATTTCTCCTAGTTTTCTCCAAATTTCTTGTTCTAATAACATCATAAACCACCTAGGAATATTTTAGATTAACATCCACACTTAAATTCATCCATTAAAATATTCTACAAAAATTTTTCAAAATGATAACCAAGGATTTGGTCTTGTAATAAGAGGAAGAAGAAGAAGAACATCAACTTACCAATCATCCTAACTTTCATAGCTTCCTTCCCCATGCAAAAATTGCATAAATGGTTGATGAAGAAATTCGACGCATAACCGAGAGAGAGAAAGTGAGGAAGCATATGGGAGAAATGAGAGAAAGAAAAGAATAAGAGAGAAATGTATACGTGTGGGCCCCACCAATTTCTTTTTCGATAAAATCGCTCATAGCCACCTTAGCTTATAAGATTTGTTCACTTTAATCCCTCTCGATGTCTCAAATACCACTTTAACCTCAAATCCATTATCTTTTCGGTACCGGACTCATAATTCATTCTCATAAGCTTTATTCTTCCTCTTAGGTTCCTATTTGGTCATTTCCCAAAAGTCCTCTATACTTTCTTTTCTTTTCACTTTAGTCCTTGAGAATTTGTAAAAATTTCCTAAATTAAAAATTAAAATTTCTATTCCCAGATTTTCTTCACTAATTCAAAAAGCACATTTTCACGTAATTAAATTTTTCACTAAACTTTAAATTAGACTTTAAATATTCATATAAATTCTTGGGATATTACATTCTTCCCCCCTTAATAGAATTCGGTCCTCCGAATTCAAAACTCAAGATTGAAACAAATGCAGATATTTTGTCTATATCTCATTCTCTCTTTTGGAATTTTCACAATCAAGTACAAAATATAACAAGTCCATTTTTTTTCAAGTTCCTTCAATAAAAGAATCACCTCAACAAAAGAATATTCAAAAACTTAAATTTTATTTATATTATATAAGCTACAGGCAACAAGCTTAACTCGAGTTTGTAATATCCCAAGAATTTTTATGAATATTTAAAGTCTGATTTGAAGTTTAGTGAAAAATTTAATTATGTGAAAAATTTTCTTTTTGAATTAGTGAAGAAAATGTGGGAATAGAAATTTTTATTTTTAATTTAGGAAATTTTTACAAATTCTCAAGGACTAAAGTGAAAAGAAAAGAAAGTATAGAGGACTTTTGAGAAATGACCAAGTAGGAACCCGAGAAGAAGAATAGAGCTTATGAGAATGAATTATGAGTCCGGTACCGAAAAGATGATGGATTCGAGGTTAAAGTGGAGTTTGAGATATTGAGAGGGACTAAAGTGAATAAGGAAATTTGTGGGGCACCGAGGATTTAGAAACACCTGAGGTGAGATTTTATGAATTTGCTTTTGCTAGTCTTGACTGAGGGTGAATTGCAGAGCAAGTGATAATTTCACCCCGGGCGAGTATATAGGTGGCCTCACCTATTTTTTATTCATTTTTCTCCTTTCCTCTCTCTCTCTTCACTTTCTCTCCTCTCCTTCTCTCTAATTTCTCTCTCTACACTCCAACTCTACAACCGGGCTTTGGAGGGTAGATCTCGGGCTACGGGGCGAGCCTCTAGGAGCCAAGCAACATAGGGAAAGCAAGGAATCGAGGTAGAAATTTCTATTTCTTAAGCTTTTCTCTATTTTCTAGTTTTAAGAGTGTTTGAGATAAAATCGAGATTCCGGCTTCGTTTCTCGATTAAAATTGGTGATTTTGGTGTCTAAATGCTCCTTAGACATTAAGGGTGAGATCCCATGGAAGAAATCATGAAAAACGGTGAAGATTTGGCCAGATTTGGGCCAAAACCGAGAGAAATCGCGAAGGGGTCGCGATCGTGGCGCCCAGGCGCCATGTGTGGCACCTAGGCGCCAAGGTAAGATGGGAAGAAGAAGGAATTGGCGCCCAGGCACCACGTGTGGCGCCTAGGCGCCAGGCATGGGTGGCGCCCAGACGCCATAGGTGGCGCCCAGGCGCCAGGTGTACTGGGAAATTTTAGTTTATTTTTCAATCGACCATAACTTCTTCATCCGAACTCCGTTTTGGGCAAACTTTATATCGTTGGAAAGCTCTTTAAGTCTAGTTTCCAATGGTATAAGTTTCATTTGAATATTCATTACCAGTTAGGAGTTATGATTCGAGAAGTAAGTGAAGGTCGAGAGTAGTGGTAGGAAATTTCTCTATTTCGTAACTCTGATGGTTTTTGTCTGGTTACAATAGGAATGGTCAAAGTGCAAAGTGGGAGTACCGAGAGCGTGAAATCCAGGTGAGTGGGTTAATACTTACTATGATTAAATATCTGTTATTGACTTTTTGCATCATAGTGGAAATATGTTGTATATCCAAGTTTGAAGAGGATGATGTGGAACGATGAGGCATAAACAAATGTGGAACGTATCTGGTAATGTATATAATTATATTTTCTTATTTTCCCATGAATGGAGGTTATATGATGGATTGTGAATGGCATGTGAACCGAGTTGAATAATTGTTCTATATTATGGGTTATGTTATATACATGCTATGTTGCTGGAACCACATTGATTATGTTGTGGCTTGAATTGTAAATGACTGAGTTGTGTATGTGGCTCAAGATTATGATTGAGGATGTTTTTATATGTGATTGTGATTGTGTTATCTACTCACTGGGCACGTGGTTTGCTCATACCCCTCTTATTGATATTTTTTTTCAGAGTTGACAGCTGAAGGTAAATATCGGAACAAGGAATTATGGATCCTTAGTCCATAATTATCTTTTCATTTGTTCAGGATAAAGGTATAATAGTTAAGTTTTATTCTAAGTTGTATAAATCTAGAAATCTCTGTAATCGGGTAGGTTCATTCAGTGATGTAATGTGAGTAATTGTAGTATGTATAGAGAACTCGTTTTGGTTGCATGAAAAAGAATTGTATGATTTTTAAGAGAAAGATAGGCTTACGGAGGTGAAATGAAATTTACTTTCCGTGCCGGTCACGTGCTCAAATTTTGGGACGTGACAAGTTGGTATCAGAGCTTTGGGATTAGGTCTCCTACCGATTACAGAGTAAGGTAACCTTAGTGGGATCTCCTCTATCGTGGTGAACTCGGGCACGACTATAGAGAGATGGCTCCATTGAAGGTCCTGTAGGATGTTTTCATTTCCTTTTCCTCCAAGACTTGTCTTTTCTTATGAATTATGTTTTAGTTTTAGACAGATATGGCTATACTTTTGAACTTGGTAAAGGAAAGGTTATTATTTGTTTGATTCCGTTGCTGTCGGATCAAATTGTATGTATGGGGCTTTATATGTTACATTCATGATTGATTTTGTGTGACTGATTTCTTTTATCCTTCTTAATTTTATTATTACTATTTTTGGAGTACCATCCCATAAAAGAAACCACTGGCATTAAAAGCAGAAGGATTACATTGCAAAAAAAAAAATTACTCATGCATGAGTAATCTAAAAGCGAGGTGGTCTCGGATTAGGAGGGTTGTACTGTATCATCACCCCTCGACCATTCCTTGGAGCGAGAGACAGAGCAATGTCGCGGAGGGTAGTGTAAATCCCATTCATACAATCAACACTTCTTTGTTGTTGATTGCAGAAGCACTGGGTAGACCAATAGAAGAACCTGTCTATTCTTGAAGTCATTTCTGCATGATTGCGTTTAGTTAACTTCTCCAGGTCTCCTATCATCTTTTTCAGATTTTTCACCTCCTGCTCTAGACAGGCGATTTTGTCCTCCGAGGTATGGGCCGTGCTAGTCTCCTCAGCTTCCTCGTTCTTCTTTATTTTCTTCTCCATATGCTTCTCTAAAGACCCTTCAAAAGGTCTTTTGCCCTTGTCTTTGCCCAGACTTAAGTTTAAGTCGAGCTCTTCTCTCTTGGCATCCACTGTGAGATCAATGTACTTCCTTGTGGCCATGATTTGAAAAATTTAGAAATTTATGTGGGAGTATGAGAAGAGAGGAACGTTGGGAAGTTGTAGGCTCAGAGATGATTACTCTTTGTGGTGTGGTAACTGAGAACGTTGGGACAGTTCTTATAGAGGAAAAATTTGAACTTAGAGACAAAGAAGATATCTCTTCGCCGCACCCTACACGCTTAACCTATGGATTTCTGCAAGCTGGAAGCTAGGAGTCTAGGGTAGGCATGCACACCAACAACGTGTCGCATTAATGGCAAAACCACGAAAGTCAATATTCGGTGGATTTGCGGCCGATTTACACTTGGTTTTTCCATTTCTCTCGTTGGCATTTTCTGAAATTGAAGGAAGTCGACAATGTAGCCATTACAGAGTGTCTTGGATGTTTTCACGATGAACTAAAATGTATTTCTATGCTTTCTTGTATTGTTCTTGAAAGCCTTCAGTTAAGTATAATATACATGATTGATTGAATTATACTGTGATTATATGTATCTAAATACATATGATATGTATGTATGTTATTCATGCATAGAGAGTGAAGGCTATTTGTTATGGCCGGGAATAATATGTAATGATTCTACATACATTCAGAGAATGAGAAGTCTGAAATTTAAAAGAACTTGAATAGATGAAAATATATATAGATAATGATGTATCTCTATGTTTATACATATATACATATATGCTCGTAGAGGCAAGTGAAAGGTAAAATTTTTCTCTCACTTTATGGAACGCTTGATGTGTAGATGTGAGAAGTTTTTATTTTAATATGTATGTTTGAAAATGTGTAAGCTTAGGGCAAAGTCACGGATTAGAAACCTAGATAAGGTTAATATGAAGCTACCCGTTCATGGAGTAATATCTCGATTTAGAATTATTGGATATGACAAATACAGAGTTAGGAAGTCATAAATTGAAGCGGCGATTAGTTTAATAATTTGAGCAAGAGTCAAAAGTTAGTCAAAATTTTTGAGGAAATCTTTTGTATTTGATTATATTTTGTTATTTTCTGGCATGCTTATCAGAGACCGTTGGCATTGCGTCGGATAAGGTCTGTAGGTCATCTTTAGAGTATGATGTAAAGGTTTTGTAGCCCTAAATTTTGTCTATATATAATGGATGCCCCATTACGCTGCTCACTACACTAAGAGTTTATATCTATAAGCTTTCTAGCATCAAACTTCTCCTTCTGTACAACCTTTATAGCTCAGAAAAATATGGCCGGCAATAAATCTTTCAATTTAAACTTTGAGGCTGGCAAGGTAGAGCTGGATCTAAATCTTAGCCTGGAGAATTATAAGAATAAGAGATCCATGGAAGAGTCACTAGAGGCTAAGAAAAGAAAAAGGGATGTAGTAGAGTTAGAGGATGTTAGCACAGCAACATCTTCTAATAATGAGCTTGCGCTTATGAGACAAAAGATGGAGGACTTGGAAAGACTGATAAACCGCCACTTTGAGGACCAGGGGAGATTGATAAATCCTCTCTTTACAGAACAAGAGAAGCTTTTGAACCGTCATTTTAGGGAATTGGTGAATAGAGTTGATAGACATTCGATGTTTGCAACTCAAAATTTTCGTGACCAACAAGCGAGATGTATTGACTGTATGAATGGAGTGACTTCTGCACTTCGCCAAATTTCCCAGACGTTCCCTCCAGAAACTCTTTCTAGGCTGCAACGATTAACTTCCTCCTTAAGGTCTGAAGCACCTTCTTCTTCTAGACCTTGAGCACCTTCTGCATTTCAAAAGCCTCATCGTTCTTAATTTATCTTTTCTTTTGTTTGTACCTAAAGCTGATGTTTGATCTAATGTTTACGTATTAAAATTATTTGTTTTGTAAATCAAGTTCAGCTTGTTGCCTGTAACTTATGTATTAGAAATAAAAATATGTTGAACTTGTTATATTTTGTACTTGATTGTGAAAATTCTAAGAGAGAGAATGAGATATAAACAAAATATTGGCATTTGCTTCAATCTTGAGGTAAGTTTTGAATTCGGAGGACCGAATTCTTTTAAGGGGGGAAGAATGTAATATCCCAAGAATTTTTATGAATATTTAAAGTCTGATTTGAAGTTTAGTGAAAAATTTAATTATGTGGAAAATTTTCTTTTTGAATTAGTGAAGAAAATGTGGGAATAGAAATTTTTATTTTTAATTTAGGAAATTTTTACAAATTCTCAAGGACTAAAGTGAAAAGAAAAGAAAGTATAGAGGACTTTTGAGAAATGACCAAGTAGGAACCCGAGAAGAAGAATAGAGCTTATGGGAATGAATTATGAGTCCGGTACCGAAAAGATGATGGATTCGAGGTTAAAGTGGAGTTTGAGATATTGAGAGGGACTAAAGTGAATAAGGAAATTTGTGGGGCACCGAGGATTTAGAAACACCTGAGGTGAGATTTTATGAATTTGCTTTTGCTAGTCTTGACTGAGGGTCAATTGCAGAGCAAGTGATAATTTCACCCCGGGCGAGTATATAGGTGGCCTCACCTATTTTTTATTCATTTTTCTCCTTTCCTCTCTCTCTCTTCACTTTCTCTCCTCTCCTTCTCTCTTCCTTCTCTCTAATTTCTCTCTCTACACTCCAACTCTACAACCGGGTTTTGGAGGGTGGATCTTTGGCTACGGGGCGAGCCTCTAGGAGCCAAGCAACATAGGGAAAGTAAGGAATCGAGGTAGAAATTTCTATTTCTTAAGCTTTTCTCTATTTTCTAGTTTTAAGAGTGTTTGAGGTAAAATCGAGATTCCAGCTTCGTTTCTCGATTAAAATTGGTGATTTTGGTGTCTAAATGCTCCTTAGACATTAAGGGTGAGATCCCATGGAAGAAATCATGAAAAACGGTGAAGATTTGGCCAGATTTGGGCCAAAACCGAGAGAAATCACGAAGGGGTCGCGATCGTGGCGCCCAGGCGCCATGTGTGGCACCTAGGCGCCAAGGTGAGATGGGAAGAAGAAGGAATTGGCGCCCAGGCGCCAGGCATGGGTGGTGCCCAGGCGCCATAGGTGGCGCCCAAGCGCCAGGTGTACCGGGAAATTTTAGTTTATTTTTCAATCGACCATAACTTCTTCATCCGAACTCCGTTTTGGGCAAACTTTATATCGTTGGAAAGCTCTTTAAGTCTAGTTTCCAATGGTATAAGTTTCATTTGAATATTCATTACCAGTTAGGAGTTATGATTCGAGAAGTAAGTGAAGGTCGAGAGTAGTGGTAGGAAATTTCTCTATTTCGTAACTCTGATGGTTTTTGTCTGGTTACAATAGGAATGGTCAAAGTGCAAAGTGGGAGTACCGAGAGCGTGAAATCCAGGTGAGTGGGTTAATACTTGCTATGATTAAATATCTGTTATTGACTTTTTGCATCATAGTGGAAATATGTTGTATATCCAAGTTTGAAGAGGATGATGTGGAATGATGAGGCATAAACAAATGTGGAACGTGTCTGGTAATGTATATAATTATATTTTCTTATTTTCTCATGAATGGAGGTTATATGATGGATTGTGAATGGCATGTGAACCGAGTTGAATAATTGTTCTATATTATGGGTTATGTTATATACATGCTATGTTGCTGGAACCACATTGATTATGTTGTGGCTTGAATTGTAAATGACTGAGTTGTGTATGTGGCTCAAGATTATGATTGAGGATGTTTTTATATGTGATTGTGATTGTGTTATCTACTCACTGGGCACGTGGTTTGCTCATACCCCTCTTATTGATATTTTTTTTCAGAGTTGACAGCTGAAGGTAAATATCGGAACAAGGAATTATGGATCTTTAGTCCATAATTATCTTTTCATTTGTTCAGGATAAATGTATAATAGTTAAGTTTTATTCTAAGTTGTATAAATCTAGAAATCTCTGTAATCGGGTAGGTTCATTCAGTGATGTAATGTGAGTAATTGTAGTATGTATAGAGAACTCGTTTTGGTTGCATGAAAAAGAATTGTATGATTTTTAAGAGAAAGATAGGCTTACGGAGGTGAAATGAAATTTACTTTCCGTGCCGGTCACGTGCTCAAATTTTGGGACGTGACAGAGTTACAAAACAGATAATTTTAATACGTAAACCTTAGATCAAACATCAGCTTTAGGTACAAACAAAAGAAAGAATAACTTAAGGACGAAGAGACTTTTGAGATGTAGAAGGTGCTCAAGGTCTAGAAGAGGAAGGTGCTTCAGACCTTAAGGAGGAATCTAATCGTTGCAGCCTAGAAAGAGTTTCTGGAGGAAACGTCTGAGAAATTTGGCGAAGTGCAGAAGTCACTCCATTCATACAGTCAATACATCTCACTTGTTGGTCACGAAAATTTTGAGTTGCAAACATCGAATGTCTATAAACTCTATTCGCCAATTCCCTAAAATGACGATTCAAAAGCTTCTCTTGTTCTGTAAAGAGACGATTTATCAATTTCCCCTGGTCCTCAAAGTGGCGGTTTATCAATCTTTCCAAGTCCTCCATCTTTTGTCTCATAAGCGCAAGCTCATTATTAGAAGATGATGCTGTGCTAACATCCTCTAGCTCTACTGGGCATCAGTTGACTAATTACTTTTGGAGAATTTTAAACTTTAAGACAGAGGCTCATTAGTCGACTAACATCAAACCATCAGTCGACTAATCAGTTACTGTCTCATTTCAAGAACACCTTCAGTACCCATTAGTCGACTGATCACTTGGTATCAGTTAACTGATCACTTCTGGAAGAATGTTCAACCTTGAGACAGAGACTCATCAGTCAACTAACAGATATACATCAATTGACTGTCGTCTAATTAAAGAGTATCAGTCGACTGTAGTGGGTCAATCAGTCGACTTTTGGCATGATGAAGTTAGTTCCAACAACTATTTTGTAAAGATTTTAGTTGATATCATCATAGATCCTCTTCCAAAGATCTCTAACCTTTTGGGCTTTATAAAGAATACATCCTATTTTGCCTCTGAATCTTGGAAAGTCAAATCACTTGCCAATCATTTGCTTTTAGAGTGCTTTTCACTTGTATATTTACTCTATTCTAGAGAGTTAGCCTCTTTCTTCTCAATCCTTCATTTGTATTAACCAAGTAAGGGTTCGTTGAGGCTGTAATTGAGAGTAGTCTTATTATGAGGGGGAGAGACACCCTTGGGAAAACAAAGACCTCTGTTGTAGTGGTTCATAAGTAGCCATATTTTTTAAACTTGTAACTGATAGTAAAATACTCAAGAACTGATCTTGAGGACTGAATTTAGGCTTGATTTAATTTGAACCAGTATAAATATCTATGTTTATTTCTCTTTTCCCTATCTCTTTAATTTTCTTAAAAGCTTTATCTTTGTTTTCTTGCACTCTATCTTCATTTATCTTGACATTTCTCTGTTTTTATGCTTGGCTTTGACTTCAAAACTTCTTAAACTTCCAACAAGTTTTAAAGAAAATTTTTATTATCCCAGTTTACCCCCTTTTGGGAACTAGTCATTTATATCAATTGGTATCAGAGTTTGGACTCTTGATAAAAAAACTTTACAGTCTAAGGGTTGATTATAGCTGGTTTTGGTGAATGCATCTTGATTTTGACTATTTTTTACTACTAGTTATTTTTCCATCCCTTCATTTTCTTCATGGTCGTTTTGATGTGTTTCTGTGTTGTGATGGTTAATTCTAAGCAGACTAACTAATTCTTAATGTGTCATTTCGAAAAAAAAAAAAAAGAATATGAGACTATTTTTTTATGGCAAAATTACAATTAGCACCTCTAATTTTAAATATCACATTTAATTCTCTTCTAGTTTATTTTTAGTCTTTGAAATTAATATTTTGCATAATTTGTGTTTCTTCTAATAATATAATTACGTAACTATTTTTACTTTCATATTAAAAATAAAGTCACAGTTTTATATTAGATGTCAAAATTAATTTAATTTTTCTACTGTTATGTTAAAAATAAAATAATCTCATTTTGTGTAGAAAATTGGTTGATTTGAAAGAAAGTAAATTTGAAGAAATATTTTTGCAATATATATCAAAATATTAGAGAAATTAAGAGAAATATGTAAAACTAACTGGGTACTAATTGTAATTTATCCAAATCTCATGGGATGTTTTGACTTGTTTCTATATTTTATGGTTAATTTTAAAGAATTATTAGGGAATTAATTATTAATGTATCTTTTTTATTTTGAATAAAAATGAGAAAATTACACAAACTTTCCTTTTGTTTGGCTAAATTACACATAATAATCAACCTCTAGTTTTAAATATTATAAACTCCCCTTTAATTTATTTTCTATCAGTGACAATATATGTTCCTTTTAATAACATTATTTACTTAGCTTTAATACTAAAATAAAGTCAGTTCCTTATTAGATGTTAAAGTTAACTTAATTCCTTTACTGTCATATTAAAAATAAAATTACATTATCATGTTGCGCAGAAAGCTAGTGATTTGGACAAAAGTATATTAATAAGGGATGTTTTTGATATAAAGGAAGGTTATATGTATACATATGTATGTGTGAAAATGTTAGGAGCGTTGAATGTAATATTTAAAATTAGACGGGTCTTAATTATAATTTATAATGTAACCAAACTTCAAGAGACGTTAGTGTAATTTAATTAACCAAAAAAATCGGTTAACATTTGCTAAAATTAAGGAGATTTCTTGATGAGTGGCATGAGAACCATATATATATATGCGTGTATGTGTAGATACGTTTTAAATTAAAAAAAAATAATAATATCGAAATAAAAGTTAAGGCAAGTAGAGTTAGAACAAGATTTGATTCACAGAATCAACTTGTTCCATCCATCCACCAACTTCTTGTGTCTCAGCTTCATCAACTTTTCTCTGCAAATCTTGTCTCTTTCTTTGAAGCTCTTGCCATTTATCTTTCAATGACTTCAGATTCTCCTCCAAATCATTAATATAAGCAGCTTCTTCGTTGGCCCGACCGCACAAACACTTTGCAACATCCCATATTATTCCCACCACTTGATTCATATATTTATGTCTTTGATTCTAATTTATCTTTCAAACACTGCTAAGCTCTTCAATTTATCCAAAAGCACACCATAAAAATGGCAAAAAGTTAGAGCATTTTAGGGTAAATTACACAATTTATAAGAATATTTATGGTTGAGTAATCTAACTAAGTCAAGAGAAAAGAAGCAAGAAAACTCTATTTTGTGCCCAAACACACGCGCGCGCGCGCGTATATATGATTACTTTTAGAAGGTTCGGAACTCAGCTTCATCAACTCTTATCTTGAGATCTTCTCTTCAGAACTTGAATAACCCGTTAGTCTTCTCATCTATCTCAATCTCATGCTTCCATCTACTTTCAAAGAAAAAATAGAAGAAGAAGAAGAAGAAGAAAATGAAGAAGGTGCACAGAAATGAAGCAAGGAGAAAAAATGTAAGAAGAAGTAGTACAAGAAGAAGAACAATAATGCAGAGTGAATATTGGGTCTTTGAAAAATTGGTCTCTGATTTAATCCCAAAAAATAAAATTGGTCTCTGACAACTAGATAAGCCAAAGTGATAAGGGAAGATACGTGTAGGAGACAAGGAGACAAGGGACAAGTGACACACGTTGATATTAGACATTTTTATATACAATTTACTCTTTATCTTATTTTTGTTTTGCATCTTAAATATTGTGAATTCTCTAATTTTATTATATTTTGATAATTATTAGGTCTAAAATAATTATAGAACTAATATGTTTTAATTTCATATTTTTACGAACTTAATTAATTAAAAACCCATTAATCATTATCCTTAATTTCAGATTTAATTAATTAGAGAGTAAATTTTGCTGATATGGCACTTTTGGATGATGATGTGGATGCTACCTTGGATCAATTTGTTGACATGGAAGCTGATGGCTGTGGACCAAAATGAGGTGGACATGTGGGCCGCATTTTGCTGCAAAGTAGTTTGATTTTTCTACAGAACTTTCCCAAAATAGCAACTAACTTTGATGACAAATCTGCATCAGCAAAAGAGAGTTCTATAGTATTATTTTTATGATTCTGTTCTGCATCATTGCTACTACATTTTTGGTCAAAACAGAAGCTGAAAAGGACCCAACCAGAAGCCATTTTCATCCCTTGTGTTGGCTAGACTTTAAAGAAGACCATTTGCAAGGGTTGAAAAATCATTATTCTTCCATTTTCTCTGTAGAATTTGTAGGTCTACCCCCTCATTTTCTCTTCTTTTTGGTGCAATTTAGCCTCCATGGAAGGTTAAAAAGTATTGTAATTAGTCTATGGTGAACTAGAATTGTAATATGAGTTCTTGGAACTTAATTAAATAAGTCTCTTATTGTTCTTCTATTTCATTTCTGTTCTACTTTCTTATCTGTATTTTCATGTTCATTAGTGTGTTGGTTAGCTTCTATGAGTGTGATAACTAATTTTATTACTTAAATTTGAGCTGCTCTCTTGTTATCACTGGTTGGTGTAGCAAGTAGAATAGAAATAGCTTGCTTAGATGATTATCTAACTTGATTTGGTTAGGACTTCATGGGGCTAAATGTAATCCACTTTTGAAAGGTTTTCTAGGAATCTTAGTTGATGACCAAATGATAAAATGCAATTAGAATTCATCTAAAGATGAGAATGATGATAGTTACAACTCTAGGGATTCTATAGCTGATTGTATTTGTGTTAGTGTAATTTTGTTTATGTTCTGTTAGCTTTTTAATTCTATTTTATGCAATCACCTCCCCTGTGGCAATTAGGTAGTTAATCAGTAAGTAATTAGTGTAGATTAGTATTAGAACAATTTATTAGGCAATTAGAAACAAGACCCTTTGAGAGAATATGACCTAGGAAGATCACTATACTGCAAATTGCAACAAATCTAATTTTGGATGATTCGGCAGTCGTAGTGGTTTGAACCACATATCAAGACATGTTCTTTTGTAATTTGTACAAGAAGGAGGATGTGGGTTAGATCATTTAAGGGACTAAATTGTAAAAATCACAAAATTAACTTTACTTTTTTTTTCTTACATATAATATATATTTTAATATATTTTTAATACTACCGTTTTATTCACGATTCAACTATAACTAAATTATTAATTCTTGAGCTATACTTTCACTAATTTAATTATATATTTGGTGGGGTTTGTCCATTTTACTTGGCCAGCTACCATTTTGCGACGAAGTTACAAGGCAAGTTATGTATCTTTAATCAGTGGCGGAGCCACGTTTTAGTGAGGGGGTGCAGATATTTCAAAAGCTTTATATACAAATTTGTTTTTTAACTTTTTTCCTCCCTTAATTTTTATTTTTGACCTCCAAAATTTTTTAAATCTTGTATTTTTAAGGGGGACTCATGTTGTGCACTCTCTAAGTTTTTGCAAAAGTTATATTTATAAGTATAATATTTTGAATATTTATATTTTAGTCCTAAATTTTAAACCTCTTTTTCACTTTAGCCCCTATTTTTTTGGCTAAAATTATAATTTTAAATATAATATTTTAAAAATTTATATTTTATCCCTAAATTTTAATTTTTTTTTAAATTTTAACCTTTACAATATTTTAAAATTTATATTCTCTGACCAAAGAGTCCTAGATTTGTCACTGTCTTTAATGAAGCCCTCATTCAATTAAAAAAACAAAACAGAATGAAAAGTCCACGTGATGAAAAAGAGGAGGGGGCGGACGGAGGAGAATGAAAAGTCATAAGGCAACTTGTATGCAACTCAGCTAAATGCTAAAGATCATCTAGACTTTTACGGTTCAAATCAACTTTTTTGAATCAACTTTTTTTTTTTCTAAAATAAAAAAGTTACAATTCATTTTAATCCGATGAATCAGCCTAATCCAGTTGTGTATCTTAAGTGGAGTTGTGTTGGTTTAATTGGATTATGCTCACTCCTTAGTAAGGTTTTAAAAGTCTGATCCTAGATAGGAGTGGTTAAACTAATTTATTTTAAAATATTAAAAAAATTATATATATAATTAAAGATTATAAACACAAATTCATAAATTTAATTGAAAATAAAATTTAATTGAAAATAAAATTTAATATTAAATTACACAAAACAACATCTACAATAATAAGTTTATAGTAAAAATTGATCAAATAATAAAGAAATATTATTAATAAATATAATATTCGTTTATATCAAATTAATCAAATACTAATATATTAAAATTTTCACTAAAATTGACTGATCTGTAAAATTAATTTCTTCATTATTTGACTATAAAATAAGTAAAATTAAAACAAAAAAAATTTCAAGTGAACTGATTCAATTAGTTTATTTAACACATGTAATTGGTTAATTTGATTGATTCTTGGCCGTTCGACTAATTTTTAGCTAGTTCAATTACTCATCAATTTTAGTAATTATTTCAGATTGATTATCTCTCTGATTTTTGATCCAATCGTTTATGCAATAGAAGGCCTAATTTTTAGAGTAAAAGAAGTAAATGTTTATGTACAGTGTGGTGTGGGGTGTGTGTATGTATATATATTTATATATGAAATTTGGATATAATTCATTGTCCTCCTAATGAAAGGTTGATGATATCGTTTCTTACAAATATCTTTATAATTTTTTTTAATCATAGCTACATGCTTATTTGAAGAATTTCTTTTTTTTTTGGGTTAATTTGTTGGTTATATAAATGTACTGTTTCAAAACCTTAAATTTTTCATTGTAAAAATTGTGACAAATAAAAAAATTAAATTGAAACAAACGATTAAGAGTTAAATTAAAATACTTAATTTTTTAAAAATTAAATTGAAATAACTTTAATCTTTTAAGTACGAACTTAATAATTTATTCTAATTAATAAGGCCAGCTTACATAAAAAAGACAATCCAAAAATTCAAGAATATTAATTCACACAAAATAATTAAAAAAAAGAGAAAGTGGGGGGGGGGGAGGGTAGTAAGCCAAAAACACATGACATTTATGGACACTAATTGGTCCCAGTACTTAAACCATCGATATCTGATGTTAGCTATTTGATTGCGATTAAATGATTGACGATAAATAATTTTAAGTTATTTACTGTCAGTTATCTAGTGTCCAAGATCCATGTTGTCTTGATTTAAATTTATAGGAGAATATAATTAAACTCACAAAAATCAAAGTTCTTCATGAATCCCATGAACTCAATACTGTCGATGCCAATCTCCAAATGATATGCAGCCAAATGGTAACTTCTTCAAATCCGTTCCATCACATTTTATTTCCTCTAATTTCCCTCAGTTTTTCCATAGCAGTATTGGAATCAAATGGTAACTTCTTCAAATTCAGGCAGCCAATTATGCTGACAAGTTTTAGAGAAGGATAAGGCAAAGCCTTCTTGTATATGCTTCCAACCAGAGTCTTTTTTTGTTTTAAATCGTAAATCCACCGTATCTAAATTTCTATCTTTTGTTGCCAAAATGTTACTTGAATAAATAATAAGGTTAAATTGAGATAGATATAATTTTTTAAAGACTAAATTGATATACTTGAAATCTTTTAAAAACTAAATTAAAATAGTTGTAATCTTTTGGATTCAAAAACATTCATTTATTTTAAATAATAAGACCAAACTGCATGAGGAAAAAAAAAAAAGGCAAGCTGAATATTCAAGAATATTAATGTACACAAGCCCACATGATAAATTAGGAGCAGATATTTGGTCCTTATAGTAAGTCATACAAAGTCATATTCCACTTATCAATTCAAGTGCGGGAATAATAAGCAGAAATATTCCTAAAGCCTTAATATATACCTGTCTTCTTTCTCATGGCCTTCAAACAAGAGATTTATGTAGTTTAATTTAAAGGAGAAGTAAACTCAAAAACCAATGCTCTTCCCAGTCCCACGAGCTCAACTAGAAAGTCAATCTGAAAATAATAAGAAGACAATTCAATATATATAATTAAGTAGCGTTTATACAGCAGTAAAATAATAAAATATTAATATGAGAATGTGTTTACCTCTGCTCTTGTGTAGTACACTTTAATAATAGGATTGGAAAATCGAGTGGAATTTGTGTTTGACAGCTGGGTCCTCCCATGCCAAATTGTCCCACCACCATACACTTCCTCTAATTTCCCTTAGTTTTTCAATGGGAATGTTGGAATCAAATGGTAACTTCTTCAGCTTTCGGCATTTATGGATTTCAACAACTTTTAGCTTCGGAAAAAGCAAAGCTTTCTTGTAGATGCTTTTAAGCCTTGGAAGAGTCCCCAACTCCAACCTTACAAGAGAAGAAAATATATTATCCTCATTCTCTGTATCTTCTGTTCCTCCTTTTATCACTTCCTCCAATGCATAGCAACAAGTGATTTTAAGATCTTCAAGGAGCGGAGCATACTTGAGCCATGTCAAATGAACAATTGAATGGCAACTGTAAATAGTCACTCCACGAAGCATGCTTAGATAACATGTGTTAAAAATGGAAGAATCTTCCAGAATCTTACACATGTTTTCCAACTTAATTTCACGCAAGTGCTTCATTCTTGACATAGATGCTAATAATGATGGCATATTAATTGGGGTGTACATGTCTTGAAGATTTAGGTCTTGAGTGCAACTTCGCAACTTGGTTGACTCAAGCAATTTCATGAGGCCATTTTCAGTTTTTATTTGTATATGTAATGCCTCTAGGTTTAGTAGGGACTCCATCTTCTGAAGGAAGTCTCTCTCTTCTCCAAGACTTATTTTTTCAACATTGTAAACAATAAATCTCAACACTCTTAACTGTTTGAGACTTGATAACACCTCCAATGGAGTAATTTTATTATAATAGCCTTGTATATCCAAACTAAGAAACGTCAAGCTTCTCAAGTTCTTCAACTCAATGGGAAATTCTAAAGCCCCCATGTATCCGCCCAAAGAAATATATTCCAAAAGAACTAAACTACCAATTTCTGGTGGAAGCTTTACAGTGCTATAAGTGTCAAACGACAGATCCAAGACTTTTAATTTGTTCATGAATTGAATACTTGGCAAAACTTCCACAATCCCTTTAAGCATAAGGGTTTTGAGATTTGGACAAGGGTTGGTTGGGAAATACAACTCACCATGTTGCATGATTAAAATTCTCTCAACAATTTTCCATGTATCAACATCATTTTGGGACATTGCCAATGCATCTCCTTCTACTAAAATCCTTTTTTTGTTTTTATCTTGATCACGTGCTAACCACAATGCTAAGTCTCGAATAACATCATGCATCTTAACTGTGCGTCTCATATAAAGATCATCTTCAACACTTTCCAACAAGCATGATTGCTTCAACTTTTCAATCACAGACTCACCATGACCACATATGTCTTGTATACTCTTTGTCACATCTTTATCAAGAAATCCCTCTGCTATCCACTTATCAATGAGATCAAGAACTTGAATCTCATGATCTTCTGGATACAATGCACAATACAAGAAACAATTTTTATGTATTTCATCTGGCAGTCGATCATAGCTAAACTTAAGGATGGAAAACACCTCCTCAAAATCTAGAGCGGTCTGTGGAGAACTTGTTAAGTAATTTCTTGAGTATTTCCATGCTTCCACACTCTTCACGCCAGCCATAGCTCTCCCGACTACAGTCAACGCAAGTGGAAGTCCTTTACATTCTGCTACCATCTCCTCTGCTAGCTTTGGAATATCAGGGTGCACCATTAGAGTTTCATCACCAACCTTCATGTAGAATAACTCTAATGCTTCTTTCTCTGTCAGAATTTCTACTTTGAATGTTCTTTGAGCCTGCATTTTTGTGCACACATCCTTAAATCGTGTTGTGAATAACATTTTGGATTGAAAATCAGCATCCTTAGGATGTGGCACTCCCACCTTGTTCAAGTCCAATGTCTGCCACATATCATCCAATAAAAGAACAAATTTCTTCCCTTTCAAGACTTCATAAATCTTTGCACTTTTTTCTTCTAGGTTACTACAATCATTCCAAGTATTATCTCCAATCCTTAACTTTTTTCTGATATTGTCCATAATACCATCCATGTTAGGATCTTTGGATATCACTGCATATATCACAATATCAAAATCTAACCTTTTCTTACCAAGGTCATTGTTAATTCTCTTCAAAAGGGTAGTCTTCCCCACCCCACCCATTCCATATAAACCAATGACCCCAACATTCTCTTCTTCAATGCTATTCCACACTTTATCAACCATATGATCCAACCCTATTGTCTTGTCAAGAGGCATCTCTATAGGCCTAGGTGGTAGCTTGTGAGCAATTTCAACATCCTTACTAATGAACTTTTCTCCCTTAGTTATTACTTCATTTACGTGCTTGAGCATCTTAACAACATTTTTTCCCAACTTGTAACTTGATAAGCAATTCTTTGAACAACATGTATTTAGACATTTGGTTTGAACTTCTCGTTCTCCTTGAACTTGAATGTCTTCTATTTCCTGTTTAAATATAAGATTATAATTGTTAGCTTCAAAATTTTCTCATCTTTTGTTTGTGGGGTACTTTAAGGTATGCGTATATACTATCAAATCAAGTTTCCATGTGCACATGATATATAAGCTCTGCTATATATATACAATTCGCTGTGCTATACCAGATTTCTTGGAATAAGAAAGACTAGTGACAGACACTGTAATCATATAGCCTAATTGCAATATCCTACTTAATGAAAAAGAAATTATAAAAGCCTTGGTTTTTTAGTCCTATTGCAATATATATATATATATATATATATATATATATATATATATATATATATATATATATATATATATTGATTATAGTCTAAATTTAACAATTTTGACTATGTGAAATTATTAAAATACCCTTCCTATTATTAATATCTATGTTTTTCTTCTTGTCTTCTCCATAACTATCGATGCTTTGCTATCTATATTAGAAATCAATAAACGAACAAGTGCTTTCATTTCATCATACTATGGAATATTACTCCCCCGATTTTCCTTATTCTTTTGATCCAAGATCCAATTTTTAACAATTATTGCATTCCATCATGAAGAGACTTTTGATAAATATAGCTCGTGAATACTCATTTTGTTTTACAGATATTAATTTGATTGTAAGTTAATGGATTACTGGAATACAAATTTTTGGGTGTAAGGGAACTGAAGAAAATGTTAGCACAACCTACAAGATTATATCCCCAAGTTATTTTTCAACCACAAATAAAAAAATGAGATTAAAAAACAAATCATGATAAACTGAAGGTGAAAGTGAAACTTGTATAAGAAAAGATCAAACACGTCAATTTAATCATTGAAAAATTGTATTTGTCTCAATATCATTCTTTCATCTATCAAAATAATATTTTGGAAACAACATATTCGAAATTTGGTAATAGCAGACTTAGTGATGTAGGAACAAATACTATTTTTTAAGGATTAAATTAAACATTTAATTTTTAATTAAGGAGCTAGAATGAGATAATTATAACATTTTAGGGGCTAAATCAATAATTTCATTGATGGCGTTGGAGTATATTAAGAGTAGGCAAAGACAACAAAGGGCCTTATAATGATATAATTAATACCTTTAATGATTTTCTCAACAAAACTGGACTCCGAGATCTTAGTTTCATAGGACCTAAATTCACCTAAACTAATTGTAGACAACCTGGTATTATTATAAGAATCCACATTGACAGAGCCCATTCCATGTTTAGCTGGCTTCAACTCTTCCTTCAAACCAAAGTTATTAAACTCCCTTGAATGACCTCAGACCATTGCCCATTGCTTCTAAGAATGCAACACTCATTAAACACTGGTCCTAGGCCTTTCGAATTTGAGATCTTCTAGATGAAATACTTGTCGTTTGTGCCCTTAAAAACATCAATTTGGTCTTCCATTCCTCTAACCTTGAATGCACCACTAACCTCTACCAATCTGCTTTGACTTCTTGGAATTTTGAAAACTTTTGCAACATATCTAAAGAAATAAAATAAATAAATAAATGAAGCAAGACTTATGGTATTCAAAAATTATTAGGAACCTCAAACAATTCCCACCCAGTAAACCTGGAACTCAATCTTCAAAACTACCTCAAACAATTACTTGAAGACGAGGAAAGCCTGTGGCTTATGAATTCCAAACTTCAACTTGGGTGACAGAAATACAAAATTTCTACAACTTACTATGCTAAACAAAAGACACTAACACAAAATTATCCATCTTCAAAAATCAAACCAAACTTGGATCTCTAACCCCAAAGAAATTGAACTAGAACTGTTTTCATACCTTAAATCCATCTATACAGAAAATCAAAATCTCAATGAAGCACATCACCATGACTTCTCCTTGAGTAGCTTTTGAAGCATCATCCATCCTTTCATTTAAGTCTTAGTACACTATTAGATGAAACTAAAGTAAAAAAAGCACTTGATAGCCTGAGCCCTTTCAAATCTCCAGGGGAGGACAAATTACATGTTTTTTTAATTAGAAAAACTGGGAAATTACTAAACATAAACTCATCCTGGAAATTAGAAACATCTCTGAAAATTTTATACCTTCTTCTTAGGTATGACTTTACTTTGCCTTATTCCCAAACTTGACAACGCACACCAAGGTGCCAAAATTTTGGTTAATAGACTTAAGCTCCTAATTCCTTCTCTCGTTTCACATTTTTAGGGAGCCTTCACCCTAGGGAAAGACTCCTTTGATCTCTTTATTATTGCACATGAAACCATGCAATCTATGTATAATTCTAAAAGCAAGGAAGTTGGCTTATATTAAAATTAGACATTAGGAAAACCTTTAATTCCATTGAAGTTCATTGAAAATGTCCTGTCCCTTTACAACTTTCCCCAAAGCTTTATAAACATACTCTCTTGCTTAAAATATGTAAATTAGATCCCTATTATTAATGGGAAAAAAACTTAATCCTTTACCCCTTGATTTAGAGGCATTAGACAAGGAGGCTCTATTTCCCTCTATATCTTCGTCTTGGCAAAGGAATACTTGAGTAAACTCATTGGGGAAAGAATCTTAATCAAAGAATGGACACCCTTTAAATTCCATAATAACCCTTTACCAATATCCCATTTACTTTTTGCATGACATTATGCTTTTCAGTAAGGCTACTCCTAGCAACCTCCAAGCAATTCAGGATGTTTTAACTATCTTTTGTGCCATTACTGGAATGCACATTAATTCGGATAAATCTAGACTTTGGTTTTCAAAAAACAGTCTCCCCCAGTTTGCTTACTAGTATACAAAATAGACTAAACATCAGAATTACGAATGATCTTGGCCTATAATTAGGATATTCCCTCAAACCAAGTTATAAATCTAATGATTTTAACTTTGTGCTTGAAAAAATTGATAAAAAACTACAAGATTGGAAGGGAAACCTACTCTCCAAATTAGGAAGAACAAAACTTATAAACTCTACCATCCTTAATATCTCTAACCACTACATGAAACCTTTACTTCTTCCTCAAAGCATCCTTAAAAACTAGATAACAAAATTAGAGATTTCTTTTGGGGTCATTCCTCCGACAATAGCAAAATATACACCCTAAACTAGAATGAGATAGCCTAAAAACCTAGGGGGTATGGGCAATAGAAAAGCTTCTCACCAAAACAAAGCGGTGCTACTTAATCTTATCTAGAAATTCCATAAAAAAAAATCCTCAAAAAAAAAGCTCTAATATTTTCATTTCAAAATATGGAGCTACCTTTGCAAAGAGAAAATCTTACCCTTCCTTTATTAGTAAAGGTGTTAAAAAACTTCTCCTCCTCTACAACTCCTTTATTAGAAAAGTTATTGGTGATGGAAACAAAACAAATTTATGGTATGATAATTGGATTGGGCAAACTTTAAAAGAGGATATCTATGGCCCTCTACCCTAACTAGATGAACATAAGTTTGTTAGCTTAATCCTTATTAAAATTCAAGTGGATACCATGGAAGCTAGATGACCTGCCATTCCTCCTTACGCTTGATAGCACCCTCCAAATTACAGCTCAACCTATAAATCAAAGTGATTAACCAATCCCTAACAGAGAAATGTGGAGCCTCACCACTAACAAAACCTTCACCACTAAATCAGCCCACCTCTTTATTATTAAGCAAACAATTATGGAAAACCTGAGTTCTCATCCTTTGGAAAACCTATCATGGATTTGGAAAATTCCTTGCCATCCTCGTGAAATGTTATTTACTTGGCAAGCTTACAGAGAGAGTTTTCCTACAAAACTCAATCTCTTAAAAGCAAATTGTGTTGCTAACAACCTTTGCCCCCTTTGTGACAATGAACCTGAAATGCATATTCAAGCTCTTTGAGACTGCCACCTTGTCAAACAAGATGGTCTTCCTTTCATATGCCTCCTTGCTTCTTTGATAAACCTCTAAATCTTTGGATTAAGGAAAACATGGAAAATAACACCCTTACAATTAATATCCCTTGGCAAGTGATTTTCCTTTATGCAATGAGGTCAATACGGCTAATTAGAAACCAAAAGATCTTTCAAGACATTGATCCTAATGAAAATAAATTTAAGTTCCCTATCTTATTTAAAGCAGTTGAATTCTGGACCTCATGCCCCATCCTTACCCTTCAAAACCCACTTCTTTGTCCTCCTTCCTTGGTTCTGGCATGGAAAAAACTTGATTAGCATTGGTACAAACTAAATATTGATGGTTTATCTACGTAGAATGAACTTGCTACTTGGAGAGTAATCAGAAATGATCAAGGATGCTGGACTATTGGATTCACCAAGTTTCTAGGAAAAGGATCTTGTTTGATGGTAGAAACATGCACTTTTTTCTTGGACACCATATAACCAATATCTGTTTTCTCTTATGGCTGATGTCATGCTTATTTATGATTGCAACTTTCTGCTCTCCAACTTTGAAGGGATTAAACTCTCCAAAGTCAATAGAAGGCAAAACACTTGGTGCTATGGCAAAAGCATGAAGAACATCCAGAACTTCTTTAAGAACCGTTATATGCCTTTCCCGTTTTGTGATTCAACAATATGTGGCTAAACTAGCAAATCATTAGCTTCTTTACTTGTTGCTTCTATACTAGCTTTGATATGTCTGTACTAAACTTCTAATTCCCTTTTGTTATTGTTATGCCTGCTTGTAGTTTAAACCTTATTTTGCTATATTTATAAATTACTTGTTCACCAAAAACAAACATGGTAAAGAAGGAGAAGACATGATATGGTGGCAAGCATGTAATAATTTCATAAGAGTTTCACCCGTAATTTGTAGACATATTATTAATGATGATGATGGAGTTTTAAATTCAAAGAAAATTAATTGGAAAGATTGATGCAACTTTAAAGAAAGTGGATTTGAAGGTGGAAAAATAGCAGAGATGTGAGAATTTATAATATGATAGAAAATTGGATCAGAATATTGATAATTAAAACTGGATGAAACTGTGGTTGAGGGAGCTCAGAAAAATTTCAGGGAAAATAGAAAATAACTTCAATTTTTAATGAATGTAAATGGATCCAAAAATATCACTAGTATTCCTAAGTTCCCAATGAATTAATTGGAGGTCATGGATAGAGTAATTAAAGATAAAAGAAAAGAGGAAAATAAGTATTAAATAATAGGAAGGATAATAAAGAAAACAATTATGTAGTTTATTAATTCACTAAAGTTTATTAGGACAAGAAAGTTTCTGCAAAAACAATCAACATAACCATTGTGATATAAGTGCATAATGTATGGTCAATAAGTATGAATGGGTAAAAACATATACCCCAAAAAGGAATCAAAATATGAAATGCCACATTAATGTTCAAGACAAATTGCTATTGACGTGTATGAAGATAGTGACAATTAAGGATACAAACATCATTAGAGCAATATATTTAAAAAAGAAAAAAAAACAGTTATGTAGTTTATTGATTCAATGAAAAATGTCTAATCAAAAAATTGTAGACAAGATTGGGCTATAATCAGAACTAGAATTAATAGGGCCTATGCAAATGCTAACTAGTTAAACCTTTTCCTAGACACAAAATTCTTACATCTTTCTAGATTAACCTATGATCACTATCCACTCTTACTTACCACACAACCATACCACAATAGGGGCCCCAAACCTTTTAAATTTAGACCTTCTGGATGACTCATCAAGATTTTAAGTGTTTAACTACAACAATCTAGCAAAATGATAATTTTTATCTAGACTCAACTATTAAAAAAATTTCAAAAGAAACTTCAAACCTGGAACATTGAAACATTTGGCAACTTACTCTTTGAAATTAAAAGAACCAAAGCTAGGCTTTCTGGTGTATAGAAAGCCATTTCGTTCAGTAGAGACTCCCAACTCTTAAAGCTAGAAGCTGACATTCAATTAAAACTCATGCATCTTCTTGAAAATGAGGAAAATCTCTTAAAAATGAAGTCTAGAACAAACTGGCTTAGTCTAGGAGATAGAAACACTTCTTTATTCTTCACCTCAGTCCAAGTCAGAAGAAGGAAAAATAAAATAACCTACCTGCAGAAATCTAATCAATCTTGGACCAATGATCAAATTGAAATCATGAAAATGAATTTTGGACAAATTTGGTTAGCACCTACTCTCCTTCGCAAGGTCAAAATAACTTATTGGATCAACCTCTTCCTGACTATTCTTTCCCTAAAATCCAGGACGATCTTCACCGAAGTTTAGCTAGAACTCCAGATGAGCAAGAATCAAACTACCGTTAATGAACCAACACCCTTTAAAATCCCAGAAAAAGATAGTCTTCACACCATATTTTACCAACAAAACTGAGATTTCATAAAAGAGAATTTTTTTTTGAGATTTAAAATTCTTTTTCTACTCAAACTCTCTATAACTCTTGGGGAAACACTTTGATCTATCTTATTCCAAAGATCGATAACCTTTTCTTAGTTTCTCATTACAGACCTTTAGGCTTGTGCACAATGAACTATAAGCTTTTAACGAAAATCCTTACAAAGAGAATTAAACCCTCCTCCTTTACTTTATCTCTCCTTTCCAAGGGGCTTACACTCTCAAAAGACATTCTTCTGATCGTTTTCTAATAGCATAAGAAACTCTAAACTCCATGAAAGCTTCTAAGGCCAGAGAAGGTTGGTTTATAGCCAAGATTGATATTAAAGAAAAGCTTTTGATAAATTTTCTAGAATTTCATTTGTAAAATCCTTAACTTATTAAACCTTCCCGCTAGCTTGAAAAACCTTATCAACTCTTGCCTAACAACTGTAAAATATACCCCATTGTTCAATGGCAAAAAACTGAATTCTTTCAATCCTTGTAGAGAAATTAGGCAAGTAGGCCCTTTATCTCCATACCTTTTCCCCCATCAATGGAATACTGAAACAGTTTAATTAATAGAAAAGTTCAAAAGAAAGATTGGTGCCTATTCTCTTTTAAAAATAAAGAGCCAAGAATTTCTCATATCTTCTTCGTGGATGATATACTCCTCTTTGGCAAAGCTAACACTAAAACCTTTTGATGCAATGAATGATATGCTCATCACTTTTTGTGAAATTAGTGGTATGGAATTAAACCTTGAAAAATCAAAGATATGGTTTTCAAAAACTGTTAGTGACAAAACCATAGAAATCTTTAAATCAAGTTACGATATTAAACATTCAATTGATCTTGGAAAATACCTTGGGTTCCCTCTCAAGCAAAATGACAAAATTTATGACTTCAATTTCCTAATTGATAAAATTAACACAAACTTGCAAGGTTGGAAGTCACAACTCCTCTAAAAAACTGGTAAGACTGAATTGTTAACTTGAAACATTACTAACCTTTCAGGTCTAGTCTTTTTACTACCAAAGAGCATATATGCCACCATAGTTAAAAGGATGAGAAACTTCTTCTATGGCCACAATCAGGGGGCTAGGAAAATTCACACTATTCATTAGGATAAAATATATATGCTTTCCTAAACGTTTTAGAGGTTTAGGGCTGAGAAAATCAAAATTGAAAAAGAAAGTGCATATTCTGAATCTAACTTAGAGGAGACTAATAACTCTTCTGATCAACCTTTGGCAAAAATTCTGACTAACAAGTATGGACTAGCTCTTTCTATTAAGAAGCCTAACATCTAACAACATCTTTACTTACATAAGTTTGTTAAAAGTTTTCCCTTTTTATAACTCCAGCATTAGAATAGTAATAAGTGATGGTCAAAGTACAAATTTCTAGTTAGATCCCTAACTCCAGCATTAGAATAGTAATAAGTGATGGTCAAAGTACAAATTTCTAGTTAGATCCCATGGCCCACTCCCATAAAATGAAGATAATCGTACGGTAGACTCTATCATTCAAAAAAATATGCTTCACAACACCTAGAACTTAAATAATCTCCCTTTCATCCTCCCCAAAGATTTACATCTGTAGATCATCTCACAACCCCTTCCACAAAACATTCTCACCCTAGAGATAAAAAGGTTTGGAACTTAACTCATAATGGCATCTTCACATCTAAATTAGCCTATCTTCATATTCTAAAAAACTTTATTGTGCCCTTGAATACTCACCAAGATAGAACTTTTAATCAAAACTATGCTTGGATCTGGAAATTTGCTTGTCATCCTAAAGAAAAAAAATTTCTCTGGCAATCAGTTTTTAGAGGCCTAACTACAAAAATTAGACTTCAAAAAGCCTCTTGTACAAGCAATAACTCTTGCCCAGTTTGCCAATCCTCTCTTGAAACCCACCTCGATCGTCTTAGAGAGATTGCAACTTCTCTGATTTCTTCAATTAAAACTATCAGATCTGGTTATTCACTAATGCTACAAATAACACTACTAGCCATCTAAATATCCCTTGGAAGATCATTTTCCTCTATTCTATTAGAGAACTATGGATTTCTAGAAATAAATTTGTTTTTCAATCCCTTGTTTCCTCAAATTTTATCATTAAAAATCAAATTCTATGTAGACCTGCAGAATATTTTTCTTCCATATCACAAAAAAAACCCTTCTATAATCCCCTCAAACTCAGTCTCAGGCTTTCCAATTAACAATTCTTCTTGGATTAAACCACAATTTGGATGGGAAAATTAAATGTTGATAATTCGGCAAAAAATAACCTTTTAGCAGCTGGTAGAGTTATTAGAAATGAAAGAGGTGAATGGACTTTAGCATTCTCAAAATTCCTTGGATCTGGGACTGCGACCTTGGTTGAGACTTGGTCTTTATTTTTAGGACTGGAAATCGCCATCATTCTGGAAATTAAATACATTGAAATCAAAACTGATAGTCAAAAAAATTTCAACCTTGTTCAAAGTTCATCATATGAATTTCATCCTTTGGCTATTGTAATATCAAATTGCAGACATCTTCTCAGTTGGTTTGACGACTACAAGTATCACAAAATCTCGAGGGCAAAGAACACATTTGCAGATCTCCTAGCAAAGAAAGCCAGAGAAAGGAGAACTCCTTTGAGATCCTTCATTGTGCCCCTCTCCCTTTGTTCTAAATGCTTATGTTGAAGAACTTTGATACCCTCTTGCTATCAAACACTGATGCAACCTCTTCCTCTTTATGTGTTCTGTTGCTTTTATTTTATTACTATTTTGTATATCTCTTCTGCCACTGTAAAACTATAATGCTTCTAGTCCTAGGAAGCAAACTGCTTGTCCTTGCTTTTATGTTATAAAATTTCTGTTTCACCCCCAAAAAAAGAACTTTTTGATATATAGATAAAAATTTAAAAAATTTTCAAAATTCTTCATCGATCCTTGACATTAATAACTATAATGATGCCATACTGCATCAAACTCCACGTGGCAAACCATTTTTCACATTTCGTTCCTACATTTTAGTAAATCCTATTTGGGAATTAATTCTTAATGTGTCTTTTTATTTTTGAAAAAAAAAGAAGAAGAGGAAATTACGCAAACTTTACTTTTGGTTTGGCTAAATGACACATAGTAATCAACCTCTAGTTAGAAATATTGTACTCAACACTCAACTCCCATCTAATTTATTTTCTGTCAGCACAATATGTGTTCCTTTTAATAACATCATTTACTTTCTTACTAAAATAAAGCCAGTTTCTTATTAGATGGTAAAGTTAACTTAATTATTTTACTGTCATATTAAAAGTAAAATTACATCATCATGTTGTGTCGAAAGATAGTGATTTGGCAGAAAGTAAATTAAAAGGGAGGTTTTTGATATAAAGGAAGGTTATATGTATACTTATGTATTTATGAAAATGTTAGGACAGTTGAATGTAATATTTAATATTAGATGGGTGTTAATTATAATTTATAATTTAACCAAATTTCAAGAGATGTTAGTGTAATTTAACCAAAAAAATCTGTTAACATTTGTTAAAATTCAGGAGATTTCTTAATCAGTGGCATGAGTACCATATATATATATAGATATGTATATATATGTACGTGTATGTGTAGATACATTTTAAATTAAAAATTAAATAATAATATCAAAATAAAAGTTAAGGCAATTAGAATTAGAGCAAGATTTGATTCTTATTACCTTTGGAAGAGAATCAACTTGTTTCATCCATCCACTAACTTCCCGTGTCCTCTGCATCTCCCCACCATTCTCAGCGTCATCAACTTTTCTCTGCAAATCTTCTCTCTTTCTTTGAAGCTCTTCCCATTTATCTTTCAATGACTTTAAATTCATCTCTAAATCATTAATATAAGCAGCTTTTTCGTTGGCACGACCACACAAACACTTTGCAATGTCCCATATTATTCCCACCACTTGATCCATAATTTCTGTCTTTGATTTATCTTTCAAACACAGCTAGGCTCTTCCATTTATCCAAAAGCACAAAACAAAATGGCCAAAAAGTTAGAGCATTTTTATAAATTTTAGGGTAGATTACACAATTTATAGGACTCACCGTACATATATTGTAATCTAGTGTCTTTACCAAGGAACCTTATCATATCCATTTATCAAGAAACATTATTTTATAAATATTTTTAAATCTTATTCTACGCTCCCATATTATTAAAATTATGTGTTATTGTTTAATGTGTGCAAAGATATACTTAATAGCTTATCTAGCTACTTGTAAGTAAGATTGTTAAACTCGAAAGTTTACCTAAACTCGAAGAGGTGGGTAAATTTGAAACATGAATTCAACTCTTAAACTTGTAAGAGTTTATATATATATATATATATATGTTTTAACACAACAAAACTATAATAACAAAGACAGTATGTTAAGTCCTAGTTCCTAAATAAATTTTTAAGAATTATATTCATTTGGTATTAATATGTTTATTTTCTTTAAAAATGAAATAACTGAGAACAACTACTAACTCAATATATACACAGACAAGAAGCCCCATAGAACTAAATATTAGAAATCATTAGTGATCAGTTAGTATTTTAGTAGTCTTTGTACATGTAAAATTAAATTTTCTTAAAATAGATTTTAAAAGATAGTTATGAATATTTAAAGTAATTTTGAAAATTGCAAATCGACTTGTAGCACCCTGAAATCTACTGCTTTTGACCTTTGATCATATCTCCTAAACGGTAAAGAATTTTTTAATGAAATTTTCTCAATAAAAACTAGACTCAAATATTTTACGACAATATATCATTTACTTAAATGGAATTTAAATGAGAAATTTATGAATGTTTAAAGTAAAATTAAAAACTGCAAATCATCTATTAGCATTCGAAAGTTTGACTATTTTTTACCTCTGGCAACTCTTTTGTTCATATCTCCTAAATCGCAAAATTTTTTTTGAACAAAACTTGTTTCTTTGAAACTAAATTTAGAGATCTTTCCAAAGATATGTTATTTGTTTAAAACGGAATCCAAATGAAAAAGTTATGAGTGTTTCAATTAGGCTATACTGTGCAAATTAACTCGGCGAACTTGGTTAAACTCAGCAATTTTGAACGATTTTAATCGATTTTGACTTGCATTTGACCTTTTTTGAGTTTAAGACCAAGTTTAAACAATTTAGGTACCTAAGATCATAAAATTGTCTGATTTTATGAGTTAAACAACTATGCTTGTAAGTTTAATAACAAAAATCAAAAAAGAAATTTGCTTATGTATATGTATGTATTTTACTTTTAAAATATGCACAATTTAGAAAATTACACTAAATCAAGGCCGTACGTCGTGAAATTTTTAGGACGAATAAATAATATGTAGAGAAGTATAAACTTATTAAGTCTTGAACTTGGAAATTTTGATTTTTATGAAAATAATATTTATAGTTGAGTAATTTGTCTAATTAATGAGAAAAGAAGCAAGAGACTTTATTTTATGCCCAACACACACACATCTACATGATTACCTTTTGAAGGAATTGAACTGAGTTTCATCAACTCTTGTCTTGAGATCTTCTCTTCAGAACTTGAATAGCACGTTAGTCTTCCAATATATGTCAATCTCATGCTTCTTCGATCTACTTTCAAGTCAAGTTAATTATATATTTGGGGCGTCGCCCTTCCCATATATACCAGAATGATCAGATGCTGCATCTCCAGGGAAAAAGAAAAGGATGCTAAGCTGGCATTCATAGATCTAAGAATAAGAGCATATATAAACGACAAAAAAATGACTAATTTTATACTATTTCATTTTTGTTTTTTCCATGGATTTATGGAAGAATGATCCCAAGAATGAGATAGCCAACAAGCATGGATTATTGCAAATCAAATCACTTGGCCAGCTAGCATTTTGTAACTCATTTTTGCTTGTAGGGAGAATGATACCAAGAATGAGATAGCCGACATGCATGAATTATTGCAAGTCAAATCACGTGGCCATCTAGCATTTTGCAACGAAGTTACAAGGTACGTTTCATTTATATGATATGCACCCAAAAGAAAAAGGACAGTTAAAAAGCAAATCCACTTAGACCACTGATCAAAGGAGGTGGCATCGTTAAAAGGACAAATTCATACCTAACTTTCTTAGTTATAGCCAAATAATTTTAGTTTTAAACTTTAAAATGTGACTCTCTCTCTCTCTAAAAACTAAAAACGTTAAAAATGAAAAAGCAACAAAGCTTGATAGGTATGTTGTTTTGGAATAATGCATTTTAGAAATAGTTTTGGAAAATTTATTTTCATAAATGACAAAAAGAAAATTTAATATTAATTAAAATTTAAAATTAGACTGGTCATTAAATCGATAAAAATATAAGTTTAAAAATCAATTAGTATTGTGACCCGTGCGATGCACGGTGTAATACCCGTTAAAAAAAAATTCTGTCTGTTTAAATTTTTACGTAAATTTTATTATCTTGGTTGTGTATGATGTTGAAAATATGAATTTTCAGTTATAAATTGAATAAATTGCGAGATATAATGAATGGTACGATATGGAATTTATCTCATTAAGTAAAATACAATTCAAAAGTGGAATCTAGAATGTATAGTTGAAAGTGAGACTGGTAGATGAAACTGGTAGATGAAAGAGTATAGGAGAACGGTAGATGAAATAATATAGGAGAATGGTAGATGAAAACTGGTAAGTGAAACTGGTAGATGAAATAGTATAGGAGAATGGTAGATGGAATAGTAGCAAATAGTACCATAACTTCTCCTATAAATATGTCCTTCCATTTCACTTCTAAACTCACACCTTCAAATTCTATTCTCTCCTCTCCTCTAATTCTTCTGATTCTGGTGTTAAGATTCTGGGTTATTATAAAAGTCCTCCTTTATAGCTTGGATTCGATGTGAGAGAATATTCTACTATACTCTTTTAAATTCTTGCAATAATTTAGAGGTTAAATTCTTAGTATGCTCTGTGGTTGCGGCCTTAGCCGATCTTCCATATCAGAAAAGAACTAACCTCGATTGTTTAAAAATTATTTATTGATTACTAAGATACTGTGAAGGTACTATATTTTTTACAAATACCTGTGTGATAAATTCTTAGTATGCTCTGTGGTTGCGGCCTTAGCCGATCCTCCACATCAGAAAAGAATTATTCTCAGTTACTTGAAATTATTTCTGATTGTCGCATATATAAATAGTACCATATTGTCACGTCCCAAAATTTGAGCACGTGACCGGCACGGAAAGTGAATTTCATTTCACCTTCGTAAGCCTATCTTTCTCTTAAAAATCATACAATTCTTTTTCATGCAACCAAAACGAGTTCTCTATACATACTACAATTACTCACATTACATCACTGAATGAACCTACCCGATTACAGAGATTTCTAGATTTATACAACTTAGAATAAAACTTAACTATTATACCTTTATCCTGAACAAATGAAAAGGTAATTATGGACTAAGGATCCATAATTCCTTGTTCCGATATTTACCTTCAGCTGTCAACTCTGAAAAAAAAATATCAATAAGAGGGGTATGAGCAAACCACGTGCCCAGTGAGTAGATAACACAATACTATGACAAAATAAAAATCATGCATCATAATGATAACATGCAGCAATCATACGTAGATCGATCATCATATGATATAATATTATTCATAATACTTCACAACAATATCCAAGTTAATCAAATGCATTTTAACAAAATTCAAAATTCACAACAGCAATCGATGAAATCAATTTCACACACAATTCTCGTACCAACCGGGTCGTCCAGAATACCTCTGGATCGTTGCCCGCGGCCCTCACCGCATCCACCCTTATCGCTCCATTTATATTCTCCACCCTTATAGCTTCATATAGATTTCTCCATGGGGTGCACCACCATGCCTTTCCTTTCCAATCAAACACAATCACAATCACATATAAAAACATCCTCAATCATAATCTTGAGCCACATACACAACTCAGTCATTTACAATTCAAGCCACAACATAATCAATGTGGTTCCAGCAACATAGTATGTATATAACATAACCCATAATATAGAACAATTATTCAACAATAACATACTTCAACTATCCGCATATGATTGAACTCAACAATCAGAGTATGATACATTTCAACTCAGTTTACATGTCATTCACAATCCATCATATAACCTCAATTCATGAGAAAATAAGAAAATATAATTATATACATCACCTGGCACGTTCCACAATTGTTTATGTCTCATCATCCCACATCATTCTCTTCAAACTTGGATATTCAACATATTTTCACTATGATGCAAAAAGTCAATAACAAAGATATTTAATCATAGCAAGTATTAACCCACTCACCTGGATTTCATGCTCTCAGCACTCCCACCTTGCACTTGACCATTCCAATCATCCTAACTTTCATAGCTTCATTCCCAAAGCAAAAATTGCATAAATGATTGATGAAGAAATTCCTTTGCAAGCATAATCGAGAGAGAGAGAAAGTGAAGCTACGGGAGGGAGAATGAGAAAAAGAAAAGAATAAGGAGAAGTGTATACGCGTAGGCCCCACCAATTTCTTTTTCGATAAAATCGCTCATAGCCACCTTAGCTTATAAGATTTGTTCACTTTAATCCCTCTCGATGTCTCAAACTCCACTTTAACCTCGAATCCATCATCTTTTCGGTACCGGACTCATAATTCATTCCCATAAGCTCTATTTTTCTTCTCGGGTTCCTACTTGGTCATTTCTCAAAAGTCCTCTATACTTTCTTTTCTTTTCACTTTAGTCCTTGAGAATTTGTAAAAATTTCCTAAATTAAAAATAAAAATTTCTATTCCCACATTTTCTTCACTAATTCAAAAAGAAAATTTTCCACGTAATTAAATTTTTCACTAAACTTCAAAATAGGCTTTAAATATTCATATAAATTCTTGGGATATTACACATACCGTACATATGAACAGTGTAGTATTTATGAATAGTATCATATCGTACATATAAACAGTGTCATATTTATGAATAGTATCATACCATATATATGAACATTATTGTACATATATATAAACAATACCGTATTTATGAATAGTATTATACCGCACATATGAATAGTACTATAGTTATGGACAGTACCACATATGCATATAAATAGTCCGTATATAAATCATGTTCACACGTATAGTTGTATAGTATATGTAAACAATGAATAGTATCATATACATTACTATATATGTGAACATCACATACATGGGTAGTATTGTGTATAAGGTTGAATTATTGTTATGTTTGTGATTGACGGAGAATGTTACAAGGACGGGTCCCTGTGTGGGAGTAAAAAGGGAGGAGTAGGAGATAATAAGAGTGGCAAATCATGTTAAACAAAAATTAGTTTCAATACAAAGAGTATTGAAAATATAGGGGTGAAATAAGGGAGGCATTTATGAAAGCAGTAATAAGGGAGGATGCGGCAGGGGCTGCGGGACAATGACCACCTTATGTGAATTGGACCCGAAAAATGTCTGGGAATTTAATTTGGAACTATATGATATGTTTTGTGATTTTATATGATTGTTTCTTATGTTAATGTGATAGAATAATATATTTCCTCACTGAGTAAAATATACTCATGCCATTCCTCCCCTCACAGATTTTCAAGAAGAAGTAGAGGCACAACCAGCTAATCGTTCGAGTCCTCAACCCCATTGATCAGGGTAAATATTTGTTATTATGTAAAACTTTATCAAAAGTATTCTAGTAGTAGCTCTGTAATTTGGGTAGGTAAATCTTGGACGAATAATGCTTGTTGAGAATATTATTTATTAATGAATAAATGTATATATTTGAAACATTTACTGTACTCTCTTTCATGATATAACATTTTTATATATATCAAATTGGTACGGAATTAGGCTTACGGTGGTGAGATAAAAGCTCATCTATCGTGCCAGTCACGTGTGTAAGTTGGAGGCGTGACACACGGATAATTTATAAATTTAAAAACTTTCGTAGCTTATAAAATAATAATAATTGAATGACCTAGAGTATTAACAAAATGTTGATTCAGCTCGTATACGAATTGTCCCCACAATGTACACATACTTTTGTTATATCTAAAAAAATAAAAAAAAAAAAAACACACACACACACATATATATATATATATATATATATATATATATACATGTTAAAAAACACTAATAGAAAGATGTAATAAATATACAATCAAATAAAGTAATAAATACAAAAAAATAAAATAATCAAAATACAAAAAGAAAAGAAAAAAAATGACAACAACAATACTCTGTATCTTCAATCTCAATTTCTATACCCTTGCTCTTAATAACGTTATTTGAGCTTTCTATGATAGGATCAAATTTATTGACCATCCTAATAACATCTAGAAGGAAATAATATTATTCGTATAAAGTTGGAATCAATAACAAATAAAACATAAGATAAAGACTAACCTACTAAATAGTCTTCGTTTGCAGCATGAATCAAAATATCACTGAATGAGCAAAACATGAAAATAGATTTTGGAATACTTAAATCATTTTTAACTAGTCGGGCATCAGTTGAAAATCGAAACTCAAGCTTGAATGGATGATTCGTTGTTCGATATCACTGTTAGACTTAACTATACTAAACATGAACATCACATAAATATTTCCTTCTATTATTTGACGCTTGAACTTATTCACATATGATCTCTTCACACAACTGTGTATGCGATCACCCTTAGAAGCTAAAAAATAAATACAAGACTAAAAAATTAAATTAAATTAACCTAAGAATCTTGCAAAATCGTCTCCAGTCTAAAAATCTTCTCAGGCATATTGAACGATGGAACTGTCTACAACCTCACTACCCAAACCTTAATCCTCCAATCATTTCTTGATGCATTAACATCAGCAATGTCACTAAATTTAATCATATGCGAAGCATTAACGAAATGAAAACTAATTCTGCAAGAAAAATGTTTAATACAAACATGAGAGGAATACAAGACAATTAAAATGACTCTTTATTTATATAACGTGAATTTTGAAATAGTAAATTGAATATATTATATACTAATGATGTAGTTATTAATTATTAAATAATTAATAAAATTTACGATAAAATTTAAGACAATTCACAATTTTAAAATAGATGCTTTGAATTCATTTGTATTCAAATTTTTCAAATTCATTTGAATGCAATCTATATAATCAATCACACCAATTTGTATTTAATATTTTGTAATTATTAAATTATATTAAATTAGTAATAAAATTTACGATGATTCACAATTTTAAAAGGGATTATTTGAATTTATTTAAATATAAATTTTTCAAATTCATTTGAATGCAATTATAGAATCAATCATACCAATTTGTATTTAGTATTATGCAATTATTAAATTATTAAATTATTAATAAAATTTATGATGATTCACACTTTTAAAAGAGATTATTTGAATTCATGTAAAATTTTCAAATTTATTTGAATGCAATTATAGAATCAATCACACCAATCTGTGTTTAATATATTGCAATTATTTAATTATTTAATTATCAATTAAATTTACGACAATTTACAGTTTTAAAAAAAGATAATTTGAATTCATTTGAATGCAAATTTTTCAAATTCATTTGAATGCGTTATAAATTCAATCACACCAATTTACATTTAATATATTGTAATCTTCATAGAATTTAAAAGAGAGTCTTATAATACATCTCAAAAAGGTTGCTTAAAATGAATTTAATGTGGTGTCATTAATAGGAATGAATTTATTTATTTACATAATTTATTCATTTAATTTTTATTTTAATTTATTAATTTTATTATATGTTATTAAATGATATCCATGTAATTAATACTTTAAAGTGGAATTGTTTTAATATATTATATAGATTATTAGATCATAGTCAAACTATGATCAAACCGATAGTAATTATATATATATATATAAATTTTATATATGGAAAATTCAGTATAATAACTAAATTTGTTCCTGTTTTAATTTTTTAATTTGATAAATTACGAATTATTCTTCTAAAAATATTATTATTATTATTATTATTATTATTATTTCATATTAAAAAATTAAAAATAATTTTTAAATATAAAAATCAATTTTTTATATAAATATTTTTCCACCAATACATGCTACAACTTAGAATTCACCTTCCAAGGGGCTGGCCGGTACAATTTCCTCCATTCTTTAACGCACCTATCATGTAATATCTGGTTTTTTTTAACTATGTTATAGATGTTTTAGGAAACTGTTTTGAGAAACAAGACAAAATGGAGTGGCAGAACTATAAATATGTGAGTTCATTAATAGCATTTACCTAAAAGTAATTAAGTACAGAAAAAAAAATACTTTGCAGCGGCTTTATTCATTGTGAAAATCAAAAAAATTTCTACACATATTGTAGCGGTTATGAACGCTAACTATAACATTTTTTTTCTTTTCTATTTTCTATCGAAAGATTTGTTTTCTATCGAATTTTTGTGAAGTTATAACTTTTAGTATCTTTTTTCATTTTTCTACATATTTTTAACTAAATTGAGAAAAACCAAATCTTTTAAGGACTTAAACCATTAATTTACTCTTGGATTAATTTAATTTTTAAAAAATTAGATGTCTCAAATTAGCTTTTCAAGTATTACATTTGTTTTAAAGTCATTCTTTTGTTTTAAATCGCAAAACGTAGCTTATCTAAATTTCAAATTTTTTGTTACCAAAAGTTATTTTGACAAATAAATGCATCAAATTAAAATAAACATAATCTTTTAAAGACTAAGTTAATATGTTTGAAATTTTTTAGAGACTAAATTAAAACGGTTTTAATATTTTGGAGTCCAAATCAATAATTTATTCTAATAAGACCAAACTACATGGAAAAAAATAAAAGAAAAGCAAGCTGCAAAATTCAAGAATATTAATTTACCCAAGCACACATGATTAATTAGGAGTAGATCTTTGGTCCTTATATTAATTCAAATGCTCATGTCTTCCCCCGGGGGAAGGGGGGGGGGGGGGAATAGTAAGCTAAACAATTTCGGAACCATTGATAGTTGCCTTCTTTTTCATTTTCTAAAAGCCCACACAAACCTTCAAACAAAAGATTCATGCACTCTCGAATCTTTTATTTTTTTGATAATGGCTAAAAGGCTTAATATAAATCATATTAAGAAACATTTGATAGTCTGCATTGATCAGATATAATAGAGGCATTGAAAGAAAAGCTAAGACAGAAAACAAAAAAAAAAGAAAAGCCTTCAAAGAACTTTTGAAACTTATCAAGGATTTAGAGAAAAAAACATATATCGACTTACTAACCAAAAGAGGCAAACTAAGGTAAACTGCTGAAACTTCTAAAGTCGTTTTATCTATCATTCTTCAAATTATATTGACAAGGTGTTAGCATGTTTCGACTGATAAAGAGTTCAATTTTTTTTCCAAAATCACTCTGTTGACGGCTTGGCAAGCGTACCAATCGTACAAATAATACAAAGTGAGTAGAGTATCGTTCCCACGAGGATTGAGGTGCCAAGTACCCAAGAAGCTAAAGTTAAATGCTATCTAAACGAATCGTTAAACAGAAATGTAAATTTAAAACTAACAAATTAAACTAAAACTACTAACTAAAACCTAAAAATAAGTTACTCCTAATGACAATAACCTAGGGTTGATGGAATTGACTTCACTTGTGTCACGACCCGTTTTCTGGGCACATGACCGGCACAATGATGAATCTCTCATCACTGTAAGCCTTCCGATAAATATATCAAATTTTCTTATCTGAAAATCATAGAGATGATTTGCATGTAATCATAGATTATCAATTTAAAATACATTATTATACTGACATACAAGCCAAATGTCGAACCCCTGAATTAGATGTCCTAGACGATTACAGAGCAACATAATCTATAACAGAAGAGAGGTCTACCCGACAACGGGAAGGTCCAAAGTGATCTACTCCTCTAGCAGATATTCTTCGATGGCAACCTGATCTGAACAAAAAGGTTGTACAAACAATGTGAGCTTTTAAACTCAATGAGCGAATCGGCCTCGCATTAATAAAATTCAAATACATTACCAGTCATGCAAGCATATCCAAAGGCTCATACTCAACCAATAGACAGAAGATAAAAATTTATCCAATTCAACAAACGTTACTAGTACTCGTCAATGGCAATATATCCCGGAGAGCGCACACAGGCCGGCTCACCAATTATGTATATTTCCGCCATGACGCACAACATCATCCTCTTACATACAAGATAAAAATTTATCCAATTCAACAAACGTTACTAGTACTCGTCAATGGCAATATATCCCAGAGAGCGCACACAGGCCGGCTCACCAATTATGTATATTTCCGCCATGACGCACAACCTCATCCTCTTAGCTAGGGCGCCTCACGGATTTATCACCAATCCGGGCTATATCCCTACTGAGGGAATCGTTGTCTCCACACTCATTGGTCAAGACACCCTGTCAACCGGGTTTTCCGCCTTGCCGTGAGAGGGGGTACTGTCCCGCTCAATCACAATCAATAGCACAGTATTTCATATCATAATCAGAAGCTCAATATAATATTCATCCATATAACAGGTATAGTATATAACTATATTATAGATTTATAAACCACATATCAAGATAACAATTAATCCGTTTTTGAAAAGATTCAAACTTCACATCATCATGAAATTCTTGTTTCGTCTTATCCATACTTTTGGATTAATTATCTCATTAGATTCGTCATTCTGAATCCAATTTCCCCCTATGAATCTTGGGAGTGTCCTACGACATACTTTTTATCACCAGTAATGCTAAAACTCTATTAAAACGGGGTCGTTTCACTCACCTGGATTCCGTACAAGCATCGCTTCTCTAAGTCATTACAGACAAGAGTTCTCAGGTGAATTTCGGTGTTCTGCTACGGAGATTTTCATGAAAGATTAGAGAAAATACGTCAGGATTGTTTTCGTACAGATACTGTTCATACGTACGGTTACTGTTCATATATACGGTCACTATTCATACGGTCACTATTCATACGTACGGTTACTATTCATACGTACGATCACTATTCATACCAGAAATAGAGAATACAATCTGTAAAAGAGTACACCAGGTAAGTTCCCAGGAAAGAGTGGAGGGTCACACTGGACACACTTAAAAACCAGGTCTTTCCTTAGCCAGAACTTTCCTAGACATGTATTCTTCACAGTTTACATTCTATTTCGGTAATCAGAGAATCAAAATAACATATAAACAGCTAAGGACAGTTTTTCTGATGTGGAAGATCAGCCAAGGCCGCAACCACAGAGCATACTTAAGAAATTAACTTCTAAAATTTGAAAGACATAGAAAGGGCATAGTATCCTTACCTAAGCTGAAAAGGAAAGGCCCAAAATCTCAGAGGCCTAGCTTTGGAGTAAGAAAAACTTAAGGAGAGAAGAAGAGAAGTTGAAGGTGTGAGTTTAGAAGTGAAATGGAAGGGCCTATTTATAGCAAAAGTCAAGGGTACTATTTGATACTATGCACTAATAAAATATTCAATTTACTATTCATGAAAATGACATTTCTAATAAAATAATTCACGTTAATCATTTATGGTTACTGTGCAATTTCGGAAAAGTCACAAGCAGCTTTACTATTGAAAACTTAAGGGGAAAACTATCATTTCACCTTAAACCTTTAAGTTTCTTTTCAAATCAGTTCTTTCAATTTAGTCCCTGAGCGTATTTTTACACATAAAACGTCATTTTCTCCTACAAACTTCTTTCTAGTTTTCTCTTATGACCAAACCACATATAGTACTTGACATTTCGATTGTATAAATGAACAGTATCGTATACATAAATAGTATTATACATGTAAACAGTACCGTATACTAGCATAGTAACCATAGTTTGTAAACAAATATTTATATTTTATTTTTATTTTTTTTTATGGGTATTACATTATCACCCCCTTAAGAGAATTCGGTCCCCCGAATTCAAAACTCATCTCAAGACTGAAATAAGTGTGATAACTTCGTCCATATTTCATCCTTTGCATCTCTTTCTTCCAAAACCTCATCACTCCCTTGGTGAGATTTACAAGAACATTATACCATTGATTGTGAACTCTAAACCGCATTATTAATAATTTTAATAGGAATTTTTCCTTTTCTAAACAGCAAGTAATCTCTTCTTCATCAGTTTGATATTCTCCACAATCTTTTGTACCATAAAGTGTCTCATCCTCATAACCTTTACCAAACTCAAACCACCTAATCAGAGACGAACTCTGTCTCTATGTAAAACCTCAAATAGATGTCTTCTCAACAGTGGCACGTGATCTTTCCAGTTTATACTGAATATCAGAATACAAGCTACCATACACATAGCTTATAACTTTTACGAATACAAGTACCCTACCCGAAGGCATCATTTTGGTCATAGGTAATACTCTTGCCCGAAGGCGATCCTTCTACCTTAAGGCGACACTCTCAGCTGAAGGTGTCATATAAAATGAAATTATTACATAAATCTCTAAGAAGAACAATTCTAGAAAATGTGTTAAGTAAATAACATACTCTTCACGCATAATTATAAAATAAATATATATAGAAATTCCTCTCACCTCAATGACTCATATAGAGTTGTATCCCTTCAATGATTAGGGCAAACCCATAGTTCTCTATGTATAGGTTCATAAAATACTTATTTTGCACTCCTCCATAGTTCAGAAGTGTAATGAAATATCATTTTAGTAACTTTGCTCAGTCAAAAGGATATTACCATACTTTGCTTTAGAATTTCCATAATCAAGTATGAAATATAACAAGTCCAATATCTTCTCATTCCTCAAGTTCTTTCAGTAAAATGAATCACTTCAACAAAGAAGATCTAGATACTAACTTAAATTTTATTTCTAGTACATAGATAATTTTAATACATGAAGCTTAGACCAAATATAACTTTAGGTACAAACAAAAGAAAAAATAAATTAAGGACGAGGAGGCTTTTGAAATGTAAAAGGTGCTCCAGGTCTAGAAGAGGAAGGTGCTTCAGACCTTAAGGAGGAAGCTAATCGTTGCAGCCTAGAAAGAGTTTCTGGAGGAAGCGCCTGAGAAATTTGGCGAAGAGCATAAGTCACTCCGTTCATACAGTCAATACACCTTGCTTGTTGGTCACGAAAATTTTGAGTTGCAAACATTGAATGTCTATCAACTCGATTAGCCAGTTCCCCGAAACGACGGTTTATCAGTTTCTCTTGGTTTTCAAAGAGACGACTTATTAGTCGCTTCTGGTCCTCTATCTTGTATTCCAGGCTCTCTATCTTACGTTCTAGGAATGCAAGCTTATTTTCTGAGGATGTTGCAGTACTGTCCTCCTCCAACTCTATTACATCCCTCTTTCTCTTCTTAATTTCTGGTGACCTGTCTACAGGTCTCTTCCCTTTGTTGTTTCCGAGACTTAGATTTAAATCAAGCTCTACATTGCCAGTCTCAAAATTCAAGTTGAAAGACTTATTATCGGCCATTGCTCTAGGGATCTCAGAAATAACTTCGAATGAGAAAGGAATGGAGATTGAGAAATAGGTATGTAATGAAAGAAGTAGGTTTGCTTGGTGCGATGAGTAGGGTAACGGGCATACAAGATTTATAGACAACCCGAAGCCCCTGGAGCTAAAGCCACCACAACCTACACGCCGCTCGCTATAAGGTTTACAGATCACATACGTCGCAATGCCAGCAATTAATGTCGGACATGAAAGTAAATAGTAAATATAATTTAATGCAATTAACATAAGTCAAAGATTTCCTTAAAAAAATTTTCGGCTAATCTTGACCTTTCTCAAAGTTCTGACTAACTACGCTCTTCAGTCTGAGATTTTCTCCCTCTAAACTTGTTTTATTCTGTAATCCTATATCACGATGTCCCTCTATGATTAGGTCGCCTCATATTGGCCGTATCTTAGATTCTAATCGGTGTCTTTACTCTAGACTTACACATAATATATATGTAAATATATATATTTTAAAACAAAGTTAACTGCTTACGGTCGCATGCCTTAAGCATTATCATGATGTAAGGAAATCACTGCCTTTCATTTGCCCATGAGAGCATTATATGTAAGTATGTGTAACCATGAAGATATATCATCATCTACACATTTCATTCTATCCAAGTCATTTTGATTTCACATCTCTATGAGTATATGTAGGATCATCACATATTCTCCTTGATCGTAGCCTTCACTCATTATGCATGAATAACATACATAAATGTAATTACAACATGATTCAATCAATTATGTATATTATACTCAACTGAAGGCTCTTAAGAACAACACAATAAAACGGAGAAATGTATTTCAGTTCATCATAAAAGCATCCAAGGCAATCTTTGATGGCTATGTTATCAACTTCTTTGAATTTCGGAAAATGCCAACGGGAGAAATGGGAAAACCGAGTAAAATCGGCCGCAAATCCACCGAATACTGACTTTCGTGGTTTTGGCATTAATGCGACGCATTGTTGGTGTGCACGCCTACCCTAGACTTCTGGCTTCCAGCTTGCAGAAATCCATAGGTTGATCGTGTAGGGGTGCGGTGAAAAGATATCTTCTTTGTCTCTAAGTCCTAATTTTTTCTCTATAAAAATCATCCCAGCGTTCTCAGTTACCACACCACAAAGAGTAATAATCTCCGAGCCTACAATCCCCCAGTATTCCTCTCGCCTCATACTCTTACAAAAATTTCTAAATTTTTCCAAATCATGGCCTCAAGGAAGTACATTGATCTCACAGTAGAGGCTAAGGAAGAAGAGCTCGACTTAAACTTAAGTCTGGGCAAAGACAAGGGCAAAAGACCTTTTGAGGGGTCTCCAGAGAAACAGAAGGAGAAGAAAATGAAGAAGATCGAGGAAGCTGAGGAGACTAGCACGGGCCATACCTCGGAGGACAAAATCGCCTGTCTAGAGCAGGAGGTGAAAAATCTGAAAAAGATGATAGGAGACCTGGAGAAGTTAACTAAACGCAATCATGCAGAAATGACTTCAAGAATAGACAGGTTCTTCTATTGGTCTACCCAGTGCTTCTGCAATCAACAACAAAGAAGTGTTGATTGTATGAATGAGATTTACACTATCCTCCGCGACATTGCTATGTCCCTTGCTCCAAGGAATGGTCGAGGGGTGATGATACTGTAATATCCCAAGAATTTATATGAATATTTAAAGTCTAATTTGAAGTTTAGTGAAAATTTAATTACGTGGAAAATTTGCTTTTTGAATTAGTGAAGAAAATGTGGGAATAGAAATTTTAATTTTTAATTGAGGAAATTTTTACAGATTCTCAAGGACTAAAGTGAAAAGAAAAGAAAGTATAGAGGACTTTTGAGAAATGACCAAGTAGGAACCCGAGAAGAAGAATAGAGCTTATGGGAATGAATTATGAGTCCGGTACCGAAAGGATGATGAATTTGAGGTTAAAGTGAAGTTTGAGACATTGAGAGGGACTAAAGTGAAATAAGGAAATCTGTGGGGCACCTAGGATTTAGAAACACCTGAGGTGAGATTTTATGAATTTGCTTTTGCTAGTCTTGACTGAGGGTCAATTGCAGAGCAAGTGATAATTTCACCCCGGGCGAGTATATAGGTGGCCTCACCTATTTTTTTATTCATTTTTCTCCTTTCCTCTCTCTCTCTTCACTTTCTCTCCTCTCTTTCTCTCTTCCTTCTCTCTAATTTCTCTCTCTACACTCCAACTCTACAACCGAGCTTTGAAGGGCGGATCTCGGGCTACGGGGCGAGCCTCTAGGAGCCAAGCAACGTAGGGAAAGCAAGGAATCGAGGTAGAAATTTCTATTTCTTAAGTTTTTCCCTATTTTCTAGTTTTAAGAGTGTTTGAGGAAAAATCGAGATTCCGGCTTCGTTTCTCGATTAAAATTGGTGATTTTGGTGTCTAAATGCTCCTTAGACATTAAGGGTGAGATCCTATGGAAGAAATCATGAAAAACGGTGAAGATTTGGCCAGATTCGGGCCAAAACCGAGAGAAAGTCGCGAAGGGTCGCGATCGTGGCGCCCAGGCGCCATGTGTGGCGCCTAGGCACCAAGGACATGTGGGGGAAGAGAAAGGCATGGCGCCCAGGCGCCACGTGGGGCGCCTAGGCGCCGGGCATGGGTGGCGCCCAGGCGCCATAGGTGGCGCCTAGGCGCCAGGTGTGTCGGAAAACCTTAGCTCATTTTCAATCGGCCATAACTTCTTCATCCGGACTCCGTTTTGGGCAAACTTTATATCGTTGGAAAGCTCTTTGAGTCTAGTTTCCAATAGTATAAGTTTCATTTAGATATTCGTTATCGATTAGGAGTTATAACTTAAGATATGAGTAAAGGTCGAGAGTAGTGGTAGGAAATTTCTCTATTTCGTAACCCTGATGGTTTTTGTCTGGTTACAATAGGAATGGTCAAGGTGCAAAGTGGGAGTGCCGAGAGCGTGAATTCCAGGTGAGTGGGTTAATACTTGCTATGATTAAATATCTGTTATTGACTTTTTGCATCATAGTGGAAATATGTTGTATATCCAAGTTTGAAGAGGATGATGTGGAACGATGAGGCATAAACAATTGTGGAACGTGTCTGGTAATGTATATAATTATATTTTCTTATTTTTCCATGAATGGAGGTTATATAATGGATTGTGAATGGCATGTGAACTGAGTTGAATAATTGTTCTATATTATGGGTTATGTTGTATACATGCTATGTTGCTGGAACCACAATGATTATGTTGTGGCTTGAATTGTAAATGACTGAGTTGTGTATGTGGCTCAAGATTATGATTGAGGATGTTTTTATATGTGATTGTGATTGTGTTTGACTGGAAAGGAAAGGCATGGTGGTGCACCCCATGGAGAAATTTATGTGAAGTTATAAGGGTGGAGATTATAAATGGAGCGATAAGGGTGGATGCGGTAGGGGCCGCGGGCAACGATCCAGAGGTATTCTGGACGACCCGGTTGGTACGGGAAATTTGTGTGAAATTGATTTCACCGATTGTTGTTGTGAACTTTTGAATTATGTTGAAATGTATTTGATTTATTTAGATATTGTCGTGAAGTACTACGAATAATATCATATCATATGATGATCGATTTACGTATGATTGCTGCATGTTATCATTATGATGTATGATATTTTTTTGTCATAGTGTTGTTTTATCTACTCACTGGGCACGTGGTTTGCTCATACCCCTCTTATTGATATTTTTTTTTCAGAGTTGACAGCTGAAGGTAAATATCGGAACAAGGAATTATGGATCCTTAGTCCATGATTACCTTTTCATTTGTTCAGGATAAAGGTATAATAGTTAAGTCTTATTCTAAGTTGTATAAATCTAGAAATCTCTGTAATCGGGTAGGTTCATTCAGTGATGTAATGTGAATGATTGTAGTATGTATAGAGAATTCGGTTTGGTTGCATGAAACAGAATTGTATGATGATTAAGAGAAAGATAGGCTTACGGAGGTGAAATGAAATTCACTTTCCGTGCCGGTCACGTGCTCAGATTTTGGGACGTGACAGATACAATACAACCCTCCTAATCCAAGACCACCTCGCTTTTAGATTACTCATGCATGAGTAAACTTCTTCTTTTTTGCAATGTAATCCTTCAGTTTTTTTTTTGTTTTTAATGCGAGTGATTTCTTTTATTTGCTGGTACCCTAAAATAATATAGCTACACAAATTCAATCATGAATTCAGCTTATAAAATCCACCATATAAAAATTTGATCCGACAACAACGGAATCAAAACAAATAACAACTTTTCCTTGACTAAGTTCAAAAGTGTAGCCACATCTGTCTAAAACTAAAACTGAGAACATACTTCCTAAGAAGAGATAAGTCTCGGAGGGAAAGGAAATGAAAACATCCTACAGGACCTTCAGTAGAGCCGTCTCTCTATAGTTGTGCCCGGGTTCACAACGATAGAGGAGGTCCTACTAAGGTTACCTTGCTCTGTAATCACTAGGAGACCTAACAACCATTGCTCTGATACCAACTTTGTCACGACCCGTTTTCTGGGCACATGACCGGCACAATGATGAATCTCTCATCACTGTAAGCCTTCCGATAAATATATCAAATTTTCTTATCTGAAAATCATAGAGATGATTTGCATGTAATCATAGATTATCAATTTAAAATACATTATTATACTGACATACAAGCCAAATGTCGAACCCCTGAATTAGATGTCCTAGACGATTACAGAGCAACATAATCTATAACAGAAGAGAGGTCTACCCGACAACGGGAAGGTCCAAAGTGATCTACTCCTCTAGCAGATATTCTTCGATGGCAACCTGATCTGAACAAAAAGGTTGTACAAACAATGTGAGCTTTTAAACTCAATGAGCGAATCGGCCTCGCATTAATAAAATTCAAATACATTACCAGTCATGCAAGCATATCCAAAGGCTCATACTCAACCAATAGACAGAAGATAAAAATTTATCCAATTCAACAAACGTTACTAGTACTCGTCAATGGCAATATATCCCGGAGAGCGCACACAGGCCGGCTCACCAATTATGTATATTTCTGCCATGACGCACAACATCATCCTCTTACATACAAGATAAAAATTCATCCAATTCAACAAACGTTACTAGTACTCGTCAATGGCAATATATCCCGGAGAGCGCACACAGGCCGGCTCACCAATTATGTATATTTCCGCCATGACGCACAACCTCATCCTCTTAGCTAGGGTGCCTCACGGATTTATCACCAATCCGGGCTATATCCCTACTGAGGGAATCGTTGTCTCCACACTCATTGGTCAAGACACCCTGTCAACCGGGTTTTCCGCCTTGCCGTGAGAGGGGGTACTGTCCCGCTCAATCACAATCAATAGCACAGTATTTCATATCATAATCAGAAGCTCAATATAATATTCATCCATATAACAGGTATAGTATATAACTATATTATAGATTTATAAACCACATATCAAGATAACAATTAATCCGTTTTTGAAAAGATTCAAACTTCACATCATCATGAAATTCTTGTTTCGTCTTATCCATACTTCTGGATTAATTATCTCATTAGATTCGTCATTCTGAATCCAATTTCCCCCTATGAATCTTGGGAGTATCCTACGACATACTTTTTATCACCAGTAATGCTAAAACTCTATTAAAACGGGGTCGTTTCACTCACCTGGATTCCGTACAAGCATCGCTTCTCTAAGTCATTACAGACAAGAGTTCTCAGGTGAATTTCGGTGTTCTGCTACGGAGATTTTCATGAAAGATTAGAGAAAATACGGCAGGATTGTTTTCGTACAGATACTGTTCATACGTACAGTTACTGTTCATATATACGGTCACTATTCATACGTACGGTCACTATTCATACCAGAAATAGAGAATACAATCTGTAAAAGAGTACACCAGGTAAGTTCCCAGGAAAGAGTGGAGGGTCACACTGGACACACTTAAAAACCAGGTCTTTCCTTAGCCAGAACTTTCCTAGACATGTATTCTTCACAGTTTACATTCTATTTCGGTAATCAGATAATCAAAATAACATATAAACAGCTAAGGACAGTTTTTCTGATGTGGAAGATCAGCCAATGCCGCAACCACAGAGCATACTTAAGAAAATAACTTCTAAAATTTGAAAGACATAGAAAGGGCATAGTATCCTTACCTAAGCTGAAAAAGAAAGGCCCAAAATCTCAGAGGCCTAGCATTGAAGTAAGAGGAACTTAAGGAGAGAAAAAGAGAAGTTGAAGGTGTGAGTTTATAAGTGAAATGGAAGGGCCTATTTATAGCAAAAGTCAAGGGTACTATTTGACACTATGCGCTAATAAAATATTCAATTTACTATTCATGAAAATGACATTTCTAATAAAATAATTCACGTTAATCATTTATGGTTACTGTGCAATTTCGGAAAAGTCACAAGCGGCTTTACTATTGAAAACTTAAGGGGAAAACTATCATTTCACCTTAAACCTTTAAGTTTCTTTTCAAATCAGTTCTTTCAATTTAGTCCCTGAGCGTATTTTTACACATAAAACGTCATTTTCTCCTACAAACTTCTTTCTAGTTTTCTCTTATGACCAAACCACATATAGTACTTGACATTTCGATTGTATAAATGAACAGTATCGTATACATAAATAGTATTATACATGTAAACAGTACCGTATACTAGCATAGTAACCATAGTTTGTAAACAAATATTTATATTTTATTTTTCTTTTTTTTTCTTTTTTTTTTTCATGGGTATTACAACTTGACTCTTAATCTGATTAATTCATAGACAAATTAATCTTTGAGTTACTAAAGAATGATTCAATGCAATTACAAATCCTTTTAGTGTTGGTTAAGTTCTCAAAATTGTTTGAACTCAATCCCTTGGAGAAACAAACCTACCTAACCCAAATGATTATTTAATTCCTTAATCCAATCATTCAAGTAGGTGATTAAGTTTAGGAACTCATAAAAATCACATAAATAAGATTATCTATTCCTAGATTAATCCAATTTATGGTAAAAGTTACAAATGGCAAAGTTAATATCTAGCTATTCGTTGTAGCCTAGAAGGTGCTCCAGGTCTAGAAGAGCAAGGTGCTTTAGACCTTAAGGAGGAAGCTAATCGTTGTAGCCTAGAAAGAGTTTCTGGAGGAAGCGCCTGAGAAATTTGACGAAGAGCATAAGTCACTCCGTTCATACAGTCAATACACCTTGCTTGTTGGTCACGAAAATTTTGAGTTGCAAACATTGAATGTCTATCAACTCTATTAGCTAGTTCCCCGAAACGACAATTTATCAGTTTTTCTTGGTTTTCAAAGAGACGATTTATTAGTCGCTTCTAGTCCTCTGTCTTGTATTCAAGGATCTCTATCTTACGCTCCAGGTTTTCTATCTTACGCTCTAGGCATGCAAGCTTATTTTCTGAGGATGTTACAGTGCTGTCCTCCTCCATCTCTATTACATCCTTCTTTCTCTTCTTAATTTCTGGTGACCTATCTACAGGTCTCTTCCCTTTGTTGTTTCCGAGACTTAGATTTAAATCAAGCTCTACATTGCCAGTCTTTAAATTCAAGTTGAAAGACTTATTATCGGCCATTGCTCTAGGGATCTCAGAAATAACTTCGAATGAGAAAGGAATGGAAATTGAGAAATATGTATGTAATGAAAGAAGTATATTTGCTTGGTGCGATGAGTAGGGTAACGGGCGTACAAGATTTATAGGCAAACCGAAGCTCCTCGAGCTAAAGCCACCACAACCTATACGCTGCTCGCTAAGAGGTTTACAGATCGCATACGTCGCAATGCCAGCAATTAATGTCGGACATGCAAGTAATATAATTTAATGCAAATAACATAAGTCAAAGATTTCCTGAAAAAATTTTTGGCTAATCTTGACCTTTCTCAAAATTTTCGACTAACTACGCTCTTTAGTCTGAGATTTTCTCCCTCTAACTTGTTTTATCATGTAATCCCATATCACGATGTCCCTCTATGATTAGGTAGCCTCATATTGGCCGTATCTTAGATTCTAATCGGTGTCTTTATTCTAGATTTACACATAATATATGTATATCAATATATATATATTTTAAAACAAAGTTAATTGCTTACGGTCGCATGCATTAAACATTATCATGATGTACGGAAATCACTGCCTTTCATTTGCCCATGACAGCATTATATGTAAGTATGTGTAACCATGAAGATATATCATCCTCTACACATTTCATTCTATCCAAGTCATTTTGATTTCTCATTCTCTATGAGTATATGTAGGATTATTACATATTCTCCTTGATCGTGGCCTTCACTCATTATGCATGAATAACATACATACATGTAATTACAACATGATTCAATCAGTTATGTATATTATACTCAACTGAAGGCTCTCAAGAACAACACAATAAAACAGAGAAATGCATTTCACTTCATCATAAAAACATCCAAGGAAATCTTTAATGGCTATATTATCAACTTCTTTAAATTTCATAAAATGCCAACGGTAGAAATGGGAAAACCAAGTAAAATCGGCCGCAAATCCACCGAATATTGACTTTCATGGTTTTGGCATTAATGCAACGCATTGTTGATGTGCACGCCTACCCTAGACTTTTGGCTTCCAGCTTGCAGAAATCCATAGGTTGATCGTGTAGGGGTGCGGTGAAAAGATATCTTCTTTGTCTCTAAGTCCTAATTTTTCTCTATAAAAACCATCCCAGCGTTCTCAGTTACCACACCACAAAGAGTAATAATCTCTGAGCCTACAATCTTCTACCATTCTTCTTGCCTTATACTCTTACAAAAATTTCTAAATTTTCTAAATCATGGCCTCAAGGAAGTACATTGATCTCACAGTGGAGGCCAAGGAAAAAGAACTTGACTTAAACTTAAGTTTAGGCTGGGACAAGGGCAAAAGGCCTCTCGAGGGATCTCAAGAAAATCAAAAGGAGAAGAAGATGAAGAAGATTGAGGAAGCCGAGGAGATTAGCACAGACCATAGCTCAGAGGACAAAATCGCCTGTTTAGAGCAGGAGGTGAAGAATCTCAAGAAGATGATAGAGGATCTGGAGAAGTTAACCAAACGCAATAACGCGGCAATGACTTCGAGAATAGATAGGTTTTTCTATTGGTCCACCCAGTGCTTCTGCAATCAACAGCAAAGAAGTGTTGATTGCATGAATGGAATTTATACTACCTTCCGCGACATTGCTATGTCTCTTGCTCCAAGGAATGGTCGAGGGGTGATGATACAATACAACCCTCCTAATTCGAGACCACCTCGCCTTTAGATTACTCATGCATGAGTAAACTTCTTTTTTTTTTTGCAATGTAATCCTTCAGTTTTTTTTTGTTTTTAATGCAAATGGTTTCTTTTATTGGCTGGTACCCTAAAATAATATAGCTACACAAAATCAATCATGAATTCAGCTTATAAAATCCACCATATAAAAATTTGATCCGACAGCAATGGAATCAAACAAGTAATAACATTTCCTTTACTAAGTTCAAAAGTGTAGCCACATCTGTCTAAAACTAAAACTGAGAACATAATTCCTAAGGAGAGACAAGTCTCGGAGGGAAAGGAAATGGAAACATTCTACAGGACCTTCAGTAGAGCCGTCTCTCTATAATTGTGCCCGGGTTCACAACGATAGAGGAGGTCCCACTAAGGTTACCTTGCTCTGTAATCACTAAGAGACCTAATAACCTTTGCTCTGATACCAACTTTGTCACGACCCGTTTTCTGGGCACATGACCGGCACAATGATGAATATCCCATCACTGTAAGCCTTTCGATAAATTCTACCCATGAGTTAAATTATTAGTCATTATCTCTATATTATCAAAATAATCATTCCTGAAGAAAATATATCAAATTTTCTTATTTGAAATTCATAGAGATTATTTGCATATAATAATAGATCCTCAACATAAAATACATTATTGTACTGAAATACAAGTCAAATACCAAACCCCTGACCTAGATGTCCTAGACGATTACAGAGCAACATAATCTACAACAATAGAGGGGCCTACCCGACAGCGGGAGGGTCCAAAGTGATCTACTCTTCTAGCGGATATTCTTCATCGGCAACCTGATCTGAACAAAAAGGTTGTACAGAGAGTGTGAGCTTTTAAACTCTGTGAGCGAATCAGCCTCACGTTAATAAAATTCAAATACATTACCAGTCATGCAAGCATACCAGAAGGCTCATACTCAACCAATAGACATAGTTAGAAATTACATACAATAAGATAAAAATTCATCCAATTCAACAAACGTTACTAGTACTCGTCAATGACAATATATCCCGGAGAGCGCACACAGGCCAGCTCACCAATTTTGTATATTTCCGCCATGACGCACAACCAATTCAACAAACGTTACTAGTACTCATCAATGGCAATATATCCCGGAGAGCGCACACAGGCCAGCTCACCAATTCTGTATATTTTCGCCATGACGCACAACCTCATCCTCTTAGCTAGGGCGCCTCACGAATTTATCACCAATCCGGGCTACGTATGATTATTATTTATACGGTCACTATTCATACATATGGTTACTATTCATATGTACGGTTACTATTCATATGTATGGTCACTATTCATACGTATGATTATTATTTATACGTACGGATACTATTCGTACATACAGTCACTATTCATATATACGGAGACTGTTTATACCAGAAATAGAGAATACAATCTGTAAAAGAGTACACCAGGTAAGTTTCCAGGAAAAAGTGGAGGGTCACAATGGACACACTTAAAAACCAGGTCTTTCCTTAGCTAGAACTTTCCTAGACATGTATTCTTTACAGTTTACATCCTATTTCGGTAATCAGAGAATCAAAATAATATGTAAGCAGCTAAGGACAGTTTTTCTGATGTGGAAGATCAGCCATAGCCGCAACCACAGAGCATACTTAAGAAAATAACTTCTAAAATTTGAAAGACATAGAAAGGCATAGTATCCTTACCTAAGCTGAAAAGAAAAGGCCCAAAATCTCAGAGGCCTAGCATTGGAGTAAGAGAAACTTAAAGAGAGAATAAGAGAAATTGAAGGTGTGAGTTTAGAAGTGAAATGAAATGGCCTATTTATAGGAAAAGTCAAAGGTACTATTTGATACTATGCGCTAATAAAATATTCAACTTACTATTCATGAAAATGACATTTCTAATAATGCAATTTACTGTGCAAAACACGGCAGACGGCTGAAAATTTTTTTCTTTTATTACTATTGAAAACTTAAAGGAAAAACTATCCTTTCATCTTAAACCTTTAAGTTTCTTTTCAAATCAGTCCTTTCAATTTAGTCTCTAAGGGTATTTTTACACATAAAACGTCATTTTTTCCTACAAACTTCTTTCTAGTTTTCTCTTATGACCAAACCACATCTAGTACTTGACATTTTGATTGTATAAATAAACAGTACCATATACGTAAATAGTATTATATGGGTGAATAGTACCGTATACTGAAATAGTAACAGTAGTTTGTAAACAAATATTTATATTTTATTTTTTCATGGGTATTACAGGTAGGATCTCTCACCTCGATTCCAAGCTAAAATTCTACACTTCAAATCAGAGGATAAATGCCAAGGAACTCATCAAAGGCCTGATAGATCTTATCGACGTTTCTGTCATCCAACGCCACAGTCTTCCAACTGGGTTTTCAATTTCAATAAAAATAGACATAGTGTGGTATTTGATGGGGAGGTGCTTGATCGTCATCCAAACCGCTGAGATCAGTTTCTTTGTTTCTTCTTCTGGTGCGAAATTGGGGATCCAGGTTCGAATGAGGATGGAAAATTTACCAGTCATCACGGTCGAGCTGCTATTAATTTTGTTCTATCTTGTCACGTCCCAAAATCTGAGCACGTGACCGGCACGAAAAGTGAAATTTATTTCACCTCCGTAAGCCTATCTTTCTCTTAATCATCATACAATTCTATTTCATGCAACCAAAGCGAATTCTCTATACATATTACAATCATTCACATTACATCACTGAATGAACCTACCCGATTACAAAGATTTCTAGATTTATACAACTTAGAATAAGACTTAACTATTATACCTTTATCCTGAACAAATGAAAAGGTAATCATGGACTAAGGATCCATAATTCCTTGTTCCGATATTTACCTTCAGCTGTCAACTCTGAAAAAAAAAATATCAATAAGAGGGGTATGAGCAAACCACGTGCCCAGTGAGTAGATAACACAACACTATGACAAAAAAATATCATACATCATAATGATAACATGCAGCAATCATACGTAAATCGATCATCATATGATATGATATTATTCGTAGTACTTCACGACAATATCCAAATAAATCAAATACATTTCAACATAATTCAAAAGTTCACAACAACAATCGGTGAAATCAATTTCACACAAATTTCCCGTACCAACCGGGTCGTCCAGAATACCTCTGGATCGTTGCCCGCGGCCCCCGCCGCATCCACCCTTATTGTTCCATTTATAATCTCCACCCTTATAACTTCACATAAATTTCTCCATGGGGTGCACCACCATGCCTTTCCTTTCCAGTCAAACACAATCACAATCATATATAAAAACATCCTCAATCATAATCTTGAGCCACATACACAACTCAGTCATTTACAATTCAAGCCACAATATAATCAATGTGGTTCCAGCAACATAGCATGTATACAACATAACCCATAATATAGAACAATTATTCAACTCAGTTCACATGCCATTCACAATCCATCATATAACCTCCATTCATGGGAAAATAAAAAAAAATATAATTATATACATTACCAGACACGTTCCACAATTGTTTATGCCTCATCGTTCCACATCATCCTCTTCAAACTTGGATATACAACATATTTCCACTATGATGCAAAAAGTGAATAACAGATATTTAATCATAGCAAGTATTAACCCACTCACCTGGATTTCACGCTCTCGGCACTCCCACTTTGCACCTTGACCATTCCTATTGTAACCAGACAAAAATCATCAGGGTTACGAAATAGAGAAATTTCCTACCACTACTCTCGACCTTTACTCACATCTTAAGTCATAACTCCTAATTGGTAATGAATATCTAAATGAAACTTATACCATTGGAAACTAGACTCAAAGAGCTTTCCAACGATATAAAGTTTGCCCAAAACGGAGTCCGGATGAAGAAGTTATGGCCGATTGAAAATAAGCTAAGGTTTTCCGGCACACCTGGCGCCTGGGCGCCACCTATGGCGCCTGGGCGCCATGCCTTTCTCTTCCCCACATGTCCTTGGCGCCTGGGCGCCACGATCGCGACCCTTCGCGACTTTCTCTCGGTTTTGGCCCGAATCTGGCCAAATTTTCACCGTTTTTCATGATTTCTTCCATGGGATCTCACCCTTAATGTCTAAGGAGCATTTAGACACCAAAATCACCAATTTTAATCGAGAAACGAAGCCAGAATCTCGATTTTTCCTCAAACACTCTTAAAACTAGAAAATAGGGAAAAGCTTAAGAAATAGAAATTTCTACCTCGATTCCTTGCTTTCCCTACGTTGCTTGGCTCCTAGAGGCTCACCCCACAGCCCGAGATCCGCCCTTCAAAGCCCGGTTGTAGAGTTGGAGTGTAGAGAGAGAAATTAGGGAGAAGGAAGAGAGAAAGAGAGGAGAGAAAGTGAAGAGAGAGAGAGGAAAGGAGAAAAATGAATAAAAAATAGGTGAGGCCACCTATATACTCGCCCGGGGTGAAATTATCACTTGCTCTGCAATTGACCCTCAGTCAAGACTAGCAAAAGCAAATTCATAAAATCTCACCTCAGGTGTTTCTAAATCCTAGGTGCCCCACAGATTTTCTTATTTCACTTTAGTCCCTCTCAATGTCTCAAACTTCACTTTAACCTCAAATTCATCATCCTTTCGGTACCGGACTCATAATTCATTCCCATAAGCTCTATTCTTCTTCTCGGGTTCCTACTTGGTCATTTCTCAAAAGTCCTCTATACTTTCTTTTCTTTTCACTTTAGTCCTTGAGAATCTGTAAAAATTTCCTCAATTAAAAATTAAAATTTCTATTCCCACATTTTCTTCACTAATTCAAAAAGCAAATTTTCCACGTAATTAAATTTTTCACTAAACTTCAAATTAAACTTTAAATATTCATATAAATTCTTGGGATATTACATTCTTCCCCCCTTAAAAGAATTCGGTCCTCCGAATTCAAAACTTACCTCAAGATTGAAACAAATGCAGATATTTTGTCTATATCTCATTCTCTCTCTTAGAAGTTTCACAATCAAGTACAAAATATAACAAGTGCAACATATTTTTATTTCTCAAGTTTCTTCAGTAAAAGAATTGCCTCAACAACAAAAAAATCAAATACGAAAATTTTTATTTCTAATACATAAGTTACAGGCAACAAGCTGAACTTGATTTACAAAACAGATAATTTTAATACGTAAACATTAGATCAAACAGCAGCTTTCGGTACAAACAAAAGAAAGGATAAATTAAGAACGAGGAGGCTTTTGAAATGCAGAAAGTGCTCCAGGTCTAGAAGAAGAAGGTGCCTCAGACCTTAAGGAGGAAGTTAACCGTTGCAGCCTAGAAAGAGTTTCGGGAGGAAACGTCTGGGAAATTTGGCGAAGTGCAGAAGTCACTCCATTTATACAGTCAATACATCTCGCTTGTTGGTCACGAAAATTTTGAGTTGCAAACATCGAATGTCTATCAACTCTATTCGCCAATTCCCTAAAATGACGGTTCAAAAGCTTCTCCTGTTCTGAAAAGAGACGATTTATCGATCTCCCCTGTTCCTCAAAGTGGCGGTTTATCAATCTTTCTAAGTCCTCCATCTTTTGTCTCATAAGCGCAAGCTCATTATTAGAAGATGTTGCTGTGCTAACATCCTCTAACTCTACTACATCCCTTTTTCTTTTCTTAGCCTCTGGTGACTCTTCCATGGATCTCTTATTCTTATAATTCTTCAGGCTAAGATTTAGATCTAGCTCTACCTTGCCAGCCTCAAAGTTTAAATTGAAAGATTTATTGCCGGCCATATCTTTCTGAGCTATAAAGGTTGTACAGAAGGAGAAGTTTGATGCTAGAAAGCTTATAGATATAAACTCTTAGTGTAGTGAGCAGCGTAATGGGGCATCCATTATATATAGACGAAATTTAGGGCTACAAAACCGTTACATCATACTCTAAAGATGTCCTACAGACCTTATCCGACGCAATGCCAACGGTTTCAGATAAGCATGCCAGAAAATAACAAAATATAATCTAATACAAAAGATTTCCTCAAAAATTTCGGCTAACTTTTGACTCTTGCTCAAATTATTAAACTAATCGCCGCTTCAATTTATGGCTTCTTAACTCTGTATTTGTCTTATCCAATAATTCTAAATCGAGATATTACTCCATGAACGGGTAGCTTCATACTAGCCTTATCTAGGTTTCTAATCCGTGGCTTTGCCCTAAGCTTACACATTTTCAAACATACATATTAAAATAAAAACTTCTCACATCTACACATCAAGCGTTCCATAAAGTGAGAAAAATTTTACCTTTCACTTGCCTCTACGAGCATATAAGTATATATGTATAAACATGGAGATACATCATTATCTATATTTTTTCATCTATTCAAGTCCTTTAAAATTTCAGACTTCTCATTCTCTGAATATATGTAGAATCACTACATATTATTACTGGCCATAACAAATAGCCTTCACTCTCTATACATGAATAACATACATACATATCATATGTATTTAGATACATATAATCACAGTATAATTCAATCAATCATGCATATTATACTCAACTGAAGGCTTTCAAGAACAATACAAGAAAGCATAGAAATATATTTTAGTTTATCATAAAAACATCCAAGGTAATTTTTAATGGCTACATTGTCGACTTCTTTCAATTTCAGAAAATGCCAACGAGAGAAATGGAAAAACCAAGTGTAAATCGGCCGCAAATCCACCGAATATTGACTTTCGTGGTTTTGCCATTAATGCGACGCGTTGTTGGTGTGCATGCCTACCCTAGACTTCTAGCTTCCAGCTTGCAGAAATCCATAGGTTAAGCGTATAGGGTGCGGCGAAGAGATATCTTCTTTGTCTCTGAGTTCAAATTTTTCCTCTATAAGAACTATCCCAACGTTCTCAGTTACCACACCACAAAGAGTAATCATCTCTGAGCCTACAACTTCTCAGCATTCCTCTTTTCTCATACTCCGACATAAATTTTTAAATTTTCCAAATCATGGCCACAAGGAAGTACATTGATCTCACAGTGGATGCCAGGAGAGAAGAGCTCGACTTAAACTTAAGTCTGGGCAAAGACAAGGGCAAAAGACCTTTTGAGGGGTCTCCAGAGAAGCAGAAGGAGAAGAAAATGAAGAAGATCGAGGAAGCTGAGGAGACTAGCACGGGCCATACCTCGGAGGACAAAATCGCCTGTCTAGAGCAGGAGGTCAAAAATCTGAAAAAGATGATAGAAAACCTGGAGAAGTTAACTAAACGCAATCATGCAGAAATGACTTCAAGAATAGACAGGTTCTTCTATTGGTCTACCCAGTGCTTCTGCAATCAACAACAAAGAAGTGTTGATTGTATGAATGGGATTTACACTACCCTCCGCGACATTGCTCTGTCTCTCGCTCCAAGGAATGGTCGAGGGGTGATGATACAGTACAACCCTCCTAATCCGAGACCACCTCGCTTTTAGATTACTCATGCATGAGTAATTATTTTTTTTTTTTGCAATGTAATCCTTCTGCTTTTAATGCCAGTGGTTTCTTTTATGGGATGGTACTCCAAAAATAGTAATAATAAAATTAAGAAAGATAAAAGAAATCAGTCACACAAAATCAATCATGAATTTAACATATAAAGCCCCATACATATAATTTGATCCGACAGCAACGGAATCAAAACAAATAATAACCTTTCCCTTACCGAGTTCAAAAGTATAGCCATAACTCTCTAAAACTAAAACTAAAAACATAATTCATAAGAAAAGACAAGTCTTGGAGGAAAAGGAAATGAAAACATCCTACAGGACCTTCAGTGGAGCCATCTCTCTATAGTCGTGCCCGGGTTCACCACGATAGAGGAGATTCCACTAAGGTTACCTTACTCTGTAATCGGTAGGAGACCTAATCCCAAAGCTCTGATACCAACTTGTCACGTCCCAAAATCTGAGCACGTGACCGGCACGAAAAGTGAAATTTATTTCACCTCCGTAAGCCTATCTTTCTCTTAATCATCATACAATTCTGTTTCATGCAACCAAACCGAATTCTCTATACATACTACAATCATTCACATTACATCACTGAATGAACCTACCCGATTACAGAGATTTCTAGATTTATACAACTTAGAATAAGACTTAACTATTATACCTTTATCTTGAACAAATGAAAAGGTAATCATGGACTAAGGATCCATAATTCCTTGTTCCGATATTTACCTTCAGCTGTCAACTCTGAAAAAAAAAATATCAATAAGAGGGGTATGAGCAAACCACGTGCCCAGTGAGTAGATAACACAACACTATGACAAAAAAATATCATACATCATAATGATAACATGCAGCAATCATACGTAAATCGATCATCATATGATATGATATTATTCGTAGTACTTCACGACAATATCCAAATAAATCAAATACATTTCAACATAATTCAAAAGTTCACAACAACAATCGGTGAAATCAATTTCACACAAATTTCCCGTACCAACCGGGTCGTCCAGAATACCTCTGGATCGTTGCCCGCGGCCCCCGCCGCATCCACCCTTATCGCTCCATTTATAATCTCCACCCTTATAACTTCACATAAATTTCTCCATGAGGTGCACCACCATGCCTTTCCTTTCCAGTCAAACACAATCACAATCATATATAAAAACATCCTCAATCATAATCTTGAGCCACATACACAACTCAGTCATTTACAATTCAAGCCACAACATAATCAATGTGGTTCCAGCAACATAGCATGTATACAACATAACTCATAATATAGAACAATTATTCAACTCAGTTCACATGCCATTCACAATCCATCATATAACCTCCATTCATGGGAAAATAAAAAAAATATAATTATATACATTACCAGACACGTTCCACAATTGTTTATGCCTCATCGTTCCACATCATCCTCTTCAAACTTGGATATACAGCATATTTTCACTATGATGCAAAAAGTCAATAACAGATATTTAATCATAGCAAGTATTAACCCACTCACCTGGATTTCACGCTCTCGGCACTCCCACTTTGCACCTTGACCATTCCTATTGTAACCAGACAAAAATCATCAGGGTTACGAAATAGAGAAATTTCCTACCACTACTCTCGACCTTTACTCACATCTTAAGTCATAACTCCTAATTGGTAATGAATATCTAAATGAAACTTATACCATTGGAAACTAGACTCAAAGAGCTTTCCAACGATATAAAGTTTGCCCAAAACGGAGTCCGGATGAAGAAGTTATGGCCGATTGAAAATAAGCTAAGGTTTTCCGGCACACCTGACGCCTGGGCGCCACCCATGCCCGGCGCCTAGGCGCCCCACGTGGCGCCTGGGCGCCATGCCTTTCTCTTCCCCACATGTCCTTGGCGCCTAGGCGCCACACATGGCGCCTGGGCGCCACGATCGCGACCCTTCGCGACTTTCTCTCGGTTTTGGCCCGAATCTGGCCAAATTTTCACCGTTTTTCATGATTTCTTCCATGGGATCTCACCCTTAATGTCTAAGGAGCATTTAGACACCAAAATCACCAATTTTAATCGAGAAACGAAGCCGGAATCTCGATTTTTCCTCAAACACTCTTAAAACTAGAAAATAGGGAAAAGCTTAAGAAATAGAAATTTCTACCTCGATTCCTTGCTTTCCCTACGTTGCTTGGCTCCTAGAGGCTCGCCCCGTAGCCCGAGATCCGCCCTTCAAAGGCCAGTTGTAAAGTTGGAGTGTAGAGAGAGAAATTAGAGAGAAGGAAGAGAGAAAGAGAGGAGAGAAAGTGAAGAGAGAGAGAGGAAAGGAGAAAAATGAATAAAAAAATAGGTGAGGCCACCTATATACTCGCCCGAGGTGAAATTATCACTTGCTATGCAATTGACCCTCAGTCAAGACTAGCAAAAGCAAATTCATAAAATCTCACCTCAGGTGTTTCTAAATCCTAGGTGCCCCACAGATTTCCTTATTTCACTTTAGTCCCTCTCAATGTCTCAAACTTCACTTTAACCTCAAATTCATCATCCTTTCGGTACCGGACTCATAATTCATTCCCATAAGCTCTATTCTTCTTCTCGAGTTCCTACTTGGTCATTTCTCAAAAGTCCTCTATACTTTCTTTTCTTTTCACTTTAGTCCTTGAGAATCTGTAAAAATTTCCTCAATTAAAAATTAAAATTTCTATTCCCACATTTTCTTCACTAATTCAAAAAGCAAATTTTCCACGTAATTAAATTTTTCACTAAACTTCAAATTAGACTTTAAATATTCATATAAATTCTTGGGATATTACATATCTTCTTCCAAAAGACCATAGATAATGAAAAAAAACCAAAAGACATATCTTTTATTTCCATGCTTCCTCTAATTTTCCATAGAGCAGTCTAATGTCTCTTCAAGTATTCCAAGTCTTTGATTGGTTCAAATAATTTCACGATGAGGGATCTGCTCCATTTTCTTGTCAGATTTGAGATCACCTGATTCAGGATTTTGAGCGAAGGCATATTTTCTGAGTTGCTGACCTTCTGTATTCCGGTTTGCTTTGATTCTTCAGACTCTGTTTTTCGGCTATGGACCTCTGTGGTCTTCTGAGCTGGTATCGGGTTCGATAACAGACAGAGAGCTTCCCTGCATAATTTACCTGTTGATTCTGGTAAGCTTTTTCCATGGCTGTGGATATCAGCCAAGACCTTAAGCACAATTGTGATTTGAGATTTTGTAGTTTGGGGCTTTGCAATTTTTCAGAGCTAGGGTTTTCCTTTGGCGTTGATTCAAATTGCAGAGGAGTCCTTTCATGCTGTTTTCGAAAGGAATCCTTAGATCTGGAACTGAGGGGTCTGAGAGGGGGTTAACTGTGCGAGCTTGGATTGGATGACCCCATTCTTTGATTTCATTAAGCTGGTTTCTGATTAACTCTACTGGGCTTGGATTTTTCGCTATGGTTTCACAGTTGGTGTGATCCGAAAGGTTGATTGAGGTTTTTTTTTTTCCAGATCTGATTCCTCTTTCTTTTCCATCGTCTTAGACATTGCCGCCTTCGCCATCTTCGCCGTAGCTTCATTTGTAGCCATTGCCGTCTTCATTCCTAGTGTCTAGAGTCGTTAACCCTTCAAACTCAAGATATGCTCTGTTTTGCTCTCTTCATGGTTTCGCCCTTCCTTCCTCTCGGTTTTGTTCTGGTTGGAGCTGAGAATTTCATCTTTCAATCCTCAAGATCTGCTCCTTAAATTCCCAGAGGTTTTAGAGCTTCTTTCTCTCTTGGACATACTCCAACAGGTGGCGAGAATTTCCCCATTTTCTCTCATGAAAACAGAGCAACACTTTTCTTTCTGTTTCTCTCGGTTAGCTTTCCATTTTACTTATCCTCTCTCGGTTTGGTGCAGCAGAGAAGGGGATGCCCACTGGTTGCACATGGAAGTGGAGAAAGGGAGCAGATGATTATGGAGAGGTTCACGAGAAAAGAAATGGGATAAGGGTCCAAAACTATCTCTTTCTCTTTGTCGGATATGGGGAAGATTTCTGCTATGCTCTCTTTCTCGGCTCAATGACAAAAGAATGCTAGGAAATTTATTTTTTTGCAGCCAAATGCAAAGGAGTGTGGGACCTTTGTCTATCTCATTTCCCAAAACATTTTTGCTTTTTCAATAAGGTCTATAGTCTAATTGGTAAAATTGTATTTATACCTCCAAAATTATTGCTAACCATATCTTTATGTTTTATATATATATATATATATATATATAATTTAAATAATTCCTCACATTTCCATTTTTTTAATTCTCTCTTTTTTTAAAAAAAATTCACGTAATAAATTTTCCCAATAAATTTCTAACTATTTCTTTTTTTAAAAAAAAAAATCCTCGGGGTATTACAAAAAGAGAAGAAAATGAAGAGAAAAGAGAAGAGATGGGGGAAGGAAGACCAATCCCAAGAGGAAAGGCCTTCTTCCCCCCTAACCAGCTCTAGAGATGCTCCTTTGCTGCCTCCAAACTCCCCAAAATCTCCCAAATCAAAGTTAGGGCAAAAAGCCCCAAAAGAGGCTTTTAACTGTCAGATTCGTGACTTGGCGCTTGGGCACCGGTACTGGCGCCTGAGCACCAAGGCTAACAGCTTCTGTAGTTAGTTCATGGCGTGGGCGCCTGGGCGCCAAGTGGGCAGAAGGCTCTATCATGTTCATATGCCTAGCGCCTGAGCGCCACGTCTGGCGCCTAGGCGCCAAGCTATTGGAGTCTCATTGTTCTCTTGTTTTCTCCCCAAAATTGTACCTATAAAAGACAATAACTAAAATAAATTAAAAAGGCAAGAAAAGGGGAAATAAAACATGAAAATAAGAACACTATAACACACAAGGAAACTACATGAAAACCAAAATAAAAACGCAAAAAGGAAAGCAAACAAGGCTAAAAGAGGATCGAAAATCTTACATATGATGGCATTATTTGGTGACTTTTTAGGACTTATCACACTCTAAGCTCCAAAGCTTCCTTAAAAGATTGAAAGTCAAACAACACAACTAAAAGAAAAAAACCATAGAGGGGATAAGGAATCACCACCCAAGAAAGAAACTACTTAGAGGGAACGAAAGAAAACCATCACCCGAGAGAGAACTACTCAGAGGAAATGAAAGGAGGATGAAGAGGGGTGATAGCTAACTTCATCCTAGCCACCACCATCGGGAGAAAACCAAAAGGCTCTTTTTTGGTAGAAAGAGGGAAGAGAGCTTGCCCACAGAGAGAGAAAGATCAAATCATCAAACTTTGGTTGAAATAATGATATGCACTCTTGATTCAAAGGAGAAGTTAAACTGATGAAAACCGATGCTCTTCCAATCACACAAACTCAATAAGAAAGTGTATCTGCAAATGCTATGCAACCAACAACAACAACAAAGCCTTATCCCACTAGGTGGGGTCGGTTACATGGATCACACGACTCCATTGAGCTCTATCAATGACTAACTCTTCAGGGATCTCATTTACCAGAAAATTCCACTCAATAACTTCACTAAGTGTCCTTCTTGGTCTTCTTCGACCTTTTTTCACAGTGCTCTAAACCATCTGCTCAACTCTCCTTACTGGGACTTCTAATGGTCTTCTTTGAATATGTTCAAACCACCTTAAACGGTTTTCAGTCATTTTTTCCTCAATAGGTGCCACTCTAACTCTCCCTCGTATACGATCATTACGGATCATATCTCTTCTTGTATTGTCACGACCCGTTTTCTGGGCACATGACTGGCACAATGATAAATCTCTCATCACTGTAAGCCTTCCGATAAATATATCAAATTTTCTTATCTGAAAATCATAGAGATGATTTGCATGTAATAATAGATTATCAATTTAAAATACATTATTATACTGACATACAAGACAAATGTCGAACCCCTGACCTAGATATCCTAGACGATTACAGAGCAACATAATCTTCAACAATAGAGGGGCCTACCCGACAGCGGGAATGTCCAAAGTGATTTACTCTTCTAGCGGATATTCTTCATCGGCAACCTGATCTGAACAAAAAAGTTGTACAGAGAGTGTGAGCTTTTAAGCTCCATGAGCGAATCGGCCTCGCGTTAATAAAATTCAAATACATTACTAGTCATGCAAGTATATACGAAGGCTCATACTCAACCAATAGACATAGTTAGAAATTACATACAGGAAGATAAAAATTCATCCAATTCAACAAACGTTACTAGTACTCGTCAATGGCAATATATCCCGGAGAGCGCACACAAGCCAGCTCACCAATTCTGTATATTTCCGCCATGACACACAACCAATTCAACAAACGTTACTAGTACTCATCAATGGCAATATATCCCGGAGAGCGCACACAGGCCGGCTCACCAATTATGTATATTTCCGCCATGACGCATAACCTCGTCCTCTTAGCTAGGGCGCCTCACGGATTTATCACCAATCCGGGCTATATCCCTACTGAGGGAATCGTTGTCTCCACACTCATTGGTCAAGACACCCTATCAACCGGGTTTTCCGCCTTGCTGTGAGAGGGAGTACTGTCCCGCTCAATCACAATCAATAGTACAGCATTTCATATCATAATCAGAAGTACAATATAATATTCATCCATATAACAGGTATAGTATATAACTATATCATAGATTTATAATCCACAAATCAAGATAACAATTAATCTATTTTTGAAAAGATTCAAACTTCACATCAACATGAAATACTTGCTTCGTCTTATCCATACTTCTGGATTAATTATCTCATTAGATTCGTCATTCTGAATCCAATTTTCCTCCTATGAATCTTGGGAGTGTCCTACGACATACTTTTTATCACCAGTAACGCTAAAACTCTATTAAAACAGGGTCGTTTCACTCACCTGGATTCCGTACGAGCATCGCTTCTCTAAGTCATTACAGACAAGAGTGCTCAGGTGAATTTCGGTGTTCTGCTACGGAGATTTTCATGAAAGATTAGAGAAAATACGTTAGGATTGTTTTCAGACAGATATTGTTCATATATACGGTCACTATTCATACATACGATTATTATTCATATGTATGTTACTATTCATATATACAATTACTATTCATATGTACGGTCACTATTTATATATACGGTTACTATTCATATGTACGATTACTATTCATATATACGGAGACTGTTTATACTAAAAATAGAGAATACAATCTGTAAAAGAGTACACCAGGTAAGTTCCCAGGAAAGAGTGGAGGGTCACACTTGACACACTTAAAAACCAGGTCTTTCCTTAGCCAGAACTTTCCTAGACATGTATTCTTCACAGTTTACATTCTATTTCGGTAATCAGAGAATCAAAATAACATATAAATAGCTAACGACAGTTTTTCTGATGTGGAAGATCAGCCAAAGCCGCAACCACAGAGCATACTTAAAAAAATAACTTCTAAAATTTAAAAGACCTAGAAAGGACATAGTATCCTTACCTAAGCTGAAAAGGAAAGGCCCAAAATCTCAGAGGCCTAGCATTGGAGTAAGAGAAACTTAAGGAGAGAAGAAAGAAGTTGAAGGTGTGAGTTTAGAAGTGAAATGGAAGGGCCTATTTATAGCAAAAGTCAAGGGTACTATTTGATACTATGCATTAATAAAATATTCAATTTACTATTTATGAAAATGACATTTCTAATAATGCAGTTACTGTACACCTTACGCGTACGATGGAGAATTTTTCTTTTATTTACTATTGAAAACTTAAAGGGAAAACTATCCTTTCACCTTAAACCTTTAAGTTTCTTTTCAATTCAGTCCTTTCAATTTAGTCCCTGAGGGTATTTTTACACATAAAACGGTATTTTCTCCTACAAACTTCTTTCTAGTTGTCTCTTATGACCAAACCACATCTAGTACTAGACATTTTGATTGTATAAATGAACAGTACCATATACGTAAATAGTATTATACAGGTGAATAGTACCATATACTGAAATAGTAACAGTAGTTTGTAAATAAATATTTATATTTTATTTTTCATGGGTATTACATTATCACCCCCTTAAGAGAATTCGGTCCCCCGATTTCAAAACTCATCTCAAAACTGAAATTAGTGTGATTACTTCGTCTATATCTCATCCTTTGTATCTCTTTCTTTCCAAACCTCTTCACATCCTTGGTAAGATTTACAAGAACACTATAGCATCGACTGTGAACTCTAGACCGCATTATCAATAATTTTTATTGGAATTTTTTCCTTTTCTAAACAGTAAACATTCTCTTCCTCATCAGTTTGATATTCTCCACAACCTTTTGTACCATAAAGTGTCTCATCCTCATAACCTTTACCAAACTCAAAGCACCTAATCAGAGACGAACTCTGTCTCTATGTAAAACCTCAAATAGGTGTCATCTCAAAAGTGGCACGTGGTCTTTCCAGTTCACATTGAATATCAGAACACATGTTACCACACACATAGCTTATAACTTTTATGAATACAAGCACCTCACCCGAAAGCATCATTTTGGCCATAGGCAATACTCTTGCCCGAAGGCGATCCTTCTGCCTTAAAGCGATACTCTCAGCTGAAGGCGTCATATAAAAGGCAAAATCACATGAAATCATTACATAAATCTCTAGGAAGAACAATCCTAGAAAATGTGATAAGTAAATAACATACTCCTTACGCATAATTATATATGTGGAAATTCCTCTCACCTCAATGACTCATATAGAGTCGTATCCTTTCAATGATTAGGGCAAACCCATAGTTCTCTATATATAAGTTTATAAAATACTTATTTAGCACTCCTCCATAGCTCAGAAATGCAATGAAATATCATTTTAGTAACTCTTCTCAGTCAAAAGGATATTACCATACTCTGCTTTAGAATTTCCATAATCAAGTACGAAATATAAGTCCAACATCTTCTCATTCCTCAAGTTCTTTCAGTAAAAGGAATCACTTCAACAAAGAAGATCTAAATACTAACTTAAATTTTATTTCTAGTACATAGATAATTTTAATACATGAAGCTTAGACCAAATATAACTTTAGGTACAAACAAAAGAAAGAATAAATTAAGGACGATGAGGCTTTTGAAATGTAGAAGGTGCTCCAGGTCTAGAAGAGGAAGGTGCTTCAGACCTTAAGGAGGAAGCTAATCGTTGTAGCCTATAAAGGGTTTCTGGAGGAAGCGCCTGAGAAATTTGACGAAGAGCATAAGTCACTCCGTTCATACAGTCAATACACCTTGCTTGTTGGTCACAAAAATTTTGAGTTGCAAACATTGAATGTCTATCAACTCGATTAGCTAGTTCCCCGAAACGACGGTTTATCAGTTTCTCTTGGTTTTCAAAGAGACGATTTATTAGTCGCTTCTGGTCCTCTGTCTTGTATTCCAGGCTCTCTATCTTACGTTCCAGGTTTTCGATCTTACGCTCCAGGAACGCAAGCTTATTTTCTGAGGATGTTGCAGTACTGTCCTCCTCTAACTCTATTACATCCCTCTTTCTCTTCTTAATTTCTGGTGACCTGTCTACAGGTCTCTTCCCTTTGTTGTTTCCGAGACTTAGATTTAAATCAAGCTCTACATTGCCAGTCTCAAAATTCAAGTTGAAAGACTTATTATCGGTCATTGCTCTAGGGATCTCAGAAATAACTTCGAATGAGAAAGGAATGGAGATTGAGGAATAGATATGTAATGAAAGAAGTAGGTTTGCTTGGTGCGATGAGTAGGGTAACGAGCGTACAAGATTTATAGACAAACCGAAGCCCCTGGAGCTAAAGCCACCACAACCTATACGCCGCTCGCTATGAGGTTTACAGATCACATACGTCGTAATGCCAGCAATTAATGTCGGACATGCAGATATAATTTAATGCAAATAACATAAGTCAAAGATTTCCTGAAAAAAAAATTTTCGGCTAATCTTGACCTTTCTCAAAATTTTCGATTAATCGCCGTTTCAATCTATGATTTCCTCACTCTATACTTGTCATCTAGTGTAATCTCAGATCACGATATCACTCTGTGATCGGGTAGTCTCATATTAGCCTTATCTTATATTCTAATCGGTGTCTTTACTCTGGACTTACACATAATATATATGTAAATATATATATTTTAAAACAAAGTTAACTGCTTACGGCACATGTATCAAGTATTATCATGATGTAAGGAAATCATTGCCTTTCATTTGCCCACGAGAGCATTATATGTAAGTATGTATAACCATGAAGATATATCATCCTTTACACATTTCATTCTATCCAAGTCATTTTGATTTCTTATTCTCTATGAGTATATGTAGGATCATCACATATTCTCCTTGATCGTAGCCTTCACTCATTATGCATGAATAACATACATACATGTAATTACAACATGATTCAATCAATTATGTATATTATACTCAACTGAAGGCTCTTAAGAACAACACAATAAAATGGAGAAATGTATTTCAGTTCATCATAAAAGCATCCAAGGCAATCTTTAATGGCTATATTATCAACTTCTTTGAATTTCAGAAAATGCCAACGGGAGAAATGGGAAAACCAAGTAAAATCGGCCGCAAATCCACCGAATACTGACTTTCGTGGTTTTGGCATTAATGCAACGCGCTATCGGTGTGCACGCCTACCCTAGACTTCTGGCTTCCAGCTTGCAGAAATCTATAGGCTGATCGTGTAGGGGTGCGGTGAAGAGATATCTTCTTTGTCTCTAAGTCCTAATTTTTCTCTATAAAAATCATTCCAGCGTTCTCAGTTACCACACCACAAAGAGTAATAATCTCTGAGCCTACAATCTTCCAGCATTCCTCTCACCTCATATTCTTACAAAAATTTCTAAATTTTCCAAATCATGGCCTCAAGGAAGTACATTGATCTCACAGTGGAGGCCAAGGAAAAAGAAATTGACTTACACTTAAGTTTAGGCAGGGACAAGGGAAAAAGGCCTCTCGAGGGATCTCAAGAAAATCAAAAGGAGAAGAAGATGAAGAAGTTTGAGGAAGCCGAGGAGATTAGCACAGGCCATAGCTCAGAGGACAAAATTGCCTGTTTAGAGCAGAAGGTGAAAAATCTCAAGAAGATGATAGAGGATCTGGAGAAGTTAACCAAACGCAATAACGTGGCAATAACTTCGAGAATAGATAGGTTTTTCTATTGGTCCACCCAGTGCTTCTGCAATCAACAGCAAAGAAGTGTTGATTGTATGAATGAAATTTACACTACCCTCCGCGACATTGCTATATCTCTTGCTCCAAGGAATGGTCGAGGGGTGATGATACAATACAATCCTCCTAATCCAAGACCACCTCGCCTTTAGATTACTCATGCATGAGTAAACTTCTCTTCTTTTTTTGTGCAATGTAATCCTTCAGTATTTTTTTAATGCAAGTGGTTTCTTTTATTGGCTGGTACCCTAAAATAATATAGCTACACAAAATCAATCATGAATTCAGCTTATAAAATCCACCATATAAAAATTTGATCCGACAGCAATGGAATCAAAGTAAATAACAACTTTTCCTTTACTAAGTTCAAAAGTGTTGCCACATCTGTCTAAAACTAAAACTGAGAACATAATTCTTAAGAAGAGATAAGTCTCGGAGGGAAAGGAAAAGGAAATATCCTACAGGACCTTCAGTAGAGCCGTCTCTCTATAATTGTGCCCGGGTTCACAACGATAGAGGAGGTCCTACTAAGGTTACCTTGCTCTGTAATCACTAGGAGACCTAACAACCATTGCTCTGATACCAACTTTGTCACGACCCGTTTTCTGGGCACATGACCGGCACAATGATGAATCTCTCATCACTGTAAGCCTTCCGATAAATATATCAAATTTTCTTATCTGAAAATCATAGAGATGATTTGCATGTAATAATAGATTATCAATTTAAAATACATTATTATACTGACATACAAGCCAAATGTCGAACCCCTGACCTAGATGTCCTAGACGATTACAGAGCAACATAATCTTCAACAATAGAGGGGCCTACCCGACAGCGGGAATGTCCAAAGTGATTTACTCTTCTAGCGGATATTCTTCATCGGTAACCTGATCTGAACAAAAAGGTTGTACAGAGAGTGTGAGCTTTTAAGCTCCGTGAGCAAATCGGCCTCGCGTTAATAAAATTCAAATACATTACTAGTCATGCAAGTATATACGAAGGCTCATACTCAACCAATAGACATAGTTAGAAATTACATACAGGAAGATAAAAATTCATCCAATTCAACAAACGTTACTAGTACTCGTCAATGGCAATATATCCCGGAGAGCGCACGCAGGCCAGCTCACCAATTCTGTATATTTCCGCCATGACACACAACCAATTCAACAAACGTTACTAGTACTCATCAATGGCAATATATCCTGGAGAGATCACACAGGCCGGCTCACCAATTATGTATATTTCCGCCATGACGCACAACCTCATCCTCTTAGCTAGGGCGCCTCACGGATTTATCACCAATCCGGGCTATATCCCTACTGAGGGAATCGTTGTTTCCACACTCATTGGTCAAGACACCCTATCAACCGGGTTTTTTGCCTTGTCGTGAGAGGGGGTACTGTCCCGCTCAATCACAATCAATAGTACAGCATTTCATATCATAATCAGAAGTACAATGTAATATTCATCCATATAATAGGTATAGTATATAACTATATCATAGATTTATAATCCACAAATCAAGATAACAATTAATCTATTTTTGAAAAGATTCAAACTTCACATCAACATGAAATACTTGCTTCGTCTTATCCATACTTCTGGATTAATTATCTCATTAGATTTGTTATTCTGAATCCAATTTTCCTCCTATGAATCTTGGGAGTGTCCTACGACATACTTTTTATCACCAGTAACGCTAAAACTCTATTAAAACAGGGTCGTTTCACTCACCTGGATTCCGTACGAGCATCGCTTCTCTAAGTCATTACGGACAAGAGTGCTCAGGTGAATTTCGGTGTTCTGCTACGGAGATTTTCATGAAAGATTAGAGAAAATACGTTAGGATTGTTTTCATACAGATACTGTTCATATATACGGTCACTATTCATACGTACGGTTACTATTCATATGTATGGTCACTATTTATATATACGGTTACTATTCATTTATACAGTAACTATTCATATATACGGGCGCTATTTATATGTACGATTACTATTCATATATACGGAGACTGTTTATACTAAAAATAGAGAATACAATCTGTAAAAGAGTACACCAGGTAAGTTCCCAGGAAAGAGTGGAGGGTCACACTGGACACACTTAAAAATCAGGTCTTTCCTTAGCCAGAACTTTCCTAGACATGTATTCTTCACAGTTTACATTCTATTTCGGTAATCAGAGAATCAAAATAATATATAAACAGCTAACGACAGTTTTTCTGATGTGGAAGATCAGCCAAAGCCGCAACCACAGAGCATACTTAAAAAAATAACTTCTAAAATTTAAAAGACATAGAAAGGGCATAGTATCCTTACCTAAGCTGAAAAGGAAAGGCCCAAAATCTCATTGGCCTAGCATTGGAGTAAGAGAAACTTAAGGAGAGAAGAGAGAAGTTGAAGGTGTGAGTTTAAAAGTGAAATGGAAGGGCCTATTTATAGCAAAAGTCAAGGGTACTATTTGATACTATGCGTTAATAAAATATTCAATTTACTATTTATGAAAATGACATTTCTAATAATGCAGTTACTGTACACCTTACGCGTACGATGGAGAATTTTTCTTTCATTTACTATTGAAAACTTAAAGGGAAAACTATCCTTTCACCTTAAATCTTTAAGTTTCTTTTCAATTCAGTCCTTTCAATTTAGTCCCTGAGGGTATTTTTACACATAAAACGGCATTTTCTCCTACAAACTTCTTTCTAGTTGTCTCTTATGACCAAACCACATCTAGTACTTGACATTTTGATTGTATAAATGAACAGTACCGTATACGTAAATAGTATTATACATGTGAATAGTATCGTATACTGAAATAGTAACAGTAGTTTGTAAACAAATATTTATATTTTATTTTTCATGGGTATTACATGTATAATCATACATCCAACACAATATTCTCATCTTTGCTACTCCAATTTTATGCTCTTATTGTCCTTTCATCGCCCAACATTTGCTCTCATATAAAATCGCAGGTCTTATAACAGTACGATAAAACTTTCCTTTGAGCTTATCAGGTATTTTCCGATCACAAACAACTCCTGATGCCATTTTTCACTTTAACCATTCAGCTTGTATCCTATGTGTCACATCTCCAATAATTTCGTCGTCATCTTGTATAACAGATCCCAGATACCTAAACTTTGACACTTGTGATACAACATTATCACCAATTTTAACTTCCAACTCGTTTCTAGCTTGTTGCTTGTTAAACTTATAATGCATATACTCTGTCTTACTCCTGCTCAGACGAAAACCCTTCGATTCCAAAGTAGCTCTCCATAACTCAAGTTTAACATAAATCTCTTCCCTTGACTCTGCTATGAGAACAATATCATCAGCAAAAAGCATCCAAATGCTATGCAACCAATTAAATATATATAACTAATTAACAATTATATATGGAAGTACAAGGATAAAATTAAGATTAATACTATAATTGTGTTTACCTATGCTCTTATGTGGTACTCTTTACCCATAAATGGATTGGAAAAATGAGTGGAATTTGCGCTTAATGGCTAGGTCCTCCCATTCCAATTTGCTCCACCACCATATTTCACCTTTAGTTTCCCTCAGCTTTTCCATGGCAGTGTTGGAATCAAACAGCAACTTCTTTAACTTTGGGCAGAACATTATTCGGACAATTTTTAGGGAAGGAAAAGGCAAAGCTTTCTTGTAGATGCTCTTAAGCTTTGGGAGTTGATAGATATCCAACCTTACAAGAGATGAAAATATATTATCCTCATTCTCTCTATCCTCTGTTCCTCCCTTTATTACTTCTTCCAATGACTCGCAACAATTTTAAAATCTTGAAGGAATAGAGTATACTTGAGCCATGTCAATTGAACTATTGAATCACAACTAATAATAGACACTTTACGAAGCATGCTCTGACAGCATATGTGAAAAGTGGAAGAATCTTCCACAATATTATTCATATACATGAAACAAATCTCATGCAAATGCTTCATTCTTGACATGAATACTAATGATGGCATGTTGATTGAGGTGTCAATGCCTTCAAGAGTAAGGCTATACATGCAATTTTGCAACTTGGTTGACTCAAGCAATTTGTTGAGGCCATTCTCAGTTATTATTTGTATCCACAATGCCTTTATTTTTAGTAGGGACTCCAGTTTCTCTAAGAACTCTCTTTCTTCTCTAATTTTATTTGCTACTAGGTATTTAAGAATAAATCTAAATACCCTTAATTGTTTGAAACTTGATATCACTTCCAATGAATAATTGTAGGATTAATGTCGTATAGATACAAAGTAAAAAACTTCAAGTTTTTCAAGTTCTTCAACTCAGTGGGAAACATCCAAGCCCACATATGTCCACTTAAAGAAAGATATTCCAAAAGAACTAAACCACCAATTTCTAGAGGAAGCTTTATGGTGTGATTACCAAATGACGAATCCAAAACTTCTAGTCCACTCATGTATTGAATATTTCGAAAGTCTTCTATAATCCAATACTCTTCTTTTGATAGCCTAAGAGTTATGAGATTTGGACAAGGCACGGTTGGGAAATGAAACTCTCCATATTGCATGACTGAAATCCTCTCGACAATTTTTCATGTTTCGACATCATCCTAAGACACTGCTAATGCATTTCCTTATATTAAAATATTTTTCTTGTTTTTATCTTGATCACATGCTAACCACAATGTCAAGTCTCGAATAACGTCATGCAGCTTAATCGTGCAACTCATAAAGAGATCATCTTCAACATATTTCAACAAGCAAGATTGCTTTAATTTTTCAATCATAGACTCACAGTGACCATGTATGTCTTGTATGCTCTCTGCCACATCTTTATCAAGAAATCCCTCTGCCAACCACTTATCAACGGGATCAAGAACAAGAATCTTATCGAAAATTAGTGTCCTTTTGATGTGGCACTCCCTCCATGTTCAAGTCTAATGTTTGCTATATATCATCCAATAATAGAACAAATTTCTTTCCTTTTAGGACTTCATAAATCTTTACAACTTTTTTGTTCTCGAAGGCTACGATTCCAAAAGTCATCTCCAACCCCTATCAATTTTCTAATATTGTCCATTAGGATCTTTGGATACCACTGCCCAAATCACAACATCAAAATTTGACATTTTCTTTCTAAGCTCATTATTAATTCTCTTCAAAAGGGTAGTCTTCCCCACCCACCCCACCCCACCCCACCCCACCTATATAAGCCAATCACCCCAACATTATCTTCTTCAATACTATTCCACACCTTATCAAACATCAAATCCAACCCTATTGTCTTGTCAAGAGGCATCTTTATACACTACAAAAAAATTGGAATTTAGCGTCGGTCAAAATCACCCTTTAGCGTCGGTTTTGACCGACGCTAAAAGACTTAGCGTTGGTTTTGACCGACGCTAAAAGACTTAACGTCGGTTTACAAAACCGACGTTATCTGCTCCGTTGCGAGGTTGTTTAATATCGGTTTTGACATCCGTGGGAATAACCGACATTAAATTCTGAAATTTAACGTCGATCATAACCGACGTTAAAGTTGTGATTTAACGTCGGTTTTGACCGACGTTAAATTTATGATTTAACGTTGGTTTTGACCGACATTAAATTCTGACAGTTAACGTCGGTTATGACCAATGTACTGAAAATCGGACCGGACCGGCCGGTCAAACCGATGAACCAGTGAACCGAAGCCTAAACCGGTTCGGAAATAATCAAAAATCGATGAGTTAAAAAACCAGTCAATTTTGGTCAAAAACTGAATTTAACCGGTCTAAACCGGTCAAATTTGTCATCAAAACCGGTCAAAAAACCGGTGTCAAAGCAAATTTGAAGAAAATAAAATATAAAACTAACACTCATGGGCCCACTATGAATAAAAGCCACACTTCACTATGCATTTAAACACAATGTCTGCAGGCCCACGTGCACCCACTAACCATAACCACTACTGCGAAGGAGAATTCTGTGGGAGCATGTATATATAGATGAGTGTGGGAGCTTACAAGCGTATTCCATGTGATGTGGGACTCCGTGGACTTCTTTGCTTTCTTCTTAACCTTCTAATTTCTTAGCTTATTTCAGTTAATTTTTTGTGCTTTTTTCTTCTCATATAACTTGATTATTGTCTAAATTATAAATATGAATTATAAACAACAATTAAAATTATATGGTGGTCTATGCCTATTAATATATACCTAAAATTAAGGGGTTCAAGTTTGTATAAAAATCATAAAGTTACAAAACTAACCATATCACTAAGAGTAGAGTAGAGCTATCTTTGGTTTAAGGGCTCACTAATTGACAAATAAGTAAGTATAAATATTATATATTATATAATTTAATATTTGAAATATAAATATTATATATTATATATTTTAATATTTGAAATATATACATTAATTATATATTTTAATATTTTAATATATTTTAAATACTACCGGTTCGACCACGGTTCGACCACGGTCCGACCACTGAGAATTTTAATATTTTAAATACTATCTCACGTTGATGCCTTGTCTATGACATCCCTTTCTCTCTCTCTCTCTCTCTCTCTCTCTCTCTCTCTCTCTCTCTCTCTCTAACCCAACACAGTTGTTACTCTCTCCAGCATTCTCACACTCACGATGAGAATGTAAGGATTATGGTTAAAAATGAAATTATTAGAAGAATTAAGGTCAAGAGGTGGGTGTATGAGAAAATATTAGAGGGAAATTGAAATAGAGAAGAGGAGTGAAACTAAAATACGAAAGAGATATGTGAATGGCATGTTTTGCAGAAGAAATTATCCTATTTTTCTTTTCTTAAAATAAGGCGTTTAGCGTCGGTTTTAACTAACGCTATAGAAACCGACGCTATATGCAACATCTAACGTCGGTTTTAACCGACGCTATAGAAACCGACGCTAAATTCAGAATCTAACGTCGGTTGTAACTGACGCTATAAAAACCGACGCTAGTTGCGGAATCTAACGTCGGTTTTTGAAACCGACGTTAAAAAACCGACGCTATATTCCATTTTTTTTGTAGTGATATATCGGCCTAGGTGGTAGCTTGTGAGTGATTTCAACATCCTTACTAACGAACTTTTCCCCTTTAGTTATTAGTTCATTTACATTATTGAGCATCTTAACAATGTTTTTTTCTCGTTGTAACTTGACATGCAATTCTTTGGACAACATTTACTTGGACTTTTGTTTTGAACTTCTTGGTCTCTTTGTACTTAAATGTCTTCAATTTCTTGTGTGTATATATATAAGATTATAATTGTTAGCTTCATAATTTTCTCATCTTTTATTCGCGGGGCACCTTGGGTAGGCATACTTTCAAATTAAGTTTTCATGTGCATGTGATATATATGATCTTGTTTATATTTGTGTACTAGATTTCCAAGAACAAGGAAGAATAGCTACAAATTTCAGTATATACTCTAATCATATCATCTAATTGCCACTTAATCTAAAATAATTATAATAAAGCCTATTAGTACTATTGCAATATATATACTGCTGATTATCTGAACTTAACAATTTTAACTGTGTAAAATTATTAAAAATACCCTTTTTATCCTATGTTGTTGTTCTTGTCTAGTCCGATCCACCCTCCCCTGCTTTCCCACCTATATTCTAAATCAATAAACAAATAAATGTTTTCCGTTGGTCATACAATTGAATCTTACTCCCCTGATTTTCCTTATTCTTTTGATCAAGCATTTCACAATTGCTGCATTCCATCATGAAGAGACTTCTGATAAATATAGCTATTGGATACTCATTATGTTTTCCTGACATTAATTTGACTGTAAGTTGACGAGTTATTAGGTGTAGAGGAATTGAAGAATATGTTGGCAAAACATAGGATTACATCCCCAGGATAATATCAGAAGTGATTTTTCAAAAAAAAAAAAGAACAAGATTAAAAACAGATTAATATATAATTTGCAAAGAGGTTGACCTCAATTCTAAGCCACCAGACCGAACTGTTGTAAATGGCCGACATTACCATGTATTATTTGAAAACAATCATATCTTCTTGACTATAGTTCAACATACAAATGTCCCTGTTCATTTTGTTTCTGATCGAAATCTGGGTTCTGAACTGTCGGAAAACGGTGATAACAATTTGAATTTTTTTCAAATTCAAATACCTTTCCTGCTGATCCAAATTCTAATGTTAAAAATTTTATTGTTAACGCAACTTGCAAAGATAATCATAAGTCAGAGCCAAAGAATTTAATGCTAACATCAAATCAATCCCCATTAAATTCAAGCCACCTAGAGCTAGTTCACAATCTGCTTCCCCCTCCTTTTGGATTATCATTACAAAATCTGGAAAGTCTAGAGCTTCCAGCACCTAATATTGATGCAAACAACGATGATATCACTGGTGGGTTTAGAAACATAAATTGCACCACAATTGGAAACAAAAAATATGATAAACATTTAATTTTGAAATCATTACCTACCTCTTCAAGCCCAACACACTTGACATTAATAACTCAGTTCCCACTATCACTCAACCTTTTCCCCTCTCTCCAGCCCTAACATGCATTCTGCTTTAAATACTCAAACTAAATATTTGAATCAAACCTTCAAATTGTCATTAACTTTGATTGTAATCCCTTATAGGATCAAACCTCTACTTCTCCTAAAACACTCTCCAAACCACACTAATCCCATGGAAAAATTTTGGGAAACCGAATACCCCTTGCGCCTCCACTCTCTCCGGCTCACCAATAGCCCCCCACAAACATAAGTAGCTTGTACTGTCATTCCCCCGAGACTGCCACCACCTCACTTTCTCGACACGGATAGCAACCCTCCACCTCAGCACAGAAGGCTCTATCACCTTATAAACCTCTACGTAGCCCTCCTCAATCACCCAACCAGCGAAACAAGCATCACCCTGACTTAGATCAATATGCTAAGAGGTCTCCTAAAGAACTCCTATTGGCTTCTTGCATAAAGCTACCTTAAGAACTCAGCCCCAACAGAACTCTCACAAAACGAAAGAATAATGATTTCGATGAACCTTCTCGGAAATCAGGACATCATCATGCTCTCCCTACCTAGAATGAATAACCAGCCTCAACCTTACAATTGGTTCCCCATGTGGCTTGCAATGAACCAAATAACCAACCTGAGACACTTACCCCGCCCTCCAAACCTGGGCCACATCGAAATAGAGCTATAAGGAACAACCCAATTAAGAGAAGACCAAATTCTTGCAACAGTGCTAACACCCCACCCCTTCGCTCACATGGACGTCTCAATAATTTGCATCTTAAATTTGGGAACAGGCTGTCTTGACAACCATCAACTTTATGCCCCTATATCTTATTTCCAGCCTTTACCTCCATTAGACACTAACCCATACCTTCATTTTAGACCAATGAATATATGGGGGAACCGATTTTAGGAGAATATTTAGAGAAGTGGTCATTTCTTATAATTCTGACATGATTGTTTTCAGTCTTTTAACTGAAACAAGAGTTAGCGGAGACCATGCAAATGCCATCATCAGCTCCTTATGCTATGAGAGATTCATTAAAATAAATACAATGGGCTTTTCTGGAGGAATATGAGTAACCCCTAAAACATCTTTGTAGAGCCCATTGCGACTGCCTTTCATGAGATCTTCTTTAAAGTTCAGGTTAGTACTCATATCTTTATTCTTACTACTTTATATGCAAGCCCTATCTTTACTCCTAGGAAAGCTTTATGGGAAAAACTAAGTATGATTTCAGATTTCATACACCTCCCTTGGCTTGTAATCGGTGATTTTAATGACATTTCAAAACCTTATGAAAAGTTTGAGGAAGACCACCAAACATAATGAAAAATAAAACTTTTAATGATTTCTTGGGTAGAGATAATCTGAATACCTAGGTTTTACTGGACCAAATTCACATGGAGAAACTGTAGAAATCCAAACTCTCTAATTATATCTAGAATTCATAGACCTCACGCCTATGCTTCCTTGTTAAACTTGTTCCCGAAACCAAAAGTTTTTCATCTTCCTCGTCTTACATCTAATCATCGTCCATTCATGCTAAAAAGACACCCACAAAATACAATTGATACCAAGCCTTTTCAGATTTGAACCATTATGGATAAAACATCAAAGTTTCACCCCTTTAACAATGTTAGGTTACTGAAAGGCAATAAATCAAGGAGAAAGATTGAGAAGAACACACAAAGAAATTACGTGGTTCGGTCAATGCGACCTACGTCCACGGACAGAGAGAATATCTGTATTATTTTCTGACGGAGGCTATACAGAGAGAAATTACATCAACCACTCTTCTAATGAATTCCCTTACACACATATATATATAGAGAGGAAATAATGGGTTATGGGTCATGGGTCATGGGTCGTGGGTCGGGTTACCAACCGGGTCACCCACAAAATTCAAGTCAAACCCAACAATTTCCCTCCTTGACTTGAATTCTCTCAAATCACTAGAACTAAGTATAAATTCATCTCTGTCATTCAAGCCCTGTAGGGCTTCATGGAATGCGAACATTCACCAAGTCCAAGCTATGCTTGAACTTCTCTGAAGGTAGAGCCTTCGTCAACATATCTGCTGGATTATCTACTGTGGCTATCTTCTCAATGGATAATTTCTTGTCTTCGATCACATCTAGAATAAAATTCAATCTGATATCAATATGCTTCGACCTCTCATGGTAGACTGGATTCTTGGCCAAACTTAATGCACTCTGACTATCACAATAAATGATAGGTCTCTGAATATTTAACCCCAGATTATCAATCAAATCATGTAACCACATACCTTCCTTAACTCCTTCTGCCAATGACATGTATTCTGCTTCAGTGATAGACAAGGCAACTGTAGATTGAAGTGTTGCCTTCCAACTGACAGCACATCCATTCAGAGTCAAGACATAGCATGTTAAGGATCTCCTCCTCAAAAGATCTCCAGCATAATCTGAATCTGTATAGCCAACCAAGCCACTATCAGATTTATCAACACCATAAACCAAGCAAATATTACTCGTACCTTTCAGATACCGCATAATCCATTTAACTGCACTCCAGTGAGCTCTCCCAAGATTACTCATAAACCTGCTTACCACACTGACTGCATGAGCCAGATCAGGCCTAGTACACACCATTGCATACATCAAGCTTCCAACAGCATTACAGTAGGGCACTGAACTCATGTACCCTTTTTCCTCAGCTGTAGTAGGTATTGTACTAGCATCAAGTTTAAAATGTGCCGCCAACGGAGTACTAACCGGCTTAGAATTATTCATTTGGAAAGACTGCAATAATTTTTCTATGTATTTCTGTTGAGATACATACAGTAAATCTGCACTTCTATCTCTCCAAATCTCCATGCCCAATATCTTTTTGGCTGCACCCAAATCCTTCAACTCAAACTCACTACTCAACAAGGCTTTTAAACAATCAATTTCAACCTTGTTCTTTGCAGCAATTAACATATCATCAACATATAGCAACAAATAAATATAAGAATCATCTACAAGTTTCTTAGAGTAGACACAGTTATCAAACTGATTACGCAGAAAACCATGGGAAGTCATGAATGCATCAAATTTCTTGTACCACTGTCTAGGAGACTGCTTCAAACCATACAAGGACTTTTTCAGCAAACATACATGATCTTTCTTCCCATAATCAAGAAATCCTTCTGGTTGTGACATATAGATCTGCTCCTCTAAATTTCCATGTAAGAAAGCAGTTTTCACATCCAGTTGTTCCAACTCCAAGTCAAAAACACTTACCATGGACAAAAGGACACGAATGGTTTTATGCTTCACAACAGGGGAGAAAACTTCATGATAATCAATTCCCTCCTTTTGTGAAAAACCCTTGGCCACGAGTCGTGCTTTGAACCTTGCTGGTTTAACTCTAAGAATACCTTCTTTCTTCTTGAAGACCCATTTGCATCCTACCGGTTTCACTCCCTTTGGTAACGGTACAAGATCCCATGTTTCGTTCTTCTCAAGAGATTGCATCTCTTCATTCATTGCAACCAGCCATTCTGATGCTTCTCTACTCTCAACTGGTTCTTTATATGATCTCGGGTCATCAGAATCAATGCTTTCACCTACTGCCAAGGCATAAGCAACTGAATTAATATCAACTATATCAACACAATCTGCATACCTTATAGGTTTTCTGATTTCCCTCCTTTCCCTCCTTGTTGCTATAGGTTGTGATTCTTCTTCTTCCCTGGGCTGCTGTACAGGGTCTGTTATAACCATTTTTGAAGTTTGAACTTCAATTTCCACCTTCTGGTTGGCACCTTGATCATTATTACCTGCATGACTACCAAGCTCCTCCTTCTGACCAAACATAGCAGACTCATCAAAGGTTACATCTTTGCTAGTAATAAATTTTGGAGTTCTATTCTTTTCAGTACACCACAGTCTGTACCCTTTAACTCCAGGTGCATACCCTAGAAATATGCATTTCATTGCCCTAGGCTCTAGTTTACCATCATCCACATGAGCATAAGCAGGACAACCAAATATACGCAGGCCAGAATAATCAGAAGGTTTACCGGACCATACCTCTTAAGGAGTCTTAAAGTCAATTGCAGTAAATGGCGATCTATTCACCAGATAACAAGCAGTGTTAACTGCTTCAGCCTAGAATTGTTTTGGCAAGCCAGCGTTTAATCGCATGCATCGCATGCTGCAATAGTGTTTGATTCATACATTCTGCAACTCCATTTTGCTGTGGTGTATGACGTACAGTGCGATGCCTCACTATACATTCTTTCCAGCAAAACTCATCAAATGGAGCGTTACAGAACTCCAACCCATTATTAGTTCTCAGTGTTTTGACCTATTTTCCAGTCCGTTTCTCAACCATGGTCTTCCACTCCTTGAACTTCCTAAACACTTCATCTTTGGATTTCAGAAAATATACCCAAACCCTTCTAGAGTAGTTATCAATGAAAGTAACAAAGTACTTGCATTTGCCCTGAGATTCAACTGGAGAAGAACCCCACAAGTCTGAGTGAACATATTGCAGAACATCCGTAGAAGTATGCTTCCCAGAACTGAACTTAACTCTGCGTTGTTTACCCATAACACAAACTTCACAAAATTTTAGCTTCTCAATTTCTGCCCCTTCTAACAATCCTTGTTTACTTAGAATTGACAGCCCTTTCTCAATTATGTGTCCCAATCGGCAATGCCACAACTCTGTACAATCATCATTCTTCCCTAAAGATTTAGATACAGCCATTGTCCCTATCACTGAACTATCAATCAGAAAGTAAATGCCATGCTGCAATTTACCCTTCATTATAACCAGAGCACCTTTGGAAATTCTCAACTGTCCATTCTCTTCAGAGTACTTGTACCCTTGTTTGTCTAGAGTACCAAGAGAAATCAAGTTCTTCCGTAAACCAGGAACATACCAAGCATCAAGCGTTTTGACTATTCCATCATACATCTGAATCTGCGCAGAACCACTGCCCTTAACACTGAGCTGCTCATCATCACCCAACCTCACAACACCATTCCAATCCTTGAAAGAAGTAAATAGTTCACGTGAGAAAGTCATATGATAAGATGCACCTGTGTCCAAGACCCAAGTATTTGCAGAACCAGAAGTGCTGACTATGAGAACATCAATGTCTTCTTCTTCGTCAGAACTATCTTGCACCACCGCAGCACTACCACTAGTATTCAGTTCCTTCTCATCATTTCCCTTCTTCCTCTATTGACAATTCTTCCTGATGTGCCCCTTTTGTTTACAGTGATAACATCGAGGTCCTCCTTTGTTCCTCGACTTAGACCGTGACTTGCTTCTTTTTCCATCATCCCTTTTAGTGTCTCTGCCTCTGCCAACATACAAACCTGCTTCTGCACCATCCTCATTAGAACCAGAGACTCTTCTCTTCAGCTCTTTAGACTGCAAAGCATCTTTGACATCATTAACAGAGATACTATATCTACCATACAACATAGTATCAACAAAGTTCTCATATGAATTTGGTAGAGAACACAAAAGAATGATAGCATGATCTTCATCATCTATCTTAACCCCAACACCCTGTAAATCCAGGATAATCCGGTTAAAATTATCAAGATGATCTTTTACCTGCATATTTTCTGTCATCCGCAGGGTATACAAACATTGCTTCTGATATAACCGGTTTGTGAGAGACTTTTTCTGGTATTTATCATCCAATTTCTTCCACAAACCTGCAGTAGTTGATTCATCAACTACTTCTCTCAACAACTCATCAGTCAGACTCAATAGTAATGCACTATGAGCCTTTACCAAAATTTCCTTCTTCTCCTCTTCCTTCAACGTGTTAGGCAATTTACCTTCTCCTTCTAATGCCCCTGCACATCCCTGCTGAACCAGAAGTGCCCTCATTTTTACCTTCTACAAAGTGAAATCATTCGATCCATTGAACTTCTCAATATCGAATTTATGAGTCGACATCTTCTCAAATAACAGCAGATAAATTACTAGCAAATTTCGCAATCAGAAATTGAATTTCACAAAACTGTTCAGAACCTTGCAAACTGACCAGAACTTCACTAACAGAAATTCAACACAGCAGTCCAACAAAATTCACAGCAGTAAACTAGAAATCCAATCCAGCACAATCTAACACAATCCAGTAAATTCACACATAAATTCAAAATTCTTTTCTGAATTAAACATAAACTCACCGGAACTGTGTCGACGAAACAACAACAATTGCAACAGAAAACTTGGTCCAAACAACAACTATGACCAAACAGCAGCTTTGACCAAATAGCAGTTTTTGACCAAACAGCAACTTTAACCAAACAGTGTTTCCGATGAAGATTTCGACAATGAACAGTACTTCCGATTAAGATTCCGGCGATGAACAGTACTCGCAACCGTAAAAACTCACCAAAACAACTGAAAAACGATCTCCAATGCACTAGAAATGCAATAAACGGTCTATTTTTCCCAAAAACAAGCGAATCAAGCTAGATCTGAGATTTAAAACTAGATCTGAAAATTTTCTAACCACCAAAAATTGGTCTCCGACGTTCTTCAACGCATCAAAGATGCAGAGAATGGTCTCCTATGTTCTAGAACAACTAAATCGAGGCAAGATCTGAAATTTTGGAGCCGGATCTGAAAATTTTCGAACGTGCTACAGTAACCGACGAACCAAAAAATGAACTAAGGCTCTGATACCACTTGTTAGGTTACTGAAAGGCAATAAATCAAGGAGAAAGATTGAGAAGAACACACAAAGAAATTACGTGGTTCGGTCAATGCGACCTACGTCCACGGACAGAGAGAATATCTGTATTATTTTCTGACGGAGGCTATACAGAGAGAAATTACATCAACCACTCTTCTAATGAATTCCCTTACACACATATATATAGAGGAAATAATGGGTTATGGGTCGTTGGTCGGGTTACCAACTGGGTTACCCACAAAATTCAAGTCAAACCCAACAAACAATAAATGTTTGGCAATCACAACACCATGACCTTACTCAGACCACTTTAATGGAATTTCGTCCCTGATATGAAAACAAATTCGTTTGTGAAACTTTAGTCACAAATTATTTGAGACAAAATTTGCGACAGATCAACAACAAAGATCAACAACAAAATTCGAGACAATTTTTGATGGATCAGCAATAAAATTTGAAATGAAAAAATTTTGTCACTAATTTTTGTCTCTATTTTATGTTTTTTTTTTGTAGAGGACTATCAGCCTCTATCAAAAGAAACTAAGTCAATGGAACAAAGATACTTTTGGAAACATATCCTCTGAAATAAACAAAAGCTATACTTTATGGCTTACAAAAAACTCTTCAATATAGTCATGATGCACGACTCTTAATTAGAACAATACCTCCAAAATTATATTTTCAATCGAACTGGAAGTTCTGTCTAATTTTCTAATTACTGGTTATATTTTCCACATCGTGATATGATATGCACCTAAAAGAAAAAGGGAGAGTTAAAAAGCAAATCCATTTAGACCACTGATCAAAGGGAGTGAGCATTGTTAAAAGGATAAAATCATACATAACTTTGTTAATTATAGCCTAATTATAATTTTATTTTTAAACTTTAAAAGGTGACTGTCTCTCTCAACCTAAAAAAGTAAAAACATTACATATATATTATAATTAATATTTAAAAATCATATATTCATGACTTAATACCACATGCATGCATATATATATGTAAGTTGTTTTGGAATAATTCATTTTAGAAATAGTTTTGGAAAGTTTATTTTTATAAACGGCAAAATGAAAATCGATTATAGATCAAGGTTCAAAAAATTAGATTGATCATTGAACTGATAAAAATACAAGTTTAAAAATTAATGATTAGACCGTAATCAAACTGCAATAGAACTTATAGTAATTAATATATATATATATATATATATATATATATCCATTTTAATTTTATATATGAAAAAAATAATATAATAACTAAATTTTTTCATGTTTTAATTTTTTGAATTTGATAAATTACGAATTATTCTTCTCAAAATATAATTATATTTCATATTAAAAATTAAAAAATTGAAATATAAAAATCAATTTTTTATATAAAAAATTACAAACAATGAATTTTTCCCACCAATACACGCTACAACTTTGAATTTCCTCCCATGATGCAATTTGTTCTTTCTCTCATTCTTTAAATCAGCTTTTTAATTCACCTTTTCCTCTTGTTTGTATCATCACTTCGATTGCTTTTTCTCCTTCTTTTTTACTTGTTTTGCTTTTCCTCTTGTCTGTATCATCACTTCCGTTGCTTTTTCTCTCTTCCTTTTAATTTGACTGCTTTTGCTTTTTCTCTTCTTTTCCACTGCTTTTGCTTTTGGTTTTTTGGCCCTCATAAGTTGTGAAGGCCAGACTAAACGGCCCCATTGACTGATATCTGGTTCAATTAATTCGAGATCTAATATCTGATTTTCTTAATTATGTTATAGATGTCTTAGAAAACTATGTTTTTTAAAAACAAGACAGATTTAACAAAAAAAAGACAAAAAAAAAATGCAGTTGCAGAACTATAAATATGAGTTCATTAATAGCATTTACGTAAAAGTAATTATAGCAGAAAAAAATATTTTTAGCAGCGATTTTAATCGTTGTAAAAATTAAAAAAAAAATTCTGCACATATTGTAACAGTTATGAGTGAAGCTAATTATAACTTTTTTTTCTTCCCTTTTTCTATATAAAGACTTGTTTTTTTATTTAATCTTTGTGAAGTTATTACTTTTGGTATCTTTTTTCATTTAATCTTTGTGAAGTTATTACTTTTGGTATCTTTTTTCATTTTTATACATATTTTTAACTAATTTGTGTCAATCAATCTTATCTTATTAAAACTAATTATAATAAGTTATTATGTAAAGATATTCTTATAGTTTATGTAATTGAATAATAAATTTAAGGAGTTGATTAAATTTTAGTTCAAACTTACAAGTTATGACAATTAATATATTTGACTAGATAGAACACTTTTACATCAAATGATTTTTAAATCTTGTTTTCAAAAACAAATCTTCCAAATGCATTTTTTTATGAAATTTTAAAATTTTTTAAAATAAATTATCAAAACGAAGTTTTTTTTATAAAGCTTGTTTTCAAAATAAAAAAACAAAAACACATCCAAGCCCTTAATTTTTAAGGTTTCTCTATTACAACTCTCGGCATTTCAATGTTTCAAAATTTTCACTTATATTTGATTTATTAACTACCTAACTTTCAAGATTTAAGAGGACGAGAAATTGATTGATTCTAAATTAAACATAATGTTAAATTATGTTCATTGATTAGTTTTTGTACTAATGTAATGTCAATCAACCTTTCTGACATAATATCCATACATATCCATTTCATTAATATACTACATCTAAAAGTATGTTTACAGTACATACAATATGTTCTTGAGATACCACAATAGGATACATGGGTCTCTTTGATCTAACACCCTATTTATATAACAAAAATCGCTAATATATACTCGGATCTATCGGTGGCATAATTACATCATTTACATAATTAAATATTTACAATCACATATATCAAAAGAAAGAACTATGAATGTCACATCTTAAAAAATGGGCACATGAGATACATAAAACATCTAGGGTATACCTTTGTGGTATTTTTAAAATTCTTTGAATAGTCTTAATATCCACAATTATACAAAATATAAATTTTGCAAAAAAGAAGCTTTGCATAAATACTCAGAAAAGTTCAACATTCAAGTTTTTTCCCAAATTACAAAACAACAGAATTATAGCCAACAAAATATAATAATAAAATACAAGGCAAATATTATATGATACGATACAACTTCGCAAACTTAGGTGACCTATAAAGACTACAGAGTATTTCCTAATCCTTTACAAAATTTAGGTCCATGAGCCCACCAGACCAAAGTGGAATATAACCCCAAAGGGGCTACTAATCCTCCTCCTCAACCAATGCATCTGAAAATGATAATTATAGAAAGTTTGAATTTATCAAAACTCAGTGATACCATAATCACTAGCAAAAACAGATAATATGCCAAGCACCTATACACACAAAATAAAATACACACACAAAGTGCCATCCTCCCTTGAGTTTATGTTTTCACAAATGTTTCATTAAGTCACAACTCAATAGGAAAATGCTAAGGGACTACTTTCCCCTAGAAATTAATTCTTTGAGGTTTGTCCAAAGGATTTTAACCACTTTAGGACTAATTTTTCCGAGGTTCGTCCATAATGATTTTAATCACCTTAGGATTACTACCCGGTCCATGCCCAGGGTTTATATTCCCACTGCATTTCCTCCACCCTCAACCAAGCCATGTTTTCAGTCTCTTGGGTCATGCCCTCAACCATATCACGTATCAATCTCTTGGGTAATATCCTCAACCAAATCACAATCACACATACAAACAAATAAAAGCAAGCGCAATATCCCTTTTGTGCTAGTTCTTATTATATCCCTTGCCCGAATATATATTTCAACAATCCACTATTTCCAAACACAATACCTATTAATATTCTTCTTCTTTATGCAATTCATGCACAATCACAACACAACACACATTTCCACAATACACACTTCCACAATCCACAGTGTTCATCAAAATGGACCTACAACATTCTTGATGTAAAATTCATAATTCATATTCACATTATTACATGTCTCAAGAATTCACATACCATGAGACAAGTACCAATTCTATACTCATATATATAGAAATTAATAGATAAAGTCAACAATTTTTTTACGTAATTAAATATATTTATACATATATGTAAAAATAACAAACAAGGTAGGATAGGAATTCTCTCAATTTCACAAGAAATTCCATAACAACATAATTCCCAAATTTCACAAGAAATTTCATTATAACATCACCCCCTAATTTCAAAAGAAATTCCATTATCTAGTTAATATCACTAACTAGTGAATTTAATAAAATCAAATTCAATCATGGTGTGAGTAGAATTCATATTGTACTTGAATTTAGTAAAATACGATTAGCATGACCATCTACTCACCTTGATGTTTGCCCAAACTTACCTTGATCCTCCCTAGAAAAAGTGTGAGATGATGGAAAGAAATTCCCTCTACTCCAAGCTTGTCATAACATCTCAAAATATGTGGAAGATGAATCAAAAAATACATCACTATAAGATAATCATGTAAAAACCAAGTCAATGTTACAAAATAGGAAAAATCCCTACCACTAATCTCAATCTTTACTCACTCATTTAGTCATAACTCATAAATGATAAAGAATTTTTAAATGAAACTTATATCATTAGAAATTAAACTTAAAAAGATTTCCACCGATATAAGATTTACTAAAAACGAAGTTCGAATAAAAGAGTTATAGCCATTTGAAGAATGTACAAGAAAAACACTATAGTCTGACTTTAGCATGACATTAGCATGGGTGGCACCTGGGTGCCACACAACCTCTTGCCACCTAAGCGCCACGACCTTCTTCTTCCCATTCCTTTCTGAAGCTTAGCGCCAGGGCCCTACGATTGCGACTCAAGCGATTTGGTCTCGGTTTTAGCTCGAAATCACTCAAATCTTCACCATTTTTCTTGATTTCTTCCATGAGTTTTCATCCTTGATGTTTAAAAAGTCTTTTGACACAAAAACCTCTCAATTTTAACCCACAAACAAAGTCTCAATCATCAAATTCCCTCCCAAAACCCTAAAATCCGAAAATAGAAAAAAATTTGAGAAATTGGAATACTTACCTCAATTCTTTGCTTTTTCAATTCTTTCTGAACACATGAATCTGGGACTTATTGAAAACACTTATGAGATAGATGCCCGAGTTTCTCAAATACATTATGGATAAAGATGTAAGACATGTTTTTAAAATATGAAGGACATGTTTTTCTTCACTTACTTAAGGATCCAAAGCAAGAAAAGTGAACATGCAAGTAACCTTTTCTTCAACAATGGAGTTATTCCCTTTCTCTCTCAAGTTCTCACTTTTCTCTCTCTAATTTCAGAAAAAGCACGAAATGGGAATTAGAGCAGATAATTAGAAGGTATACAATCACCGACAGAACTTAGATATACGTATATATATATATATATATATATATATATATATATATACTGGAGACATATAGGATGACTTACAAATATGATAACCTTGAGATAAATTTTTTAGAGATCAAATTGAGACGAAAAAATCTTTCAAGAACAAAAAAACTAAATCTTTCAGAGACTAAAACATTAATTTACTCTTGGATTAATTTAGTATTTGAAAGATTAGCTGTCTCAAGTTAGCCCTTCAAACATTATATCTGTTTTAAAGCCATTCTTTCGTTTTAAATTGCAAAATATACTTTATTTAAATTTTAAATTTTTATTGTCAAAAGTTATTTTAACAAATAAATTGATCAAATTGAGACAAATATAATTTTTTTTTAAAAACCAAGTTAATATACTTAAATATTTTAAAAACTAAACTAAATCGGTTCTAATATTTTGGAGTCAAAATCAGCAATTTATTCTAATAAGACTAAACTACAGGGAAAAAAAAAAAAGGCAAGCTGTAAATTCAAGAATATTAATCTACCCAAACACACGTGATTAAATAGGAGTAGTAAATGGAAAAAATTACTATTATAATTGTAGCTAAAAATATTATAAAAAGTCACAATATCTTAAAACTATAACTAATATCACGCAAAACTCTCTTACGTCTTTAAGGCGTAGGAGGCAATCCAAATACAACACAAACAAAGCCTTCAAACAATAGATTCGTGCAGTCTTGATTCATAGGAGAAGCAAACTCATAAAAACCGATGCTCTTCCCAGTCACACGAACTCCATGTGATAAAGTCAATCTGCAAATGTGATGCAGCTAATTAAATATATATAATTAAGTAACAATTATATATGGAAGTAAAAGGATAAAATTAAGATTAATACTATATTACCTGTGCTCTTGTGTTGTACTCTTTACCCATAAATGGATTGAAAAAATGAGTGGAATTTGCGCTTAATGACAAAAAAATGGCACTAATTTTATATTATTTCATCTTTTGTTTTTTTACCATGAGAGTATGTAATTAAAAATTGATCCCAAGAGTGAGATAGCCGACAAGCCAATAATGTAGAATCTTTGATGAATTATTGCAAATCAAATCACTTGGCCAGCAAGCATTTTGCAAGAAGATACAAGGCAAGATGATATATCTTCCACGTCGTGATATATATATATATATATATATATATATATATATATATATGATACGCACCCAAAAGAAAAAGGAGAGTTAAAAAACAATTCCATTTAGACCATTGATCAACGGAGGTGGCATCGTTAAAAGGACAAATTCGTACCTAACTTTCTCAATTATAGCCTAATAAGTTTAGTTTTAAACTTTAATATATATATATATATATATATATCTCTCTCTTAACCTAAAAATTAAAAACGTTAAAAAATGAAAAAACAACAAACCTTGTTACGTAAGTTGTTTTGGAATAATGCATTTTAGAAATAGTTTTGGAAAATTTATTTTTATAAATGAAAAAAATAAAACTTAGTATAAATTAATGTTCATAAAATTAAAATAGTCATTGAACTGATAAAAGCACAAGTGCAAAAATTAATTACTGGATCGTAATTAAATTGTCGAACCATAATAATTATATATATATATATATATATATTATAATTTTATATATAAAAAATTCAATATAATAACTAAATTCTTTCATGTTTTAATTTGTTTTAATTTGATAAATTACGAATTATTCTTCTAAAAAAAATTACTTTATATATATATAATTTTTTTCATATTAAAAAAATAATTTTTTAAATATAAAAATCAATTTTTTATATAAAAAATTACGAACTATGAATTTTTTCCACCAGTACATGCTACAACTTAGAATTCACCTTCCAAACAGGGGCTAGCTAGTATAATTTCCTCCATTCTTTAACACACCTATATCTAATATCTGGTTTTTTTTAACTATGTTATAGGTGTTTTAGAAAACAATGTTTTGAAAAACTAGGCAAAAAATGCAGTGGCAGAACTATAAATATCTGAGTTCATTAATAGCATTTACCTAAAAGTAATTAAGTACAAAAAGTACTTTTAGCAGCGGCTTTATTCGTTGTGAAAATCAAAAAACATTTCTACACATATTGTAGCAGTTATGAACGCTAATTATAACATTTTTCCTTCCTATTTTCTATCGAAATACTTGTTTTCTATCTAATTTTTGTGAAGTTATAACTTTTGGTATCTTTTTTCATTTTTATACATATTTTTAACTAATTTGTGTATCAATCAATCTTATCTTAATTATTAAAACTAATTATAATAAGTTAATATGTAAAGATATTCCTAATAGTTTATTTAATTGAAAAATAAATTTTATCAGTTAATTAAAATGTAGTTCAAACTCACAAGTTATGACAACAAATATATTTGACTTGAATTTATCACAACATAGAAAACTTTTATATCAAACTATTTTTAAATCTTGTTTTCAAAAACAAAATCTTCCAAACGCATTTTTTTTATTTTATGAAATTTTAAAATTATTTTTAAAACAAATTATCCAAACGAATTTTTTTTTATAAAGCTTGTTTTCAAAATTAAAAAAACAAAAATACATCCAAGCCCTTAATTTTTAAGGTTTCTCTATTACAACTCGGCATTTCTCACATATATTTGATTTATTAGCTACCTAACTTGCAAGATTTAAGAGGACGAGAAATTGATTGATTCTAAATTAAACATAATGTTAAATTATGCTCATTGATTAGTTTATGTACTAATGTCAATCAATGTTTCTGACATACATAATATCCATACATATCCATTTCATCATACTACATCTAAAAGTATGTTAATGATACATATAACCTGTTCTTGAAATACCGTAATAGGATACATGAGTCTCTCTTTGATCTATCAGCTTATTTATATAACAAAAATTGCTATGCTACTAACTATCAGTGACATAATTAAATATTTACAACCACATATATCAAAAGAAATGCTTTTTGAACAGATGAATGTGGGACTTATTGAAAACACTTATGAGATATTTAATCTCAATAGACAGCAAAGATTCTTAAATACATTATGTACAAGCATGAGTACTCGGAGGATTGTAAAATAGAATAACTTGAAAGATATGATATTGCACTTATTTCAAAACTCATAAAAATTAAGAATAATCTGTACTAAAATGAACTAATTTTCAGGAGCTATATATGTCCCGCACAAGAATTCATCCACACAGAATGTAAATAGTGCATGCACAGTGCTTTCTCCACCCACAACATCATGTTTCACACATGAATTCATCTACACAGGATATAAATCAGAAACTATTCACAAAGAATATGAAATATGTTTCAGGAACGTTGTCCACACGAGACTTGCATCATATTCCAACTAGTACGTTAGACCACAGTATTTCATTGTGAATATTAAAGGCACGTTTTATGTTAAACATTAAATTTAATTTAATGCATTAACTCTCATGACGAAAAAAAAAAAAAACTTATTAAACTTGTTAGGTATTCAACTTGGAAAGTTTGAATTCCTCCAAATCGCCGACTCTGTTCTGTTGTTCCCAAAACAAGGGACTTCGGTGCTTCCCATGCTGTTATGTTCCAGTTGCTGCCCTGTGTTTCCGTGTCGATCCCAGGTTTCATGGCAGCGAGGAGAACGTTATTCTGCGAGTCTCTTCGGAAGAGTATATGAAGAAAGGTCTCCAACTTTCATTCTATAAGATTTTGAAATTACCATAATCCTCCTTGACAAGCCTTGGACTCTGTCCTCAAATGAGATAAAAATAATTTGTCAAGGATTAAATTATGATAGTTTCTGATTAACGTCTTGAAGACAAAACTAATAATTTATTCTAATTAATAAGACCAAACTACATGAAAAAAAATAAATAAATAAAAGTTCAAGAACATTAATGTATCCAACCACACATGATTAAATTTAGGAGTAGATCTTTGGTCTTTAGTGAATCATACAAAATCATATTCCTCTTATTAATCTAAATGCTTATATCTTCCCATATAAAGGGGGCAAAATAGTAAGCTCAAATATTGCTAAACCATTAACACTGACCATTCTTTTATTTCCTTTTTTAAAAGCCCAAACACATACAAGGCCTTCAAACAAGAGATTCATGGAGTCTTGAAAGCCAATGTTTTCTGAGTCCCACGAACTCAATGAGGAAGGCAATTTGCAAATGACATGCAACCAATTAAACAACTAACTATATTTGCCGATTAATATTAGAGTATGCGTTTAATTACCTGTGCTCTTATGTAGTACTCTTTACGAATCAGTGGGTTGAAAAACTGACTGGAATTTGTGCTTAATGCCAGGGTCCTCCCATTCCAATTCGTTCCACCACTCTTCCTCTCCTCTAATATGCCTTAGCTTTTCGATGGCAGTGTTGGAATCAAACGGCAACTTCTTCAAATTTGGGCAATTACCTAATCTGACAAATTTTAGCTTAGGAAAAAGCAAAGCTTTTTTATAGATGCTCTTCAGCTCTAGGAGTTCCCCTAAGTCCAACCTTACAAGAGATGAAAATATATTTTCCTCATTCTCTCCATTATCTTCTGTTCCTTCTTTTATCACTTCCTCCAATGACGAGCAATAAACAACTTCAAGATCTTGAAGGCGTGGAGCATACTTGAGCCATGTCAAATGAACTACTGAATGACAATTCAAAAAAATCACTTTATGAAGCATGCTCAGAGAGCATGTGGCAAAAACGGGTTCCACATTATTAACCGAACGCAACACAATTTGACGGAGGTGCCTCATTCTTGACATGTCAATTGCAGTGCCCTGCACCTTTTCAAGAAAAAGGCCATGCATGCAACTCTGCAACTTGGTTAACTCAAGCAATTTCTCCAAGCCGTCATTAGTTGTTATGAGTATACATAATACCTCTAGTTTTGGTAGGGATTCCAACTTCTCTAAGAATTCTCTTTCTTCTTCACTTACACTTACATCACTGTATCGAGCAATAAGTCTTAACACACTTAATTGTTTGAGACTTGATATCACTTCCAATGGAATAAGTTTAGGATCATAGCCGTGTACATCCACAGTAAAAAACTTCAAGTTTTTTAACTTCTTCAGCTCAATGGGAAAGCATTGTAAACGCAACAATCTTCCACTCAAAGAAAGATATTCCAAAAGAATTAAACTACCAATTTCTGGAGGAAGCTTTGTGGAGTTTGGACCATCTATTGACAAATCCAAGACTTTTAACTTGCTCATGTATTGTAAATTTGACAAATTTGCTATATTACTATATTGTGCAATTGATTTAAGTATAAAGGTTTTGAGATTTGGACAAGGCATCGCTGGGATATGCAACTCCCCGTGTTGCATGGTTGAAACCCTCTCAACAATTTCGCATGTTTTGACATTATCCTCAGACGCTACCAATGCATCTGCTTCTACTAAAATCTTCTTCTTGTTTTTATCTTGATCTCGTATTAACCACAATGCCAAGTCTCGAATAACATCATGCAGTTTAACAGTGCGACTCATAAAAATATCATCTTCAACACTTTCCAACAAGCATGATTGTTTTAACTTTTCAATCACATACTCACCGTGCGAACTAATGTCTTCTATGCTCTTTGTCCCATCTTTATCAAGAAATCCCTCTGCCATCCACTTGTCAATGAGACCAAGAACATCAATCTCATAATCTTTTGGGTATAATGCACAATATAAGAAACAATTTTTGTGTGTTTCATTTGGCAATCGGTCATAACTAAACTTAAGGATGGAAAACACATCCTCCTCCAAGGAATCCTTTAAGCAATTTTTTGAGTGTTTCCATGCTTCCACATTCTCCACGGGAGCCATGGCTCTCCCGACTATAGTTAATGCAAGTGGAAGTCCATTACATTTTTTAGCCATCTCCTCTGCTAGCTTTGGTATATCAGGGTGCGAATTTAGAATTTTCTCACCAACGTTCGTGCGAAATAATTCTAATGCTTCTTTCTCTGTCAAAGGTTTTACATGGACTGTGCTTTGAGCCTTCATTTGTGCACATACATACTCAAGCCGTGTTGTGAATAACACTTTGGATCGAAAATTTGTGTTCTCTAGATGTGGCACTCCCACCTTCTTCAAGTCTAATGTTTGCCATATATCATCCAATAAAAGAACAAATCTCTTCCCTTTCAAGACTTCATGAATCTTTGCACTTTTTTTATCTAGGTTGTTACAGCCATTCCAAGTATTATCTTCAATCCTTAACTCTTTTCTAATCTTGTCCATAATACCTTCCAAGTTAGGATCTTTGGATACCACCACCCATATCACAACATCAAAATCTCGCATATTCTTCACAAGTTCATTGTTAATCCTCTTCAAAAGGGTAGTCTTCCCCACCCCACCCATCCCATATAAACCAATGACCCCAACATTCTCTTCTTCAATACTATTCCACACCTTATCAACCATCTGATCCAACCCTATTGTCTTGCCAAGAGGCATCTCTATAGGCCTAGGTTGTAGCTTGTGAGCAATTTCAACATCCTTACTAATAAACTTTTCCCCCTTATTTATTAGTTCTTTTACATTTACGAGCATTTTACCAACGGCTTTTCCTAACTTGTAACTTGACATGCAGCTCTTTGGACAGCATTTACTTAAGCATTTGTTTTGAACTTCTCGATTTCCCTGAGCTTGAATGACATCTATATCCTGTATGAATATGATATTATAATTATCAGCTTCAAAATTTTCTCACCTTTTCTTCACGAGGCACCTTGAGGTAGGCATATGTACTTTCAAATCAAGTTTCCATGTGCATGATATATAAGATCTATTACATATATATATATATATACACACACTAATTCTTTGTTCTATACTAGATTTCTTGGAATAAGAAAGACTAGTGACAGATTTTAATATACACTGTAATCATATCCCCTAATTACAACTTATAGTTAATCTAAAAAGAAATTATAAAAGCATCGGTCTGCTAGTCCTATTGCAATATATATACTGAATATTGTCTAAATTTAACAATTTTGACTATGTAAAATTATTAAAATGCCCTTCCTATTGTAAATATCTATGTTTTTCTTCTTGTCTTCTCCGCATCTACCGATGCTTTCCTATCTATATAATCTAAATCAATAAACAAATAAGTGCTTTCATTTGATCATACAAAGGAATATTATTCCCCCAATTTTACTTATTCTTTTGATCCGACTTTTCACAATTATTGCATTCCATCAAGAAGAGACTTTTGATAAATATAGCTCTTCGATACTCGCTTTGTTTTCCTGACATTAATTTGATTGTAAGTTAATAGATTATTGGAATACAAATTTTTGAGTGTAGGGGAATTGAAAAAAATGTTAGCACAACCTAGAACAAGATTTGATTGACATTACCTTTTGAAGAGCATCAACCTTTTTCATCCATCCATCAACTTCTTGTGTTCTTTGCATCTCTCTGGTATACTCAGCTTCATCAACTCTTGTCTGTAAATCTTGTCTCTTTCTGTGAAGCTCTTCCCATTTATCTTTCAATGACTTCAGATTCTCTTCCAAATCATTAATATGAGCAACTTCTTCGTTGGCGCGACCACACAAACACTTCGCAACATCCCATATTATTCCCGCCACTTGATCCAACATAATGTATGTCTTTGATTTATCTTTCAAACACTGCTAAGCTCTTCAGTTTATCCAAAAGCACACAACAAAAAAGGCAAAACTTAGAGCATTTTATTTTTTTGTAAATTTTATGGTAAATTACACAATTTATAGTACATAACTTGTAAGCTAGTATCTTTACCAAGAAATCTTATATCCTATCCATTTATCAAGAAACATTATTTTATAAATATTTTTAATTCTCATTCTACGTTTCCATATTATTCAAATTATGTTGTTGTTTAGTGGGTGCAAAGATATACCTAATAACTAATCTAGGTACTTGTAAGTTTAATAACAAAAATCAAAAAAGAAATTTGCTTATGTACGTATGTATTTTACCTTTAAAATCTGCACAATTAAGAAAATTACACTAATTATGAAGCGTATCCATTTTTTGTAAGAATAAATAATATATAAAGAACTAATAAACAAGTATTGAACTTGGAAATATTGATTTTTATAAAAATATTTATAGCTGAGTAATTTGTGCAATTCATTTGACAAGAAGCGAGAGAGCTCTACAAAAACAAACACACACACACACACACACACTTTTTACCTTTTGAAGGAAATGAACTTAGCTTTCGTCAACTATTAGCTTGAGATCTTCTCTTCAGAAGTGAAATAGCACATTAGTCTTCCAATATTTCTCAATCTCATGCTTCGATCTACTTTCAGAGAAAAAATAGAAGAAGAAAAGAAGGTGCGCACAGGAATGAAGCGAGGAGAAGATAATTTGTAAGAAGTAGTAGAATAATAATAATAATAATAATAATAATAATAATAATAATAATAATAATAATAATAATAATAATAATAATAATAATAATGCAGAGTGAAGAACGGGTCTCTGTAAAATTGGTCTCTAATGGGTAGACAAGGTAAAGTGAAAATGGAAGATATGCGGAGGGGACCAAGGACAACTGGCACACGTCAAGATATGATCTTTTGTAATTTGGACAAGAAGGAGGAGAATGTGGGTTGGATTATTTGAAGTATCAAATTGTAAAAATTACAAAACTAATTTTATTTTATTTTATTTTAATATATTTTAAATATTATTAATTTAATTACAATTTTATTATATTTCAATTATTAACTTTTAAAACTAAGATCTTTGTTGGTTGATTAACCAATTACTTTACTTTTAAGTTAAGCCAATTATATATTTGGTGGGATGGGTTCATTTTACTATTAAGAACATTCATGAACGACAAAACAAGAAAATTGAGATGGCCCACAAGCAAATAAAGTGTGAGCAATGGCTCAAAGTTATGTGAATAAAATCTTTGACCAACTATCCCGAATCTTTTGCAAAAAGTTAAATCGGTTGATCAGGTCTGAGGGTTTATTTAGTAAGACTAAAATTTTTTTTTTGATCCGTAAGCCGAGCTGATTTATAGGCTATTTTTTAATATTAAAATATTATCATTTTAAATTTTTTTAAGCAAAAATTTTAATAATATTTTATTAAAATACAATTTATATATATACAATAATATCTTTAACTTTTTAAATAACTAATAATTTTAATTTTTTATTTTTTAAAATAAATTATATTATATTTAAACTACAAAATTTTATATTTATTTTTAAAAAATTAAAAAAATTTATATCTAAATTTATTATATTTAAATATAAAATTATAAAATATAAAAATAAGATAAAATAAAATTATTCATATCAAATTTTTTTAAAAAAATAAAAAAATAAACTCATTCACATGTAGGGATGGCAACGGGACGGATCGAGCCGGGTTTTTATTACCCGTTTCCGCCTCGCACACTTAGGGTCTGTTTGGTTTGTGAAAACATTTCTTATTTTTATTTTCAATATTCATTTCCTGAAATGCATTTCCTGAAACACTGAAAACATCTTTTTTGTATTTTCAGATTTAGGCTTATTTTAAGAAATGTTTTCAAGAAAACGTTTTCAGTTAACTCAATCAAACGCATTTTCAAACCAAACAGGCCCTTATATTTTGCCCCGTTTCCCGCGGGTATTTTATTTTTTGCCCTGAACCCGAACCGCGAGTAATTTTAATACCCGAACTCGCCCCGCCCCGAAGTAATCTATTGAGTAGGAAAGTAGCTTTCCTAGTACCCGAACTCAAACCCGAACCCGAACCCTAAATATTGTATAAATATTATGGTATCATAAAACTTAAAATATTATATCATGTTTGATATAAATATAATTAAGTGGAAGGGGTAATTTAGTGTATTCCAATCTGACATAATCCAATGTGCTCTGGTACATAATCCAATTCTTTTGTATCCTCATCAAAGTCATAAATGAAGTCATTTGCTTAGGCAAATATTACATCATCATTAATTGATAAAAAAAATATTATAACTCTCAATCTCTATATAAAATTTAAAAGAGACTAAATATCACTGACTCTACTTAATTTATTGCTACTATCCATTAAACATTTATTTGAATCATCTTCCATTTCAAAACTATTGAAAAAAAAAAGTCCTATTAGTATAAGCCAATATCTCATTCTCTGAACGTAGCCTTAACATTATATAAGCTTGAAAACAATATGAAATAGGAGTTTTAGCCAAAACCTTAGCACATTACTTAGGGCTTCATTTTTTGAAGCAAAATTTTTTGAAGATCTAAATAATGTACTTTTAGAATTTAATAATAAACTAACTGAAACATATATATGGAAGCAATAATTATATTTCCTTGATTATATTACTAAATTTAAGACTTTGTCCCACTTGAGGAAAAGTATTGATCTTTGTAATTGAACAGGAGACGTACAAGGAGCTAAGATTAAGCTGTACTAAAAACAGGGAATTGTTCAAAAAATTGTAATAACGAAAGAAGAGAAGAAGGATGATTATAGAAGAATAGGACTATAACTCATTTCCAATTTGAGCACTGACTAGGGTTATTCCTCCCTTGAACAAAGAAAATAATGTTACATCCTTACTAGGGTTTTTCCTTCATTGAACATAGAAAATAACAAAAATTAACAGGAATATTTGAAACAATTAAAATAGAGAGTAGAAGATGATGTTACCAGATTAGAAAAAGTAGATCGATCGACGTTGGCCTGTTTCTAGTAGGTGAGAAGAAATAAGCTGATCAAGAAGAAATTTAGAAATGACATGTATTTAGTTTTTAATAGGTTGAAGATGGTGTATCTAGTTGGGGGCAAGTAGGCGAGGAAAGGAGTATGGAAGAAACGAATCTTTTAGTATCTAAACCCTTATATCTTTTATATATATATATATATCGAGGCAGGTTCGGGATGGGGAGGACAGTGTCCCGTCTCCGCCTCAAACTCGCAGTTGTATAATCGAAGAATTTTTGAATTCGTCTTGTCCTCTGATCAACTGTTGAATAACCCAATTTAAATGAGACAGGACGGACTGAGTTAACCAAATTCAAGTGGGTATCGCCATCCTATTCACATGATGCAGGCCCTGTATGATTGATTTGTTTAGCTGGCAGGTCAAAATAAACATATTTTTATGATCTCAAAACGATTCATTGACCGGAAATCACGAATCAAATTGACATTTGTATGCATTTTGCAATGAAGTTTACAAGGCAAGTTATGTCGGGTGGAGCCCCCTTTAGTAGGGCCCACATACAATAAATTAAAAAAAATGAATGAAAAGTCATAATTCAATAAATGAAGCGGAGCCCACATGAAGAAAAAGAGGAGGAGAGAGCATGTGATGAAAAAACAATTTTATCAAGAAATCTTATCCTGTTCATTTGTCGGGAAACAGTATTTTATAAATATTTTTTAATTCTTATTCTACGTTCACATATTATTTAAATTATGTGTTATTGTTTAGTGTGTGCAAGGATATACGAGCTAAACAAAATCAAAAAAGAAATTTGCTTTTGTGCGTGTGTATTTTTACTTTAAAATATGCACAACCAAGAAAATTACACTAATTATCGAGGCCGCTGTCAATTTTTTTGTACGAATAAATAATATATAAAGAACTTATAAACTTATTAAGTATTGAACTTGGAAATTTTGATTTTTATAAAAATATTTATAGTTGAGTAATTTGTCTAACTCATGAGAAAAGAAACAAGAGAGCCCTATTTTATGCTCCGACACACACATACGTGAACTTGGATCTGTTGCGGTATATTTTTTCTCTAAGATTTAAGGATTTATATTTTAATATTTTTTAAAATCATTATTTGAAATTTAAACAATTAGATTTCACATATAAAAGTTAAAAAAAAAAACATACTTCTTATCTTTAAAGAAAAAATATACTTTACTTTCATGAAATTTGCTCTATACACTTTAAAACTAAATAAAAGGTCTCTATAAATTTTTTTATTGTGTCAAAAATCACATGTTGATTATTGACCGTTAGTCAACTAACGGTAAATACTGACATGGATTCTAAAACGCCACGTCAACAGATGATTAATGTGTCACATCAGCTCTTTTTCACTCAGTCACAGTATCTAATAGAATTGCGACATATAGCTTATTCTTAGCTTTGAAGAAAAATCAAAATAACACATGCATAGGATTCGAATTTGGGTTTGGATAAAAGAAAAAAACTCTCCACCATTTAGTCATTAACACATATTCAACATATATTTGTGAAATTTAATATATAAATATATATAAATATATATAGGAACTTCTGTTATTGTATTCAAAATTCAAAACAATATATATCAATTATTATATTTTATGAAACAATAACAAATCTTATAATAAGAAAATATACTATTATTTTACATAAATCATTTTAAATTATATAAAAAGTAAAAAATTTTAATAACAAATCTTATAATATAAATTTTATTTTTATTAAGAAAAATAATTATAAAAATATATTCTACATATTAAAATTATTTTTTAATATCAGATTTGATATTATAATTTTTAGTAATAATTAAATTTTATAATATCAAATCTCATATTCAAATTTTATATTATAATGTCAAATCATTTTAAATTATATTAAAAATTAATTATAATTAAAAATATAATTTTCAAATCTTATATAAAAAAATAATTTTAATATGCATATGTATATTTTTATAATTATTGTTAATATAAATTTTATTTTTATTAAGTATATAAAAATAAAATTTATATTATAAGATTTGTTATTAATTTTTTTTTAATTTTATATAATTTAAAATGAATTATGTAAAATAATAGCATATTTTCTTATTATAAGATTTATTTTTTATAAGATATAATAATTTGTGTATATTGTTTTGAATTTTGAATATACTAACAGAAGTTTCTATATATATTAAATTACACAAATTTATATTAATATTTATTAATGGCTAGATGATGGAGACCTATTCTCTTTTTTATTCAAACTTAAGTTCGAATTTTGTTATACATGAGCTATTTTAATTTTTCTTCAAAGTTAAGCATATACCATGTGTCGCAATTCTATTGGATACGATAATTGAGTAGAAGAAGACTGATGTGACAAATAAATCATTTGTTGACGTGGCGCTTCAATATCAATGTCAATATTGACTGTCAGTTGACTAATGGTCAACTAATCGATAGATAGTTTTTTGCATAATATAAAAGTTCATAGAGATCTTTTACTTAATTTTAAACTTTATAAAAATTTTCTGCAAATAAAACAAATTTGATGGGGTAAAGTGTATTTTTCCTAACCTTTAATGAATCTCTCTGTACGTATATATGATTACCTTTTGAAGGAACTGCTTCATCACCTCTTATCTCGTGATAGTCTCCTTCAAAACTTGAATAGCACGCTAGTCTTCCAATATTTCTCAATCTCATGCTTCGATCTACTTCCAGAGAAGAAATAGAAGAAGAAGAAGAGGAAGTAGGCGCACATGAATCAAATCAAACAGAAAAAAATGTAAGAAGAAGAAGGAGTAGTAGTAGAAGAAGAATAATGCAGGGTCAGGAACAGGTGCTCGTTATTACTTGGCTAGGTAGCATTTTACAACAAAGTTAACATTCAGTGGCAATAGTAAAAATTGTCACTGAAAGTAAGATTTTAGATGGCGACCATAAAAATTACTTTCAGCGACCACTTCAAAAATATTATCACTAAAACAGAAAATATGAAATTTATGCGATAGCTTTTGCAACGACCTTTTGACTTTCGGTTGTCACCCTCCAAAAAAAAGTTTTTCGTGGTGATATGTTGTGATTTGCTATTCATTTATGGATTTTTTTTTTAAATGGAAGCTATACCAGTGGGCGTAGCTATTAAAAATTTACTGGCTAATTTTTGTTTGAACAATGATCCCTTTCTTTAGCTTTCAAAAATTAGTGGTATCTTCACCTTTTTTCTTTTCTTTTGGATAGAAGAATTTTGATTTATAACTCTCGTTTAGCTTTGATCTATTAAATATTCTCACATTAATCAATAAGTCAGTGATCAAGCGGTTCTGTATTTTTTGGGGCAAAAAAAAAGTGGTTTGGTACTAACACCTTTCTCAGCCATTTACTTAAGATAAATGTAAAGTGATTCAGTACTTATTTTCTTTAAGTATATTTCAAATTCAAATTTTATAAATAAAAAAAAAATTGAGTGGAGGAAGAGTCTTACATCTCTTTATTTTGACCCAGTTCAAACCAAACAATTTTACCAAATTAAACAATTACACATCAACACTAATTATTTCTAATTAATCACCCACCATCAAGTGGTGAAATTGATAGAATATCATTGAGAGACTATGACTCTATTCTGTAAAATTAGCTTATAAGTTAGCTGATAGCTTATAAGCTAATTTTTAGCTTATAGCTTATAGCTGATAGCTTATAAGTTAGCTTATTTAAATAAGAAGTATTCAGTAAACATAGTTATTGAAGTAGTTAAAAAGTGTAAAATGACATAAAAGTGTATATATTTTTTAATTCCAAAATAATATAAATAAATATATTATTTTTGTCTTTAATTAAATTAATTTAAATTATTATAAATATAAAATTCATTAAAAATATATATTTATATATTTTATATATGAATAATATATTTTCACATATATAATATATTTATATATATTATTATATTTTATTATATATAATAAAATATATTTACATATTTTATTATTTTTATATATATTATACATATTTATAATATATTTATATATTTTTATCATATCTATATATAATATTATATATAAATATAAATATAATAAAAGATAAGTAAATAAGATATAATAAAGTAATGGGTATAATTGATATTTTAAAAAAATAATAAGGGCAAAATATGAATAAAAAACTTTAAGGTATAAGCTATAACCTACTCAAAGTAGCTTATCAAAATAAGCTATAAGCTACTAAAATAAGCTCGTTAAAAGTATTCGTGTCACGACCCGTTTTCTGGGCACATGACCGGCACAATGATGAATCTCTCATCACTGTAAGCCTTCCGATAAATATATCAAATTTTCTTATCTGAAAATCATAGAGATGATTTGCATGTAATAATAGATTATCAATTTAAAATACATTATTATACTGACATACAAGCTAAATGTCGAACCCCTGACCTAGATGTCCTAGACGATTACAGAGCAACATAATCTATAACAGAAGAGAGGTCTACCCGACAACGGGAAGGTCCAAAGTGATCTACTCCTCTAGCAGATATTCTTCGATGGCAACCTGATCTAAACAAAAAGGTTGTACAAACAATGTGAGCTTTTAAACTCAATTAGCGAATCGGCCTCGCATTAATAAAATTCAAATACATTACCAGTCATGCAAGCATATCCAAAGGCTCATACTCAACCAATAGACAGAAGATAAAAATTTATCCAATTCAACAAACGTTACTAGTACTCGTCAATGACAATATATCCCGGAGAGCGCACACAGGCCGGCTCACCAATTATGTATATTTCCGCCATGACGCACAACCTCATCCTCTTACATACAAGATAAAAATTCATCCAATTCAACAAACGTTACTAGTACTCGTCAATGGCAATATATCCCGGAGAGCGCACACAGGCCGGCTCACCAATTATGTATATTTCCGCCATGACGCACAACCTCATCCTCTTAGCTAGGGCGCCTCACGGATTTATCACCAATCCGGGCTATATCCCTACTGAGGGAATCGTTGTCTCCACACTCATTGGTCAAGACACCCTGTCAACCGGGTTTTTCGCCTTGCCGTGAGAGGGGGTACTGTCCCGCTCAATCACAATCAATAGCATTTCATATCATAATCAGAAGCTCAATATAATATTCATCCATATAACAGGTATAGTATATAACTATATTATGGATTTATAAACCACATATCAAGATAACAATTAATCCATTTTTGAAAACATTCAAACTTCACATCATGATAAGATACTTATTTCATTTTATCCATACTTATGGATTAATTATCTCATTTAGATTCGTCATTCTGAATCCAATTTCCCCCTATGAATCTTGGGAGTGTCCTACGACATACTTTTTATCACTAGTAATGCTAAAACTCTATTAAAACGGGGTCGTTTCACTCACCTGGATTCCGTACGAATATCGCTTCTCTAAGTCGTTACAGATAAGAGTACACAGATGAATTTCAGTATTCCGCTACGGAGATTTTCATGAAAGATTAGAGAAAACAAGTTAGGATTGTTTTCATACAGATACTGTTTATACATACGATACTATTCATATATACGGTCACTATTCATATATACGGTCAATATTCATACGTACGGATACTATTTATACATACGGATAATATTCATACATACGGTCACTATTCATACGTATGAATACTATTTTTACGTATAGATATTATTCATATGTACAGTTACTATTCATACGGTTACTATTCATACGTACGGGTACTATTCATACCAGAAATAGAGAATACAATCTGTAAAAGAGTACACCAGGTAAGTTCCCAGGAAAGAGTGGAGGGTCACACTGGACACACTTAAAAACCAGGTCTTTCCTTAGCCAGAACTTTCCTAGACATGTATTCTTCACAGTTTACATTCTATTTCGGTAATCAGAGAATCAAAATAACATATAAACAGCTAAGGACAGTTTTTCTGATGTGGAAGATCGGCCAAAACCGCAACCACAGAGCATACTTAAGAAATTAACTTCTAGAATTTGAAAGACATAGAAAGGGCATAGTATCCTTACCTAAGCAAAAAGGAAAGGCCCAAAATCTCAAAGGCCTAGAGTCGAAGCAAGAGAAACTTAAGGAGAGAAGAACAGAAGTTGAAGGTGTGAGTTTAGAAGTGAAATGGAAGGGCCTATTTATAACAAAAGTCAAAGGTACTATTTGATACTATGCGCTAATAAAATATTCAATTTACTATTTATGAAAATGACATTTCTAATAATGCAGTTACTGTGCACCTCAGAAAATTTATTACTATTAGAAAACTTAAAAGAAAAACTATCCTTTCACCTTAAACCTTTAAGTTTCTTTTCAATTCAGTCCTTTCACTTTAGTCCCTAAGGGTGTTTTCACCCATAAAACGTCATTTTCTCCTACGAACTTCTTCCTAGTTTTCTCTTATGACCAAACCACATCTAGTACTTGACATTTCGATTGTCTAAATGAACAGTATCGTATATGTAAATAGTATTATACGGGTAAATAGTACCATATACTGAAATAGTAACAGTAGTTTATAAACAAATATTTATATTTTATTTTTCTTGGGTATTACATTATCACCCCCTTAAGAGAATTCGGTCCTCCGAATTCAAAACTCATCTCAAGACTGAAATAAATGTGATTACTTCGTCCATATCTCATTCTTTGCATCTCTTTCTTCCAAAACCTCATCACACCCTTGGTGAGATTTACAATAACATTATACCATTGACTGTGAACTCTAAACCGCATTATCAATAATTTGCATAAGACTTTTGCCTTTTCTAAACAGCAAGTAATCTCTTCCTTATCAGTTTAATCTTCTCCACAACCTTTTGTACCATAAAGTGTCTCATCCTCATAACCTTTACCAAACTCAAACCACCTAATCAGAGACGAACTCTGTCTCTATGTAAAACCTCAAATAGGTGCCTTCTCAACAGTGGCACGTGGTCTTTCCAGTTTATACTGAATATCAGAACACAAGCTACCATACACATAGCTTATAACTTTTACGAATACAAGTACCCTACCCGAAGGCATCATTTTTGCCATAGGTAATACTCTTGCCCGAAGGCGATCCTTCTACCTTAAGGCGATACTCTCAGCTGAATGCGTCATATAAAAGGAAAAATCACGTAAAATTATTACATAACTATCTAGGAAGAACAATCCTAGAAAATGTGTTAAGTAAATAACATACTCCTCACGCATAATTATAAAATAAATATATATAGAAATTCCTCTCACCTCAATGACTCATATAGAGTCCTATCCCTTCAATGCTTAGGGCAAACCCATAGTTCTCTATATATAGGTTCATAAAATACTTATTCAGCATTCCTCCATAGCTCAGAAGTGCAATGAAATATCATTTTAGTAACTCTGCTCAGTCAAAAAGATATTACTATACTATGCTTTAGAATCAAGTATGAAATATAACAAGTCCAATATCTTCTCATTCCTCAAGTTCTTTCAGTAAAATGAATCACTTCAACAAAGAAGATCTAGATACTAACTTAAATTTTATTTCTAGTACATAGATAATTTTAATACGTGAAGCTTACACCAAATGTAGCTTTAGGTACAAACAAAAGAAAAATAAATTAAGGACGAGGAGGCTTTTGAAATGTAAAAGGTGCTCCAGGTCTAGAAGAGGAAGGTGCTTCAGACCTTAAGGAGGAAGTTAATCGTTGCAACCTAGAAAGGGTTTCTGAAGGAAGCGCCTGAGAAATTTGGTGAAGAGCAGAAGTTACTCCGTTCATACAGTCAATACACCTTGCTTGTTGGTCACGAAAATTTTGAGTTGCAAACATTGAATGTCTATCAACTCGATTAGCCAGTTCCCCGAAACGACGGTTTATCAGTTTCTCTTGGTTTTCAAAGAGACGATTTATTAGTTGTTTCTGGTCCTCTGTCTTGTATTCTAGGCTCTCTATCTTACGCTCCAGATTTTCGATCTTACGCTCCAGGAACGCAAGCTTATTTTCTGAGGATGTTGCAGTACTGTCCTCCTCCAACTCTATTACATCCCTCTTTCTTTTCTTAATTTCTGGTGACCTGTCTACAGGTCTCTTCCCTTTGTTGTCTCCGAGACTTAGATTTAAATCAAGCTCTACATTGCCAGTCTCAAAATTCAAGTTGAAAGACTTATTATCAGCCATTGCTCTAAGGATCTCAGAAATAACTTCGAAGGAGAAAGGAATGAAAATTGAGAAATAGGTATGTAATAAAAGAAGTAGGTTTGCTTGGTGCGATGAGTAGGGTAACGGGCATACAAGATTTATAGACAACCCGAAGCCCCTGGAGTTAAAGCCACCACAACCTACACGCCGCTCGCTATAAGGTTTACAGATCACATACGTCGCAATGCCAGCAATTAATGTCGGACATGCAGATAAATAGTAAATGCAATTAACATAAGTCAAAGATTTCCTCAAAAAATTTTCGGCTAATCTTGACCTTTTTCAAACTTTTGACTAACTACGCTCTTCAGTATGAGATTTTCTCCCTCTAACTTGTTTTATCCTGTAATCCCATATCACGATGTCCCTCTATGATCGGGTAGTCTCATATTAGCCTTATCTTAGATTCAAATGGGTGTCTTTACTCTGGATTTACACATAATATATATGTAAATATATATATATTTTTTAAAACAAAGTTAACTGCTTTCGGTCGCATGCATTAAGCATTATCATGATGTAAGGAAATCATTGCCTTTCATTTGCCCACGAGAGCATTATATGTAAGTATGTGTAACCATGAAAATATATCATCATCTACACATTTCATTCTATCCAAGTCATTTTGATTTCACATCTCCATGAGTATATGTAGGATCATCACATATTCTCCTTGATCGTAGCCTTCACTCATTATGCATGAATAACATACATAAATGTAATTACAACATGATTCAATCAATTATGTATATTATACTCAACTGAAGGCTCTTAAGAACAACACAATAAAACGGAGAAATGTATTTCAGTTCATCATAAAAGCATCCAAGGCAATCTTTAATGGCTATATCATTAACTTCTTTGAATTTCGAAAAATGCCAATGGGAGAAATGGGAAAACCGAGTAAAATCGGCCGCAAATCCACCGAATACTGACTTTCGTGGTTTGGCATTAATGCAACGCGATATCGGTGTGCACGCCTACCCTAGACTTCTGGCTTCCAGCTTGCAGAAATCCATAGGTTGATCGTGTAGGGGTGCGGTGAAGAGATATCTTCTTTGTCTCTTAGTCCAAATTTTTCTCTATAAAAACCTTCTCAGCGTTCTCAGTTACCACACCACAAAAAGTAATAATCTCCGAGCCTACAATCCCCCAGTATTCCTCTCGCCTCATACTCTTACAAAAATTTCTAAATTTTTCCAAATCATGGCCTCAAGGAAGTACATTGATCTCACAGTAGAGGCTAAGGAAGAAGAGCTCGACTTAAACTTAAGTCTTGGCAAAGACAAGGGCAAAAGACCTTTTGAGGGGTCTCCAGAGAAGCAGAAGGAGAAGAAAATGAAGAAGATCGAGGAAGCTGAGGAGACTAGCACGGGCCATACCTCGGAGGACAAAATCGCCTGTCTAGAGCAGGAGGTGAAAAATCTGAAAAAGATGATAGGAGACCTGGAGAAGTTAACTAAACGCAATCATGCAGAAATGACTTCAAGAATAGACAGGTTCTTCTATTGGTCTACCCAGTGCTTCTGCAGTCAACAACAAAGAAGTGTTGATTGTATGAATGGAATTTACACTACCCTCCGCGACATTGCTCTGTCTCTCGCTCCAAGGAATGGTCGAGGGGTGATGATACAATACAACCCTCCTAATCCAAGACCACCTCGCTTTTAGATTACTCATGCATGAGTAAACTTCTTCTTTTTTGCAATGTAATCCTTCAGTTTTTTTGTTTTTAATGCGAGTGGTTTCTTTTATTGGCTGGTACCCTAAAATAATATAGCTACACAAAATCAATCATGAATTCAGCTTATAAAATCCACCATATAAAAATTTGATCCGACAGCAACGGAATCAAAACAAGTAACAACTTTTCCTTGACTAAGTTCAAAAGTGTAGCCACATCTGTATAAAACTAAAACTGAGAACATACTTCTTAAGAAGAGATAAGTCTCGGAGGGAAAGGAAATGAAAACATCCTACAGGACCTTCAGTAGAGCCGTCTCTCTATAGTTGTGCCTGGGTTCACAACGATAGAGGAGGTTCTACTAAGGTTACCTTGCTCTGTAATCACTAGGAGACCTAACAACCTTTGCTCTGATACCAACTTTGTCACGACCCGTTTTCTGGGCACATGACCGGCACAATGATGAATCTCTCATCACTGTAAGCCTTCCGATAAATATATCAAATTTTCTTATCTGAAAATCATAGAGATGATTTGCATGTAATAATAGATTATCAATTTAAAATACATTATTATACTGACATACAAGCTAAATGTCGAACCCCTGACCTAGATGTCCTAGAAGATTACAGAGCAACATAATCTATAACAGAAGAGAGGTCTACCCGACAACGGGAAGGTCCAAAGTGATCTACTCCTCTAGCAGATATTCTTCGATGGCAACCTGATCTAAACAAAAAGGTTGTACAAACAATGTGAGCTTTTAAACTCAATGAGCGAATCGGCCTCGCATTAATAAAATTCAAATACATTACCAGTCATGCAAGCATATCCAAAGGCTCATACTCAACCAATAGACAGAAGATAAAAATTTATCCAATTCAACAAACGTTACTAGTACTCGTCAATGGCAATATATCCCGGAGAGCGCACACAGGCCGGCTCACCAATTATGTATATTTCCGCCATGACGCACAACCTCATCCTCTTACATACAAGATAAAAATTCATCCAATTCAACAAACGTTACTAGTACTCGTCAATGGCAATATATCCCGGAGAGCGCACACAGGCCGGCTCACCAATTATGTATATTTCCGCCATGACGCACAACCTCATCCTCTTAGCTAGGGCGCCTCACGGATTTATCACCAATCCGGGCTATATCCCTACTGAGGGAATCGTTGTCTCCACACTCATTGGTCAAGACACCCTGTCAACCGGGTTTTTCGCCTTGCCGTGAGAGGGGGTACTGTCCCGCTCAATCACAATCAATAGCATTTCATATCATAATCAGAAGCTCAATATAATATTCATCCATATAACAGGTATAGTATATAACTATATTATGGATTTATAAACCACATATCAAGATAACAATTAATCCATTTTTGAAAACATTCAAACTTCACATCATGATAAGATACTTATTTCATTTTATCCATACTTATGGATTAATTATCTCATTTAGATTCGTCATTTTGAATCCAATTTCCCCCTATGAATCTTGGGAGTGTCCTACGACATACTTTTTATCACTAGTAATGCTAAAACTCTATTAAAACGGGGTCGTTTCACTCACCTGAATTCCGTACGAATATCGCTTCTCTAAGTCGTTACAGATAAGAGTACACAGATGAATTTCAGTATTCCGCTACGGAGATTTTCATGAAAGATTAGAGAAAACAAGTTAGGATTGTTTTCATACAGATACTGTTCATATATACGGTCACTATTCATACGTACGGATACTATTTATACATACGGATAATATTCGTACATACGGTCACTATTCATACGTATGAATACTATTTTTACGTATAGATACTATTCATATGTACGGTTACTATTCATACGGTTACTATTCATATAGTTACTATTCATACGTACGGGTACTATTTATACCAGAAATAGAGAATACAATATGTAAAATAGTACACCAGGTAAGTTCCCAGGAAAGAGTGGAGGGTCACACTGGACACACTTAAAAACCAGGTCTTTCCTTAGCCAGAACTTTCCTAGACATGTATTCTTCACAGTTTACATTCTATTTCGGTAATCAGAGAATCAAAATAACATATAAACAACTAAGGACAGTTTTTCTGATGTGGAAGATCGGCCAAAACCGCAACCACAGAGCATACTTAAGAAATTAACTTCTAGAATTTGAAAGATATAGAAAGGGCATAGTATCTTTACCTAAGCAAAAAGGAAAGGCCCAAAATCTCAAAGGCCTAGCGTCGAAGCAAGAGAAACTTAAGGAGAGAAGAACAGAAGTTGAAGGTGTGAGTTTAGAAGTGAAATGGAAGGGCCTATTTATAGCAAAAGTCAAAGGTACTATTTGATACTATGCGCTAATAAAATATTCAATTTACTATTCATGAAAATGACATTTCTAATAATGCAGTTACTGTACACTGGAAATTTTTCTGTTATTACTGTTGGAAACTTAAAAAAAAAACTATTCTTTCACCTTAAACCTTTAAGTTTCTTTTCAATTCAGTCCTTTCACTTTAGTCCCTGAGGGTGTTTTCACCCATAAAACGTCATTTTCTCCTACGAACTTCTTCCTAGTTTTCTCTTATGACCAAACTACATCTAGTACTTGACATTTCGATTGTCTAAATGAACAGTATCGTATACGTAAATAGTATTATACGGGTGAATAGTACTGTATACTGAAATAGTAACAGTAGTTTATAAACAAATATTTATATTTTATTTTTCTTGGGTATTACAATTCGGTAAACGAGTTTATAAGCTAGTTAAATAAATTATAAGTTAGCTTATAAGCTATAAGCTCGTTTGCCGAACACAACTTATATATTGTTCTTTCCTTGTAATTAAGATGGGCTAATTTGGAATGAGGTAGAAGAAGGGTTTCATTTGATGACAGAAAAGAAACAATTTGAAGCATTGTGGGTTTATCTTTTGGATTGTCTTGCACACACAACAAACTAACATGAAAGCATCTTAATTGATAATATTAGAAACTGTGAAGAACTAAATTAAAAAAAAAATTGTGAGGGGTTAAATTAAAAAAATAAATATATGTGAATCATCAAAATGGGGTTTTATTCTCTCATCAATATTTCATTGAGCTTGCATGCTTCATCCAATACTGCAGTATTTATTTTCAAGCCTCTTCCTTCGTTCCCTAACTGCCATGCATCATTGAAATAATTTTCATTAATTAATTATGAGAAAATTATAGCAAACACATAAGTCATTGAAACTAAACTCATTCATTTTACTCTTATTGTTATTTAGCAATTTTTTAGATATTATTCCATGGAAATGGATTAAGATTTAGACAATTTATTATCTTCCCTATTATAATAAATAGTTTAAATTAATTTATCTATTTTTTCATTCAATCTGAAATAAAAATGAAAATAGCAAAAGAGACCATGGACTTCATTTCACAATACAATCTAGTGCTATAAGATAACGGGGGATTGGGAGTCTCTCCGTGACCATTCTTAATCCCTACAGTCATTAAATAATTATGAATCTAGAAGCTCTACAAATTTTCTTTAAGGCTATAAGATCCAGATGGCGCGTGGATCTATTAAAGAGCTATTTGAGTAGATATTGACAATTCATTAGTTACTTATTGTGCAGTGGAAAAGAAGCGCAGTAAAGGCACCTATGGAATATTGGCAGTCGCAAAGATGTTTTCAGTACGGCGTCGAATGGCTGAGCTACCTCTTCCGATCTGCCTCCGTATTCCAGCGTCGCATAGGGTGGACTCAGGGAGGCCGTTCACCGTCAGAATGTGGCTCATTCATCTTCCATTTTTGTGCACGTCAAAACTGGGTTTTCCTTTCATTGGAAAAGTCTATAATCAATTAATCCTCATTCAACACTGTTACTTTGGGAAAGCCGATGGCGTGTTGAATTTCGTGAAATTGGAAGGCGAATGAAGTTGAACACTGTCAGTGAGCCCTTCTTTCTCAACTGGACAGAATGGGTTTTGTTGGTTTGGTCCTGCTTCTACGTCTTGCCGCTACAGTAGTAGCAGGGTTCGACTGTCCCTCAGACGAAACAACGTGCCGATCCCTGGTTGGTTACAAAGCCACAAAAAGCACCACTTACGGCGCCGTCCAAACCCTGTTCGACGTGAGTCGGCTGTGTGATATCCTGGCGGCGAATGACCTCCCTGAGTCCACCCTACGGGACGATGCGGTGGAGGAGGGGCAGATAATCCGGATCCCTTTGGACTGCGAGTGCTATGAGAATCCGTAAAGCGGATCCATTTGGAGTCGGAGAAAAAACCCGCCCACGTACACATTATAGCTAAGCGAAAATCTGTACACTGTAGGAATGTATACGTTCTCCGGTTTGGTGAATTACCTGCAAATCGAAGGCGTTAATCCTGAAGTGAACCCAGAGAGCCTGAGGTTTTGGGGGGGGGGGGGGGGGGGAGGAGGTGAAGGTTCCGCTGCCGTGCGCGTGCGGGTCGGTGGAGGGGAAGAGCGTGGTTCACAATGTGATAGTGCTGGAACACGGGGCCCCCTTGGACCAGATAGCTCAGAAGTATGGCACCATGTCTGATTCCATCTTGTCTGCCAATGGGTTTGATGATCCCACCCAACTTCTCACCACTAAGTCTCTCGAGCCTCTTTCTTTCTCTGAACTCGTCTTTAAGCTCCCTTTGTCAGACTTTCTGACTAAGTCATGCCTATTACGTTCATCCGACTCTCACAACCCCCGTTAACATCCCACCTTTTTAACAGAATGTTCTCCTTTTGATCCTCGCTTGTTCTATAATGGCACCTTTAATCTTCCCTCGTTTGCAACTAGCAATGTTTGACTTACCCTACCTCTTCCATGATTAACATGTTCATATCCATTTCATCCAAGGCTAGGTCTTCTCAGAGGCACGGCATCTCCTGCATTGAAAGCTTATCTATCATCTTCCACAATAAATGGAACCTCTTAACTTCACCATTGACAAATGCCTTACAGCATATTGTTAATTTGGCAGCCAAGTCTGTCAAACTCAAAAGCTTGCCTTAATTTGATAGGGGATATATTTGAAACAAACTCAAAGCATAAACTCAGTAAAAATTTACATATAATCCTCCTCCTTTTACTAGGTTGCTAAAAGTATATATATGTATTGCTAAATATATATATATATATATATATATATATATATATATATATATATGTTCTAACACTGTAACACATAAAGTTATAAATAATTAAAAATACTTAACCTAACGTAAGATCAATCATAAAAAATTTCAAGTCGAAGTTATAAAAATATCAAATTACATAAATGAAAGTACTAATTGAAGTCATAAGACAAGTCATAAAAATAAAGTATTAAATGATGATCTAACATATCACTTACCAAACCAAATGGGGCAAACTAAAACAAAATTTTCCTAGTTCTCCAAATATCTTCAAATCATAAGTAAATATCTCTATCCATATATGATTGATTAGCATGATAAAATGAAGAAGAAGCATACGGGTAAAGCATATCAACTTGATCGCATTAGAAAAGCTGCAGAATAAGAAAGGCAAAATAGGAAACTTGATTTACTAGCATGACACGGTGAAGCAAATGGCTGAATGAAAATGACTTTCGAAATCGTAACGATGGAATTGAAATATTGAAATAATGGTGTAAACTTGACAAGCTTAAACTTGTTTGACCTAGTTTACTCGATATGAAAACCTAAATACGGAAACTCAAATGATTTAAGAGTTAACTCGAGAGTTTAACAATCATGCTGGTAGCATCATTTCTCAATCATCAATGATTACTCTCCTTGCTGAAGCTCAGATAGCATACATGGCCTTTAACTCTTGACAGTCCTTGTCTTTCAATCTTTAATAATGCTCGAGGCACCTCTCCGACAAGGTTAAGATAGACCGAACTCTCAACTTGCATAAGTGTGAGATTGCTTCACTCTGCGCTGCTAAGCTTCTCCCATTGACCCTGGCTCCGTTTTTTTTATTATGTACATGAAATCCTGTTCTGGAATCTAAATAAAATTGAATTCTACTGCAATGACAGCTTGTTCCTCGATGGTGAGAAAAGACTCCTTGGACTACCCTTTGCTAGTCCCAAATGGGACTTACGTTTACACAGCAAATGGCTGTATAAGGTGCAAGTGTGATGTCGTCAATAACTGGATGTGAGTACCTTTAATTGTTATTACTGTCTAATATGCTTGGTTTGCCCTTTGTAATGTTCACTTTTGTACTTGGTTCTGTGGCTAGATTACAGCGTGAGCCATCCAAGCATAAACCAACCAATTGGTCTACTTGCCCATCGATACAATGCAACAGGTCAGGCAACATGTCAATTGGCAACACCATATCCTTAGGTTCCCACAATTTCATAGTCTCTGCCTATGCTAGTTATGGAAGTCAAACCATCTTCACTACTTTTGCAACAGTGCCTCCTCCTGGTTAGTGTACGTCAGGAGTCAATAGACCATAGTAATACTAGTAGTTACATTAAGTCCTCAACTTAATAGTAGGACCAGTACTATACACTTTTAATCCAATGAAGCTCTTTGTGCTATGGCAAATTAATGACACTATCTTTCTAATATGCATTATACTATACTTTATCATTGATTAATCATAAACTTGTTCATTCTCATGATTCTAGATTCCAGGAGGGTTCATGATGATGCTAGGAATGACAACAGTATGCTCCATATTTCTTTTTTTTTTTCCTAAAAAATTTTAACTGTTGACTTCAGGAGCTTGTTCTATGCTTTATCATTGATTAATCATAAACTTGTTTATTCTCCCATGATTCTAGATTCCAGGAGGGTTCGTGATTATGGTAGGAATGACAACAGTATGCTCCATATTTCTTTTTTTTTTTTTAAAATTTTAACTGAGACTTCAGGAGCTTGTACTGTATACTATAAAAGATTATTTTGGTGAATGCAAAAGGCAGGTGGTGGATATGGCTCGCTGTGGTAGGAGGAGTTATTGTTGTGCCAACGTTGTGCTAGTTATGTTGCTTAATGTGCAGAAACTATAAAATAGAATGTACATTTGCAAGATACTAACAAATTCGTTGAAGATTTTGCAGTTATGTTTATTTCCTTTTCGTTTTTCCTGGCTTAAGTTGACAGAAAGAGGAAGCAAAAGAAGCTTATATGGGAAATTGGAGGCGGTACATTAGCTACCGCTTTATATCGCAAAGCAAAAGGAAACAACAAAGATGGCAAAATAAACCATGAAATGCAGATATTCAGCTTTGAGAGCATTGTTACTACCTTAGACAATTTTTCTGTTGCAAACAAGTTAAGAGAGGGTGGCTTTGCACCTGTTTTTGTGGTAAACTTTTTTAAGGACATGAATTTAGTATATGCAAACTTGAAGTTAGGAGAGCATGGCTTTGGAAAGCTAACCAGCATATGATTTCAGGGGAAATTACCTGATGGACATGAAATAGCAATAAAAAGATTTTCTAGTAAATCAGGGCAAGGGCTGGTGGAGTTCAAAAATGAAGCTAAATTGATAGCAAAACTTCAGCATACAATTTTGGGGTTCTGCGTTCAAAATGAAGAGAGGATCTTAATCTATGAGGACATGCCCAATAAAAGTTTAGATTATTATCTCTTTGGTATGTTATCTTTCATATTCCAGATAGTCTCAGAGCTCTATTGTCACGACCCATTTCTAGGCACATGACCGGCACAATGATGAATATCCCATCACTGTAAGCCTTTCGATAAATTCTTCCCACAAGTAAAATTATTAGTCATTATCTTTATATTCTCAAAATATCATTCCTTAATAAATACAAAGAAAATACATCAGATTTTCTTAATTAAAAATAATAGATCCTCAGTACAAAATACATTATTATACTGAAATACAAGCCAAATACCAAACCCCTGACCTAGATGTCCTAGACGGTTACAGAGCAACATATTGTATAACAAAAGAAGGGCCTACCCGACAGCGGGAAGGTCCAACGTGATCTACTCCTCTAGCGGATGTTGTTCGGCGGCAACCTGATCTGAACAAAAAGTTTGTACAGAGAGTGTGAGCTTTTAAACTCAGTGAGCAAATCGGCCTTGCGTTAATAAAATTCAAATACATCACTAGTCATGCAAGCATATCCGAAGGCTCAAGCTCAACCAATAAACATAGTTAGAAATTACATATAAGGACACAAAAATTCATCCAATTCAACAAACGTTACTAGTACTCGTCAATGGCAATATATCCCGGAGAGCGCACACAGGCCAGCTCACCAATTTTGTATTTTTCCGCCATGACGCACAACCTCATCCTCTTAGCTAGGGCGCCTCACGGATTTATCACCAATCCGGGCTATATCCCTACTAAGAGAATCATTGTCTCCACACTCATTGGTCAAGACACCCTTTAAACCGGATTTTCCGCCTTGCCGTGAGAGGGGGTATTGTACCGCTCAATCACAATCAATAGTACAACAGTTCATATCATAATCAAAAGCACAATATAATACTCATCCATATAACAGGTATAGTATATAACTATATGATTCAAATTTCATATCATCATGAGATACTTGCTTCGTCTTATCCATACTTCTGGATTAATTATCTCATTATATTCGTCATTCTGAATCCAATTTTCCCTATGAATCTTGGGAGTGTCCTACGACATACTTTTTATCACCAGTAATGCTAAAACTCTATTAAAACGGGGTCGTTTCACTCACCTGGATTCCGTACGAATATCACTTATTTAAGTCGTTACGGACAAGAGTACACAGGTGAATTTCAGTGTTCTGCTACGGAGATTTTCATGAAAGATTAGAGAAAATATGTTAAGATTGTTTTCGTATAAATACTATTCATACGTACGGTTACTATTCATACAATTACTATTCATACGTACGGGTACTATTCATACAGGAAATACAGAATACAATCTGTAAAAGAGTATACCAGGTAAGTTCCCAGGAAATAGTGGAGGGTCACACTGGACACACTTAAAAACCAGGTCTTTCCTTAGCCAGAACTTTCCTAAACATATATTCTCCACAGTTTATATTCTATTTCGGTAATCAGAGAATCAAAATAACAGCTACCGATAGTTTTTCTGATGTGAAAGATCGGCCAAAGCCGCAACCACAGAGCATACTTAAGAAAATAACTTCTAAAATTTGAAAGACATAGAAAGGGCATAGTATCCTTACCTAAGCAAAAAGGAAAGGCCCAAAATCTCAGAAGCCTAGCGTCGGAGCAAGAGAAACTTAAGGAGAGAAGAAGAGAAGTTGAAGGTGTGAGTTTAGAAGTGAAATGGAAGGGCCTATTTATAGCAAAAGTTAAGGGTACTATTTGATACTATACGCTAATAAAATATTCAATTTACTATTCATGAAAATGACATTTCTAATAATGCAGTTACTGTGCACCTTACGCGTACGGTGGAAAATTTTTATGTTTATTACTATTGAAAACTTAAAGGAAAAACTATCCTTTCACCTTAAACCTTTAAGTTTCTTTTCAATTCAGTCCTTTCAATTTAGTCCCTGAGGGTATTTTTACACATAAAACGTCATTTTCTCTTATAAACTTCTTTCTAGTTTTCTCTTATAACCAAACCACATCTAGTACTTGACATTTTGATTGTATAAATAAACAGTACCATATACGTAAATAGTATTATACGGGTGAATAGTACTGTATATTGAAATAGTAACAGTAGTTTGAAAACACGCATTAATATTTTATTTTTCTTGGGTATTACATTATCACCCCCTTTAAGAAATTCGGTCCTCCGAATTTAAATTACCTCAAGTCGTAAAAAGATGCGGATATTTAGAACGCATGTCGGCCTCGGCTTCCCATGTGGCTTCTTCATGAGTTTGATTCCTCCACAAAACCTTGACGGATGGAATCTCCTTAGATCGGAGTTTCTTTACTTGACTATCGAGGATAGCCACCGGTATCTCCTCGTATGACAAGTTTTCATCTACTAGGATAGAATCATTCTGAGAAGGGTGAAGTATGTGACAAGGGTCAGGAAGGTACTTCCTCAACATAGATACGTGAAAAACAGGGTGAATCCCTTCCAGTTCCATAGGTAGGGCAAGCCGATAAGCCACTTTTCCCACTCGTTCTAAAATTTCATAAGGCCCGATGTATCTAGGACTCAACTTTCCTTTCCTTCCAAATCTTAACACACCTTTCATTGGAGAGACCTTAAGGAATACCATATCGCCGACTGAGAACTCCAAATCACGTCGTTTGTGGTCAGCGTATGCCTTCTGTCTACTTTGAGCTGCTCGCATCTTATCTTGTATTGTCTTTGTAATATCCCAAGAATTTTCATGAATATTTAAAGTCTATTTGAAGTTTATTGAAAAATTTAATTACATGAGAAATGTTTTTTTTGAATTAGTGAAGGAAATTTGGAAATAGAAATTTCAAAAATTTTAATTTAGGACATTTTACAAATTCTCAAGGACTAAAACGAAAAGAAAAGAAAGTATGGAGTACTTTTGAGAAATGACCAAGTAGGAACCTGAGAAGAAGAATAGAGCTTATGGGAATGAGTTATGAGTCCGGTACCAAAAGGATGACGGATTCGAGGTTAAAGTGGAGTTTGAGACTTTGAGAGGGACTAAAGTGAAAGAAGAAAATTATGGGGCAATTAGGATTTAGAATCACCCGAGGTGAGATTTTATTAATTTGTTTTTACTAATCTTGACTGAGGGTCAACTGAAGAGCAAGTGATAATTTCACCCCGGGCGAGTAAATAGGCGGCCTCACCTAAATTTTCTTCATTTTCTCATTTCCTCTCTCTCTCTCTTCACTTTCTCTCCTCTCTTTCTCTCTACACTCCAACTCCACAACCGAGCTTGGAGGGTGGATCTCGGGCTACGGGGCGAGCCTCTAGGAGCCAAGCAACGTAGGGAAAGCAAGGAATTGAGGTAGAAATTTCTATTTCTCAAGCTTTTTCCTATTTTATAGTTTTCAGAAAGTTTAGGGTAAAAATCGAGATTCCGGCTTCGTTTCTCGATTAAAATTGGTGTTTTTGGTGTCTAAATGCTCCTTAGACATTAAGGGTGAGATCCTATGGAAGAAATCATGGAAAACGGTGAAGATTTGGCCGGATCTGAGCCAAAACCGAGAGGAATCGCGAAAGGTCGCGATCCTGGCGCCCAGGCGCCAAGGTTCAGAAAATTTTGGGAAGAAAAGGGACTTGGCGCCCAGGCGCCAGGTATGCTGAAAAGCCTTAGCTTATTTTTCAATCAGTCATAACTTCTTCATCCGGACTCCGTTTTGGTCAAACTTTATATCGTTGGAAAGCTCTTTGAGTCTAGTTTCCAATGGTATAAATGTCATTTAGAAATTCATTACCGATTAGGAGTTATGACTTAAGATGTGAGTAAAGGTCGAGAGTAGTAATAGGAAATTTCTCTATTTTGTAACCCTAATGGTTTTTACCTGGTTACAATAGGGATTTTTGGGGGCGCAAGGTGGGAGCGCTGAGAGCGTGGAATCCAGGTGAGTAGGCAACCTTGCAAAATTAATTTAATAAATTAGTCAAAGCACAATATAAATCCCATTTGCGTTATTTGTGAAATTGAGAAGATTATCAGTGTGTGTTCAGGTTGAGAAAAAGTACAATATCATTGGAAGGTATTTTATTACCTTTGAGAATTGATTTCTCTAGTTGACTAAAGAACTAGATGTGATTGTTCCTTGAATAAATTGGAACATTTTGTAAGTAAATAACTTTACTAAACTAATGTGATCTTATTAGATAAAGTACAATACAAGTCTTGTTTATAATATTATTGAAGTGAGAAATAATCAATCTCGCTGTTGATAATATATGATGATTGTTATGGTTGATGATAGACATTCAAGGGAATAAAAGTATGTGTAAATTCATTTATTTCATAGTAATTATATTGTGATAAATTGTCACTATTTTATTTACGAGCAAAAGATCTACGAGATCTAATACACGAGTTTGAAAGGGTTAGAGTCCCATACTACTCGGTGTATAACTGTGAAAACCTATGCACGAGTTTGAAAGGGTTAGAGTCCCATACTACTCAGTGTATAAATGTGAAAACCTATGCACGAGTTTGAAAGGGTTAGAGTCCCATACTACTCAGTGTATAAATGTGAAGACCTATGCACGAGTTTGAAAGGGTTAGAGTCCCATACCACTCAGTGTATAACTGTGAAAACTTATGCACCAAGAGTTTGAGGGTTAAATTCCCAAGTCACTCAGTGCAAATATCTATGACATATAATGCAAAGTGATTGAGGGATTGATCACCCAAGAAATCATACGCAAAATTTAGACAAGTGTATTACTATAATTATTTACAATAAATGATAGATTGATTGTATTAGTAAATGTGGTGTTTGTGCTTATGATATTTCCATGTACAGTTGTTTACTCACTGAGTTATGATAAACTCACACTCTCTATGATTATCTTTTCAGATACAGTGGTTGAGGAGAAGAATTTATAGCCTTTAAGGATATACTCTACTTTTGTCTGGTCAACAATTGGTAAGGATTAGGAAACGCTCTGTAATCTAGTAGGTCACCTAGTGTTTGAAGGTTGAACATTTTCTGAATATGTATACAAAATATCTTTCTTGGAATATTTATGATTCACATAATTATGGATATTAAGAATGTTCACAGAGATTATGGGGTACCACGGAGGTACACCCTAGGTATTTTATGTTTATATCACATGTAAGTTTTGGGATGTGACAGTCTTAACCTTGGTTGGGGTATCTTGGACCAAGTCAGGTCCTAATGCTTTCGCTTCACCTACCTCGAACCAACCGATCGGAGATCTGCAACGTCTCCTATACAAGGCCTCATAGGGTGCCATCCCAATAGTGGCCTGATAGCTGTTGTTATATGCAAATTCTACGAGATACAAATGCTTCTCCCAGCTACCACTGAAATCTAGGATACAAGCTCGTAACATATCCTCTAGCGTCTGAATCGTCCGCTCTGACTGTCCGTCTGTCTGTGGGTGAAAAGCGGTACTAAGGTCCACTCGAGTACCTAATGCCTCTTGAAAACTTCCCCAGAAACGAGAGGTAAATTGAGGACCTCTATCAGAAATGATAGATATAGGTACTCCATGCAGCTTTACTATTTCTTTAATATACAATTGTGCCAACATTACTACACCATAAGTGGTTTTGACTGGAATGAAGTGTGCTGATTTGGTTAGTCGATCAACAATGACCCAAACTGAGTCATAACCTCCTGTGGAGCGAGGTAGACCAACAACAAAGTCCATCGTCACTCGTTCCTATTTCCATTCAGGAATCTCTAATTGTTGTAACGAGCCTCCTGGCTTTAGATGCTCAGCCTTAACCTGTTGACAGGTTAAACAACGAGACACAAATTCTGCTATGTCTTGTTTCATTCCTTTCCACCAGTAGATCTGTTTCAGATCCTGATACATCTTGGTGGCTCCTGGATGTACAGCATATGCAGCACGATGGCCTTCTTCCATGATGTCTCGTCTAAGAGTTCCAACATCTGGTACACACAACCGTTGTTCAAAACGCAAGACTCCTGTATCGTCGAGTGTGAAACTATTCACTTCACCAATCTTCACCTTTTCCATAATTTGGACAAGCTCAGGATCCTCCATTTGAGATATCCGTATCTAGTTTATAAGGGAAGATCTAGCCCTGATATGGGCTAAGAATGATCCTGTCTTTGTAACCTCAAGAGTAGCACCTTTTGCTCTCAGCTCTTGTAGTTCTTGGATCAATGGTCTTCTTGTTACTGCTATATGGGCTAGACTACCCATAGATTTTTGACTCAAGGCATCTGCTACTACGTTCGCTTTGCCTGGGTGGTAAAGAATATTGCAATCATAGTCTTTTAGTAATTCTACCCATCTTCTTTGCCTCAAGTTTAGGTCCTTTTGGTCAAAAATATATTTTAGACTTTTATAGTCAGTGTAGATTTCGCAAGTTTCTCCGTATAGATAATGTCGCCATATCTTTAAAGCGAAAACTACTGCTGCCATTTCCAGATCGTGGATGGGGTAGTTTTGTTCATGTTTCTTAAGTTGTCTCGATGCATATGCCACTACCTGGCCATGCTGCATGAGAACACATCCCAACCCTACTCTTGATGCGTTGCAGTACACTGTAAAACCTCCTAGTCCTGAGGGTAAGACCAATACAGGTGCGGATATTAACCTTTTCTTGAGTTCTTGAAAGCTTTCTTCACAAGCGTCATCCCATTGGTACTTTACTCCTTTCCTAGTCAGTCGTGTGAGAGGGGTGGCTAACTGGGAAAAATTTTGGATGAAACGACGATAATATCCTGTCAATCCCAAAAAGCTGCGAATCTTCGTGACGGAGGTAGGTCTAGGCCACATTTTGACCGCTTCTATTTTGCTTGGGTCTGCTTGGATGCCATCTTTGGAGATCACATGTCCCAAGAAAGTCACACGATCAATCCAAAACTCGCATTTAGAGAATTTGGCGTACAATTGATGATCCCTCAATGTCTGCAACACAACACGAAGGTGTTGTTCGTGCTCTTCTGAAGTCTTTGAGTACACCAGAATGTCGTCTATGAAGACAATGACAAATTTGTCTAAAAATGATTTAAAATCCTATTCATTAAATCCATGAAAGCAGCTGGTGCATTCGTTAATCCAAATGACATCACCAAGAACTCGTAGTGCCCATATCTGGTACGGAAGGCTGTTTTAGGCACATCCTCCTCCTTGATCTTGAGTTGGTGATAACCAGACCTCAAGTCAATCTTTAAAAAACACTTGGCTCCTTGAAGTTGATCGAAAAGGTCGTCGATACGAGGCAACGGGTATTTATTTTTGATAGTTACCTTATTCAGTTGCCTGTAATCTATGCATAGTCTCATCGATCCGTCCTTCTTTTTCACGAACAGAACAGGAGCTCCCCAAGGTGAATAACTTGGCCTTATAAAGCCTTTGTCTAGCAAATCCTGTAACTGAGTCTTTAACTCTTTTAATTCTGTTGGTGCCATTCTATAAGGGGGTATAGAGATTGGGCGAGTATCTGCTGCTAACTCTATCTGGAACTCAATCTCTCGATGTGGGGGTACACCTGGTAGATCATCTGGAAAAACATCTACAAACTCCTGGACTACTGGAACGTCTTCTACTTTTAGTTCTTCTTTCTTAATATCTTTAACGAATGTCAAGTATCCTTGACAGCCCTTTCACAATAAACGTTGGGCACTCATTAAAGATATAAGATTCCCAGAAATTTCACTCCGTTCACCATGAAATACGAAAGAGGGCTCTCCCGGAATATTGAACTTAACTATCTTATTATAGCAATCCAGGGTGGCATGACAAGATGCCAGCCAATCCATGCCTAAGATGACATCAAAGTCTGTCATATCTAACAGCATTAGGTCTACTGTTATATTTATTTCTCTGACTCTTACCTTGCAAGCTCGATAGCCTCGTTCTATTAGTAGGATGTCTCCAGTAGACATAGTTACTAAAAACGGACATTCTAATCTAACAACTTTTTGCTTATAATTCTTAGCAAAGAATGGTGACACATAGGAATGCGTAGAGCCAGAATCAAACAATACATGTGCAAAATTTGATTCAATCAGAAGAGTACCTGCTACCACCGTATTAGACGCCTGAGCATCTTGACGGGTTAAAGCGAATACTCGAGCGTTCCCTCGGCCTGCTGAAGCCTGACCTCGACCACCTTGTCCTCTGCCAGCACCTCTTCCGATTCCATTGCCTCCTACAGTTACAGGGGCTCTGTTGGCAACAGTAGCCTCTGATTGATTAGGGCGTACTGACCCTTGGCCAGATCTCGTGTAGAGTTGGGGGCAATCTCTTTTGATATGGCCCTGTTGACCACATTGGTAACAGACCCTAGTGTTGTTGTTGACAAAACAAGCTCCGAAATGATTTCTTTCACATTTAGAGCACCAGGGCCTTTGTTGACCCCCTGTACCACTTTGTTGCCACTGTAGTGCACTAGCGGTAGAGGTTGCATGTCCAGAACTCTCTCCGTGTTAGCGTGATTTCTCATCTTGTTTCCTCTTTCTTTTGTTATTCCATTTTTCTTTATGCATATCTCTTTCTTCCATCATACGGGCGATGTCGACGGCTTATGTGTAAAATGAAAAATCTCGTATTTTCGATCCCACCCTGTCAAATAAAGACTCTCGAAGGCCTTTAATAAACCGTCGGATCTTTTCTTTCTCAGTTAGGACCATGTGAGTAGCATATTCAGACAACTCTATAAACAGATTGTCGTATTCATCGACGGTTCGTGTTCCTTGCCGGAGTACCTCAAATTCATTCATCTTTGCTTCTCGTATACTCTCCGGAATAAATTGTTCTTGAAAAATTCTTTTAAAGTCATTCTATTTAACGGGTGGGGCATTTCTGGCCATGCCCTTCTTCCATGTTCGCCACCAACGGTCCGCCTTACCTCTTAATTGAAAGGTAACAAGGGTTACTTTTCGAGGTTCAGGGCATTCTAGCGTGTCAAGGATTTTCTCACAGTCATCTAGAAAACGTTGTGGGTCTTCATTAACATCTCCTGCAAAGGTTGACGGATTCAGCTTCATAAATTCTGAAATCTTGACCTCTGTCCCTACCCAATCTTGAGGAGGGGGTGGAGGTGGCATCTAGTCTGTCTCTTGTACTTTTGCAGCATGTACTGATGCCTGTGAGCCATCTTCAGATGATTGTCCCATTAGAAGTTCCTTCAGCCCATTCACCTCGTTCTGCATTGCAGCTAATGCTTCTATCACTACAGTCGCGTCAATTTGTGATGGTACTCCACCACTTCTTTCAGGATATTCAGTGGATATCTCTTTGTCTTGTGCACGGTTACCTCCTGCACGATTAGGCATCTCTAGCCTTGCATCTGCTGACTGAGCAACTGGAGGGACCAAGGCCCTGCCAGATCTTGTGCGGATTCCAGAAGCGTTTGATTTTCTTGGTGCCATCTAAACTTATTCTACAATTAAGAATATATATCGTCACTATTATGCTTCAAGTAAAGACACGAAAGAAAGGGATTTTAAACTCTACAGGGCTTTTGGTGGATCTTCATCCTATGGTCGTGCTGCAGTCACGACAATAGGGGAAGGCCCACTAAAGACACTTTGCTCTGTAATCACTAGGAGACCTAACAACCTATGCTTTGATACCAACTTTGTCACGACCCATTTCTAGGCACATGACCGGCACAATGATGAATATCCCATCACTGTAAGCCTTTCGATAAATTCTTCCCACAAGTAAAATTGTTAGTCATTATCTCTATATTCTCAAAATATCGTTCCTTAATAAATACAAAGAAAATACATTAGATTTTCTTAATTAAAAATAATAGATCCTCAGTACAAAATACATTATTATACTGAAATACAAGCCAAATACCAAACCCCTGACCTAGATGTCCTAGACGGTTACAGAGCAACATATTGTATAACAAAAGAAGGGCCTACCCGACAGCGGGAAGGTCCAACGTGATCTACTCCTCTAGCGGATGTTGTTCGGCGGCAACCTGATCTGAACAAAAAGTTTGTACAGAGAGTGTGAGCTTTTAAACTCAGTGAGCAAATCGGCCTTGCGTTAATAAAATTCAAATACATCACCAGTCATGCAAGCATATCCGAAGGCTCAAGTTCAACCAATAAACATAGTTAGAAATTACATACAATAAGACAAAAATTCATCCAATTCAACAAACGTTACTAGTACTCGTCAATAACAATATATCCCAGAGAGCGCACACAGGCCAGCTCACCAATTTTGTATTTTTCCGCCATGACGCACAACCTCATCCTCTTAGCTAGGGCGCCTCACGGATTTATCACCAATCCGGGCTATATCCTTACTGAGGAAATCATTGTCTCCACACTCATTGGTCAAGACACCCTTTAAACCGGGTTTTCCGCCTTGCCGTGAGAGGGGGTACTGTACCGCTCAATCACAATCAATAGTACAACAGTTCGTATCATAATCAAAAGCACAATATAATACTCATCCATATAACAGGTATAGTATATAACTATATGATTCAAATTTCATATCATCATGAGATACTTGCTTCGTCTTATCCATACTTCTGGATTAATTATCTCATTATATTCGTCATTCTGAATCCAATTTTCCCTATGAATCTTGGGAGTGTCCTACGACATACTTTTTATCACCAGTAATGCTAAAACTCTATTAAAACGAGGTCGTTTCACTCACTTGGATTCCGTACGAATATCACTTCTTTAAGTCGTTACGGACAAGAGTACACAGGTGAATTTTAGTGTTCTGCTACGGAGATTTTCATGAAAGATTAGAGAAAATACGTTAAGATTGTTTTCGTATAAATACTGTTCATATGTACGGTTACTATTCATACGGTCACTATTCATACGTATGGGTACTATTCATACCAGAAATACAGAATACAATCTGTAAAAGAGTACACCAAGTAAGTTCCCAAGAAAGAGTGGAGGGTCACACTGGACATACTTAAAAACCAGGTCTTTCCTTAGCCAGAACTTTCCTAGACATGTATTCTCCACAGTTTATATTCTATTTCGGTAATCAGAGAATCAAAATAACAGCTAACGACAGTTTTTCTGATGTGGAAGATCGGCCAAAGCCGCAACCACAGAGCATACTTAAGAAAATAACTTCTAAAATTTGAAAGACATAGAAAGGCATAGTATCCTTACCCAAGCAAAAAGGAAAGGTCCAAAATCTCAGAAGCCTAGCGTCGGAGCAAGAGAAACTTAAGGAGAGAAGAACAGAAGTTGAAGGTGTGAGTTTAGAAGTGAAATGGAAGGGCCTATTTATAGCAAAAGTCAAGGGTACTATTTGATACTATGCGCTAATAAAATATTCAATTTACTATTTATGAAAATGATATTTCTAATAATGCAGTTACTGTACACCTTATGCGTATGATGGAAAATTTTTATGTTTATTATTATTGAAAACTTAAAGGGAAAACTATCCTTTCACCTTAAACTTTTAAGTTTCTTTTCAATTCAGTCCTTTCAATTTAGTCCCTGAGGGTATTTTTACACATAAAACGTCATTTTCTCCTACAAACTTCTTTCTAGTTTTCTCTTATAACCAAACCACATCTAGTACTTGACATTTTGATTGTATAAATGAACAGTACTATATACGTAAATAGTATTATACGGGTAAATAGTACTGTATACTGAAATAGTAACAGTAGTTTGAAAACACGCATTAATATTTTATTTTTCTTGGGTATTACATCTATATTGTAATCCCTTATAGCTAGCTTGTTGACTCATGCTTTGTGTAAATCAAATTCTCACAAAAGAAATACAATAATCTGGGAAAGAAGGTTCAACATCATCCAAAGGATTGTTCAAGGATTGGTTTATCTCCATTTTTCATGATTAAAAGTAATTCATTGAGATTTAAAAGCTAGCAACATATTACTTGATTATGAGATGAACCCAAAAATTAGTGATTTTGGCATGGCAAGAATATTTGAGTTGAAAGGAATGGAAGAGAATACCAAAAGAATTGTTGGAACACAGTAAGTGTAGAAAGAGGCACAATTTAAGTTCTTTTTTTTTTTTCCTTTCAAAATATAAAAATTTATTCATTGATAACTTCAATGGTTATATGTCTCCGGAGTCCAGAGTATGCTATGAGTGGTGTTGTTTCATTGAAGACTGATGTGTTTAGCTTTGGAATCTTAGTGCTTAAGATTGTCAATGGGAAGAAAAACAACTTTCGCTATCATTTTGGCTACCCAATCAACCTTATAGGATTTGTAAGTTACTCAACTCAGGTTTTCTATAACATCATAGCTTTAGTAATTGTTTCATTTTGTCAACGTTGTTAATGGATTTTGACATGTTTAATATAGGCATGGAAGCTATGGAATGAAAATAGAGGCGTAGAGATGATAGACTCTTCATTTCTTGAATCTTGTGTTACTGCTCAAGTACTGAGATGCATTCAAGTGTGTTTATTATGTGTACAGGACCAAGCAACAGATAGGCCAAGCATGTTGGAGGTTATTTCGATGCTTTCAAATGGAAGCATCCTGCTTCCTCCTCCTAAACAGCCAACATGTTACTATGACAATGTTGCAGATGAATTAAATGATTCATCTGAAGAAGAACAACCTTGTTCAATCAATAGGGTTACAATTTCTGTAATGGATGCCAGATAAATGCACCAGTCAAAATTGTACTTGTAGATGGGATGATCATAACCCAACCTTAATATGCTTAATAATTCCCATATTTGTTAGGTCCTGTTAAATATTATTTTTTTAAAAAAATAACTACTCGATACATTAGATTAGATTGATATACTATTCTATATCTATTTTAATTTATTTCTAGGACTGTTGGGACTATTTGTGTTTCTTAAATATGGATTTAAGTTGAACGGTTGGGATGCTAATCCTGGGATTCTCAGTAATTATGCAAGCCCTTGGAAGTCTGTCTTTCAAATATATCATTGTTTAACTCCAATGCCTTCTTTGTGTATCAGACATGGCTCTCATGTGCATTTCAAATATATCATTTATCGGCTTTTGTTTGAATGATGATCCCTTTCTTTAGCTTTTAAAAATTAGTGGTATCTTCCTTGCTTAATCTTTTTTCTTTTCTTTTGGATAGCTAGATTTTGATCTTTAACTCTCCTTTAGCTTTGGTTTACTAAATATTCTCACATTAATCAACAAGTTAGTGATCAAGTGGTTCTTCTCTCTTGGGCCAAAAAAAGTGGTTCAATATTAATACCTTTCTCGACATTTTAATACAAGTGTGAAATGATTCAGTATTTGTTCCTTTTAAGTACATTTTAAGTTCTAATTTTATGAATGAAAAAAAAAATATGAAAATAATTTTACATCTCTTTATTTTGACATGGTTCAAAGCAAACAATTTTACCAAATTCAGCAATTATACATCAACACTAATTATTTCTAATTAATCACCCAACGTCAAGTGGTGAAATTGATAGAATGTTGTTGAAATACTATATTTTGTTTTTTCCTTGTAATTATGATGGGCTAATTTGGGATGAGGAAGAAGAAGGGTTCCATTTGACTAAAAAGAAACATCTTGAAGCATTGTGGGTCTATCCTTTGGATCCTCTTGCATACACAATAAACCAATATGAATGCCTCTCAATATTTCATTGGGATTGCATGCTTCATCCAATATTGCAGCATCTATTAGTTCCGAGCCTCTTTCTTCATTCCATAACTGCCATGCTGAAATAGTTTTCATTATGAGAAAACTATAGCAAACTCATAATTTCTGATTTCTTTCTTTAGCTCTTAATAAATTTGGGAAATGTCCTATCTGCCCTCCATCCCCTTCCCTCTAAATCACCTACTCTATTCTGTTGTTCCCAAAACAGGGGAGTTCGATGCCTCCCATGATGTCATGTTCCACTATCTGTCCCCTGTTTTCTTGTCGATCCCAAATTTCATGCCATCAAAGAGAATGTTATTCTGATGATCGAATCTCTGCCAGAGAAGCCTTGGACTCGAATCGTGAAGGTTATTCCCAGGTAGATTTTTTGGGAAGAAGACAAAGAAGGAAGAGATAAAAACTGTAACTTGAAGACTTGAAAAGGTGAGATCAGGAAACCATGGCATGTGATTAGAGTGATGATGAGGGAGAAGAAAAGTGGGACTCTGTGATAGGTTTAATCTGCAAAAATTAATCAAACAAGGGATGAAGATGAACAAAATGGATGAATTATAATATTTCAGTAATGAAGATGGTTACACATAAGAATTCCTTTTCGAGTAAGGAACAACTCGACAACATTCCACAATTTTCACATAATCCCCAAATCCCATCTTCGCGTATTATTTACTAAAAAGGGTAACATGCTCCCATTTCTTCGGGGACCCTTCTGAGATGGAAGAAGAGTTCTGGCAATAAAGAGAGTAAAATAAGAAAAACGACAAACTTAGCTAACGGTAATCTCCCAAGCACTCGTGGTCCCCATGAACCGATTCTCAATTCTGCATAACGAAGTCACGTGTCCATTTTGGTGCTCTTCTTATGCGTTTGCTATTAACAGAAATTTCTGCCTCATTATTGTCCACGTCCTCAAGTGCCTTGTCATCTCTTGCCACTTCAGTGACCTGCTCTGCTTCCTCATCCTCATTCGTATCAATACCCTCCCCTTTAAAAATGACCTTGTCCTCAAGGTCAATATATGGGAATACCTGTCGCAAAAGATCAAAATCTTCCCATGTAGCTTCATCCCTGTGCATCCTCGTCCACTCTACCAGTCCTTGCAACATTCTGGCATCTCCTTTCTTGACCCATCATTGGTTGATAATTGCCTGAGGTTCTATTAGTTTTAAGGACACTTCATCTGGAGTAGAATCTGGTGTAGATGGTTGGTCCCCATGATACTTCTTTAATAAAGCCATGTGAAAGAAATTATGAACTTTGTTGTCTGAGGGTAGCTCAAGTTTATATGTAATTGCACCAATCCGGTTTGTAATCTGAAAGGCATTGTAGTAACATTTGGCCTATTTAAAATTCAAGTGTTTTGCTACAAAACTTTGCCTAAAACGATGAAGCTTGACCCATATTGCCTAAAACAATGAAGCTTGACCCATACCCAATCACCTATGTCATATTCCTTTTCTCTTCTTTTTGCTATCCGCCTACTTTTTCATCCTTTGTTGTGCCAATTGTAAGTTAAATTGCAACTGCTGTTGAATGACAATTCTCTGCTTCATAAGCTCATCAGCCGAAGCAATGCTTGTTGCTCGCTGCTTTAGGAGTATAGCCCGGTAATGAGTTTGGTTTAACTCCGTACACTGCTTCATATGGAGACATCTTAAGAGCGTTGTGATAAAGATGAGTTATATCAAAACTCAGCCCACGCTAGGAATTTGTACCTGTTGTGGAAATTCGGGCTATTTTCCACCAATAATAAAATTAACAATACCCGACAAAATAGCCTACCATATAGGAGGCAAATATAAAGCAGATAAATAAAGAGCAGAAATTAAATAATGAGAACACCAGAAATTAACGAGGTTCGGCTAATTTTGCCTACTTCCTCGGACACTACCAAAATATATTTATAAGAGAGAGAGAAGAGAAAACTAAGCCTTAGAAGAGATATTAGGCTTTAGTTTTGGGGTGTAGAAACACATAGGAGAGCTTCCCTTTTATAGCCAAAGGAAGCTCCCCACTTCACTAATCCACTCAATGTGGGACTAAGAATAGGAGGCACTATTCACAAATCTCCACCTTGCCGAATTTCAAGTCCCAATACAAAAAATCTCGCTTAAAAATTTTCAAAAAAGTAGTGTCTTCAAATGCGCCTAAGGCGCTATTCATCTTCAAATCTTCACAATATTAATCAAGTCCAAGCAATGTTGAAACTTGATTGATGTCACAACTTTAGTCATCATGTCTGCAGGATTTTCAGCTGTGTGGATCTTCTGAAGTAGTAATTCTCCTTCTTCAAGAATTTCCCTTACAAAATGATATCGGACATCTATATGCTTCGTTCGTGCATAATAGACTTGATTCTTTGCTAAACAAATAGCACTCTGACTGTCACAATGCACTTTGATGTGCTTCTGACCAACACCCAAATCTTTCAGCAAACCTTGAAGCCAAATAGCCTCTTTAACAGCCTCTGTAACTGCCATATACTCTGCCTCTGTGGTAGACAAAGCAACTGTTGACTGTAAAGTAGACTTCCAACTGACCGGTGCCTTTGCAAGGGTAAACACATAACCGGTAGTTGATCGACGTTTGTCCAAATCACCAGCATAGTCAGAATCACAATATCCAACTACGCAATGACCCGCTTTTACATCCCGCTCAAACATTAAACCAACATCCACGGTGTTCAGAATATACCGCAGAATCCATTTGACAGCTTGCCAATGTCCTTTTCCAGGATCATGCATGTACCTGCTCACAACCCCAACTGCCTGTGAAATGTCAGGCCTTGTACATACCATAGCATACATCAAGCTACCAACCGCATTTGCATACGGAACTTTCGACATATATTCTCGTTCAGCATCATTCTTTGGAGATAAATTAGCACTAAGCTTCAAATGAGGAGCAAGCGGGGTACTTACAGGTTTTGTCTTATCATCCATGCCAAAACGTTTCAGTACCTTTCTCAGATATTGTTTCTGAGTCAGACAAAGTTGCCCCAATTTTCTGTTTCTGCTTATCTCCATGCCGAGAATCTTCTTAGCTTATCCTAGATCTTTCATTTCAAACTCTTGCTTCAATTGTGCCTTTAACTTCTCAATCTCTCCTTGATTTCTTGAAGCTATAAGCATATCATCAACATATAGGAGAAGATAGATAAACGATCCATCTTGTAGCTTGCGCAAATACACACAATGGTCGTATTTGCTCCTTGTGTACTTTTGCCTCAACATAAACTTGTCAAATCGCTTGTACCACTGTCTTGGTGATTGCTTCAATCCGTACAAGGATTTTTCAAGTTTACAAACCAAATTTTCCTTACCAGCAACCTTAAACCCTTCTGGCTGAGTCATATAGATTTCCTCCTCCAAGTCTCCATGCAAAAACGCAGTTTTTACATCAAGTTGAACTAGTTCCAAATCTAACTGAGCTACCAAGGCCAATAAGATTCTAATGGAGGAATGTTTCACCACTGGAGAAAAAACTTCATTATAATCAATTCCCTCCATCTGAGCGTAGCCTTTAGCCACCAATCTCGCCTTGTAACGAGTGTTATTCTTGTCAGGAAATCCATCTTTCTTTGCATATACCCATTTGCATCCAATTGCCTTCTTTCCCTTCGGTAGACTTGCTAGCTTCCATGTCTGATTCTTCTGAAGAGACTGCATTTCTTCAATCATAGCATTCCTCCACCTTTCATCTTCTGAACTTTGTACTGCTTCTTGGTAGGTGGTAGGAATTTCATCATTGACAATTATAGATGCATAAGCCACCATATCATCGAATCGAGCAGGCTTATATCTTACTCGTTGTGGCCTTTGTAATGCAATTGGTTCTTGTTGCTGTGGAGGTTCTTGGGTTGGAACCTCCTCTTCTTCTAACCCCTCTTCTACCATAGGAGTTTCATCACCTTCATTACTGATTGCTGGGTTAATTCTTCTACTTTCAAACTCCACCTGCTTTGGAGTTTCCTCCACCTGCTGTGGTGCACCATTGATCTGTTGACTATCAGCTTTTGTTACCTTTTTCAACATGGCAGATTCATCAAAGGTAACATCCCTGCTAAAGATTATCTTCTGTGTTTCTAGACACCATAGACGGTATCCTTTCACACCAGTAGTGATCCCCATAAAGAGCACCTTCTTTGCTCTCGGATCCAATTTTGATTCTTTAACGTGATAGTATGCAACGGAACCAAACACACGTAACGAATCATAGTCAGTAACAGGTTTTCCAGACCAAGCCTCCAGAGGTGTTTTGCACCAATAGCAGTTGATGGCAAACGATTAACAAGGTGACTTGCATATCTCACTGCCTCAGCCCAATATTGTCTGCCCAACCCAGCATTGGACAGCATACACCGAACTTTCTCCAGCAATGTTCGGTTCATACGTTCGGCCACCCCGTTCTGCTGTGGTGTATTTCTTACTGTGAAGTGTCGAACAATGCCTTCATTCTGACAAACCTTGTCAAACGGATCACTCCGGTATTCACCACCGTTGTCTGTTCTGAGTCGTTTGATCTTTTTGCCAGTCTGAGTTTCTATCATCTTTTTCCACTTAAGGAAACAATCTAACACTTCATCCTTTGACTTCATAGTGTACACCCACACTCGTCGAGAGAAGTCGTCAACAAAAGTAACATAATAATGTTTACCTCCCAAAGAAGCTGTCTTGGAAGGTCCCCATACATCAGAGTGAACATAATCCAAAATACCCTCGGTATCATGGATTGCGGTGCCAAATTTCACTCTCTTCTGTTTCCCCATCACGCAATGTTCGCAGAAATCCATCTTACAGGTTTTTGCACCTTTCAACAATCCTTGTTTCACCAAAATTTGTAAGGATTTTTCACCTGCATGCCCTAACCGCATGTGCCACAACCTAGTTGCATCTGACCCATCATCATCGAGAGTAGCAACTGCAGCTGTCCCAACAATTGTATTACCGTCGTAGTAATACAACCTATTCTTTCGGGTACCTTTCAACATCACTAAAGCTCCAGAAATGACTTTTAGAACTCCATCTCGCATCGTCACTGCTAATCCTTTAGATTCCAAGACTCCCAAAGAGATGAGGTTCCTCTTCATGTCTGGTACATATCTAACTTCTGTTAGAACTTTAGTCGATCCATCATGGTTCTGTAAGTAGATTGAACCAATACCAGTTGATTCGCAATATGTGTCATTTCCCATGTAAATAACACCACCAGCTACTTCTTCAAATTCAGTGAACCATTCCCGAATATGACAAATATGTTGGTTACAAGCTGAGTCAAACATCCATTTGTCAGATCGCCTTGTTGATGTTGTAGCAACTAGTGAAAGACCTGAATCTTCATCACTAAACTCAGCCACATTTGCTTCTGATGGAGGTTTTCTTTTATCATCTTTGCCCTTATTTTTCAATTTTGGACAATCCTTCTTCCAATGCCCCTTCTCTCTACAAAAGGCACATTCATCTTTGCTTGGTCTGCCTTTTGACTTCGATCTCCCTCTCCTTCCTTTCATCTGGCCTTGTGGTCTGCCTCTTGCCACTAGCGCTTCTGCAACCACCTCTGCTTGCTTGCTTTCCTCTCGATCCTTCTTTCTCAATTCATGACTGTATAGAGTACTGCACACTTCACTGAGGGAAACTTTCTCTTTCCCATGAAGTAACATAGCTTCTATAAATGCATACTCGTCAGGAAGAGAAAATAGCAACATCAGGGCCAGATCCTCATCTTTGAAAGTCTCATCAACATTCATCAAATCAGCTACTGCCTTATTAAAAGCAGTAATATGATCGTTCATGGTGGTACCGGGTTTATAACTAAACCGAAACAATTTCTTCTTCATATAGAGCTTGTTGTGGCCGCTCTTCTTCAGGAATTTGTCCTCCAATGCCTTCCACAACGTACTAGCAGAAGTTTCCTTTGCGAACGAATACTTCTGCTCTCTGGAAAGACATGATCGAATAGTACCACATGCTAACCGGTTGATGGTCTTCCATTCTTTTTCATCAATCTCATCTGGTTTCTCCTCTTCAATAGCAATATCTAGACCTTGCTGGAAAAGAGCGTCTAGAACTTCACCTTGCCACATGCCGAAATGACCTGTACCGTCAAAAATCTCCACCGCTAATCTTGGATTTGGCGCAGCAATTCTCGTCAAAAATGACGACGAAGAAGCTGCCGACGTTGTGGTGGAAACAATGGTTCTCTGCTCCTTATTATCTGCCATTTTAACTTCCAAATATGAAAATTACTAGTAATACTCTAGTCCAAAAAAAATGCACCAGGAAAGTTCCCAGGAAAGAGAGGAGGGTCACAACGGACACACTTAAAAACCAAGTCTTTCCTTAGCCAGACCTTTCCTAGACATGCACTTCAATTAGACAATATATTACTAATAATTTCTCCAAAAAAATTTCAAATGAATTCTCAAAAAAATTTTTCTGATTGTGGAAGATCAGTTAAAACTGCAACCACAAGAGCATACTAAAATTTCAAGAGTTTTCGCAACCAAGGCTTTGATACCAATTGTTGTGGAAATTCGGGCTATTTTCCACCAATAATAAAATTAACAATACCCGACAAAATAGCCTACCATATAGGAGGCAAATATAAAGCAGATAAATAAAGAGCAGAAATTAAATAATGAGAACACCAGAAATTAACGAGGTTCGGCTAATTTTGCCTACTTCCTCGGACACTACCAAAATATATTTATAAGAGAGAGAGAAGAGAAAACTAAGCCTTAGAAGAGATATTAGGCTTTAGTTTTGGGGTGTAGAAACACATAGGAGAGCTTCCCTTTTATAGCCAAAGGAAGCTCCCCACTTCACTAATCCACTCAATGTGGGACTAAGAATAGGAGGCACTATTCACAGTACCACAGTTTAGGTTGCTCATGCACATAGGCTCGCAAGTATTGCTCAAGACATCTATTAACCACTTCTGACTATCCATCGGTCTCCGAGTGATAGGTTGCGGAATATCATAGTTCTGTGCCACTGAAATTCATGAGTTGGGCCCAAAACTTACTAAGAAATAGAGGATCTCTATCGGATACCACGCTCCTAGGAAACCCATGTAACTTAAAAACGGTCTGAATCATTTTATTTGCTACCACACTTGTAGTGTAACCCGGATGGAGAGCCATAAAATGGGCTTGCTTGGAAAAATGATCCACCACAACTAACACGGCTGTATGCCCAAATGAAGTAGGAAGGTTGTTAATAAAATCCATAGTTATATCTTGCCATGGCTCAGTAGGTATAGGTAATGGTTGTAATTTCCCTTGTTTCTTTCCAGTAGAGTACTTAGTTTGCTGACAAACCTTACAAAGTTCAATTAAATGCTTGATTTCCTTTTTCATCCTTGTCCAAAAGAACACTTCAATAGCCGCCCGATATGTTTTCTGAAGTCCTTCGTGTCCAGCCATAGGCACTACATGATATGCCTTGAAAATTTCATGTTTGACGTTTTGATTATTAGGTACCACCACTCTATCTTGAAAATACATCATTCCTTCCTTCAAAGACTAAATCATGATGTTATGATCATTTATTCAAATTAATAAGATCAGACTACATGAAAAAAAAAGGAAAAAAAAGAAGAAGAAGCAAGCTGAAAGTTCAAGAACATTACTGTATCCAACAATGCATGATTAAATTAGGAGTAGATCTTTGGTCCTTTTTTGAATCATACAAAATCATGTTCCTCTTATCAATTCAAATGCTAATATCTTCCCATATAAGAGGTAAAAATAGTAAGCAGAAATATTCTTAAATGGCCATTCTTCTCTTTCTTTTTTAAAATACTAAACACACAGAAGGCATTCAAACAAGAGATTCATGCATCTCAATTTAAATTCAAAGGATAAAGAAACTCATGAAAGCCAATGTTCTTTGAGTTCCACGAACAAACTCAATGAGAAAGGCAACCTGCAAATGACATGCAACCAATTAAAGAACTATAAATAATTAAGTAACAACTATATATGCCAACTATATTACTAGAGTTTGTGTTTAATTACCTGCGCTCTTATGTAGTACTCTTTAGAAAGGTTGGAAAACTGAGTGGAATTTGTGCTTATTGCCTGGGTCCTCCCATTCCAATTCATTCCACCACTCTTCCTCTCCTATAATATGCCTCAGCTTTTCCATGACAGCGTTGGAATCAAACGACAACTTTTTCAAACTTGGGCAGCCAATTATTTGGACAACTTTTAGCTTAGGAAAAAGCAAAGCTTTCTTATATATGCTCTTCAGCTTTGGGAGTTGCCATAAATCCAACCTTACAAGAGATGAAAATATATTTTCCTCATTCTCTCCATTATCTTCTGTTCCTTCTTTTATCACTTCTTCCAATGACCAGCAATCAAAAATTCCAAGATCTTGAAGGCATGGAGCATACTTGAGCCATGTCAAATGAACTATTGAATAACAATTCGCAATATGTACTTTATGAAGCATGTTCAGATAGCATGTGGCAAAAATGGAAGAATCTTCAACAATATTAGCCAAACCTTGCAACGAAATTTGACACAGGTACTTCATTCTTAACAAGGATGCTAATAATGATGGCATGTTAATTGGGGTGTCCACCTTTAGAAGAAAAAGGTAATGCATGCAACTTTGCAACTTGGTTGACTCAAGCAATTTCTTCAAGCCGTCCTTAGTTTTTATGGATATACATAGTGCCTCTAGTTTTGGTAGGGACTCCAACTTCTTTAGGAATTCTCTTTCTTCTTCACTTACATCAGCATATGGAGCAAGAATTCTTAACACTCTTAACTGTTTGAGACTTGATATCACTTCCAATGGAATAGTTACAAGATCGCAATATACATCCAAAGTAAAAAACTTCAAGTTTTCCAAGTTCTTCAACTCAATGGGAAGCTCTAAAAACCATGTTTCTCCCATAAAAGAAAGATATTCCAAAAAAATTAAACTACCAATTTCTGGAGGAAGCTTTAAAGAGATTTCAGTATCTAATGACAAATCCAAGACTTTTAATTTGCTCATGTATTGGGAATTTGACAAATTTGCCATAATACTATATTGTACATTTGATTTAAGTGTAAGAGATTTGAGATTTAGACAAGGTGTGGCTGGGATATACAACTCACTGTGTTGCATGACTGAAATCCTCTCGACAATTTTCCATGTTTCAACATCATCCTGAGACACTGCCAATGCATCTCCTTCTACTAAAATCTTTTTCTTGTTTTTATCTTGATCACGTGCTAACCACAATGCCATGTCTCGAATAACATCATGCATTTTAACTGTGCGACTCATAAAAAGATCATCTTCAACACTTTCCAACAAGCACGATTGCTTTAACTTTTCAATCACAGCCTCACCGTGACCACAAATGTCTTGTATGCTCTTTGCAACTTCTTTATCAAGGAATCCATTTGCCATCCATTTATCAATAAGACCAAGAACACTAATCTCATAATCTTCTGGGTATAATGCACAATATAAGAAACAATTTTTGTGTGTGTCATCTGGCAATTGGTCATAACTAAACTTAAGGATGGAAAACACTTCCATCTCCAAATTTGGAGCTGTCTGTGGAGAACTTGTTAAGTAATTTTTTGAGTATTTCCATGTTTCCACACTCTTCACACCAGCCATGGCTATCCCGACTACTGTTAATGCAAGTGGAAGTCCCTTACATTCTCTAGCCATGTCCTTTGCTAGCTTTGGTATAATAGGGTGTGCCTTTAGAGTTTCCTCACCAACCTTCATGCAAAATAACTCTAATGCTTCTTTCTCTCTCAAAATTTCTACTTTGAATGTTTTTTGAGCTTGCATTTTTGCACACACATCCTCAAGTCGTGTTGTAAATAACACTTTGGATTGAAAATTAGTGTCCTTAGGATGTGGCACTCCCACCTTGTACAAGTCCAATATTTGCCATATATCATCCAATAAAAGAACAAATTTCTTTCCTTTTAGGACTTCATAAATCTTTGCAACTTTTTGTTCTCGAAGGCTACAATGATTCCAGAAGTCATCTCTAACCCCTATCAATTTTCTGATATTGTCTATAATACTATCCAAGTTAGGATCTTTGGATACCACCACCCATATCACAACATCAAAATCTGACATTTTCTTCCTAAGCTCATTGTTAACTCTCTTCAAAAGGGTAGTCTTCCCCACCCCACCCATCCCATATAAGCCAATCACCCCAACATTGTCTTCTTCAATACTATTCCACACCTTATCAAACATCCAATCCAACCCTATTGTCTTGTCAAGAGGCATCTCTATAGGCCTAGGTGGTAGCTTGTGAGCAATTTCAACATCTTTGCTAGCAAAATTTTCCCCCTTAGTTATTAGTTCATTTACATTCTTGAGTATTTCAACAACGTCTTTTCCTGACTTGTAACTTGACATGCAATTCTTTGGACAACATTTACTTAAGCATTTGTTCTGAACTTCTTGGTCTCCTTGAACTTCAATGACTTCTATTCCCTGTATGAATATAATATTATAATTATCAACTTAGAATTTTCTCATCTTTTCTTCATGGGACACCTTGTGTAGGTATAATTTCAAATCTAGTTTCCATGTGCATGTGATATATAAGATATTGTATATATACTAATTTTGTTGTATTACTAGAACTAGAAGATTTCCAAGAATAAGAAAGACTAGGTACATATTCTAAAATGAAATTATAATCAAGCCTGGGTCTATTAGTCCTATTGCAATACATAAACTCCTTATTGTCTAAATTTAATAATTTTTTCTATGTAAAATTATTCAAATATACCCTTCCTATTATTAATACTTCTGTTGTTCTTCTTATCTTGTCCTATCCATCTACCCATGTTTTCCTATTTATAAACAAATAAATGCTCTCCTTTGATCATACTATGGAATCTTACTCCCCTAATTTTCCTTATTCTTTTGATCAAGCTTTTCATAATTATTGTATTCCATCATGAAGAGGTAAATGCAGCTATAGGATACTCATTTTTTTTCCTTGACATTAATTTAATTGAAAGTAAATGGATTAATGGAATACGGATTTTTGGGTGTAGAGGAATTAAAGAAAATGTTGGCAGAACCAACAGGATTACAGTCCCAGGATTAAATACATATCATACCGAAGTGAAAGCAAACGTGAAACATGGATAAGAAGAATAAATTTTTGATTTAGTCAATTTTAAGCACTATTTGAATTAATCCTTAATATGTCTCTTTTTTAAAAAAAAAATGAAAAATTACACTCAATTTTAAGCACTATTTGAATTAATCCTTAATATGTCTCTTTTTAAAAAAATTGAAAAATTACACTCAATTTTAAGCACTATTTGAATTAATCCTTAATATGTCTCTTTTTTAAAAAAATGAAAAATTACACTAACTTCCGTTTTGATTTGGCTAAATTACACATAGAATCATCTTGTTTCAAATATTACGCTTAACTCTCTTCTATTTACTTTTTGTCTTTGAAATTAACATTTTTCAAAATACTTGATCCTTCTAATAACACAGTTACTTAACAATTTTTACTTTAATTTCATACTAAAAATAAAGTTAGAATTTCAAAAACTAGATGTTAAAATTAATTTAATTCATTTACAATCATGTTAAAAATGAAATTACCTTATCAAGTTGTGTAGAAAGTTTGTTGATTTAATAAAGTAAATTGGAGGGGAGGTTTTTGACATATAAATATATATATATATATATATATATATATATATATATATATATATATATATATATATATATGTATATCAAAATGCCAAAGATGTTGAATGAATATTTAAAACTAGACAGGTACTTATTGTAATTTAACCAAAATTTAAGGGAGATCAGTGTAATTTATTCCAAAAAAAAAACTGCGTCAGCATTGTTAAAATTAAGGGGATTTCTTAATGAATGGCATGAGATCCAAGAGGTGAGGCTCTAATAATTAATTATACCCATAAATGTAGGTGCATGTGTGTATAAATACTTTAATTAAAAATAAATAACAACATAGAAATAAAAAGGCAATTAGGACAAGATTTGATTCACATACATTACCTCTTGAATAGCATCAACCTTTTTCATCCATCCATCAACTTCTTGTGTCCTTTGCATTTCTCTGGTGTATTCAGCTTCATCAACTCTTGTCTGCAAATCTTGTCTCTTTCTTTGAAGCTCTTCCCATTTGTCTTTCAATGACCTCAGATTCTCCTCCAAATCATTAATATAAGAAACTTCTTCGTTGGCCCGACCACACAAACACTTCGCAGCCTCCCATATTATTCCCGCCAGTTGATCCAACATAATGTATGTCTTTGGTTTATCTTTTAGACACTGCTAAGCTCATGCATTCCTCCAAAAGCACACAACAAAATAGGTAAAAGTCAGAGCATTTTTTTTTTGTAAATTTTAGGATAAATTACATTAATCTTTTCCAAAATTTTACTAATTAAATTACATATGATACTATTTTTGTTTCAAATATTATACTCAACTTATATGATATTTAATTCATATCTCGAAAATCTTCCTTCATTTTTTTTTGCCAAATTAGTTTACTTCTATATGATATTAAATCGTGATTTGATTTTTAAACTAATACTAATTAAGTTTTAATATGAAAATAAGATTTATTAAATATGACAATGAAAACTCACTATAAAAAAAAAAAAAAGTTTACATCAGAGACTGAACTTTTCATCTCTGATTTAAGAGAATTTCCTCTCTGATGTTTTAGAGACGAATTCATTTCTGTCTTTAAGACGTCTAAAATTTCCGTCTCAGTGTTGGGACAGAATATTTCTTCTCTCATTTCATTTCAGTCAGATACGAATTGTTTCATCCCAAAATCTGTCTTCAATTTGAGACAGACCCAAAGACGGAATATTCCGTTTCAAATCAGAGATGAATTTTGGGACAAATAAATTTGTTTCTGATTTGGGACAGAATTTATTATGGATAATTTCGTCTCTAATTAAAGAATTAAAGAGACATAGTTTAATCATGGACATCCTATAATTGATGATAAAATTTTATTTTTTAGTCCAAATGTATTGGTAAAAATTTAAGTAAATAAAAAAATCCAAATGGCAGAAAATGCATATATCTTCCTCATCAATATTAATGCCTACTAAACCTGTGAGAAATTGATTACAGCAAGAAGAATATGAGGTAGACAATCTTCAGGCCCCAACAATTTCCCAAGAGCTGCGCAGCCCTCAACAACTAGTAGCCAAATAGAAAATTTTAAAAGGCAATACAGTAATATTATTCTATGCATGAAAATGAGGAATTCAACTTGCCTTCAATTTTAAACAAGGGAAAAGTAATTTTTTCTATGCAAGGAAATTTAAAAGCCTCATCTGAAACACAAATAATGTCAAAGGTTTGAATCTATATTTTATGGTAAAATACTTAACCAATATAAAATTAATCAGAATACTAATTTAATATATCCAATATCCAATGAATATTAAAATTTAAAAGTAAAAGGAAAAAAAGAGGGTGCTTATGAGAGAGAATTGTAAAGCAGAGGATATATGCTTTTAAAAGACTGAATATGAAACCAAACCATTATCAAATGCATATGGCGTACTGTATATTCTTTTTATATTCACACCCTAAGGATATGATATTGACATTATATACATATGTACTATTTCTTTGTTGATACAATTAATAACAAGCTCAAAAGGCAAAATCTGCATTAATGAAGAACAGCCTCCTATGAATATTGCAATGCAAAGAGAATGGAGAAGGAGAAGAGAGAATTCTTAGAATGGCTAGGGTTGCAACTACATGATATTACAAGAGAAAATGGTAAATATATATAAATAAGATTAAAAGACTAAACTACCCTTAAGTGTAATAAATATTATTTGCTAACATCCCCCCTCAAACTCACAATGCATTAGTAGAAATTATCGAGAGTTTGCTAGTCAAGAAATGAAAACGTTGAGTGGAATGCGATTTTGTGAACAAGTCAGCAATTTGCATGGAGGATGAGACATAGGGTAAAGTAATGGTGCCATGTCCAAAGTGATGTCGAGTAAAATGACAATCAATCTCAATATGCTTGGTGCGTTCATGGAAAACTGAGTTGCGGGAAATTTGTATAGCATTCATGTTATCACAGTACATAGGGGTTGGGCCAGAGAAAGAGACACCCATATCGGCAAGTAACCAGCGTAACCAAACTATTTCTGCAGTGGTGAATGCCATGGCACGATATTCAGCTTCTGTAGAAGATCGAGAAACAATGTCTTGCTTCTTACTCTTCCAAGAAATGAGAAAATCTCCTAGACAAATGCAAAACTCTGTGGTTGACTTACGATCGGTGGAATCACCACCCCAATCAGCATCTGAGTAGGCACGTAATTCTAAGGAAGAAGATGTAGGAAAGAGAAGACTCTGAAATTGAGTGCCTCTAAGATAACGAAGAATGCGAAGAACAGCTGCCCAATAAACTGAAGTAGGAGAAGTGACAAATTGACTAACAACATGCACTGCATAAGCAATATCAGGTCTAGTGATAGTTAGATATACCAGACTGCCAACAATTGTACGATACAGAGTAGGATCTGATAAGGGAACGCCATCAGAAGAGGTATACTGGGCATTAAGCTCCAAAGGAGTATCTATTTTTCAAGTATCAGATAGACGAGCTTGTTTAAGGATGAGAGTGATGTACTTAGATTAGGAAAGAAGATAACCTCTAGAAGAGTAAGCCACTTCAATCCCCCAAAAATATCGAAAAGTGCCTAAATCTTTCATTTCAAATTGTCGAGCTAATTGCAATTTTAACTCTGCAATCCCATCAATATCATCCCCAGTAATAATCATGTCATCAACATATAAAGAGAGTATGATACGACCATGGAAAGTACTTTTGAGAAACAAGGTGGAGTCATGTGAACTAGAATGAAAACCAAGAGATGCAATCACAATGGAAAACTTTTCAAACTAAGCTCGAGGAGCTTGTTTGAGGCCGTATAGAGCTTTCTTTAGTTTACAAACTTCACTAGGATTATGAGAGACACCTGGTGGAGGCACCATGTAAACTTCTTCTTGAAGATCACCATTTAAGAAGACATTTTTAACATCCATTTGAGAGATATGCCACTGATGAACAGATGCAACTGCAATAAGAGTGCGGATGGTAGTCATTTTAGCAACAGGAGCAAATGTTTCTTCATAATCCATACCATATTGTTGAGAAAAACCCTTAGCAACTAAACTAGCTTTGTATCGTTCAATTGACCCATCAGACTTAGTTTTGATCTTATATACCCAACGATAACCAATTGCACGTTTTCCCGGTGGAAGAGGAACAATGTCCCAAGTATCTATCTTCTGCAAAGCAGAAAGTTCCTCTGCCATAGCTTGCTGCCAAAGAGGGTCAAGAACAGCCTCTTGATAGGAAGAGGGCTCAGATAAATTGTGAATAGAGGTTAAAAAAGAAGCAAAAGAAGTAGAGTAAGTGGAATAAACAAAATCTGGTAATTTAGTGGACTTATGGTCACGTTGAGGGTAACGAGAAGGAGGATCCACAGTCACAGAGGGTTCTTGAGATGCAGTAGGGAGAGGGGAATTATCAACAAGAGGAACATCAATATCAGCAGAACTACCAGTGTCAACCCTGCAAAACTCAATATCAGAATTATTTAGATGATCTGTCATATGAGGAGGTGTGGTATCTGTATCTGTGTGAAAAGGATCAATACGGGTGAGATCAGACTTTGTATGACTTTGAGAGTCAGAAGGAATGGAGTAAAATGGTATACATTCAAGAAACACAACATGACGTGAGACATAAAGTTTTTGAGTGACAGGATCATAACAACGATATCCTTTCTGACCATCACCATATCCTAGAAAAACAGAGATTGCTGAACAAGAAGACAATTTATTACGTTGTACACTAGGAAGAAGAACAAAACAAGTAGAACCAAAAACTCTTAAAGCTGAATAGTCAGGAGCATCGCCACATAGTTTTTCAAAGGGAGACAAACCTAAAATAACAGATGATGGAATTCTGTTAATGACATAGACAGCAGTAAGAATAGCTTCCCCCCAAAACTCACTGGGAACTGAGGCAGAAAAAAGAAGGGAACGAGCAGTTTCAACAATATGACGATGTTTCCTTTCAGCAACGCCATTTTGCTGAGGAGTGTCAGTACAAGAAGTTTGATGAAAAGTTCCATCAAAGGCAAGTAATTCAGAAAATTTACTAGATGTATATTCACCCCTCAGATCACATCGAAAACACTTAATAACCGCATTATGTTGAGTTTTAACAAAAGCACGAAACATAAGATAAATACTAAAAAATTCAAAACGATTTTTCATAAGATAAACCCAACAATAACGAGTATAGTCATCAATGAAAGAAACATAATATCTAGATCCACCTTTTGTAGGAAGAGGTGATGGACCCCAAACATCAGAATGAACCAAGTCAAAAGGTGCAACAGAAATATAAGTACTTTTGGAAAAAGGTAAAGCAGAAAATTTAGCAAGTTTACAACAACAACAATTAAAAATGTCATGAGTTTGCAACTCTCCTAAAGCTCCGGTAGAAGCTAAGTATTTCAAGCGGGAAGAAGATACATGTTCGAGACGAGAATGTCATAGGTAAAAATTAGAAGATGAGGAACCTAAACTAAATGATGACAAGTCAACACTGGAAGCTGCAATATCTAAAACTTTGAGCTCATCCAGAATATAAAGTCCCCCTGCCTACGACCGGTCCCAATGAGCCTCTTGGATTATGGATCCTGTACATAACAAGATGTAATACCCAAGAAAAAAATAAAATATAAATATTTGTTTACAAACTACTGTTACTATTTCAGTATACGGTACTATTCACCCGTATAATACTATTTACATATACGATACTGTTTATTTATACAATCGAAATGTCAAGTATTAGATGTGGTTTGGTCATAAGAGAAAACTAGAAAGAAGTTCGTGGGAGAAAATGACGTTTTATGTGTAAAAATACGCTCAGGGACTAAATTGAAAGGACTGATTTAAAAAGAAACTTAAAGATTTAAGAGAAAGGATAGTTTTCTCTTTAAGTTTCCAATAGTAAATAAAAGAAAAAATTTTCATCCGTTGCCGTGATTTGTACAGTAACTGCATTATTAGAAATGTCATTTTCATAAATAGTAAATTGAATATTTTATTAGCGCATAGTATCAAATAGTACCCTTGACTTTTGCTATAAATAGGCCCTTCCATTTCACTTCTAAACTCACACCTTCAACTTCTCTTCTTCTCTCCTTAAGTTTCTCTTACTCCAATGTTAGGCTTATGAGATTTTGGGCCTTTCCTTTTCAGCTTAGGTAAGGATACTATGCCCTTTCTATGTCTTTCAAATTTTAGAAGTTAATTTCTTAAGTATGCTCTGTGGTTGCGGTTTTGGCCGATCTTCCACATTAGAAAAACTGTCCTTAGCTGTTTATATGTTATTTTGATTCTCTGATTACCGAAATAGAATGTAAACTGTGAAGAATACATGTCTAGGAAAGTTCTGGCTAAGGAAAGACCTGGTTTTTAAGTGTGTCCAGTGTGACCCTCCACTCTTTCCTGGGAACTTACCTGGTGTACTCTTTTACAGATTGTATTCTCTATTTCTGGTATGAATAGTACCCGTACGTATGAATAGTAACTGTACATATGAATAGTATCCGTACATAAAAATAGTATTCATACATATGAATAGTGACCGTATGTACGAATATTATCCGTATGTATAAATAGTATCCGTACGTATGAATAGTGACTGTATATATGAATAGTGACCGTATGTATAAACAGTATCTGTATGAAAAAAATCCTAACTTGTTTTCTCTAATCTTTCATGAAAATCTCCGTAGCGGAATATTGAAATTCATCTGTGTACTCTTGTCTGTAACGACTTAGAGAAGCGATATTCGTACGGAATCCAGGTGAGTGAAACGACCCCGTTTTAATAGAGTTTTAGCATTACTGGTGATAAAAAGTATGTCGTAGGACACTCCCAAGATTCATAGGGAGAAATTGGATTCAGAATGATGAATCTAAATGAGATAATTAATCCATAAGTATGGATAAAATGAAATAAGTATCTTATGATGATTGTGAAGTTTAAATGTTTTCAAAAACGGATTAATTGTTATCTTGATATGTGGTTTATAAATCTATAATATAGTTATATACTATACCTGTTATATGGATGAATATTATATTGAGCTTCTGATTATGATATGAAATGCTATTGATTGTGATTGAGCGGAACAGTACCCCCTCTCACGGCAAGGCGGAAAACCCGGTTGACAGGGTGTCTTGACCAATGAGTGTGGAGACAACGATTCCCTCAGTAGGGATATAGCCCGGATTGGTGATAAATCCGTGAGGCGCCCTAGCTAAGAGGATGAGGTTGTGCGTCATGGCGGAAATATACATAATTGGTGAGCCGGCCTGTGTGCGCTCTCCGGGATATATTGCCATTGACGAGTACTAGTAACGTTTGTTGAATTGGATGAATTTTTATATAAGAGGATGATGTTGTGCGTCATGGCGGAAATATACATAATTGGTGAGCCGGCCTGTGTGCGCTCTCCGGGATATATTGCCATTAACGAGTACTAGTAACGTTTGTTGAATTGGATGAATTTTTATCTTCTGTCTATTGGTTGAGTATGAGCCTTCGGATATACTTGCATGACTGGTAATGTATTTGAATTTTATTAATGCGAGGCCGATTCGCTCATTGAGTTTAAAAGCTCACATTGTTTGTACAACCTTTTTGTTCAGATCAGATTGCCAGCGAAGAATATCTGCTAGAGGAGTAGATCACTTTGGACCTTCCCGTTGTCGGGTAGACCCCTCTTTTGTTATAGATTATGTTGCTCTGTAATCGTCTAGGACATCTAGGTCAGGGGTTTGGCATTTGGTTTGTATGTCAGCATAATAATGTATTTTATATTGAGAATCTATTATTATGTGCAAATCATCTCTATGAATTTCAAATAAGAAAATTTGATATATTTTCTTCAGGAATGGTTATTTTGATAATGACTAAACTCATGGGTAGAATTTATCGAAAGGCTTACAGTGATGGGATATTCATCATTGTGCCGGTCATGTGCCCAGAAAACGGGGTCGTGACAAAGTTGGTATCAGAGCAATGGTTGTTAGGTCTCCTAGTGATTACAGAGCAAGGTAACCTTAGTGGGACCTCCTCTATCGTTGTGAACCCGGGCACAACTATAGAGAGACGGCTCTACTGAAGGTCCTGCAGGATGTTTTCATTTCCTTTCCCTCCGAGACTTATTTCTTCTTAGGAATTATGTTCTCAGTTTTAGTTTTAGACAGATGTGGCTACACTTTTGAACTTAGTCAAGGAAAAGTTGTTATTTGTTTTGATTCCGTTGCTGTCGGATCAAAATTTTATATGGTGGATTTTATAAGCTGAATTTATGATTGATTTTGTGTAGCTATATTATTTTAGGGTACCAGCCAATAAAAGAAACCACTCGCATTAAAAACAAAAAAACTGAAGGATTACATTGCAAAAAAGAAGAAGTTTACTTATGCATGAGTAATCTAAAAGCGAGGTGGTCTCGGATTAGGAGGGTTGTATTGTATCATTACCCCTCGACCATTCCTTGGAGCAAGAGACATAGCAATGTCGCGGAGGGTAGTGTAAATTCCATTCATACAATCAACACTTCTTTGCTGTTGATTGCAGAAGCACTGGGTGGACCAATAGAAGAACCTATCTATTCTCGAAGTCATTGCCGCGTTATTACGTTTGGTTAACTTCTCCAGGTCCTCTATCATCTTCTTGAGAATCTTCACCTCCTGCTCTAAACAGGCGATTTTGTCCTCCGAGCTATGACCTGTACTAATCTCCTCGGCCTCCTCAATCTTCTTCATCTTCTTCTCCTTTTGATTCTCTTGAGGTCCCTCGAGAGGTCTTTTGCCCTTGTCTCTGCATAAACTTAAGTTTAAGTCAAGTTCTTCTTCCTTAGCCTCTACTGTGAGATCAATGTACTTCCTTGAGGCCATGATTTGGAAAAATTTAGAAATTTTTGTAAGAGTATGAGGCAAGAGGAATACTGGGGGATTGTAGGCTCAGAGATTATTACTCTTTGTGGTGTGGTAACTGAGAACGCTGAGAAGGTTTTTATAGAGAAAAATTTTGGACTAAGAGACAAAGAAGATATCTCTTCACCGCACCCCTACACGATCAACCTATGGATTTATGCAAGCTGGAAGCCAGAAGTCTAGGGTAGGCGTGCACACCGATAGCGCGTTGCATTAATACCAAAACCACGAAAGTCAGTATTCGGTGGATTTGCGGCCGATTTTACTTGGTTTTCCCATTTCTCCCGTTGGCATTTTTCGAAATTCAAAGAAGTTGACGATAGAGCCATTAAAGATTGCCTTGAATACTTTTATGATGAACTGAAATGCATTTCTCTGTTTTATTGTGTTGTTCTTAAGAGCCTTCAGTTGAATATAATATACATAATAGATTGAATCATGTTGTAATTACATGTATGTATGTTATTCATGCATAATGAGTGAAGGCTACGATCAAGGAGAATATGTGATGATCCTACATATACTCATAGAGAATGAGAAATCAAAATGACTTGGATAGAATGAAATGTGTAGAGGATAATACATCTTCATGGTTACACATATTTACATATAATGCTCTCGTGGGCAAATGAAAGGCAATGTTTCCTTGCATCATGATAATACTTGATACATGTGCCATAAGCAGTTAACTTTGTTTTAAAATATATATATTTACATATATATTATGTGTAAGTCCAGAGTAAAGACACCGATTAGAATCTAAGATACGGCCAATATGAGACTACCCGATCATAGAGTGATATCGTGATCTGAGATTACACTATAAGACAAGTATAGAGTGAGGAAATCATAGATTGAAACGGCGATTAGTCGAAAATTTTGAGAAAAGTCAAGATTAGCCGAAAATTTTTTTAAGGAAATCTTTGACTTATGTTAATTGCATTTACTATTTATCTGCATGTCTGACATTAATTGCTGGCATTGCGACGTATATGATCTGTAAACCTCCTAGCGAGCGGCGTATAGGTTGTGGTGACTTTAGCTCCAGGGGCTTCGGGTTGTCTATAAATCTTGTATGCCCGTTACCCTACTCATCGCACCAAGCGAACTTCTTTCATTACATACCTATTTCTCAATCTCCATTCCTTTCTCATTCAAAGTTATTTCTGAGATCCTTAGAGAAATGGCCGATAATAAGTCTTTCAACTTGAATTTTGAGACTGGCAATGTAGAGCTTGATTTAAATCTAAGTCTCGGAAACAACAAAGGGAAGAGACCTGTAGACAGGTCACCAGAAATTAAGAAGAGAAAGAGGGATGTAATAGAGTTGGAGGAGGACAGTACTGCAACATCCTCAGAAAATAAGCTTGCATTCCTGGAGCGTAAGATAGAGAGCCTGGAATACAAGACAGAGGACCAGAAGCGACTAATAAATCGTCTCTTTGAAAACCAAGAGAAACTGATAAATCGTCGTTTCGGGGAACTGGCTAATCGAGTTGATAGACATTCAATGTTTGCAACTCAAAATTTTCGTGACCAACAAGCAAGGTGTATTGACTGTATGAACGGAGTGACTTATGCTCTTCGCCAAATTTCTCACGCGCTTCCTCCAGAAACTCTTTCTAGGCTACAACGATTAGCTTCCTCCTTAAGGTCTGAAGCACCTTCCTCTTCTAGACCTGGAGCACCTTTTACATTTCAAAAGCCTGCTCATCCTTAATTTATTCTTTCTTTTGTTGGTACCTAAAGCTATATTTGGTCTAAGCTTCATGTATTAAAATTATCTATGTACTAGAAATAAAATTTAAGTTAGTATTTAGATCTCCTATGTTGAAGTGATTTCTTAAAGAACTTGAGGAATGAGAAGATGTTGGACTTATATTTCGTACTTGATTATGGAAATTCTAAAGTAGAGTATGGTAATATCCTTTTGACTGAGAAGAGTTACTAAAATGATATTTCATTGCATTTCTGAGCTATGGAGGAGTGCTAAATAAGTATTTTATGAACCTATACATAGAGAACTATGGGTTTGCCCTAATCATTGAAGGGATACAACTCTATATGAGTCATTGAGGTGAGAGGAATTTCCATATATATAATTATGCATGAGGAGTATGTTATTTACTTAACACATTTTCTGGGATTGTTCTTCCTAGAGATTTATGTAATAATTTTACGTGATTTTTCCTTTTATATGACGCATTCAGCTGAGAGTATCGCCTTAAGATAGAATGATCGCCTTCGGGCAAGAATATTGCCTATGGCCAAAATGATGCCTTCGGGTAGGATACTTGTATTCGTAAAAGTTATAAGTTATGTGTATGATAACTTGTGTCTTGATATTCAGTATAAACTGGAAAGACCACGTGTCACTTTTGAGAAGACACCTATTTGAGGTTTTACATAGAGACAGAGTTCGTCTCTGATCAGATGGTTTAAGTTTGGTAAAGGTTATGAGGATGAGACACTTTATGGTACAAAAAGTTGTGGAGAAGATCAAACTGATGAGGAAGAGATTGTTTGCTATTTAGAAAAGGCAAAAGTCTTATGAAAATTATTGATAATGCGGTCTAGAGTTCACAGTTGATGCTATAGTGTTCTTGTAAATCTTACCAGGGATGTGAAAAGGTTTGGAAAGAAAGAGATACAAAGAATGAGATATAGACGAAGTAATCACACTTATTTCAGTCTTGAAATGAGTTTTGAATTCGGGGGACCGAATTCTCTTAAGGGGGTGATAATGTAATACCCAAGAAAAAAATAAAATATAAATATTTGTTTACAAACTACTGTTACTATTTCAGTATACGGTACTATTCACCCGTATAATACTATTTACGTATACGATACTGTTTATTTATACAATCGAAATGTCAAGTATTAGATGTGGTTTGGTCATAAGAGAAAACTAGAAAGAAATTCGTGGGAGAAAATGACGTTTTATGTGTAAAAATACGCTCAGGGACTAAATTGAAAGGACTGATTTAAAAAGAAACTTAAAGATTTAAGAGAAAGGATAGTTTTCTCTTTAAGTTTCCAATAGTAAATAAAAGAAAAAATTTTCATCCGTTGCCGCGATTTGTACAGTAACTGCATTATTAGAAATGTCATTTTCATGAATAGTAAATTGAATATTTTATTAGCGCATAGTATCAAATAGTACCCTTGACTTTTGCTATAAATAGGCCCTTCCATTTCACTTCTAAACTCACACCTTCAACTTCTCTTCTTCTCTCCTTAAGTTTCTCTTACTCCAATGTTAGGCTTATGAGATTTTGGGCCTTTCCTTTTCAGCTTAGGTAAGGATACTATGCCCTTTCTATGTCTTTCAAATTTTAGAAGTTAATTTCTTAAGTATGCTCTGTGGTTGCGGTTTTGGCCGATCTTCCACATTAGAAAAACTGTCCTTAGCTGTTTATATGTTATTTTGATTCTCTGATTACCGAAATAGAATGTAAACTGTGAAGAATACATGTCTAGGAAAGTTCTGGCTAAGGAAAGACCTGGTTTTTAAGTGTGTCCAGTGTGACCCTCCACTCTTTCCTGGGAACTTACCTGGTGTACTCTTTTACAGATTGTATTCTCTATTTCTGGTATGAATAGTACCCGTACGTATGAATAGTAACTGTACATATGAATAGTATCCGTACATAAAAATAGTATTCATACATATGAATAGTGACCGTATGTACGAATATTATCCGTATGTATAAATAGTATCCGTACGTATGAATAGTGACTGTATATATGAATAGTGACCGTATGTATGAACAGTATCTGTATGAAAAAAATCCTAACTTGTTTTCTCTAATCTTTCATGAAAATCTCCGTAGCGGAATATTGAAATTCATCTGTGTACTCTTGTCTGTAACGACTTAGAGAAGCGATATTCGTACGGAATCCAGGTGAGTGAAACGACCCCGTTTTAATAGAGTTTTAGCATTACTGGTGATAAAAAGTATGTCGTAGGACACTTCCAAGATTCATAGGGGGAAATTGGATTCAGAATGACGAATCTAAATGAGATAATTAATCCATAAGTATGGATAAAATGAAATAAGTATCTTATGATGATTGTGAAGTTTAAATGTTTTCAAAAACGGATTAATTGTTATCTTGATATGTGGTTTATAAATCTATAATATAGTTATATACTATACCTGTTATATGGATGAATATTATATTGAGCTTCTGATTATGATATGAAATGCTATTGATTGTGATTGAGCGGGACAGTACCCCCTCTCACGGCAAGGCGGAAAACCCGGTTGACAGGGTGTCTTGACCAATGAGTGTGGAGACAACGATTCCCTCAGTAGGGATATAGCCCGGATTGGTGATAAATCCGTGAGGCGCCCTAGCTAAGAGGATGAGGTTGTGCGTCATGACGGAAATATACATAATTGGTGAGCCGGCCTGTGTGCGCTCTCCGGGATATATTGCCATTGACGAGTACTAGTAACGTTTGTTGAATTGGATGAATTTTTATGTAAGAGGATGATGTTGTGCGTCATGGCGGAAATATACATAATTGGTGAGCCGGCCTGTGTGCGCTCTCCAGGATATATTGCCATTAACGAGTACTAGTAACGTTTGTTGAATTGGATGAATTTTTATCTTCTGTCTATTGGTTGAGTATGAGCCTTCGGATATACTTGCATGACTGGTAATGTATTTGAATTTTATTAATGCGAGGCCGATTCGGTTATTGAGTTTAAAAGCTCACATTGTTTGTACAACCTTTTTGTTCAGATCAGATTGCCAGCGAAGAATATCTGCTAGAGGAGTAGATCACTTTGCACCTTTCCGTTGTCGGGTAGACCCCTCTTTTGTTATAGATTATGTTGCTCTATAATCGTCTAGGACATCTAGGTCAGGGGTTTGGCATTTGGTTTGTATGTCAGCATAATAATGTATTTTATATTGAGAATCTATTATTATGTGCAAATCATCTCTATGAATTTCAAATAAGAAAATTTGATATATTTTCTTCAGGAATGGTTATTTTGATAATGACTAAACTCATGGGTAGAATTTATCGAAAGGCTTACAGTGATGGGATATTCATCATTGTGCCGGTCATGTGCCCAGAAAACGGGGTCGTGACACAAGAAGTGGAGGAAAAGAAAACCGAGAAGCCAGAATCACACAACTGACTAACAGAAACAAGGTTCAACGTAAGGTTAGGAATGTAGTAAACATTTGAAAGAGATAAAGAAGATGTGCAAATAGACCGAGTGCCCGCTAAAGGCATAGGAGTGCCATCAGCAGTCATAACAGATACAGATGACGTGGGATGTAAAGATGCAAATGATTGAAGATCAGATGACATATGATGAGAGGCTCCAGAGTCAAGAATCCATATGGATGAAGATATACCTGATGAGCTAGAGGAAGACAAACCTATATTTGGTGCAAAGGCTCGTAATTCAACAGATTCAGTAAAAGCTAGTTAATCCCAAAGATTAGTCATGACAGAATAAAATTCTTGTATGCTCATATTGTTCTGTTTAAGAGCACGAATATCAATCTCTAATTGATATTGCTTTGCAAAATTTGACTGCATATACAACCTTTCCAAATGATCCCAGACCTCTTTAGCTGTTTCATATTTTGCTAGTTGTACTACTATTGATTGCAAAACAGAGTTATTGATCCAAGTAATTATCTTTGAATTGTTTGCATCCCAAATTTCCATATGTTCAATATATTTTGCATCATTTTCATCTTTCAGCTTAACAAAGGTTCCAGAAACATAACCCCACATTCTCTTACCTTTTAAAAAAATTTTCAACACATAACTCCAATATGAATAATTCTGTCCGTTCAATTGCACACTAATAGATTGAAGAGAATCATCTTTTTCACTAGCCATTGCTATTGTTATTAGATCTGGCAAAATGTACACTGAATGAACAGTAAACGTACTGGAATAGTGTAACAATTCTGATAAATAGTAAATTCAGCAAATTTCAGACTGCTACAGTAACGTTGACCATTGACCGTTTTGCTACAGTACTCGTGTCGCTACAGTACTGTGTTGCTACAGTACGCATTGCTACAGTACCCAAATTTGCAGTATCGGAGAAGACGATGAACAATAACTCCGGCAACCAGAACAGTAACTTCGACAATTGAAAAACGCACCAGAACATTCAAAAACAATCTCTGACTTACCAGAAATGCAAAAAATAGTTTCTATCTAATCAAAACCAATTAAATCGGGCTGGATCTGAGAAATTTTCTCACAGCTACAGTAACCAAAAAAAATCTGCAAATCAGATTTTTGCGAACAAGAACCCAATCTAAAATCTGCGAACTCGATATAAAATCGATCTGAACTGCAAATGGGTTGCCGACAAAAATTAAAAGGTAAAAACAACGCACCAAATCTGATTGCTCCAACCCGGATCTGTGATTTGTTGAAAGATCTGCGAAAGCTGTGGATAGATCAAGAATTGCGCTCTAATACCATGTGAATATTGCAATGCAAAGAGAATGGAGAAGGAGAATAGAAAATTCTTAGAATGGTTAGGGTTGCAACTACATGATATTACAAGAGAAAATGATAAATATATACAAATAAGATTAAAAGAATAAACTACCATTAAGTGTAATAAATATTATTTGCTAACACCTCCAACAGTGTTATTGACGTCAGGAAACAAAGATAAAATGAGACCATTCAAAGCTCATGAGTTACTGAGACTTGGATCTTTCATATATCCAAGGTACTTTGATGAATGAATTTCGGATTCAAATCATCCAGAGTCTGGTTGCATCTTATTCAAAAACCATATAACAAAATAATTATAAAAAAAATATCGAATTCGTTTTTTTTTTTTTGCTTCGATTTTTCTGCAAATCCAGATCGAAGGTGCAAAGAAAATGGAGAATAAGTATCAGATTGAAGCCTTCGACAGACAGAAACTCAGAAAAATCGCAGACAGAAATGATCTACGGAGAGAGAGAGAAAGAGAGAGAGAGAGCGTACACTTGGTGGCAGCCCAACGACAAGGACTCAGGGGAGCAACCAGAGGAAGCACGAAAAGCACAAAGAACCGAAGACTTGGGGCAGACGTTGATTTGGGAATTTGGATTACAGTATTAGAGAAGAATTTTTGTCATAGAAAATTCCATCTCTAATGACTTTCATGATGTCGTTACAATTGAAGTGCTTTGGCGTGAAATTTAAGCACGAAAAAAACTGTCTCTAATATTTTGATTCATCAAAACATAAATATATAAAGTTGGAGTTAGGTTTTTAGCATGCTAGAATTTGTCTCTAATATTAAGAATAGAATTTCAATTAGAGATAAAAATTTTTCATTCCAAAATTTGTCTCTAAATTTTTTTTATTTTCAATATTAAATCAAGAACAAAATTTACATCAGATCAAAAACAGAATTTGAGATGGACAAATTTCGTCTCTAAATTGTTTTTTTAATTTTGAATTTTTTCGTAATGACTATTAAGTTAATATTGTTACTTTAAAAAATAAAAAAAAACACATACAATGCAAAAAAAAATATATAACTTCGATAAGAAAAAATTAAATTAGAAAGAAGTCAAGTATAATATTTAAAATATATATATAATTTAGTCAAACTTTAGAAAGAAGTCATTATAGATATACGTGTGCGCGTGAATTCAAAGTGAACATGTGTATATCCATTGTGAATACGGTCAAATAAATATTAGTGCTTATAGGATTTATAGGATTTGAGCAATGATTCCTTTCTTTAGCTTTTGAGGAATTTGTGGCATCTTCCTTGCTTCTAATAGGGAAATACCCAAGATTCTCAAATTGATTGTTACTTTAGCTTCATTCATTAATTTTCTTTTCTTTTGGATAAAATTTGATTCTTAACACTGCTTTAGCTTTGGTCCTATTTATTCTCACATTAACGAACAAGTTAGAAATCATATTATTTAATTAGCAATTGGAAAGGACAGTAGGCAATGTTTATGTAATCATAGTAATCAGCTCTCTACATTTTTATTTGGAACTTGCCTAAAGAAATTACAAAATAATGCCAATTTAAATATTTTAAATATATATATAAATTATATACACACCAAATTAAACTATAGTTTTCTAAGTTAGTGATATGTTGTTATTTGCTATTCATATATGGAATTTTTTTTTCAATGGAAGCTACACCAGTGGGGGTAGCTATCAAAAATTTATTGGTTAATTTTTGTTTGAACAATAATTCCTTTCTTTAGCTTTTAAAAATTAGTGGTATCTTCCTTGCTTCATCTTTTTTTCTTTTCTTTTGGATAGCTAAATTTTGATTTTTTTTAACTCTCCTTTAGCTTCGGTCTATTAAATATTGTCACACTAATCCACAAGTTAGTAATCTAGTGGTTCAGTTTTTTTTAGCCAAAAAAAGTGATTTAATATTAATACTTTTCTCGACCTTTTATTTAAAATAAGTGTGAAGTGATTCAATATTTATTCCTTTTAAATATATTTCAAATTCGAATATTATAAATAAAAAAAATGAGTGTAGGAAGACTTTTACATCTTTTTGTTTTGACCCAACTCAAACCAAATAATTTTTCTAAATTAAGCAATTATACATCAACACTAATTATTTCTAATTAATCACCTAACATGGATTTGGATTGTTTGCATTATTTTTTGCTGCCTGGACTTTTAGCAACAGAAAAAATTATTGTTAAAAGTAGTATTACACTCTGGCATACTTTTAGTATGGCAAAGAACTCCGGTCCACCTACCATCAAGTGGTGAAATTGATAGAATATCATTGAAAGACTATATATATGTTGTTCTTTCCTTGTAATTTTGATGGGCTAATTTGGGATGAGGAAGAAGAAGAGTTTCATTTGATGACAGAAAAGAAACGTCTTGAAGCATTGTGGTGTCTATCTTTTGGATCGTCTTGCACATACAACAAACTAATATAAACACATCTTAATTGAGAATATTAGAAACTATGGGGAACCAAATTAAAAAAAAATCTGTGAAGAGCTAAATTGAAAAAATAAAAATCTATGAATGATCAAAATGAGGTTTGAATCTCTCAATATTTCATTGAGCTTGCATGCTTCATCCAATACTGCAGCATCTATTTCCAAGCCTCTTGCTTCATTCCATAACTGTCATCCTTGAAATAATCTTCATTAATTATGAGAAAATTATAGAAAACTCATAATTCATTGAAACTAATCTCGTTCATTTTGTCCTTTAATGACCCCTTTAGTATCAGTTGGTTTATTTAAAATTTTGTTTCCTTTTTGTATAACATCAATACTTAAATGTTTGAATTGGTTTTGCCCTATGAGTTATTGTCATTTTCAAACATTTAGAAGGATGAAACTCAAACAAAATCAGACTTTCAATACAAAAAAAAAAATGATACATTAAGAGCACGTTTGGATACGTATAATCACCTTCAAACCCACCTTCAAAACTTTCAAATGGGCTTTAACAAAAGAAGGTGAATGTTTGTTTGGTTGTGTATTAAATCAAATTTGTAGAAATCAATTCTAGCTTCTGCGTTCAATTGAGTTTGGAAATTGGTTTTTCCAAATACCTCTTCTATATTTTACCCTTCACCAAGACCTCTTAGCCAACTCTCACCATCTTCTCTGTTTTTGGGTAGCATAAATAGAGCATCTGTAACTTGTTGCTTATGTGAGAGAGAGAGGGAGACAGAGAGCCAAAAGCCAAAATAGATTGGAAGAGGCTTGGAAGAAGAGAAAAAGAAAGAGGAGAGTGGAAGAAGGAAAAATCAAGCAAAATGGAGCTTTTTGAGTGCGAAAAATAGGAGATTGAGTTTAAGGGAAAATTACAATTTTTGGCCTAAAATGTTTACACTATTTAGCCCCACATTTTTTAAAATTGCACTTAAAAAAAACTTGTTTGGCCCTTTTCATTTTGGTCCCTATATAATTTCTTTTTGACCCCCTTCTTCATTTTTTTAATCTTTTAATTTGATTGACATCTTTTTCAAACTTTAACAATACTGAAAAAATTGTACAGGAAAAAAGAAACATTTAGTAGCGTAATCTTCTATTGAAATTTTAATTAACCTTATATTATATTTTATGTTAGTTTGTTGATCTTATTTCGCTTAAATTCAAGAGTAATCTTTAAATAATTTTAAATAAATACAATTGAAACAAAAATGGAGATTAAGTAAATAAATTCATTTCATTATAACATTCATAAATGTAAATTTTTAATAAAATATTAGTAACAATGCATGTTTATACTTCTTGTTCTTATTGCTTTTTGATATTTTGGCCATTTATTGGATTGATTATGTGATTCTTGCTGAATTTGGAAAAAGAGAGGTACAAATTTGACCTTGAGTTGGATAGTGTGAGTTCTTGAACCCTATGCATTAAGAGAATATATAAGTTAATAACATAGGAATATGGATTAACCTCACATAGCTAAGAATAGGGCTTGCACTTCAATTGAACCTAAAATGACCTAAGGGATTATAGACGTTTAGGTTAGTCTTAGAGGAAGTTTGGAAAAAAGTCTTCTAATAACCTAGGTGCTCTAAACTAGCTTTTATATATTGTCAGTGAGTACAAGAGCGAAAGAGATTGCTAATTTTAAGAAACATCTAACGATCCTATGACCTTCTCATTTGAATTAACTCCACGTTAAGTTTTGGTATTGCACTTTTACTTTGTTTGCTATTAATTTGTATTCTTGTAATTTAGAGCTGTCTTCAATTTAAAATCAATAGTCTAAATACTATGAATTAGTTTCTTGGATACTTGACAATCTCAATCCTTGTTGGAACGACTTTCACCCACTCTTTATTACTTGCACAACTCAGTACGCTTGTTGATTTCGTCAACATGGGTTACCAAGTTCTGCCACTTTACTCTATAATCTTTTGTTGAATTGTAATTTTAGTCTTTGGCGATTATGAGTTTTATTCATACTAGAGCATCAACTACTCGTTGAATTTATCACTCATTCTCCTCTTTAACCTTTATAGATAGTTCTAAGCTTTGACCTCCGTAGCGTGGTAGCTGGCTCATGGTCATTGTATGACCCTTTGTTGTTTCAGGGGAAGCCTTCCTTGAGGGTGATATGTTCAGGTGAGTCTTGTTCTTAGTTGTCATGTTGTAATCTAGTATGAGGGTTCGGGGCATCCTTGTGTGTGTTTGCATTACATGGGGAGGGTCGAGCCTTTGGTACTCCCATCTTGTTTGGAAGGGATGGATACATTAACTTGTGTATAGATTATTTATGTCTTTTGTGAATGGCCTGCTCGATAAATTATCATCTTATGTGCTTGTAAGTTTTGTGCCATGAGTTGAAATTGCGTATGATTAGCATATATTGTTTGAAGTGCATTGCATGGAATATGATTAGGTTGACGAAGATGGGAGATTGTCTCATTCTTTGTGCCGATCATGTGCCCAACTACGATGTTAATTATATAAAATTAATCACCCACCATCAAGCAGTGAAACTGATCGAATATCATTGAGAGACTACATATTGTCCTTTCCTTTTAATTATGATGGGCTAATTTGAGATGAGGAAGAAGAAGGGTTCCATTTGACTGAAAAGAAACAACTTGAAGCATTGTGGGTCTATCCTTGGGATCATCTTGCACACACAGCATATCAACATGAATGCCCCTCAATATTTCACTGGGATTGCATGCTTCATCCAATACTGCAGCATCTATTAGTTCCGAGCCCCTTCCTTCATTCCATAACTGCCATGCTTGAAATAATTTTCATTATGAGAAAACTATAGTAAACTCATAATTCAATGATTTCGTTCTTTAGCTCTTAATAAATTTGGGAAATGTCCCATCTTCCCTCCATCCTCTTCCCTCCAAATCGCCGACTCTGTTCTGTTGTTCCCAAAACAGGGGAGTTCGGTGCCTACCATGATGTTATGTTCCACTGTCTGTCCCTTGTTTCCTTGTCGATCCCAAATTTCATGCCATCGAAGAGAATGTTATTCTGATGGTCCAAACTCTGACAGATAAGCCTTGGACTCGAATCGTGAAGGTTATTCCCGGGTAGATTTTCTTGCAAGAAGACGAAGAAGGAAGAGATAAAAACTGTAACTTGAAGACTTGAAGAAGTGAGATCAGAAAATCATGGCGTGTGATTAGAGTGATGATGAGAGAGAAGAAGAGTGGGACTCGAATCGGGAAGGTTATTCCAATTGTCTCGTCGTTGAGTTGAGTTGGGTGTAAAGTTGGAGCGTTCATAGTTTTTAAACAATGACAGAACAGAACCATGAAGGGGTGACAACTAAAATTTCGTGACGAAAAAACAAGGTTGTCACCAAAACCCTTCTCTTAATGACAGTCAATATTGAAAATTCATCACTAAAAGTATACTCTTTGCAGTCATAGGTCTTGCTTCTGTTTTAAAATTGGTTGGAAGAAGTTTTTCAAAGTCCTCACTCAACACTCACTATTAAATTATTTTAATTTTTGTATACAATAATAACAAAAATTAATCTACAGAAATAATTCTCTTAACTTTGGAGTTTTAACTCTTTAATTTTAGAAGTTGAGATATAGATTAAATTTTTACTTTTGTGCATCATAATTCATTTGTTAACTTTTTCATCTAAAACCATAACACTGAGTTTAAAGAAATTAATTCAACAAAAAATTCTTTCCGCTTCTCAATATAAGAAACAATTTTCTAATGTCATTTTTTTTACACTTTTACAATTCAAACAAACATAAAATAATAAGTTAAGATCATTTTTGTTTATTTGACCTTTATCAATTTATATTGATTAAGTTTGAAAGAAAAAATAAATAACATATGGTTTATATTATACACAGATAATTAAAAGTCAATATTTGATGTTAAAGAGATAAATTATTTAACCTTTTAAATTAAATAGATTTCTTTGCATTTCAACCAATAACCTATTTTCGCTGCAATTTCGAGTAAATAAAGTGGGATAAGAAAAATCGTATACCTCTTAACCATATATAGCACCAACATTATGGTATACTTGACAAATATTTGTATTAATTTTAGCTTTTAAAAATATCAAATGTCTCAATTTAACTCCTAAAATATTACATTTATCTTAATTTTGTCATTTTTTTTGTTTGAGATTGCAAAATCTACCATATCTATATCTCAAATTTTTTGGTTTTCAAAAATCACCTTGACAAATAGAGGGACTAAATAGAAATAAAAATAATCTTACAAAGATTAAGTTGATACACTTGAAATCTTTGAGAGACTATAAATCAAGACAAAGACAATTCTATTTTTTTGGGACAAAATTAATAATTTATTCTAATTAACAAGACCAAACTACACGGAAAAAAAAAAAGCAAGCTGAAAATTTAAGAATATTAAAGTACCCAAGCACACATGATTAATTAGGAGTAGATGTTTGGTTCTTTGTAAATCATAAAAAATGATCGTATTCCTCTTATTAATTCAAGTGCTCATGCATGTACTTGTTCCTGAAATATTCCCAAAAGTCAATGAGAAAGTCCAAGTAAACCCAACAGATTCATGCAGTCTTGATTCAAAGGAGAAGTGAACTCACGAAATCGATGCTCTTCACTGTCACACGAACTCAATGAAACCCAATCTGCAAATGATATGCAGCAGCCAACTAAATATATTTATCATGGTCTTGAATTTTAATGTTCTTGTGTATTTTGTTGTCATGAGTACTTAGATTTCTAGGGCTAAGATAAGATGCAGCTTTTTCTTATGTCTATCTGAACAACTCTTCTATTTAATAAATGTTAATTTTCTATCGGGTGTTTGATTTTGTGCTTCATGCTCTTTATGATTGGTCAATCATAATTGCAAAATTGGGAAAAAATCATAAGACTGGAGGTGAGCACTTATCGAGTTGGGTTGGATTGAAGAAAAATTTCAATTCAACTCAATCAAATTTGATAAGGTCAAGTCGAGTCGAGTTACTAATTTTTTTTTTTTAGAATGAACCCAAACCAACTCAACTGCACCTAATCGGGTTGGTTTTTTTTTTCCCTTCTTCTTCTTCTTCTTCATTCTCTTTTTCTTTCCAAAACATGATTGATATCTACTATTTTTCTATGCATTTTAGTCCTTAACTGAGTCTTAATACCATTTTAATCTTACAAATTCTCCAATTTTATTATGTTTTGGAATTCATTAGGTACAAATTAGTTGTGGATTGAATATGCTTTAATTTTATATTTTTGGGACTTGAATTGTTAAATGTCCAATTTAATCATTGTGTAAAAATTGCAAAATTAAATTTTTGGAGAGTAATTTTGTTGATGTGGATGAACTATGCTGACATGGAGGCCACCCAATTGCTGACTTGGTGAAATTTGCTGATGTAAGCGTTGACCAAGATGTGCTAAAGCTGTGGAGTCCATTGTTCTACAAAAAGCCTTCTGTTTTGTGCAGAATTTCTCCAAAATAGAAGTCTAACCATGATAAGTTTTCTGTACACAAAAAAATGAAATGTTGTAGCTGCATATTCCATGCATTTCTACTACACTTCTTTTGAACAGTTCAGATGGAGAAAGTGACCTTGGCTGAGGCAAAATTCATTCATCAAAGGGAGCTTAACATATCAGAACAGGCGAGATTTCAAATTAGAGTTAGACCCTTCTTCTTCCTCTCTTCTTCTGTAGCTTAGGGTTCTTTGTATTTTCGTTTTAGTCCTTATAGAGGGCTAAAACTCTATGTAATCAATCTATGGTAGAACTAGAAGATGTAATCTAAATGTTTTGAATAGATGAGTGTTCCTGATCTATTCTATTTCAGTTTAATCCTTACTTTGCCTCTTGTTCTCATTTCTACATATTTTTTTGGTCAGAAAGGATGTGTAGTTTTCATTTATATTTTTATTGCTTATTTAGAGGAAAGATCTTACTAGACTTGTATGTATGCGAATGCTATAGATGTTTAGCAAATACGATTAAATTGGATTGTCAATAAACGATTGCGGAGCAAGATTCCAGCTAGGACGTAATCAAATTACATTAGGTTAGGTGTTAGTGAAGATCTTCCTAACTCTAATTTTAATATGTTCTAGTTCTAGGAGATTTTCTAGAAACCTTAGTTAACAACTAGAATAATAGATGAAATCATAGTTGATAATAAGAAAAAGATAATGATGATTACACTACTAGGGAAACTAGAGATTGATTACTTGTTTTCTGTCATAGTAGTGATTTTCCTATTCTATTCCTATCTTATTTCTATTCTGAATCTATTAGTTTAGTTTCTATCTTATGATTTAGTTTATGCAATCACCCCTTGGTGGTAATCAATAGATGATTAGGTTTTAATTAGTGTAATCAATGTCATAACAACTAATTTAGAAATTAGAATCAAGACTCCTTGAATGAATACGATCCTTGGGGATCACTATATTGCAAGATTGTCACGAATTTAATTCTGGACGATTCGACATCGTAAAGGCATGAACCAAAGATGCATAACACATATAAGACAAATAAATCAACAAAGGCACACATTATCCGTCATATCATCTAATAAGACAACAACAATTAACAATAAGATATACTGCTTAGGCAAATTAATTCAATCTAAAATCTAATATTATACAATTCAAATTTCAATAAGTACATAACACATAAATATTTATTTAATAAATAATAAGTATAACAAAAAATCTTAAGTGACTAAGTCTTTAAAAAAATCCTTAAGAAATATTAATATATATTGGGCAGGTTGGATAGGGTTGAAAAAGTTCCAACCCACCAAGACCCAACCCAAACGTGTGAATTGGGTCAAATTGTTACTCATAGAGTTGGGCACGAGTCGAGTCGAAAGGAAATCTCAACCCAAACTAACCATAATTTATCAAGTTGTGTTGGGTCAAGTTCTTGTAAAATGTTTTTTTAGTAAACCCGAACCAACCTAATCTTCTCTATAACGGGTTAGTTCGGGTCGATTGGGAGGGTCTTTTTTTTCCATATGAACTCTGAATTAGGATCTCTCTCTCTCTCTCTCTCTCTCTCTATATATATATATTTTTTTTTTCTTCTTCTTCTTTTTTTTTCTTCCTTTCGTCTAAACTTTGACCCAGGGTTTGTCTCTCTCTCTCTCTCTCTCTGTTTTTTTCCTTCTTCTTCTTCTTCTTCTTTCTTTCTTTCGTCTGAACCAGTAACCACCTTGACGATGAATTAGAACTATGAATCAATAATGAACCAGAACCACCCAGAGAGAAGAAACCATGAACGATTTCTACCAGATTTCTAGTTTGTATGAACCAGGCCAGATTTCCAAGAGATTAAGACCATATTATCTGAGAGACTGTGACTGTGAATTGAAGACGAAGCCACTTGAGAGGTGCCACCGAGATGTGAAGGCTGAGATGATGCTGAGATGAGATGAGATCTGGAAATGATGGTTTGTGTGAGATGAGAGAGGAGACGAGATGCAACGGAACCCTTGATGCGAATTGAAGGCTAAGTGAAGTTGAAGAAGAGAAGTAGTCTCACTCAGTCTCAGACCGCAAGGAAGCAAGGAAGAAGGAGTGAGGTTGGGAGGGATTAGGATTTGGGAGGAATTTATGAAAGAGATGAACCCTATAGTTTGAAAAAAATTACAGAAGTATAAAAATATATTTTTTTAAAAAATTATTTAATTATTTTCAGGTTTGTGGGTTGGGTTGGGTTGAAAAGTTTTAACTCGCCACCCAACCCGCAAACCTAACCCAAACCAACCCAATTGTGCTCGTTGGGTCAGGTTTGGCAGGTTGGTGGGTTGGTTACCCACCTCTATAGAAAACAAGTAAAGAATCGCAACAGGAGATTCAGAGGAATATTGCACATCAATGGTCGAAGAAGACAACGATGGCTGGAGAAGAAAATAGACTGACTGGAAACAAAGAGAAAAGGCTGCCAGTAAAAAAGAAGTCATCGTATTCGTACGGCCAAGGTTTGTCATGTATCAGGAAAGGAAAGAGGCAAGGTTTGAATCAGATATGCAAATGGAAGGTGTGAAGAAAATGCCAATGAGGTCACGCACATAAGAGCAGCAGGAGATGGATCGAGTTAGATGCTGGGTTTTGACATGGCTCTGATACCATGTTAAAATTAGAGAAATTAAATAAAAGAAAAATGTTCCCAAGAAGGGAAGAAGAGAAATTTAGAGGATATAGGTTATTATTCTCTTATTTATTATTGAATACACTATAAGTAAGAGTATTTATAGACATCATAAAGGAAAGAAAAACTAATTAACTACATACAATTTCAACAGGATAGCTAGATTTTGATTTCTGACTGTCCTATAGCTTTGGTCTATTAAATATTCTCACATTAATCAACAAGTCAGTGATCAAGCGATTCAATTTTTTTCTTTTTGGGCAAAAAAAAGTGGTTCGGTATTAATACCTTTCTTGGCCTTTTACTTAAGATGTGTGAAGTGATTCAATACTTGTTTCCTTAAAGTATATTTCAAGTTTGAATCTTATTAAAAAAAAAGTGTAGGAAGAGTTTTACATCTCTTTGTTTTGACTTGATTCAAACCAAACAATTTTAACAAATTAAGCAATTACACATCAACTCTAATTATTTCTAATTAATCACCTACCATCAAATGGTGAAATTGATAGAATGTCATTGAATTAAAGACAAAATATATACATACATACATACATACATATATATATATATATATATTGTTCTTTCCTTGTAATTATGATGGGCTAGTTTGAGATAAAGAAGAAGAAGGGTTTCATTTGATGATAAGAAAGAAACAACTTGAAGCATTATGGGTCGATCCAAATTAATATGAACGCATCTCAATTGGGAATATTAGAAACTGTGAGGAATCAAATTGAAATAAAAATCTATCATAAGGGCCAAATTAAAAATAAATATATCTGTCAATCATCAAAATGGGGTTCTAGTCTCTCTCATCAATATTTCATTGAGCTTGCATGCTTCATCTAATACTGCAGCATTTCTTTTCAAGCCTCTTCCTTCATTCCATAACTACCATGAAATAATTTTCATTAATTATGACAAAATTATAGCAAACTCATAATTCTTCTATATAATAGACTAAAACAATTTCACTATAAAGTATTAATTATATGGATGTCATTAAATAACATATAATAAAATTAATAAATTAAAATAAAAATTAAATGAATAAATTCATTCCTATTAATGACACTACATTAAATTCATTCTAAGCAACCCTTTTGAGATGTATTGTAGCACTCTCCTTTAAATTATGTGAAGATTACAATATATTAAATGTAAATTGGTGTGATTGATTCTATAATGCATTCAAATGAATTCAAATTATCCTTTTTAAAATAATGAATTGTCGTAAATTTAATTAATACTTTAATAATTAAATAATTACAATATATTAAATGTAAATTGGTGTGATTGATTCTATAATTGCATTTAAATGAATTTGAAAAATTTGCATTCAAATAAATTCAAACCATCCCTTTTAAAGACAGAGATATAAACCTATTTGGTAAGTATTAAGTATACATCTCCAATAAGTACATTTAGATATCATTAAATTAGCATTTGTAAAATTACTTATCAAAATCATTTCAATACACAGAATCAAGAGCAATCACGCAATATATCACCCACGGTATGCTGAAAAAGGGACCCAAGTGATAAGTAGAGAGTCCAAGAAAATGACGTTTACAGGGGAAAGGTAAACTTCTTGGATCCAGTGTTTTTTTTCCCTTTTTAATTTGTTTATTCTTTGATTTAATATAGTTCTTTTGTTTGAATTCACTTCACATCTTGAAGTCAATCAAATTTTATGGTGTTCTTTATTTTTCATTTTGTCTCTAATGTTGTAGGGCCTTAAGATTCAAACTAGATTTTTGAAGGATGGTAATCCTATTAAATTGAAATAAAATTAGGAAATAACCATATCAACTGATAGCATAAGGGAAGATGAGAATACAATCTGTATGAGCTACAAAAAGTAGGTTAACGATGTGAAGCCTGGTAGTGTAATGTTGTACTCAGATGAAATTATCTCATTTACGATCTTATCATATGACAAAAAATTAGGTTTGGTTTGATGTCGATATGAGCACTTTACAGTTCTTGGTGAGAGAAAGAATGTTAATCTTTTTGGAGTAATAGTGAATTTCCCTACATTGACAGAGAAAGACAAGAAAGATATCTTGAAATAGAGAGTTTCCAACAAAATTGACATGCTTGTTTTTTCTTTTGTTCGAAAAAGTTCAGACTTGGTGGAAGTTTAGAAAGTGTTAGAATAGTATGTAAAGAACATTCATCTCATGTCAATGTTATGATCTTTCTTCATAATATAATATGGCCGTTTATTATCATAATTTTTTTTATTAAAATGTATAATTTATATTTGTATAAATAATCAAAATTTATACTTACATTTTAAAAAATATATGTCATAACTCATAAGTCTCATAAGTTTCATAAATTTATAAATTATAGTATTATTATTAGAATATATTATGTGGATTCCAATGTATATAATATGTTATGTGAGTTATTGTTAAAGTAAATAGTATAATATATTTTTATCAAAATATATTATCATAATTATTAATTAGTGTAATTAGTGAAATTAATAATTAGTTAATTTTATTATTTTATTTGAATTGAATTGATTCGAATGAAGAAATTAGGTAAATTAATAAATTTGATAAATTTGGTAAATTAATGACATCACATAAGATTAATTATTTGGTTTGAATTGATTGAAAAGATTTGAATTGAAATTTAAAAACAATTACCTTTATTATTTGCCCATTATAGGGTAATTAATGACATCACATTAAATGAATTATTTTATTTGAATTGAAATTAAAAAATAATTATCTTTATTATTTGATTTGAATTAAAATATATAGATAATAAATTGTTGAAATATACATACACGAAGATCAAGATATATTGGAATTAATTATTGATCATATGTATAAAATTTCTTTACAGTTGATTATCCGAAATTCCATATGAACATTTTTAATTTGATTATTATTTTTTTGTAAAAAATTTTAAACTAAAAACTTTTTATTGCTTATACATACATCTTATTATTTTATTCTATTTGATGACTTATTCTACATCACAATATAATGTAGTCATTTATTATCATAAATTTTTATTAAAATTTATAATTGTATAAATAATCAAAATTTATATTAGAATATTTACGTTTAAAAAGTAGATTTCATAACTCATAAATCTTATAAGTTTCATAAGTTTCACAAATTTATAAATTATAGTATTATTATTAAAATATATTATAGCTGTCAAAACGAACTAGCGGGCCAGGTTCGGGCTGGCCCACTTCTGGCTCAACGTTATGGGGGCTGGGCTGAGCCAGCTAGTTTATAAACGGTCTAACAAATTGACAGCTCGACCTACCTAAATACTAGTAAGAGGGCTCAACGGGCCATTCCACCAGCCCGCACCAATTTTTTTTGGTAAAATCAGCCCCAAATTCCTTTTTTTTTTTCTTTTTTCATTCAAATTTCAATATTCATTTGCTCATTTGTTGTAACCAAAATACAAATCACCAGAAATTTTGATAATCAATATATAGTTATATATCATTTTATGAAGAATAGCAATTATCAAATAAAAAATATAAAACACGTACAATTTACCTATCTTAAACTATTATATTACAAAATAACCTTTGGAAGATAGGAATGAAAATGGTATGGAAGCACCAATTTATTTTGACATTTGACAAGTTGTTAAGGCTCCAATCTTCTTATACTATAGAAAATGATAACACATTTCCATCATTATAACAGAAAAATAGTGAATATGTAAAGTAAGACAATAAGTAATGTAACGATAGTATAGAATATATATTATAGAATATCTGAAATTCTGAATAAGTGAATATGCAATATGTATTAAGTATATATTTTGAAAAAAAATTTTAAGTGGCTTAAACGGGTAACCTGGGAGTTATCCAGGTTGAACCCGGATAACCCGTGGGTTAGCGAGCCAAGCCATTTAGGCCCGGATTTATATGTACTAATATTTTCTAAACCCAACCTCCCTCTTAGTGGCCGAGCCCGTGCTCTAAAATATATTATGTGGATCCCAATATATTTAATATATTATGTGAGTTATTGTTAAAGTAAATAGTGGAATATATTTTTATTAAAATATATTATCAAAATTATTAATAAGTGAAATTAATAATTAATAAATGTTGTTATTTTATTTAATTTGAATTGATTTGAATGAATAAATAAATTTGATAAATTAATAAATTTGGTAAATTAATGACATCACATAATAATAATTATTTGATTTGAATTGAAATTTAAAAAATTACTTTTATTATTTGACCACTGTAGTGTCTTAAAAGATTTTTTAGTAGGTAAAATAAATTTGATTATGGAATTGATAAGTGAATTAAAAAATTTACTTTATTTGACTTTATTTTAATTTCCTTCCAAAATAGTTTTTAATTTAATAGAAATCAAAGTTTGAGATATTAATATTTAAATTATTATCCTTTGACTGAAGAAAGAGATAAAAATCAAATTATTGAAAGACGAAATCTGAGGCATAGAGATCCAGTCCAAATATAGCAGCAACCTTCAACCTTCAATGTTTTTCTTCTATGGATCTGATTGAAAAAAAAAAAAGAAACATTCAAAAGTAAAGATGAAATCAATATTCAATCAAACACCAATCTATGCAATAAATAACAAATAATATGCAAATTAACAAATTAATTAATTTACTTGTTTTATTCATTTAAATTTATTCTATTAAATAAATAAATCAATTCAAATCAAAGTTAAAGTAAGTAAAATAAATTTGATTATAGAACTGATAAATCAATTAAAAATATTTAATTATTCACGTTTAAAAAGTATATGTCATAACTTATAAATTATATATAAATCAATTATAAATATTATTATTTTTATAAATTACAAAAATTTTTAAAGTTATAATTTAACATGCACGGGTCACAACACTAATTAAAACTAAAATTATTCTAGATTTTGTTCTTTAAAGACCCCTTCATTATCAGTTGGTTTATTTGAAATTTTGTTTCCTTTTTTGTATAACGTCAATACTTAAATGTTTGAATTAATTGGTTTTACCCTATGAGTTATTGTCATTTTAAAAATTTAGAAGGATGAAACTCAAATAAAATTAGACTTTCAATACAAAAACTGATACATTAAATCTTTCAACGAGCCAACTAATATACCAGCCTTATCCTTAGGCCAAAATGAAGTATGATTCCTCTTCCCATTCTCATTTTAGAAATTCCTATTTAAGATTTTCATGAGAAAAAATAAAAACATTTTAAAGTAAATTTCAAGAGCACACACACACACACACACACACACACACACACACACACACACACACACACACACACACACACACACACACACACACACACACACACACACACACACACACACACACACACACACACACACACACACACACACACACACACACACACACACACACACACACATATGTAAAGAGTCAATATAAAACTCATTAAAATAAATGTTTTAAATTTAGTAACACATCTATTTTAATGTGTTCTATTGACTTCTTACATATAATATATCTTTTTTCGTAAGGTAACTGCAAACATGGTGCTTGTTTTTTTTTTTGGTAAAAATATATAAGATGTCCTTGATATTTATTTTAATTTTCATTCATGTCCTTAACATTTTTTTATTAAATATGTCCTATATATTTCAATTTTTTTCAAATATGTTTTTATCTTTAACACCGTAAAAAACTAACGAAATTCCGTGTCATTGGCTAACTGGGCTGCTCACATGGCAAATATACCATGCCACATGGAGGAGAGCCACGTCACCTGACGTATCTAATTATATGGTGACACGTGACATGTACTTTTTAAAAGAAAAATTGGCAAAGTACATATGTTAGGATTCAAACTCCAGCCCTCCAAGGAAAAACAAGAGACACTGAACCACTAAGCCATTCATGTACACTTAACATATATATGCACAATTTAATATATATAGAAATATTTATTTTGAAGAAAAGCATCAAAATGCTTAGGACAAGCTTTTAGCCCTTGACCTCTATGCAAGAAGAAGAAACACTTAACAACTAAGTCATTAATGTTTATTTGACATATATATGATTAATTTAATATATATATATATATATATATATATAGGAACTTTTGATATTGTATTCAAAATTTAAAACAATATACACCAATTATTATATGTTATAAAATAATAACAAATCTTAGAGAATATGCTATTGTTATACATAACTTATTTTAAATTATATAAAAATTTAATACCAAATTTTAAAATATAAATTTAATTATTATTTATACTTAATAAAAATCTACTTTATATTAAAAAAATAATTATAACAATATGCTATGCATATTAAAATTATTTTATAATATAAGATTTGATATTATAATTTTTAATAATAATTAAATTTTATAATATTTAACATAGCATTTTTTAATTTTGTATATAATAAAATTTAATTATTATTAAAAATTATAATATCAAATCTTATATTATAAAATAATTTTAATATGCATAGCATATTGTTATAATTATTTTTTAATATAAAGTGAATTTTTATTAAGTATAAATAATAATTAAATTTATATTGTAAAATTTTTTATTAATTTTTATTAAATTTTTATATAATTTAAAATAAGTTATGTAAAATAATAACATATTATCTTATTATATGATTTGTTATTATTTTATAACATATAATAATTGGTGTATATTATTTAAATTTTGAATACAATATCAAAAGTTTCAATATATATTAAATTGCGTATATATATGTCAACTAAATATTAGTGGCTTAATGGTTGGGTGTTTTTTTTTCCTTGCATGGAGGTTAGGGTTCGAAGCTTATCCTATGTATTTTGATGATTTTTCTTCAAACCAAATGTTCATATATATATATATATTAAATTGTGCATATATTTGTTAAGTGTACATTAATGGCTTAGTGGTTAAATGTCTCTTTTTCTTCCTAGGAAGGTTGAGGTTGGAATCCTAGTATATGCACTTTGCTAATTTTTCTTTTAAAATGTGCATGTCACATGTCTCCATATAATTGGATACGTCAGGTGACGTGACTCTCTTCTTCACGTGACAGGGTATATTTGTCACGTGGGCAACCCAATCAGCCGATGATGTGAAATTTTATTAGTTTTTTTACGGTGTTTAAAAAAAGTGCATATTTGAAAAAAAATGAAACATATAGGACATATTTGACACAAAAAAATCTTAGAAGCATGAATGAAAATTGAGGTAAACATCAAAGACATCCGATATACTTTTGCCTTTTTTTTATTGTTGCAATTCAAAGATTGTAGCCAAACCAAAATCATATTTTTTTTCAATTTCATTTCATATGAAGCAAAATATTGCTCCATTTATTAGCCAAAAGAAAAATATTGCTCAATTTTAAGCATTATTGTAAGAACCAAATAAAAAATAACTCCTAAATTCGGTGAATAATTGAACAGGTCAAAAACGGGTCAAATCATGTAATAACCAATGCTAAATGAACATGTTGAATTAGTCCACTTAAATTTTTAAAATTTTTGTTTTCTAATTTTTTTAATTGCTTATTCTTTAATTAGATAATGAATAAATTAATATTACAGACTAGCCTTGATATTTTATGGATTTGATATGAATGAATATTATATTAATTAATAATATTTCTTGTTATTTGGTCAATTTTTATTGTGAACTTTTAATTGTGGATATTGTTTTGTGCAATTTGATATTAAATTTTATTTTTAATTAAATTTGTAAATTTATATTTAATCTTTAATTATATATATTATTCTTTTAATATTTTAAAATAGACCAGTTCAACCACAGTCTAACCATTAATTTTTAAATCAGCGCCTTCACCAATTCAATAACTGGTCTGATTTTTAGAACCTTGATTTTAAGTCTCAAATGGATCACTCTTAATCTTGAATAATTGTGAAGATAAGCACCTTGGATAATATCATATATTCTCCTCCAATTTAGCAAAGTTCTATCATTAGAATCTATGCCATGTGATCGATATTAGTCAAAAAACAAAAATAATAATCCACTGTATACCTATTTAGTTTCAACTCATTTTAAAACTCAGTTAACCCCTCTTTGGACCCTGTGGAAAGTCTTTCTGCCTATCAACTAACTTTCCTTGAAAACTTTATAATATAACCAGATAATCATAAATATACTATATCAAATTAAAATAAAAGTTAATGAACCATTTTGAAATACTAAAGAAAGTTATGAACAATTTTGATTTACTGAAGAAAGTTACAGAACTATTTTTAAACACTAAAGAAAGTTAAGGACAATTTTGATACACTAAAGAAAGTTAAAGAATCATTTTCAAAGACTATATTTCCAAATTTGGTTCCTTACATTTTTAAATGTTCTTAATTTGATCCCTCATATTTTTTTTATTCTTTATTTGATCCATAACAAATCCAAATTTTTAATTTGGTCCCTATTACAGCTACCGTTAAGTAACTAAATGGAGGTACTGATTTAACCATTAACTTGTTGAAGTGAACATCATATAATTTTTTTCTTTCTTTGTGCTAATATGATGTGCAAGGATTCGATGAAAATATGAAGAGCCTCATGGAAGGACCAAATTGAGGATGTTTGGATTTGTAAAAGAGTAAATTGTAAATAAAAAATATGTGAGGGACCTAATTGAAAATATCTAAATAAATGAGGAGATTAAGTTGAGGATAAAAATATATAAGGGACTAAATTGAAAAAATATGTGAGGGGTTAAATAAAAAATAAAAATATATAACAGATTAAAATAAAAAAAATAATGAGAGACCAAAATAAAATTTTAGACAACTTAAAAAGAATGAGAAATAGAAGTTGTATTGGCCAAATGTTATTTAAAATTTAAATTGTTAAAAACCCTTCCCCTAAACTGAAAGTTAAGCTAAATTAAACTAAATCGATTAAAACTGACAAAAAGAAATCTAAATCAATTTTTAAAATATAAAATTTAATTTTTTATTATTAATTTGGTTTGATCAAAACTAAACTCAATCGAACTAAATTTATATATACAATATTATATTTATCAAATCAAATAAATGAATCTTATATTTTTGTTAATTTTTTTATTATTTTACAAATTTTGCCTTCAAAATTTGAGTCTATGAGTCTTAGTTATTTTTTTATGGTAAGTAAATAAAAATTATAATACTAACTTATTTATAATATTAAAAATAAGATCTGACAATTTTTGTTTTAATATATGATATATTGATTTTAAAAAAATATATATATTTATTTATAATATTATAATATAACCAAAAAAATTGTCCAAAACTAAATCAATCTATTAAATAAAAATTAAATTAAATTATTTAAAATTAAATTAAACTATCCCAAAGTTAAAATCCATGACAATTTTACCAAATCAATGAACTTTTAATTCAGTCTAGTTTAAATTTAAAATGAAACTGAACGGAGGATTATGAAGACCTTTATCCAGTAAGTAAACTTCCCCTTGCCAGCAAATGACCAATTCTTGCGTTGTTTCCAAGGGAGAAGGAAGTAGGAACCCAATACACGTGTGCTTGGTCCAATCATGATGTCAGATCCCATGTTTTTCTCAAGGCCATTTTGATTCCAAGTTTTGCGACTCACTGTGTTACGATATTGCTGTGTCACTACTTAAGATGACTTTGTAACAAATAAAATAAGAGGGATGATGTCATGTCATCAATTAATGAACCACAAGTGATAATAATGAATCATTAGGAGTATCCATCATTTTAGACTTTAGATTAATTAGTTAGATTGACTTAGTTACCATACCAATCATTCAATCAAATTAAATGGAAATAAGTTATATTTAATTAATTCCATTATTTTATATAAAATTAAATCAATTTAATATAGTCACAATAAGTTTGAATTGAATTAGATGATTAATTTTTTTTAAAAAAACATTAAAAAAATTTTAATATTGGACATTTATTTTTCAAATCTCAACAATAAAAAAAATATTTTCAACAAGGAAAAATTACACTTATCTAACATCATAATATAATCTATAAAATTAATCTAATCTAACATCATGACATAATGAATATTGTTAAACTAGATATCATTTTACTTTTTTGTGTTTTATTAAAATTAAAAATATTATATATGTATATTATATATAAAATATATAAAATATAATGTATTATATATTATATAATATATTAATATATATCACTATGTAATTGAATGGTGAATTTGGATTAAAAATACACTTCGTCCAGTTGAGAAAGAAGGGCTCACTGGCGGTTTTCAACTTCATTCATCTTCCAATTTCATGACAGTCAACCCACGCCATCGACTTTTCAAGTGTAGCAATATAGACTAAGGACTAATTCACTGTAAACTTTTTCAATGAAAGGTATTCAAATTTAATTTAATTCAATTCAATTTCAGCTGTACTAATTTAATTCCACCTAAAATAACGGATTGATTGAAGTGATTTTAATAGACATCTTCAATGAAAGGAAGACCCTGTTTTGACTTAGACAAATTAGACTATCCAATGAAAAGAATATCCAAATTTGTCCAGGGTCTTGTGAATCAGTCCTCATTCTATACTGCTACACTTGAAAAGTCGATGGCATGTGTACTTTCGTGAAATTGGAAGATAAATGAAGTTGAACAGTGTCCGTGAACCCTTCTTTCTCAACCGGACGATATGGGTTTTGTTGGTTTGGTTCTGCTTCTACTTCTTGCCGCCACAGTAGCCGCAGGGTTCGACTGTCTCTCAATCGAAACAACTTGCCGATCCCTGGTTGCTTACAAAGCCACAAACCGCACCACTTACGGCGCCGTCCAAACCTTGTTCAACGTGAGTCGGTTGAGTCATATCCTGGCGGCGAATGGCCTCCCTGAGTCCACCCTGCTTGACGATGCGGTGGAGGAGAGGCAGATAATCCGGATCCCTTTGGACTGCGAGTGCTATTCTGATCCGGAATCCAGGTCCTTTTTGAGTCGGACGAAAAACCCGCTCACGTACAAAGTACGCCGAGGCGAAACGCTGTACACTATAGGACTGTATGTGTTCTCCGGTTTGGTGAATTACCAGCAAATCGAAAACGTTAATCCTGAGGTGAACCTAGCGAACCTGACGGTGGGAGAGGAGGTGAAGATTCCGCTGCCGTGCGGGTGCGGGTCGGTGGAGGGGAAGAGCGTGGTTCACTATGGGATGCTGCTGGAATACGGGACCACCTTGGACCAGATAGCTCAGGAGTATGGCACCACCTCTGATTCCATCTTGTCTGCCAATGGGTTTGATGATCCCACCCAACTTCCCGCCACTCAGCCTCTTGATATTCCCCTCCCAGGTTTCCTTTCTTTTCTCCCTTCTCTTCTTTTTGTCTTTTTGTCTTTTTGATTTACCAGTTAAGTTCGTAGGATAGGGATGTGACTCTCATCAGATCTTCCTAGGAGATAGATAGATAGCATGTGAAACTTTTTAAATGTAGACCCTGTGCACTGTGATTATCTCTCTAAAATTCACAGTCCATTAAAAGAGGGTTTTGCTAGGGAGAGCTTGAGAGCTCTCCACAACTCGATTTCTTGATGTTGGATTAGCTTTGACATGTGTATGAAATATTCTCATAAACACATTCCAAGATGCAACTGACCGAGAATGAGAATGTTGACCTTCCACGGTTTGAACTCCGTATATATTAGGATAGAAAGTAGTATATATGACAATGTTGTTTTAAAAAGCTGCTATATAGTAGCTAACTATGGTGAACTAGTTTATGTAAAAATGGCATATAAGATATTGCTCCCTTGAAAAAACTGTAATTAGCATTGTCCGTGACATTGATAAATCAATTATCAAAGTATATTGATATAAGTTTGAATAAGGTAATGATGTTAAAATTTGATACCTGCGAAGGTTTTTCTAAGATAGTTAAAATTATTGAAAGTCTCAATCTGAAAAACATATTTCAAACTTCTAAGTACAAACAACAAAATTTTTTTGCCAAACAAATATTTTATGGTCTTTGAGCATAGTCACCCTGAGTAGGTCAAATAATTATTTGATTTCATGTTTTTCAGAGATTCTTAGTTGTTAAAGTTATTTGTATTATCTGAACTCTCATCTTTAGGCTCCCTTTGTCAAACTCTCTGACTAAGTCATGCTTATTACATTCATCTGACTCTCACACACCCCATTAACAACCCACCTTTTAATAGAATGTTGTCCTTTTGATCCTCACTTGTTCTATAATGGCACCTTTAGTACTATTAAAGGAATGACATAGCCTTCCCTTGTTTGCAACCTACGATGTTCACTTACCCTACCTCTTCTATGAATAGCATGTTGATATCCATTTAATGCATGGCTAGTTCTTCTTAAAGGCATGTCATCGCCATGCATTGAAAGCTTACCTATAATCTTCCATAATAAATAGAACCTCTTAACTTCACCAATGACAAATCCCTTTCTGCATACTGTTACTTTGGCAGCATCATCAGTCAATACTCTTGCTCCAGCTCAGATAGCATTATAAGACTGATCTCTTACCTTGCTCAAGCTCAAATACCTTTTTATAAGACTTGAGGCACCTCTTGGATGAGGTTAAGACAAAATTAGACTGATCTCTGACCTTGCTTAAGTGTGATAGTGCTCTCTGCTGCTAAGTTTCTCCAATTGACCCTGGCTTCATTGTTTCATTATGTCCATAAAACCCTGTTCTGGGATCTAAATGAAATTGAATTATGCTGTAATGGCAGTTTGCTCCTCCATGGTGAGAAAAGATTCCTTGGACTACCCTTTGCTTGTTCCAAATGGGTCTTATGTCTACACCGCAAATGGCTGCGTGAGGTGCAAGTGTGATGCCGCTAATAACTGGATGTGAGGACCTTTAATTGTCATTGCAGTCTAATATGCTTGGTTTTTTTTCTTTATACAACAACAACAACAACAACATAGCCTTATCCCGCCAATAGCTGCTAGGTTTTTTTTCTTTATAATGTTCACTTTTGTGCTTGGTTGTGTTGTTAGATTACAGTGTGAGCCATCCAAGCTTAAACCAACCAACTGGTCTACTTGCCCATCTATGCATTGCAACAGTTCAGGCAACATGTCCATTGGCAGCACTACACCATCAGGATCCAACAATCTCACAGGCTGTGCCTATGCTGGTTATGGAAGTCAAAATATCTTCACCACTCTTGCAACGGAGCCCACTTCTTCTGGTTAGTGTATGTGATGATTCATTAGACCACAGTAATACTATTAGTTACATACTTGCATTAAGTTCTCTTCTAATTGAAGGGCCTGTACTATACAATTTTGATTCATTCATTCAAGCTCTTTGTGCTGTGACAAATTAATGAAAAAATATCTTTTTGATATGTATGATACTATACTCTAACATTGACTAATCATAAACTTTTCATTCTCAAGGGCTTCTAGATTCGAAGAGGATCCACACTGATGCTGGAAATCATAACAGTATGGTCCATAAACCTTTTTCTAAAGAGCTTTGAGGACAATCTGGGTACTGTATACTATAACAAGATTATCTTGGTGAATGCAGAAGGAAGGTGGTGGATATGGCTCATTGTGGTAGGAGTTATTCTTGTACCAATATTATGCTCCTTATGTTGCTTAACGTGCAGAAAATATAAGACAGCAGGTATGTTTGCTAGATACTCAGTGACAACACTGTTGAAGGTTTGTCGATTGTTATGCTTATTTTCTTTTCGTGTTCCTGGCTTTAGTTGACAGAAAGAGGAAGCTAAAGAAGCTTATATGGGAAATTGGAGGCGTTGCAGTAGCATCCGCTATATATCATAAGGCAAAAGGAAACAGCAAAGATGGCAAAACAAACCATGAAATGCAGATATTCCGTTTCCAAAGCGTCGTTACTGCCACAGACAATTTTTCTGATGCAAACAAGTTAGGAGAGGGTGGCTTTGGACCTGTTTATAAGGTAAACTCCTGTAAGGACATAAATTAAGTCTATGCAAAATTGAGGTTACTAGAGCATGGCTTTGGAAAGTTAACCAGCATATAATTGCAGGGGAGATTGCCTGACGGACAGGAAATAGCAATAAAAAGACTTTCTAGTAAATCAGGGCAAGGGCTGGAGGAGTTTAAAAATGAAGCTAAACTTATAGCAAAACTTCAGCATACAAATCTAGTAAGGCTTTTGGGGTTCTGCATTCAAAATGAAGAGAGGATCTTAATCTATGAGTACATGCCCAACAAAAGTTTAGATTATTATCTCTTTGGTATGTTATCTTTCATATTCAAGATAGTCTCAGAACTCTTCATTGTAATCCCTTATTTTCCTTATCTTTTATCTGTCCTATAGCTAGCTTATTGACTCATGCTTTGTCTAAATCAGATTCTGACAGAAGAAATACATTAAGTTGGGAAAGAAGATACAACATCATTGAAGGGACTGCTCATGGATTGATTTATCTCCATAATTTTTCAAGGTTTAAAGTAATTCATCGGGATTTGAAAGCTAGCAACATATTACTTGATTATGAGATGAATCCAAAAATTAGTGATTTTGGCATGGCAGTAATATTTGACTTGAAAGGAATAGAAGAGAAAACCAAAAGAATCGTTGGAACATAGTAAGTGTTGTTGTCTTCACAAAGAATCACATTAAGCTTCATTTTCTTTCCTTCCAAAATATAACAGTTTATTCATTGATAACTTCAGTGGTTACATGCCTCCGGAGTATGCCAAGAAAGGCATTGTGTCCCCAAAGACTGATGTGTTTAGCTTCGGAGTATTAGTGCTTGAGATCGTCAGTGGAAAGAAGAACAATTCTCGCTATCATTTTGACTACCCATTCAACCTTATAGGATGTGTAAGTAACATCATAGCTTGCGTAATTCATTCATCTTGTCCATGCTGTTAACGGATTTTGACATGTTTAATACAGGCATGGAACTTATGGAATGAAAATAGAGCTATAGAGATTATAGACTCTTCACTGCTTGAATCTTGTGATAGTGCTAAAGTACTGAGATGCATTCAAGTTGGTCTATTATGTGTACAGGACCAAGCATCAGATAGGCCAAGCATGTTGGAAGTTTATGTGATGCTTTCAAATGAATCCATCCTGCCTCCTACTCCTAAACAGCCTGCATTTTACTTTGACATTGTTGCAGATGAATTAAATAATTCAGCTGAAGAACAGTCTTGTTCAGTCAATAGGGTAACAATTTCTGTAATGGATGCCAGATAAATGCACCAGTCAAGATTATACTTATAGATGGAATGATCATAACCTTAATATGATTAATGATTCCCATATTTCAATTATTAGGTCCTGTGATTTAAAATTAAATTATGTGGCCTTTATGTATAAAGATTATTATAAATTACTTGACAAAATATAAATAGTAGTTATATTGAATTCTTTGAACAAAGATCGAATTTTAAATTCTTTAATGTCAACAATCTACGTGAGTGCCAGATACAGGGGAGATGGTTGGCATCTTCCCTTGCAAGGACAGGACAATTTTACAGCTTTTCTATTATTGCACATTTGGAATATTATTTAAAGACTTGTTAATCAGTATTTTTACGATACTAATTAAATATTTTATATAAGATATTTAATGTTTCTAAAAAGCGTATAAATTACACTTTTTAACAATGATAAATTATTTTTAAGTTACATTAATAGAGCAATAACTTTAAAGAATAAAAATTGATAGAGAACATTAATTAAAATTTTTAATTATTTATTATTTTATGGATACAAAATAATTGATGAACATAGATATAGAAATTTAAGGGCTGATTGGATTGTATTCTTGGTCCGATTTTTAAATCTATAATTATAACAAAAACTTAATTTATCTTTAATTTCAACCATGCGATAACTCTCATTAATAGCTAAACTTATAAAAAATCAACAATCAACTTTAAAAAATAAATATGACTAGGGATATAAGTTTATTGGCCAACAATATGCTCACACATTCAATTAGTTAATGCCTCAATTAATACAGTGTTATAAATTCCCTCAATGTCATGGAACCTATCCTTCAACAAGCTAAAATCCTAGCGTGAAGATTAAACCAAAATTTACAATTTTTCCTCTCAACCTCCATAAGGTAACAATTATTTAAAAAAAATAAAAAAGGAGAGAGAGAGAGAGGATGCTAAAGTATGAAGTTAATTAAGCTCCTCCCATTATTCTAATTCTCTTGGAATGAAGTCAATTTGGATTTCTTGTTTTGCTAAGTAAAGCCGTCCAATTGTCTTGACAGATGGAGTACATATGAGTCGCACCTGATCAAACAATTTTATTTGACCAAATAGATTGCCGACCAAGCAAAGAATTAATAAACGGATGAACTCGATTTAAAGATCCTTCAATTCATGAACTCCAGTTCTCTGGGTGCTAGTAATCTGAAAGGAAAAAAAAAAGCCCTCAATGAACCACTTTAAATTCTCTGACTCAAATTGTTAAATTGTAAAGGACACGGACGGTGACACTTAATTATACAACATACAACATTGTAGAGATTTACAAATAACGGGGTAGATATTACTTTTTTTTTGGATAAATTTATATTTCATATCTTTTTGTTTTGAATATTTGAAACAAGAGAGATGGCAAATGTAATTTATCTAAATCTTAAGGAAAGTAAGTGTATTTTACTAAAATACACCAACTTAAATCTTATGTTTAGTCAGAAGAAAAAGAAAGAGAAGGAGACTGACAAAAAGACATAATATTTTACTAAAATATTCCAACTTGAAAAGAAGAAGAAAAAGAAGAAGATGAAGAAAACTTTGTGCATTTTGATTGTGTAATGTTACCCTTATGTGAAATTTTCTTGTTGTCTAAATTTTTAACAGTATTTGTCCTCATAGATTAAAAGATACTAAATTAGCATAAATTATACATATGACATCATTATAAGTCACAATATTTTTTCATAATTTTTTTAGCAAAAAAAATCTACAAATTAAAATGTATTTTTTTAGCTAATTTAACAATTAACAATTTTCAACGTACATAACTAAATTATGAAGTAAATTTTTAATTTAACCCTTGAAATATTATAATCATCTTAATTTTGTTCTTAAATTAGTGTCTCAATTTAGTTTATAAAAAATTACATTTGTCTCATTTTATTTTATTTTTTATTATTGAATCTTAAAGTTTATCATTGTCAAATTTCAAATTTTTAATGATGAACATCAATTTGACAAATATATGAATGAAATTGAAACAAGCAAAATTTTTGAAGGACTAAATCGAAGCACTTAATCTTTTAGGAACTAAATTAAGATAAATATAGTATTTTGATTTACTCCAATTAATATTAGATTTTTGAGTGAAAAAATTAATACAGAAGTTATGATATGTGATCCAAATATTGAAGGGACAAAGAATGCAGAATGCATGGATGAGAACATAGAAGAAATAATTGTGTATCTATCTGTATACATGTATAGACTACATTAATAATTTAGTTTCTAAAATATATATAAATTGTTACTCTATGAAAGTTTAGCTCTACGTACATAATTTTATCTCTAAATATCATGAATTCTTTAAATGCTAAAATTGAGTCAGTCATTCAAATATAAGGAAACACACGACTTAATACTTCAAATTTAATATTTATAGAAACTAATTCGTTTAATACTTAAAATTCAAGAATTAAATGATAAAAATAGATAAAATGATATTTTTGTCTTCTATATTTATCTTAGGTTTCATTTTAGTTCTCTAAGTTTCAAAAATTACATGTTAGTTCTCTATGTTTTAAAATCTAACTATTTTGATCCTTTTATATTAAGATTATTAGTCTATATAACAGATTGAACAGAATATTTTTCAAATCCTAACATGGTATATATATCTACATGATTACTAACTAGATATTAGTGTAATTTCTAAAATGCCCTTATCTACGATGGTGTCTCCAATGGGGAGGAAACATAAGAGCATTTTAAGCATTTTGAAAATTACACGTGTGACACTGATATCCGATCATTAATCATGTAGATAGATTATATCAATATTTGGAACATGAAGTGTCAAACTCTATTATATAGACTAATTATTCTAACGAAAAAAAGATTAAAATAGTAAGATTTTAAAACATAAAAGACTACCATAAAACTTCTTAAAAATAAAGGACCAAATGAAACTTAAAATAAATATAGAAAATTAAAATATTATTTTTGCCTAAAAAAAATATCTGATAGCAACCAATATGTGTGTGTGTGTGTAAATTACCAGAGACACCTCAAAAAGGAGATGAGAAAATGGAAGAAATAGTTGTGTGGATGAAGAAAATCGCGTCGCACAAATCGCTCTAAGTGAACGTGATCACGAGGAAGCAGATTGGCGTAGAAGAGGATGGTAGTGACTGTGCTTCTAGGTTCAACGAGTAGCGCCATCACCATTCTCGCCGCTGATCGCAGCATCAACACCTGCATCAACATCTGCTCACCAAACACAAATCAATATATCTATATGTACACCTATACATACATACGTATATATATAGGTATGTATGTAATAGTGTGTGTGTGTGTGAGAGAGAGAGAGAGAGAAAGAGGGGAAACCATGGTTGTTCTTGGCTTGGCAGTGAGGATGGAGAGGAGTGAGAAAGTGAAGGTCAAGGGATGCTGTGGGGTTGAGCTGAAGTTCAGAGCTAGCTACCTACCTTTCAAAGCTAACTGTAGAAATTGTGAAGTGAAAATGCTAACAAACGGTTTTTCTGATGCTACCAAATTAATTGGGCCTTGTTTGCTCCTTCAAACCTTGGGCTTATCGACACCTCTACTATATATGTCTAGAGCTTTTCTGATTCTTTTTTTCTTTTCTGGGCAGTAAATACATTTTTCTTCCCATAAGTACATAAAATTACATTACACCATATTCTTTTTGCTCTAAAAACATCAATTCTTACATATTGTGATACCGCAGATATTATATTTTCTCGTTAAAAAAGGCACCTAATATGTACTTAGGTTAGTAAGTAGTATTTTAGCAGTGAAAAGTGGTATTGTGTTACTAAACATAAAAAGTGATTTTTTTTAATATAGAAAAAGAAAGATTTTATTAGAGAAAGAAAATACAAATAAAGGTGGAGGATATTAAATCCTCCAAAGGAAGAGAAAAAAAATACAAAAGGGCTCAACTATAAAGCTAAACAAAGAATCTAATATAACAAAGCCTTCCCATCCTTTTGAATATCTAAGAAGTCCACCACAAAATCCCAAAGGAAATTTGTAAAACGAACTATGTTTGAGAGTAAAATTGATTCTTAAAAGATTTAGCATTTATTTCACACCAAAGCTCAACAAAAACACAAGATCTTTTGAAGGCCTTACTCTCTTTCCTCCACCCAAAATCTTTAAGGTTATGGCCAAGAGAGCTTCAAGGTCAGTTGAACAAATTCAACTCTCTTTAAAAAGACCAAACAACATATTCCATGCTCTTTACTATTGTTGTGAAACTCACAAGTTAGTTTGTAGAAATCATAAGAATCTATATTTTTACATTTAAAAATGAATTTGAGTTCGAGTAAATTCAAAATCAGATTGACTTGTGTTAACTAAGGTAAAATCAATCAAACTCGTGAGTTTATGACAATTAAACCGATTTTACTTATTATCTCATTTTATCCCATTTCCAACCAATCTCACTAATTTTAGACACTCTATTAGCTTCACGTAGCCTAATAAGTTACCCAACCGGCTAATTCACCCAAACCATTTTTTTTAATTCAATATCTAATATTCTTTGGGAAAGGAAATTCTTAAGGATACTCTACGCCTCAATATGCTGTTATCTAATATCCAATTTCACCCCTTTTCTTCCTTCATTTTTCTTTTACTAATACTCAATTGATCATTGAGTAATATAAAACTGGCTAGAACCATGTGGTTATATTAAGTTTAATAACTCGTAGTCCTACTTGTAAGAATTTCATGTGAATTTCCATGTTGAGTACCTTACAATATAGATTTTTTTTTATGTGAATTACTATGTTATGAATTTTACCTAGTCTTGGTTTTCTACGTTATTATTTACGTTATAATTATATATACTAAATAAATAGATTTTATTAGAGGCAACTCTTTCTATTCCAAATGATGATTCTACATTATGAGTCTACATCCATTTTCACGAGTTTACCTAGACTTGAGTTTGACTAACTTGCTCTCCATGCCACCTTAAAGCGCAAAAACAGATCGCTATTGGACTCCAAGCTTAATAAATAAATAAATAAATGAGAGAGAGAGAGAGAGAGAGAAGGGCATACAAATAACACCCAAAAGAATCCCAACTTCAAGAGAGTGGGAAATGTTGAACGAATCTGGAATGTCCAGCACCTAGGCAAGATCACCCACAAGTCTGTTATTGAAATTTCTGGAGAAGTGAAAGTTCCACTTAAGCATTGATTTTATAGCAGCCCATACTAACTATAAGAAACACACAGCAGTCCCAACAGCCATAGAAATAAATTAAAATAGATATACATTACATCAATCTAATCTAATGTATCGAGTTTTTATTTTTTAATAAAAATAGCTTGATATTTAACAGGACCTGACAAATATGGGAATCATTAAGCATATTAAGGTTGGGTTATGATCACCCCACCTACAAGTACAATTTTGACTGGTGCATTTATCTGGCATCCATTACAGAAATTGTAACCCTATTGATTGAACAAGGTGGTTGTTCTTCAGGTGAATCATTTAATTCATCTGAAACATTGTCATAGTAAAATGCAGGCTGTTTAGGAGTAGGAAGCAGGGTGGTTTCATTTGACAGCATCGAAATAACCTCCAACATGCTTGGCCTATCTGTTGCTCTGTCCTGTACACATAATAGACCCACTTGAATGCATCTCAGTGCTGGAGCATTAACACAAGATTCAAGCAATGAAGAGTCTATAATCTCTTCACCTCTATTTTCATTCCACAGCTTCCATGCCTGTATTAAACACGTCATAATCTATTAACAACGCTGACAAAATGAAACAATTACTAAAGCTATGATGTTAGAGGCAACCTGAGTTGAGTTACTTACAAATCCTATGAGGTTGAGTGGGTAGTCAAAATGATAGCGAGAGTTGTTTTTCTTCCCACTGACAATCTCAAGCATTAAGACTCCGAAGCTAAACACATCAGTCTTCAGTGAGACAACACCACTCATGGCATACTCTGGAGACATGTAACCACTGAAGTTATCAATGAATAAACTTTTATATTTTGAAAGGAAAAAAGGGAAAAAAAAAGAACTTAATTGTGCTTCCTTCTATACTTACTATGTTCCAACAATTCTTTTGGTATTCTCTTCCATTCCTTTCAACTCAAATATTCTTGCCATGCCAAAATCACTAATTTTTGGGTTCATATCATAATCAAGTAATATGTTGCTAGCTTTCAAATCTCGATGAATTACTTTTAATCTTGAAAAATGATGGAGATAAACCAATCCTTGAGCAATCCCTTGAATGATGTTGAACCATCTTTCCCAGATTATTGTATTTCTTTTATCAGAATCTGATTTAGACAAAGCATGAGTCAACAAGATAGTTATAAGGGATTACAATGAAGAGCTCTCAGACTAACTGGAATATGAAAGATAACATACCAAAGAGATAATAATCTAAACTTTTGTTGGGCATGTACTCATAGATTAAGATCCTCTCTTCATTTTGAATGCAGAACCCCAAAAGCCTTACTAAATTTGTATGCTGAAGTTTTGCTATAAGTTTAGCTTCATTTTTGAACTCCACCAGCCCTTGCCCCGATTTACTGGAAAGTCTTTTTATTGCTATTTCCTGTCCATCAGGCAATTTCCCCTGAAATCATATGCTGGTTAACTTTCCAAAGCCACGCTTTCCTAACTTCAAGTTTGCATATACTTAATTTATGTCCTTAAAAGTGTTTACCTTATAAACAGGTCCAAAGCCACCCTCTCCTAACTTGTTTGCAACAGAAAAATTGTCTGAGGCAGTAACAATGCTCTCAAAGCTGAACATTTGCATTTCATGGTTTGTTTTGCCATTTTTGCTGTTTCCTTTTGCTTTGCGATATAAAGTGGTAGCTAATGTACCGCCTCCAATTTCCCACATAAGCTTCTTTTGCTTCCTCTTTCTGTCAACTAAAGACAGGGAACACCAAAAGGAAATAAACATAACAATTGACAAATCTTCAACGAATTTGTCAGTGAGTATCTAGCAAACACACCTTCTGTTTTATATTTTCTGCACATTAAGCAACATAAGTAGCACAACATTGGTACAACAACAACTCCTCCTACCACAATGAGCCATATCCACCACCTGCCTCCTTCATCCACCAAAATAATCTTTTAGAGTATACAGTACAAGCTCCTGAAGTCAGCAGTTAAAATTTTAAAAAAAATATATAAGGAGCATACTGTTGTCATTCCTAGCATCATCACGAACCCTCTTGGAATCTAGAACCACGAGAGAATGAACAAGTTTATGATTAATCAATGATAAAGTATAGTATAATGCATATTAGAAAGATAGTGTCATTAATTTGCCACAGCACAAAGAGCTTGATTGGATTAAAAGTGTATAGTACTGGTCATACTATTAAGTTGAGAACTTAATGTAACTACTAGTATTACTATGGTCTATTGTCTCCTGACGTACACTAACCAGGAGGGGAGACAGTTGCAAGAGTAGTGAAGATGGTTTGACTTCCATAACCAGCATAGGCACAGACTGTGAGATTATGGGAACCTGAGGATGTGGTGTTGCCAATGGACATGTTGCCTGACCTGTTGCATTGCATAGATGGGCAAGTAGACCAATTGGTTGGTTTAAGCTTGGATGGCTCACACTGTAATCTAGCCACAGAACCAAGCACGAAAGTGAACATTACAAAGGGGAAACCAAGCATATTAGACATTAATAACAATTAAATGTACTCACATCCAGTTATTGATGGCATCACACTTGCACCTGACACAGCCATTTGCAGTGTAGACGTAAGTCCCATTTGTAACAAGCAAAGGGTAGTCCAAGGAGTCTTTTCTCACCATCGAGGAACAAGCTGCCATTGCAGCAGAATTCAATTTTATTCAGATTCCGGAACAGGGCGTCATGTACATAATGAAACAATGAAGCCAGGGTCAATTGGAGAAACTTAGCAGCACAGAGTGAAGCAATGTCACACTTAAGCAAGGTAAGAGATCAGTTTTAAGGAAGGTAAGAGATCAGTCTAATTTTGTCTTAACCTCATCCAAGAGGTGCCTCGAGTCTTATAAAAGGCTGAAAGACAAGAACTGTCAAGAGTTAATGGCTATAAATGCTATCTGAGTTTGAGCAAAGAGAGTATAGACTGATGATGCTGCCAAAGTAACAATATGCACAAAGGTATTGGTCAATGGTGAAGTTAAGAGGTTCCATTTATTGTGAAAGATGATAGATAAGCTTTCAATGCAGGAGATGACGTGCCTCTGAGAAGACCTAGCCTTGCATTAAATGAATATGAACAAGCTAATCATAGAAGAGGTAGGGTAAATTAAACATTGCAGGTTGCAAACAAGGGAAGGCTATGTTTAAAGGTGCCATTATAGAACAAGCGAGGATCAAAAGGAGAACATTCTATTAAAAAGGTGGGATGTTAATGGGGGTTATGAGAGTCGGATGAACGTAACAGGCATGACCTAGTCAGATAGTCTGACAAAGGAAGCTTAAAGATGAGTTCAGATAACACAAATAACCTTAACTTAACAAATAAGAATATCTGAAAAACATGAAATCAAATAATTATTTTACTCAGAGTGACTATGCCCAAAGACCATTAAAATATTTACTTGGTAAAATATTTTGATGGTGCTTGTACAGTTGTACTTTGAAGTTTGAAATATGTTTTTCATATTGAAACTTTCAATAGCTTTAACTATCTTAAACTTTCACATGTATTAAATTTGAAGAAAACTTGTATAAAATTCCTGATATCTTTACTATCAAATTCTTCATTCAAAATAGCACGTGTTAAAGTTCATTTAATGTTCATTAAAAAATCAATCCAATAATGATGAGTTGTAAGCAATATAAAGTTATTTTTAAAAATCATACACTTATTGTGTTCTAATTGAAAAATCATACACTTGTCACATTCTAATTAAAGTTGATAGTAACTGCACTAAAAATTTTTTCATTAAATTATAATATGATTACCTTTCAAACTTATACCAATGTTCTTTTTTATAATTGATTTATCACTGTCACGAACAATGTTAATTTCAGTTTGTTGAATGTAGCAATATTTTAAATGTCTTTTTACATAAACTTGTTCACCATACTTAACTACTATATCAGTATTGTAAGACAACACTCTCATAAATACTACTATTCTAATATATACCTTCAATATGTTAAGGTAAAAGACTTTCCAACTGTGCATGGTCAACATTCTCATTGTCAGCAATCAGATGTATTTCAAGACTTGTGCATAGTCATTAATATATATTTTACATATATCATAAAGCTAATTCAACAAGTGATAGCTGTAAAATTTGAGCTCTCTATATAGCAAAACCCTTTGTTAAACTTTTAAGAAACAGATCACATTGTAATGATCCATCCATCTTTCTGTCTTCAAAATCTGCTGGGATTCAGATTCCTATCCTACGAACCTATATAGTAAATTGAAGGCAAAAAAATAAATAAATAAAAGAAAGAAAGAAAGAAAGAAAGAAAGAAAGAAAGAGAAGGGACCAAGAACGGAAACCTGGGAGGGGAATATCGAGAGGCTGATTGGTGGGAAGTTGGGTGGGATCATCAAACCCATTGGCAGACAAGATGGAATCAGAGGTGGTGCCATACTCCTGAGCTATCTGGTTCAAGGTGGTCCCGTATTCCAGCACCATCCCATAGTGAACCACGCTCTTCCCCTCCACCGACCCACACCCGCACGGGCGCACGGCAGCGGAATCTTCACCTCCTCTCCCACCGTCAGGTTCGCTAGGTTCACCTCAGGATTAACGTTTTCGATTTGCTGGTAATTCACCAAACCGGAGAACACAGTGTACAGCGTTTCGCTTAGGCGCATTTTGTACGTGGGCGGGTTTTTCGTCCGACCAAAAAAGGATCTCAATTCCGCAGCAGAATAGCATTCGCAGTCCAAAGGGATCCGGATTATCTGCCTCTCCTCCACCGCATCGTCACGTAGGGTGGACTCAGGGAGGCCATTCGCCGCCAGGATATCGCTCAGCCGACTCACGTTGAACAGGGTTTGGACGGCGCCGTAAGTGGTGCGGTTTGTGGCTTTGTAAGCAACCAGGGATCGGCACGTTGTTTCGATTGAGGGACAGTCGAACCCTGCTGCTACTTTAGCGGCAAGAAGTAGAAGCAGAACCAAACCATCAAAACCCATTTCGTCCAGTTGAGAAAGAACGGCTCACTGACAGTGTTCAACTTCATTCATCTTCCAATTTCACGAAACTCAACACACGCCTTCCGACTTTTCCATTGTAACAGTGTCGAATGAGGACCAATTGACTATAGACTTTTTCAATGAAAGGAAGACCCTGTTTTGACTTTGGACAAAAAAGGAAGACGAATGAGCCACATTCTGAGAGTGAACGGCCTCCCTGAGTCGTGTTCTTTCCTTTGCTCTCCTGGGTTGTAGGTGACTATATATGAAGTTTACAGTTATCCAATAACTCAGGAGAACTAAAGAGGATAAGGATAATCCGCTGAATCCACGCAATGCGACTTCCTATATTGCAGAAGTTCGATCCCTTGTTCTTATTTTGAAGAACAAATAAGTAATTTACTCTAAAAATGAAATAGGAGTTCTATTTTAATTTAATTAAAGCTGACAATCAAATCCAACCAAATCTATAAATATATATCCAGACAGAAGTTGATTCGAGCAAGCACACGTGCATTGCGTTCCTACTTCCTTGGCTCTTGGAGTGGACCCCACAACACAAAAGAATTGGTCATTCACTCATTTGGTGCCAATTGGCATGGAAATGATGGGATTTTTAGGTTTGTTTGTTTTGTGAAAATATTTTTTATTTTTATTTTTAATGTTCATTTCTTAAAATATATTTTCTAAAATATTGAAAACATTTTTTTGGTGTTTTTAGATTTAGGTTTATTTTAAGAAACATTTTTAGTTAACTCAATCAAACGCATTTTCAAGTGTATTTTCTGTTTTCAGTGAAAATGAAAATAGGAAATGCCCAAACCAAACAGGCTCTTAGCAATTTAAATTTTAAATAACATTTGGCCGACGCAACTTCTATTTCTCAAACTTTTCAAACTACAATGAAACATTTTAATTGTCTAAAATTTTATTTTTGTCTTTCATAAATATTTTTTTATTTAATCTTTTATAGATTTTTATTTCTAATTTAACCCCACACATGTATTTTTTTTAATTTAGTCTCTCATATATTTTTATTCTCAATTTGATCTTCTGACAGATCTAAATATTTTTAATTGGGTCCCTCACATATTTTTATTTATAGTCTAATCTTTTACAAATCAAAACATTCTCAATTTGATCCCTGGATGTGCTCTCAATATTTTCATAAAATCCTTTCACATTATATTAGCATAGAGGAAAAAAACATTATATGACGTTTACTTCAACAAGTTAATTGTCAAATCGACATCTCTATTAAATTACTTAACGATGATTGCAGGAGGGACCAAACTAAAAATTAGGATTTGTTACAGACCAAATAGAGAATAAAAAAATATGTGCAAGATCAACTTAAGAATATTTGAATATGTGAAGAATCAAATTAAAAATATAAATTTACGGCGGACTAAATTGAAAAAAGATGCATTAGTAGGATAGGACTTTAGTCAATTTTCTTTTGCAAGAAAGAAAACAAAAATAAAACGATAATGTTTTGTTTAGATGTAGCACAAATGACTAAACTGTGGATTGTCATTGTGATTGGAGGAGCACTAGTGAGTAGTGATACTCATCACTTCGTTACAACATCGATATCTCAGTTTCTTTTCACTAAACTTAGTGTTTGAAAACGGTCCCTTAACCTTATTTAGTGTTTCAAAATACTTTCATGACTTTTTTAGTCTTTCAAAATGGTTCTTTAACTTTCTTTAGTGTATCAAAATTGTTCACAACTTTCTTAAGTACTTCAAAATGGTTCATTAACTTTATTTTTTTGTCTAAAAACACAAAAGGAATTTAATTAAGGACCTATTTTGAAACACCAAGGAAAAGTTATAGAACCATTTTGCAGGTAGATGACACTATAATGACAATGTTTATCCACCTTGGATGCCATGTAAGCAGATGTAATGGAAAGTGGCGAATAGGGCAAAAACTTGAAGTTAAGGGATCAAAAACTAATTAAGCCTAAAGAAAATTAAATAAGAAAAAGACATGACAAATTGAGAGTAAACTTTGGATATTGAAGTTTAGTTTTACAGTTATTGGATATTAAAGTTTACAGTAAACATATAAATAGTCTATAAATACTTTTTTTAATTATTTAGTCCTTAAAATTTAATTGTTGAACAAGTTTGTCACATCCCAAAAATTGAGCATGTGAAAAGATACTACTCATTTGATATAATTCTCAAACATACATTATATACATATATTCTGTAAGGTTTTACATTCAACCTTAATCATTCATTCCACACTACAGAATTATATTCATCTGATAAGCAAATATAGACATACATAGTCTGATATTTCTATCTCATCGCAAGCCTAGGAGACCTATAGAAAATACAGAGCTTTTCTAATATCCACATTAATAAGTACTGGTGTCCCACCAGACAGAAATAGAGAATAAACCCAAGGGGCTTCTAATCTTCAAACGGATACTCTTGTTCTTTATTTTCTGTATCTGAAAAAAAATAATCATAGGGAGTGTGAGTTTATTTAAAAACTCAGTAAGTAAATAACTGTACTATATAAAATATCAAAAGTACAAATACCACATTTACTCATATAATTAATTATCTTATACATCGAGTAGTATGAGACTCTAACCCTTTCAAACTCATGAATAAGATTTCATAGATATACACCGAGTAGTATGAGACTCTAACCCTTTCAAACTCGTGAATAAGATCTCATAGGTATACGCCGAGTAGTATGGGACTTTAACCCTTTCAACTCGTGTATAGGTTTCATAGATATGCACTGAGTAGTATGGGACTTTAACCCTTTCAAACTCGTGTATAAGATTTCTTAGATATACACCGAGTAGTATGGGACTTCAACCCTTTCACACTCGTGTATTAGATCCTGTAGATTTTTACTCATTAATAAAATAGTGAGAATTCATCACATAGTACAATTGTCATGAGATAAATAATTTCTTCATACTCTTATTTCTACTGATCATCATATACTCTCATATGAAAAATTAATTGCTTATTATCCAAATAATATTGTAAATGGGACTTATATTGTACTTTGACTAGTAATATCAAAGTAGCTGAGCAAGGTTATTCACTCACCTTGATGTTTGTCCAAGTTTACCTTGTTCCACACTAGAATTTGTGTAGGAAAATTTCCTAGTAAAATATATTACAAGGAATCATAAGAAAGGAAACAAAATCACGAAAATACGTAAAATTTTCTGACTGCTACAGTAACGGGTTGCTACAGTACGGTTCGCTACAGTGCCGGTTCGCTACAGTAACGTTGACTGCTACAGTACCGTTGACTGCTACAGTACCGTTGACTGCCGACACTACAGTACTGCTACAGTAACAGAAGAAAATTTTCCAGATTTTGTTTCGAAATCCCTGGTCGCTACAGTAACTCGGTTTTTGCAGAAGTTTTTGCAGAAATTTCTAACAAATTCATCCTTTCCCTTCTTGTTTCAAAACCAGAATTTCAACTCTTTTAACCGATTATAACTCAAATATAACTTCTAAAACAACTGAGATTCATGAATTATCATCAAAATCTTCAAAACAAAACCTCCTCTGATCTTCTACATAAACTGAAATTTAAGGAAAATAATCGGATTAAAGCTTACCTTTGATCCTTACAAAGCTTTTGAACCGAACAAATAATCGAAACTCTGAAGATCAAGGAAAGGATTTGAGAAGAAAATGAAGAACTGAGAGAGAAATCTTTTCTGCTTCCTTCGGCTGAGTGAAAAAAAATGAGGGTTACTATTGAAACTTTATATTAAATATTTCTAATGGGTTATTCAATAACCCATGGGTATCCATAACCCAACATCCAAACCCATCCAGTCAATTTACAATAAATGGATTAATTGACTATTCTGAAACCACTTTTCCATGAATTTCACCATTCTTAGAATATATCCCTCATTGTGCAAATATTTAGTCCAGTCATTTAACTCAATTTTCATAAATAATATTCAAAGAGAACAATTAAATATGAAAATTAAAAATGACCAAAATAAATAACTAAAGTAACGTTGTAGAATTCTAAAATACTCTTAAGCGAATTATATTCTGAAATTAACGGGTATTACATTCTACCCCCCTTAAAAGAATTCGGTCCTCCGAATTAAAATCTTACCTCAAGTTTCAAATAAATGTGGATAGTTTTTCCACATCTCATCTTCTGCCTCCCACGTAGCTTCCTCGCGAGAATGATTTCTCCAAAGAACCTTGACAGTAGGAATTTCTTTGGTACGCAATTTCTTGACTTTTCTATCAAGGATAGCTACTGGTACCTCTTCGTAGGTGAGAGTTTCATCAAAATGAACTTCTTGGGGTTGAATGACATGAGAAGGATCAGGAAGATACTTCCGTAGCATGGACACATGAAATATTGGATGAATTCCCTTTAGGTTGGAAGGTAGGTCTAGGCGATATGCCACATTACCCACTCTGTCTACAACCTCATATGGGCCAACATACCTCGGACTAAGCTTGCCTTTCTTCCCGAATCTCATTACTCCTTTCATAGGTGAGATTCGTAAGAAAACCATATCATCTATTGCAAATTCAAGGTCACGTCGTCGGTTGTCCGCATAAGACTTCTGTCTACTCTGAGCAGTTAACAACTTCTCTCTGATCAGTTTAACTTTATTTATATCTTCCTGTATCATCTCAGGTCCAAATATTTTGGTTTCACCAAGTTCAAACCAACCTATAGGAGATCGACACCGTCTCCCATACAAAGCCTCAAAAGGTGCCATCTGAATACTGGCTTGGTAACTGTTATTATAAGCAAATTCAATAAGAGACAAATGATCTTCCCAACTTCCACTGAAATCCATCACACAAGCTCTTAGCATATCCTCTAAAGTCTGAATTGTCCTTTCGGACTGTCCATCAGTCTGAGGATGGAATGCTGTGCTAAGATTCACTTTGGTACCCAAAGCCTCTTGAAAGACTTTCCAGAACCGAGAAGTAAACTGAGGTCCTCGGTCTGATATAATGGATATTGGTACACCATGAAGTTTCACTATCTCTTTAACATAAATTCGAGCAAGTTTTGCTACACTGAAAGTGGTATGAACAGGAAGAAAATGTGCTGACTTAGTAAGTCGATCCACTATGACCCATATTGAGTCATTTCCTTTTGTTGACCGAGGTAAACCTACTACAAAATCCATAGTGATCCTTTCCCACTTCCATTCGGGAATATCTAGTTTTTGCATCAATCCAGATGGTCGTCGATGTTCAGCTTTAACTTGCTGACAAGTCAAACATCGAGCTACAAAGTCAGTCACGTCTCGCTTCATGCCCTCCCACCAGTAAACTTGTTTCAAGTCCTGATACATTTTCACAGCACCAGGATGTACAACGTAGGGCGAACCATGAGCTTCCATTAAAATTTCATGTTTCAAAGATTCAATGTTGGGGACACAGAGTCTCCCATTAAACCATAAGACTTCTTCTTCATCTACCAAGAAACTTGGTGCTAGACCTTGCCTTGCCTTATCTCTGATTTTGACCATATCAATGTCATTTTCTAAAGTTGCTTTTACTTTTTCTACAAGGGATGATCTAACTGTTAAATGAGCCAGAAATGTACCTGACTCAGTGATCTCGAAGAATACTCCATCAGCTTCCAACTCTTGTAGTTCATGTATTAGAGACCTCCTTATAGTGGCAATGTGAGCTAAACTTCCCATAGACTTTCGACTTAGAGCATCAGCCACTACATTTGCTTTACCTGGATGGTAAAGGATGGTACAATCATAATCTTTCAGAAGTTCCATCCACCTTCGTTGCCTTAGATTGAGATCTCTCTGCTCAAAAATGTACTTAAGGCTTTTGTGATCTGTAAAAATTTTACAAGTTTCCCCATACAAGTAATGTCTCCATATCTTTAGGGCAAACACTATAGCTGCCATTTCCAAATCATGAGTGGGGTAATTCAATTCATGCTTTTTAAGCTGACGTGAGCCATAAGCTATGACTTTACCATGTTGCATCAACACACATCCTAAGCCTATCTTTGAGGCATCACAGAATACAGAGTAACCCCCTGGTCCTGATGGTAGGATTAAGACTGGTGCAGAAGTTAAACACTCTTTCAATTGGGTGAAACTTTGCTCACATGAATCATCCCAAATGTATTTAACATTCTTTCGGGTTAACTTATTTAATGGGAGAGCTGTCTTAGAGAAATCTTTGACAAAGCGACGGTAATACCCTGCTAAGCCAAGAAAACTACGTACTTCAGACACAGTTGTTGGTCTAGGCCACTGTTTAACTGCTTCAATTTTACTTGAATCTACATGAATACCTTCTTGGGAAATAACATGTCCCAAAAATGTTACATGACTCATCCAGAATTCACATTTTGAGAGCTTTGCGTACAACTGATGCTCTCTCAAAGTCTGAAGCACTATTCTCAAATGTTCAGTATGTTCTTCATGACTCTTTGAATACACCAAAATATCATCAATAAATACAATTACAAACTTATCAAGGAATGATTTGAACACTCTGTTCATTAAATCCATAAATGCTGCTGGTGCATTTGTCAACCCAAAAGACATCACAAGAAACTCATAATGTCCATACCGTGTACGAAAAGCAGTCTTAGGTATATCATCACTCTTAATTCGTAACTGATGATATCCAGACCTTAGATCAATCTTTGAGAAGTATTTTGCTCCTTGAAGCTGATCAAACAAATCATCTATCCTTGGTAAAGGATACTTATTCTTCACTGTGACTTTATTCAGCTGACGATAATCTATACATAATCTCATAGAACTATCTTTCTTTTTCACAAAAAGAACAGGAGCACCCCAAGGTGAAAAACTTGGGCGAATGAACCCTTTGTTTAACAAATCTTCCAATTGTTCTTTGAGTTCTTTTAGCTCAACAGGAGCCATACGATAAGGTGGAATAGAAATTGGTCTTGTGTCTGGGACCAAATCAATACTGAACTCAATATCTCTTTCTGGCGGTAATCCAGGTAAATCTTCTGGGAACACATCTGGGAATTCATTAACCACATGAATGTCTTCTAACTTCTGTTCTTTCTTTTCTAAATCTTTGATAAAAGCTAGAAATCCCTGACATCCCTTTCGCAATATACGCCGGGCACTTAACATAGATATCATGTTGCAAGGTACATCACTTCGATCTCCTTGAAACACAAAATTACTCCTCCCCGGCATATTAAAGGAAATAACTTTATCACGACAATTTATAGTAGCATGACAAGAAGATAGCCAGTCCATTCCTAAAATCACATCAAAATCTAACATATTGAGAATCATAAGATCTATCTCAGTTTCCATGCCTCCAACGATTATTTTACAAGAACGATAACATGTTTTAACCATCAAAGTCTCTCTCATCGGTGTGGAAACCAAGAATGGTTCTTTAAGAATAATCGAATCAATTGCAAATCTCTTAGCAAATAGGGGTGACACATATGAGTGAGTAGAACCGGGGTCAAACAAAATACGTGCAGCAAAAGTATTAACAGATAATATACCTGTAACTACAGCATTGGATGTTTGAGCATCCTGTCGGGTTAGAGCATATACTCTTGCATTTCCTCTGTCAGCAGCTTGTTTTCCACGGTCACTTTGGCCTCTTCCAGAACCTCTTCCCATACTACCCCCTATTGAAGGGGTTGGTGTTTGAGTAATAGAAGCAGAAATAGACTGTGGCCGAGGTGGCAAAGTAGACCCTTGACCTGGTCTTGTCATGAGCTGAGGGCACTCCCTTATAAAATGTCCTTTTTGTCCATAGTGAAAACAGCCTGTACCAACAGTGTTTAACCTGCATTCTCCGAAGTGAAACTTTCCACATTCAGGACATTGAGGTTTTTCCCTTCTACCATGAGTACCTCATCTACTAGAAGAGCTAAAACCACCCCTGTTCTCTAAACGAGGCTTAGCCACACTGGCTGTAGAATAAGATGACTTAGTAGGAGTGGCTGGAGCATGTTGTGATGCAGTAAAGGGTTTCAAAGTCCCTGAGTCTTCCCCTTGATCAAAAGATCTTCTATACCTAGCTTTCTTCTTTTGACGATACTCTTCTTTATTCTTTGACCTCTTTTCCATTCTTCGGGCCACATCAACAGCCTCTGAGTACGAAGAGTAATCGTTCATATTAGAACCCATTTGATCATATAAGGCATTACAAAGCCCTTCCACAAACTTTTCTATTTTCTTCCTTTCAGAAGGAATGATTTCAGGGGCATATTCAGATAATTTAACAAACTGAGCTGAATACTCGTCAACAGTCATGGTTCCCTGCCATAGATACAGAAAATCTCTGGCCCTGGATGATCGTTCACTTGCCGGAAGAAATTCATCCATAACCAATATGTAAAATTCTGACCACATAACTGGCGGTGCGCCTTGAATTCTAGCTTTCTTCCAGTTTCTCCACCATTTACCAGCCCTACCCTTTAACTGAAAGGAAGTGAATTCTACCTTTTGAGTAGGAGAACACCCTATAGCATCACAGATTGCTTCACAATCTTCAAGGAAACATTGTGGGTCCTCTTTGGGATCTTCCCCTGAAAAAGTAGGAGGCCTCATTTTCTGGAATTCAGACATTCTTACCTCTCTTACATTAACTCCTCCCGCTAACGGAGCTGGTGGTATATTTTCAGCTTCAACAATAGGAGGATCCACTGGCAGGTTAGCTTGTGCAGCTCGACCTCTCATTTCAGCCTCAAATCGGTCAAATCGTTCATTCATCAAATGAATCACATGTGTAATAGTTGCATTACCGACGTGAGCATCAGGTTCGACTCTTCTTGCTTGCTCACTAGTTGCGCCCTCAGTACTTTGAGCATGTAAACTATCACCACGGTTAGGATCATCTTGCACATGTACTGGTGGATTTATGGCCCTCCTTGGACCCATATGCTCATTATTATTAGAAGATCCTTCTGACATTGATCTGTTACAGATCTACACACATAACAAACAATTTTCAGACATAAACAAAATATCACTTACTAGCCCCACTGAGAAGTTATCTATAAAATGACGTTATACTCTACAAGGTCTTTTATGGAACCTAATCCTATGGTCATGCCGCGGCTCATGACAATAGGGAAGGGCCCACAAAGATCACTTTGCTCTGTACTCTATAGGGGACCTATAAAACCTTTCCTCTGATACTAAATTTGTCACATCCCAAAAATTGAGCATGTGAAAAGATACTACTCATTTGATATAATTCTCAAACATACGTTATATACATATATTCTGTAAGGTTTTACATTCAACCTTAATCATTCATTCCACACTACAGAATTATATTCATCTGATAAGCAAATATAGACATACATAGTCTGATATTTCTATCTCATCGCAAGCCTAGGAGACCTATAGAAAATACAGAGCTTTTCTAATATCCACATTAATAAGTACTGGTGTCCCACCAGACAGAAATAGAGAATAAACCCAAGGGGCTTCTAATCTTCAAACGGATACTCTTGTTCTTTATTTTCTGTATCTGAAAAAAAAATAATCATAGGGAGTGTGAGTTTATTTAAAAACTCAGTAAGTAAATAACTGTACTATATAAAATATCAAAAGTACAAATACCACATTTACTCATATAATTAATTATCTTATACATCGAGTAGTATGAGACTCTAACCCTTTCAAACTCATGAATAAGATTTCATAGATATACACCGAGTAGTATGAGACTCTAACCCTTTCAAACTCGTGAATAAGATCTCATAGGTATACGCCGAGTAGTATGGGACTTTAACCCTTTCAACTCGTGTATAGGTTTCATAGATATGCACTGAGTAGTATGGGACTTTAACCCTTTCAAACTCGTGTATAAGATTTCTTAGATATACACCGAGTAGTATGGGACTTCAACCCTTTCACACTCGTGTATTAGATCCTGTAGATTTTTACTCATTAATAAAATAGTGAGAATTCATCACATAGTACAATTGTCATGAGATAAATAATTTCTTCATACTCTTATTTCTACTGATCATCATATACTCTCATATGAAAAATTAATTGCTTATTATCCAAATAATATTGTAAATGGGACTTATATTGTACTTTGACTAGTAATATCAAAGTAGCTGAGCAAGGTTATTCACTCACCTTGATGTTTGTCCAAGTTTACCTTGTTCCACACTAGAATTTGTGTAGGAAAATTTCCTAGTAAAATATATTACAAGGAATCATAAGAAAGGAAACAAAATCACGAAAATACGTAAAATTTTCTGACTGCTACAGTAACGGGTTGCTACAGTACGGTTCGCTACAGTGCCGGTTCGCTACAGTAACGTTGACTGCTACAGTACCGTTGACTGCTACAGTACCGTTGACTGCCGACACTACAGTACTGCTACAGTAACAGAAGAAAATTTTCCAGATTTTGTTTCGAAATCCCTGGTCGCTACAGTAACTCGGTTTTTGCAGAAGTTTTTGCAGAAATTTCTAACAAATTCATCCTTTCCCTTCTTGTTTCAAAACCAGAATTTCAACTCTTTTAACCGATTATAACTCAAATATAACTTCTAAAACAACTGAGATTCATGAATTATCATCAAAATATTCAAAACAAAACCTCCTCTGATCTTCTACATAAACTGAAATTTAAGGAAAATAATCGGATTAAAGCTTACCTTTGATCCTTACAAAGCTTTTGAACCGAACAAATAATCGAAACTCTGAAGATCAAGGAAAGGATTTGAGAAGAAAATGAAGAACTGAGAGAGAAATCTTTTCTGCTTCCTTCGGCTGAGTGAAAAAAATGAGGGTTACTATTGAAACTTTATATTAAATATTTCTAATGGGTTATTCAATAACCCATGGGTATCCATAACCCAACATCCAAACCCATCCAGTCAATTTACAATAAATGGATTAATTGACCATTCTGAAACCACTTTTCCATGAATTTCACCATTCTTAGAATATATCCCTCATTGTGCAAATATTTAGTCCAGTCATTTAACTCAATTTTCATAAATAATATTCAAAGAGAACAATTAAATATGAAAATTAAAAATGACCAAAATAAATAACTAAAATAACGTTGTAGAATTCTAAAATACTGTTAAGCGAATTATATTCTGAAATTAACGGGTATTACAAAGTTAATCTTTATAAATTACAAATTTAGTATAAATTAGTCTTTTTATAATACTAAATAGTGTATTCACTTATCTTTGAGGAATTGACTTAATAATAATATTTAAATGAGTTTAAATATCGAAGGACTAATTAAATTATTTAGAGTTAAATTTTAGGAACTAAACAATTTATTCATGTATGAACCAAATTGTTGTTATAGTGAAAAGTTTATGATTATCTAGTTATAAAGTTTTCAAGGAAAGTTAGTTGATGGGCAAGAAATAACAACAGAAAGACTTTCCACAAGTTCCAAAGAGAGGTCAACTTGGTTTGAAAATAAGTTGAAACTAAATAGATTTATGGGGGATTATTATTTTTGTCTTTAACTAATATTAATCACGTGGTATAGATTCTAATAAGGTTGTTAAACTTTCAAGTTAACTTTTAAACTTGTTCAAGCTTATGAATTTAAGCCTCCAAATTTAGTAAACTCGATTCTAGAGTGAGAAGTTTACTTTAAATTGTTTTATTTTTTTGTCATATAACTAATAAAACCTTAAATTGAATTTATAATATGAGAAAGGGAAAAGGAATGATACTTCATTTTGGTCTAAGGATAAGCCTGGTATATTAGTTGGCTCGTCCAAAGATTTAATGTGTATCACTTTTTTTATTGAAAGTCTAATTTTGTTTGAGTTTCATCCTTCTAAATGTTTTAAAATGACAATATCTCATAGGGTAAAACCAATTCAAACATTTAAGTATTGATGTTATACAAAATGGAAACAAAATTTTAAATAAATCAATTGACACTGAAGGGGTCTTTAAAGGAAAAAATGAATGAGTTTAGTTTTAATGAATTATGAGTTTGCTATAATTTTCTCATAATTATTGAAAATTTTTCAAGGATGGCGGTTATGGAATGAAGAGGCTTGGAAATAGATGTTGCAGTATTGGATGAAAGCATGCAAGCTCAATGAAATATTGAGAAACTAAAACCTCATTTTAATCCTTCACATATGTTTATTTTTTAAATTTGACCTCTCACAAATTTTTATTTTCAATTTAGTTCCTTACCATTTCTAATATTATCAATTGAGATGCATTTATATTGGTTTTTTCCGTGTGGAAGAAGTACGATCCAAAGGTAGACCCACAATGCTTCAAGTTTTCACTTTTCTGTCATCAAATGAAACCCTTCTTCTTCCTCATCCCAAATTAGCTTTAATTAGAAATAATTAGTGTTGATGTGTAATTGCTTAATTTGGTAAAATTGTTTTGTTCAAACTGAGACAAAAAAAGAGATGTAAAACTCTTACTATACACTCTTTTTTTTTTTTCTATTCATAAGATTCAACTTGATATATACTTCAAAAAAACAACTGTTGAATCACTTCACACTTATTTTAAGTAAAAGGCCAAGAAAAATATCAATAACAAACCACTTTTTTGGCCCCAAAAAAAAAAACTGATCCACTTGATCACTAACTTGTTGATTAATATAAGAATATTTAATACACCAAAGCTAAAGGAGAGTTAAAAATCAAAATCTAGCTATCCAAAAGAAAAGAAAAAAGATGAAGCAAGGAAGATACCAAAATTTTTAAAAGCTGAAGAAAGGAATCATTGTTCAAACAAAAATTAACCAATAAATTTTTAATAGCTACCCCCACTGGTGTAGCTTCCATTAAAAAAAAATCCATATATGAAAAGCAAATCACAACATATCATTAACTCAGAATACTAGGGTTTAATTTGGTGTGTATATAATTCTTATATATTTGAAAATATTTAAATTGGCATTATTTTGTAATTTCTGTAGGCAAGTTCCAATTAAAAATGTAGAGAGCTGATTACTATGATTACATAAACATTACGTACTGTCCTTTCCAATTGCTAATTAAATCATATGATTTCTAAGTTCATTAATGTGAGAATTAATAGGACCAAAGCTAAAGCAGAGTTAAGAATCTATCCAAAAGAAAAGAAAATTAAAGAAAGGAATCATTATTCAAATCCTATAAATTGCGTTGCAAGTGAGAAAGAAAATTTTAACTACACATAATGCATCAAGCCAAATCATGAATGGCAGTCACCTCTAAGAGGTAAGCACTAGGATTTATTTGACTGTATTCACAATGGATATACACATGTTCACTTTGAATTCATGCACACACATATGTATAATGAAATTTAGGGTAATTTACGCTAATTTTTTAAAGTTTGGCTAAATTATATATATTTGTTTTTTTAAATACTATACTTGACTTCTTTCTAATTTAATTTTTTCTTGTTGAAGTTATATTTTTTGCATCGTATGTGTTTTTTATTTATTTTTTCAAGTAACAATATTGACTTAACAGTTTTCATTGGCATATTAAATAAAGCTTATTTTCATATTAAAACTTTGTATTAGTTTAAAAATCAAATCACGATTAAATATCATATAGAAAGTGAGCTAATTTGGCGAAAAAATAAAATGAAGGAAGATTTTCTAGATATGAATTAAAATATCATAAAAGTTGAGTACAAAATTTGAACAAAAAGAGTATCATGCAATTTAGTATAACTTTAGAAAAGACTAACGTAATTTACCTTGAAATTTATAAATATTTTCTAACTTTTTGACATTTTTATTGTGTGCTTTTGGAGGAATGCAAGAGCTTAGCACTGTTTGAAAGATAAATCAGAGGCATACATTATGGATCAAGTGGTGGGAATAATATGGGATGTTGCAAAGTGTTTGTGTGGTCGGGCCAACGAAGAAGTCGCTTATATTAATGATCTGGAGGAGAATCTAAAATCATTTGAAAGCATCACATAAACTTCCAACATGCTTGGCCTATCTGATGCTTGGTCCTGTACACATAATAGACCCACTTGAATGCATCTCAGTACTTTAGCAGTATCACAAGATTCAAGCAATGAAGAGTCTATAATCTCTACACCACTGTTTTCATTCCACAGCTTCCATGCTTGTATTAAACATGTCAAAATCCATTAACAACATGGACAAGATGAATGAATTACACAAGCTATTATGTTACTTACACATCTTATAAGGTTGAACGGGTAGTCAAAATGATAGCGAGAATTATTCCTCTTTCCACTAACAATCTCAAGCACTAAGACTCCAAAGCTAAACACATCAGTCTTTGGGGAAAGATCTCGCCGAAGCTTCAAATTTAGGAATGAATCCATTTAAGTAAATGAAGCAACTAATATTACAGATCAAATCAAGTATACATCAAGTTAAATTTGTCTAAATTAAAATGCAACTAAAGAGAGATCATACGAAGACAAATTATTTTCTTATTGGGACAATTGATTGTTTTCTTCTTTAAGTACCTGATTCAATCAAGCATTCAAGGCTATATTTTAAATAAGAATTCTCCAACGACTAGTTCAAAAAAGCTATATAAGCAACCCTCCAAGATACTTATTATATATGAATTGAAGAGAATTACACTAGCCTACTAATATATTTGAGTTGTGTGCTTGATCTATCTTTTGTTGTTGTGAGAGTTCTTTATCGTTTTATTATTATTCAATATCTAATATTCTTTAGGAAAGCAAATTCTTAAGGATACTCTATACCACAATATGCTTTTATCTAATATTCAATTTCATCCATTTTCTTCCTTCATTTTTCTTTTACTAATAATGAGTTGATCATTGAGTAATATAAAACTGCCTAGAACTATGTGGTTATATTAATTTTAATAACTCTTAATCCTATTTGTAAGAATTTCATGTAAATTTCCATGTTGAGTAATTAGAATATAGTTTTTTTTTTGGCGAATTACTTTGTTATGAATTTCACTCAAGTCTTATTTGGTTTTCTATGTTATTATTTATGATATAATTATATATACTAAATAGCTAGATTTTATTAGACAAACTTGCTCTCCATGTCACCTCAAATTGCCAAAAAAAAAAATGGCTATTGGGCTCCAAGCTTCTAAAACATCACCACATAAGTTAGGGGATGAGACCATAATGCGGTCGCTTATTAGTTTGAAGCAAGTCATTAATATTAACATTGTATTGAGAAAAGGAGATGCATGAGCTTCAAGTCAAAAAATTTAACTTCCACATTCGCTCATCAAGAGAGTGGGAAATGTCGAATGAATCTAGAATGTCCAGCATCTAGGCAGGATCACCCATAAGTCTATTATTGAAGTTGCTAGAGAAGTGAACGTTCCAAGACCAATGGTCATCTTGAGAATGAATAAAAATAGACATGAGCATTATGTAAGTAAGATAATCGAAAATGACAACAGAAGCGATCCTTGAAAGAGATATATATTACCCATCCAAGAGTCCTCCAGAAAACGCACATGAGAGTCATCTCTAACACAAAGAAAGCATTGGAGTGAAAGAATGATATATTTGAAAGACAAACCACCAAGGGCTTGCATAATTACCTACAATCCCCGAATTAGGATCCCAACCATTCAACATAAAGCCATATTTACTCTTAATCACTGATTTTATAGCAGCCCGGCCATACTAACTATAAGAAGCACAAAAAATAGTCCCAACAGTCCTAGAAATAAATTGAAACAGATATACAATAGTACGTCAATCTAATCTAAGGTGTCGAGCTGTTATTTTTAAATAAAAATAGGTTAATATTTAACAGGACCAAACAAATATGGGAATCATTAAGCATATTAAGGTTGGGTTATGATCATCCCATCTACAAGTACAATTTTGACTGGTGCATTTATCTGGCATCCATTACAGATATTGTAACCCTATTGGTTGAACAAGGTTGTGAATCATTTAATTCATCTGAGACATTTACATAGGAAAATGCAGGCTGTTTAGGAGTAGGAAGCAGGATGGTTTCATTTGAAAGCATTGAAATAACCTCCAACATGCTTGGCCTATCTGTTGCTCGGTCCTGTACACATAATAGACCCACTTGAATGCATCTCAGTACTTTAGCAGTATCACAAGATTCAAGCAATGAAGAGTCTATAATCTGTACACCTCTATTTTCATTCCACAGCTTCCATGCCTGTATTAAACATGTCAAAATCCATTAACAACGTGACAAAATGAAACAATTACTAAAGCTATGATGTTGTAGACAACCTGAGTTGAGTCACTTACAAATCCTATTAGGTTGATTGGGTAGTCATAATGATAGCAAGAATTATTTTTCTTCCCACTGGCAATCTCAAGCACTAAGACTCCGAAGCTAAACACATCAGTCTTCAGTGAGACAACACCACTCATTGCATACTCCGGAGACATGTAACCACTGAAGTTATCAATGAATAAACTTTTAATTTTGAAAGGAAAAAAAAAGAAAAAAGAAAAAACTTAATTGTGCTTCTTTCTACACTTACTATGTTCCAACAATTCTATTGGTATTCTCTTCCATTCCTTTCAACTCAAATATTCTTGCCATGCCAAAATCACTAATTTTTGGGTTCATCTCAAAATCAAGTAATATGTTGCTAGCTTTCAAATCTCGATGAATTACTTTCAATCTTGAAAAATGATGGAGATAAACCAATCCATGAGCAATCCCTTGAATGATGTTGAACCTTCTTTCCCATATTATTGTATTTCTTTTGTCAGAATCTGATTTAGATAAATCATGAGTCAACAAGCTAGCTATAAAAGATATGGAAAATAAGTGATTACAATGAAGCGTTCTGAGACTATTTGGAATATGAAAGACAACATACCAAAGAGATAATAATCTAAACTTTTGTTGGGCATGTATTCATAGATTAAGATCCTTTCTTCATTTTGAATGCAAAACCCCAGAAGCTTTACTAAATTTGTATGCTGAAGTTTTGCTATAAGTTTAACTTCATTTTTGAACTCCACCAACCCTTGCCCTGATTTACTGGAAAGTCTTTTTATTGCTATTTCCCGTCCATCAGCCAATTGCCCCTGAAATCATATGCTGGTTTAGCTTTCCAAAGCCACTCTCTCCTAACTTCAAGTTTTGCATATACTTATGTCCTTAAAAGAGTTTACCTTATAAACAGGTCCATAGCCACCCTCTCCTAACTCGTTTGCAACAGAAAAATTGTCTGAGGCAGCAACAATGCTCTCAAAGCTGAATATCTGCATTTCATGGTTTGTTTTGCCATTTTTGCTATTTCTTTTTGCTTTGCGATATAAAGCGGTAGCTAATGTACCGCCTCCAATTTCCCATATAAGCTTCTTTTGCTTCCTCTTTCTGTCAACTAAAGCCAGGGAACACGAAAAGAAAATAAAGATAACAATTGACAAATCTTCAGCGAATTTTTCAGTGAGTATCTAGCAAACATACCTTCTGTTTTATATTTTCTGCACATTAAGCAACATAAGTAGCACAACGTTGGTACAGCAATAACTCCTCCTACCACAACGAGCCATATCCACCACCTGCCTTCTGCTTTCACCAAAATATTCTTTAAATACGGCACAAGGTCCTGAGTCAACAGTTAAAATTAAAAAAAATAAAAAGAAAAGGAAAAATGGAGCATACTCTTGTCATTCCTAGCATCATCACGAGCCCTCCTGGAATCTAGAATCACGAGAGAATGAACAAGTTTATGATTAATCAATGATAAAGTATAGTATAATGCATATTAGAAAGATATAGCGTTATTAATATCCCAAAGCACTAAGAGCTTGATTGAATTAAAAGTGTATAGTACTGGTCCTGCTATTAAGTTGAGAACTTAATGTAACTACTAGTATTACTATGGTCTATTGACTCCTCAGGTACACTTACCAGGAGTGGGCACAGGCACAGTTGCAAGAGTAGTGAAGATGGTTTGACTTCTATAACCAGCATAGGCACAGACTGTGAGATTGTGGGAACCTGAGGGTGTTGTGTTGCCAATGGACATGTTGCCTGAACTGTTGCATTGCATAGATGGGCAAGTAGACCAGTTGGTTGGTTTAAGGTTGGATGGCTCACACTGTAATCTAACAACACAACCGAGCATATAAAAGTGAACATTACAAAGAAAAAAAGCAAGCGTATTAGACTGTAATGACAATTAAAGATCCTCACATCCAGTTGTTGGTGGCATCACACTTGCACTTGACGCAGCCATTTGCGGTGTAGACATAAGACCCATTTGGAACAAGCAAAGGGTAGTCCAAGGAGTCTTTTCTCACCATCGAGGAACAAGCTGCCATTGCAGCAGAATTCAGTTTTATTTACATTCCGGAACAGGGTTTCAGGTACATAATGAAACAATGAAGCCAGGGTCAATGGGAGAAGCTTAGCAGCGCAAAGTAAAACAATCTCACACTTAAAGAGAGATAAGAGATCATCTAAATTAACTTTGTCTTAACCTTGGTGGAGAGGTGCCTTGAGTCTTCTTAAGGTTTAAAGACAAGGACTGTCAAGAGTTAAAGGCCGTATATCCTATCTAAGCTCCAACAAGGAGAGCAATTGTTGTAAAAATTAGTGTATTTCAAAAAAAAAAATGAGACTTTAAGTCCTACATCACTTAGAATAAGAAAAGGGTGACACCTTATATATCTACATAGGCTCAAAAACAACTAGAGGAGGAGTTGAGCTCATATACCCATATTGTTCAAAATTAATTTTTTTAAATTAAATTAAACTTAATCTTATCTGTAACTAACTATTATCTCATAATATCTTCAAATTAGTTTTATAATTACCTTTTCACATTTAAAAAGGTTTTTTCTAAGATATTTATCCTCTACGATTTTCCAAGTGTCTCTAATTTTTTCTGAAAGTACTTGGGGTTACACTCCTATTTTTTTTCTAATATTCTAGTTCTTGAGTTACATTAGAAAGACTTGTATAATTTTGGAGGGAGTTTTGCTGTTACAAAATATTTTTTTACATATAGTGTCTTATAATACGACTCAAGCTGCGATCGTCAGCTTGTTCAACAATAATGACTAATGATTGAGAAATGATGCTGCTACCAAAGCAACAATATCATATAAGGTATTTGAAGATGGTGAAGTTAAGAAGTTCCATTTATTGTGGAAGATGATAGATAAGCTTTCAATGCAGGAGATGACATGCCTATGAGAAGACTTAGCCTTGCATTAAATGGATATGAACATGCTAATCATAGAAGAGGTAGGGTAAGTTAAACATCGCGGGTTGCAAATGAGGGACGGCTATGTCATTAGGTGCCATTATAGAACAAGCGAGGATCGAAAGGAGAACATACTGTTAAAAAGGTGGGATGTTAATGGGGGTTATGAGAGTCGGACGAACGTAATAGGCATGACTTAGTCAGAGTCTGACAAAGGGAGCTTAAAGATGAGTTCAGATAACACAAATAACCTAAACAAATAAGAATATCTGAAAAACATGAAATCAAATAATTATTTCACTCACTCAGATTGACTATGCTCAAAGACCATTAAAATATTTGCTTGGTAAAATATTTTGACGGTGCTTGTACTCTGAAGTTTGAAATATGTTTTTCATATTGAAAATTTCAGTAGCTTTAACTATCTTAGCTTTGCATGTATTAAATTTGAAGACAATTTATATAAAATTTTTTATATATTTGCTATCAAATACTTCATTCAAAATAGCACATATGTTAAAGTTCATTAAAAAAATTAATCAAATAATGATGAGTTGTAAACAATGTAAAACTACTTTTTAAAAATCATATACTTATTATGTTTTGATTGAAAAATTTTATATTTGTCATATTTTAATTAGAGATATAAAAAAATACATTTACGTTTTTTCCATTAAATTTTAACATGGTTGCCTCATTCAAACTTATACCATTATTCTTTTTTATAACTGATTTATCAATGTCACGAACAATGTTAATTAGAGTTTGTTTAATGGAGCAATATTTTAAATGTCTTTTTACATAAACTTGTTTACCATAATTAACTACTATATCAGTTTTGTAAGACAACACTCTCATAAATACTACTATCCTAATATATACTTTCAATTTGTTAAGGTAAAAGACTGCAAAAGTTCCAGCCGTGCATGGTCAACATTCTCATAGTCAGCAATCAGATGTATTTCAAGACTTGTGGATAGTCATTAATATATATTTTACATATATCTTAAAGCTAACTCAACAACTGATAGCTGTAAAATTTGAGCTCTCTACATAGGAAAACCATCTGTTAAACTTTGAGAAATAGATCACATTGTAATGATCCATTCATCTTTCTGTCTTCAAAGTCTGCTGGGATTTGATTCAGATTCCTATCCTACGAACTTAAATAATAAATTGAAGGGAAAAAAGAAAGAAAGAAAGATAAGGGACAAAGAACGGAAACCTGGAAGAGGAATATCGATAGGCTGAGTGGTGGTAAGTTCGGTGGGAACACGAAACCCATTGGCGGACAAGATGGAATCAGAGGTGATGCCATACTCCTGAGCTATCTGGTCCAAGGTAGTCCCGTATTCCAGCCCCATCCCACAGTGAACCACGCTCTTCCCCTCCACCGGCCCGCACCCGCACGGCAGCGGAATCTTCACCTCCTCTCCTATCGCCAAGTTCAATGGCTTCGCCTCAGGATTAGCGTCTTCGATATCCTGGAAACTCACCAAACCGGAGAACTCATAAAGTCCTACCAAGTACAGCGTGTCGTTTGCGCGTATTTTGTAAATGGGCGGGTTTTTCGTCCGACCCGTTAAGTATCCGGAAGATTGATAATAGCACTCGCAGTCCAAAGGGATCCGGATTATCTGCCTCAAATCCACCGCATCGTCCTGTACGGTGGACTCAGGAAGGCCATTCGCCGCCAGGATATCACTCAGCCGGCTCACGTTGAACAGGGTTTGGACTGCACCGTAAGTGGTGCGCTTTGTGGCGTTGTAAGCAGCCAGGGATCGGCACGTTGTTTCGATTGAGCCGCATTGGAACCTTGCTGCTACTGTACCGGCAAGAAGTAGAAGCAGAACCACACTAACAAAACCCATTCCCTCCAATACAGAAAGAAGGGCTTACTGACAGTGTTCAAGTTCATTCATCTTCAAATTTTATGAAAATCAACACACGCCATCCGACTTTTCCAGTTAACAACGTAAAAATGACCGTGTTTCAAGTTCATTTATCTTCAAATTTTATGAAAATCAACACACGTCTTCGACTTTTCCAGCGTAACAGTGTAGAATGAGGACTAATTGAGTATAGAATTTTCCAATGAAAGGAAGGCCCTGTTTTGACTTGGACAAAAAATTGGAATATGAATAGAACAATGGGAAATTAGAAGAGAAACGGCCTGACTAGAGTCACATTCAATCACAATTTTTTGATTTGAGTCTAATCGAGTAGTCATCTTCAACCCAAGAAAGACAGTCAATAATTCAGCAAGAAGAATATTATCCGTTAAGCCAAGAAACCACTTGAGTCTCTAAAGCAACCACCTGTCCCCATGTGGCTCAGGGATCAACATGGGTCAGAAGAAAAGAGAAAACAAAGGAAAGAAGCTAAGTTGAAAAACTTAGATATATTTCTAAACTCTTGGATGATGCTTACACTGATATTAGCACCCTATTTATACTAATTCTTAGGGGACAAGAAGCATGGACAGAATGGAAAATGATAGTATGATCACATGGGCTTGGAATGCAAAAGTTGAAAATGGAAGAAAAACAAAACAAAAGTCTTCTAGCACATGGGTGGTAGCTGGAGGGTGGCAGATGGCTAGTAGCTGGAAAGTTGACAATATGTAGCAGCCATTGTGGACCAACTTAATTCTCAGCAGCTGTGGCATTCTCCCTGGGTTGAACAGGACTCGTCCTCGAGTCTAGTTCAATGTCATCATCAATGTATGGAGATAAATCAGCAACATTAAAAGTAGCTGAGACTCCATAGGTTCCTGGTAGTTCGACCTTGTATGCATTGCTATTAATCCGTTGTACAATCCTGAACGGACCATCAGCTCTTGGTGATAATTTGGCATTGGGTTGATTCGGAAAACGTTCTTTGCGCAAATGAATCCAAACCAAGTCACCTACTTTGAAGGTTTGTGCTTTCCTATGCTTGTCACGTTGAGTCTTATACGTCATGTTTTGCCTTTGGATCTTGTCTCGAACTTGCTCATGCAGCTTCTTAATTTCTTTAGCTCGCTGGTCTGCATTGGCACTATAATGCTGTTTATCAGTAGACGGGATCAAATCCAAGGGGCTAAGCAGTCGAGTACCATAAACTACTTCAAACGGACACCTTCCAGTTGCTTGATTAGAGGAGTTATTATAGGCAAATTCAATTTGGGCAAGGATAAGATCCCATTGTTTCAAATTCTTTCCTACAAAACTCCGGAGAAGGTTTCCCAAAACCCTATTGACGGCTTCCGTTTGACCATCCGTTTGAGGATGACTAGCACTGCTGAATTGGAGCCTGGTACCCAACTTTTTCCACAGGGTTTGCCAAAAGTGGCTTAGGAACTTAACGTCTCGGTCAGAGGTGATAGATTTTGGAATACCATGAAGACGAACAATTTCTTTAAAATAAAGGTCTGCAACTTGAACAGCATCATTGGTCTTCTGGCATGGAATAAAATGTGCCATTTTTGAAAATCTATCTACTACCACCATTATGGAATCCTTTTGACGTTGAGTTCTTGGCAATCCAAGGATAAAATCCATACTGACGTCTTCCCAAGGTGCTTCTGGAATTGGAAGCGGCAAATATAACCCTGTATTTTGACTTTTGCTCTTGGCCAAGTGACAAATCTTGCATCTTTGAATGTGTTTAGTAGCATCTTTCTCCAGTCTTGGCCAATAGAAATTCTCTTTGATTAGGGCTACAGTTTTGTCTCGTCCAAAGTGACCTGCTAGACCTCCATTATGGGTCTCCCAGATAATTGCTTCTCGCAATGAGCATTGAGGGATGCATAATGTCTTTCTTTTGAATAAGAATCCTTCATGCCTGTAGTAGTCTTGGAAGGACTGCATTGTAGTATTACCCCAAATTTTACCAAAATCTGGGTCATCTTGGTATAACTCCTTGACAACCTCAAAGCCGACAATCTTTGTTTGAAGGGTTGAGAGTAAAGCATAGCGCCTGCTGAGGGCATCTGCCACAATATTTTGGACTCCTGCCTTGTGCTTGAGTAGGAATGGGTATGGTTGCAAGAACTCATTCCAAGCAGCATGTCGTCAGTTGATCTTTTGCTGAGAGTTCAAATGTTTGAGGGCTTCATGATCAGAATAAAGAATAAATTCTTTATTCAACAAATAGTGGCTCCAGTAATGCAGGGCACGAACAACGGCATAGAATTCCTTGTCATAAGTCGAATACTTGAGTTTACCGTTGTTGAGTTTTTCACTGAAAAAGGCTATAGGGTGCCCTTCTTGACTCAAAACAGCTCCAATACCGGTATTTGAAGCATCACAGCTAACTTCAAATACTTGGTCAAAGTTTGGAAGTACTAGCATTGGTGCTTCAGTTAAACATCTCTTTAGTTCTTCAAAACTTTTCTGAGCTTGTTCGGTCCATTGAAATTTGTCTCCTTTAGTACAGTCTGTGAGTGGAGCAGCAATAGAGCTAAAATTTTTGATGAATCTTCTATAGAATGAAGCTAATCCATGGAAACTCTTCACATCATGGATGGAGCTTGGAATAGGCCAGCTGTTGATGGCTTCGACTTTACTCGGATCTACTCGAATACCCTCAGCGGTGATAATGTAACCCAGGAAATTTACTTCCTTGGTTAGAAAAGAACATTTCTTGAGATTGGCATAGAGTTTCTGTTCTCGTAAAGTCTGTAGCACTTGTCGTATATGCTCTAGATGCTCTTCTTTTCCCTTACTATAGATCAAAATATCGTCAAAGTATACGACTACAAACTTGCCAATGAAGGGGCGAAGTACCTGATTCATCAAACGCATGAATGTACTGGGAGAATTGGATAATCCAAAAGGCATCACAGTATATTCATACAGGCCGTCTCTGGTTTTGAAAGCAGTTTTCCATTCATCTCCTGGACGGATTCTGATTTGATGGTAGCCACTGCGAAGATCAATTTTGGAGAAGATGGTGGCTCCATGTAGTTGATCAAACAGGTCATCGAGCCTTGGTATCGGGAATCGATACTTGATAGTGATTTTGTTGACAGCTCGACTATTAACGCACATCCTCCAACTTCCATCTTTCTTTGGCACTAGAAGGACAGGTACAGCACAAGGGCTAACACTTTCTTGAATTAATCCTTTCTTCAGCAATTCTTCAACTTGGCGTTGAATTTCGTTATGTTCCTTAGGACTCATCCTATATGCTGGCTTATTTGGAATGACAGCTCCAGGAATAAAGTCAATGGCATGCTGGATATCACGCATTGGTGGTAATCCTTGAGGGATTTCTTCTGGTACAACATCCAGAAATTCAGCAAGCATTTCTTCTATCTCCAAAGGAAGAGTTGTTTCTTTATTTGCTTCAAACAAAAGGACAAAATTTGTGGTCTGAGCTTCTTTTGCCGTCATCTTGAACTGTGTTTTTGTAACTAAAGTCACAAGGGGCTTTGTTTCCTTCTTGTCTTTGTTCAGTTCACTTGGTGGCAATGGTGTCAACTTGACTTTTACTCCATCTTTGACGAAAGAGTAGGTGTTAGTATAGCCGTTGTATATTGCACGACGATCATATTGCCATGGTCTCCCCAGTAGAAGATGGCACGCATCCATAGGTATCACATCGCACCATGTGTTGTCGTGGTATTTCTGACCTATGGAAAAATTTACAAGACAACGTTTAGAGACCCTTACCTCGTTGCCTTTATTGAGCCATTGTAACTTATACGGATGCGGATGATCTTGTATGGGCAATTTCAACTTTTCCACCATATAATTTGACACGACGTTCTCACAACTCCCACTGTCAATAATAACATCACAAACCTTGCCTTGCGCAGTGCAACGGGTGTGGAAAATGTTGTGCCTCAGCCATGGTTCTTCTTTGGCTGTTGCAGTATGCAAGCTTCGTCTAATTACCAGTGATTCTCCTTGATCAGCAGGGGTGACCTCTTCAATGTGCACTGGTTCTTCATCAAACACTGGGCCATCATCAAATACTGGTCCTTCATCTTCTTCAGAAGCTTCATGGATTACTCCTTCAATAATGGTGATAATCTTGCGGTTTGGACAATTAGAAGCAATGTGTCCAAATCCTTGGCACCTGAAACACTTGACAACTTTAGAATTACCCTCTCTGTTGGGCTTTGGTGGATTGCTGTTTGAAGTACTTGCTTGTTGGGTCTGAGATTTGCGGTTATTTGCAGAGTTCCTATAAGGAAAAGAGGAAGAAGATTGATATGAAGGCTTCTTGGGAAGTTGTTTCTCAATTCGAAGAGATAAACGAATAACATCGTCCAAAGTCCAATATTGTTGAAGTTGGACCACGTGGGCGATATCTACGTTTAATCCTCCAAGGTAGCGAGCGATTGATTGCTCATCCCTCTCTTGAATGTCACACTTCATCATCAGCTGATCAAATTCTCTGGTGTATTCTTCCACAGACAGGTTCTTTTGACGAAGATTCTGTAGTTGAATAAAATTATCTTGAAAAAATTGCGGAGGTAAAAACTTACGAGTTAGTTCCTTACGCATCTTTTCCCATGTCCGTATTTTGCTTTTTCCTTCAAACTCTGGAATTTCCACTCTGATATCGTCAGTACGGTTGACTGGTCTGCGTTGTCGACGGTTACTGGTGGATGACGAGGTACTATTGTCTGAATCATCACTTTGATGCTCCTTCCGTTCCTCCAATTGAATTCGTTGGGCATTCACCATTTCCTGCAACTGTTGAATTTGTTGCCTCAATTTCCTGCAATTTGTTGCCTCTTGAACGGATCTGCGTCTGGGAGGCATTTTCTCTCTCCTTTTTTTTTTTGGAAGAAGATTAAGCTAAATTTTGGATAACGTTGGGATTTGGGGCAAATTTGAGGAAAGTGTAATTTTGAAAATGACTGTGGGCAAAAATAAAATTTTAGAAAGTTGTGAGGGTAAAAGTGTAATATCAGAAAGTTCTGGGGTAAAAATGAAATTTCGGAAAGTTCTGGGGCAAAATCAGAATTTCAGAAAGTTCTGGGGTAAAAATGAAATTTCAGAAAGATCTGGGGCAAAAGTAGAATTTTCAGAAATATCTGGGGCAAAAATGAAATTTCAGAAAAATCAGGGGCAAAAGTTGAATTTTGGAAAGTTCTGGGGTCAATTTGTAATTTCGGAACGTTTTGGGGGTAAAAATGAGTTTTCACAAAACTTCCGGGGTCAATATGAAAATCTGGAATTTGAGGGTGACGTGGCACAACTTTACACGTGGCAATTGATAATTGGTGACAGTTTTGACACGTGGCAAGCTTTGATTGGTGGACTGATGACGTGGCTGATGACGCGGCAACTGAATCAGCTGTGACACGTGGCAGTTCCGACACGTGGCAACCTCTGATTGATTGGAGTGGATGACGTGGTGATGACGTGGCAACCGAATCAGCTAGGACGCGTGGCCGAGGTGACACGTGGCAATATATGATTGGTTGGATTGGATGACGTGGCTGATGACGTGGCAACCGAATCAGCTAGGACACGTGGCCGAGGTGACACGTGGCAATATATGATTGGTTGGATTGGATGACGTGGCTGATGACGTGGTCGTCTTCAACCTCTGGCAGGCGCGTGTGGCGCGTGGAGTTGATGGCCGGCGCGTGATCTTCCGACGGTGGCGCGTGACGGCGCGTCGAATGTCAGGCGGCGTTGATCTTCTCCAGACCAAGGTTTTGGACCCTTTCGATCACTATTCCGAAGTCATTTTCCCCGAAAGAGCGCTGGAGATGGGACTTTCGAAGTTGGCCGATTTCGACGTCGCCGGAAAACTTCGACAGTGAATCTCAGGCAGCTTTTCAGGCGTTCCCTCTCTCTGGAACCTTGCTCTGATACCAAATATGGCTCAGGGATCAACATGGGTCAGAAGAAAAGAGAAAACAAAGGAAAGAAGCTAAGTTGAAAAACTTAGATATATTTCTAAACTCTTGGATGATGCTTACACTGATATTAGCACCCTATTTATACTAATTCTCAGGGGACAAGAAGCATGGACAGAATGGAAAATGATAGTATGATCACATGGGCTTGGAATGCAAAAGTTGAAAATGGAAGAAAAACAAAACAAAAGTCTTCTAGCACATGGGTGGTAGCTGGAGGGTGGCAGATGGCTAGTAGCTGGAAAGTTGACAATATGTAGCAGCCATTGTGGACCAACTTAATTCTCAGCAGCTGTGGCACCATGTTATCCTTATCCATTGAACCATTAATATTATCCTCTTGGAAGAAGGAGGCGTATAGGTTAAAGAAGGACCAGACAGGGGAGATAAAGTACAGTCTCTAAGGCCATGCACAAAAGACTCAATGTGAGAATTACAGAGATGACAGAAATCAGAGGGAATAGCTTTGCTCAGAAAAAAAAATTTTATCAGTTGGAATACCATTATTTATACATTTCCAGAGGAAGAAGATTTCTCCTATGTTGCAATGAGTCTTCCAAAGCCATTTTTTATTTTAGGATTGAAAATCAAAATGAGAAAGGATAGATTTGTAGGCCGTGGAGAGGGTGAGGATACCAGAAGAGGTTTTGTTCCATGGTGGAAACATTTGTTTTAGTAATTTAATTTTATATTAATAAATTAAGAATTATTTTTTATTTTTTATCAAAAAAATATTATTATATATATTGATATTAAATAATATTTAAACACTAGTTTTAAATATAAAAACTAAAAAAAATTAATTCAAACTTTCAAATCATATCAGTATATTTTCTCCACATATACACGTTATGCATTCCGATTCATCCTTTTTTTTTTCCCAATATACTCAAACGCTTTGCAAGCAACTGACTCCCGCTTTCCTTCACTTTTCATCATCTTTATTATAGCTGTGAAAATGGGCTAGCGGGCCGGGTTCGAGCTGACCCACGACGGGCTCAATATTATGCGGGCCGAGATTTTAATATTCATTTGCTCATTTGTTGTAATCAAAATACCAATCACTAGAAATTTTGATAATCAATATATAATTAGATATCATTTTATAAAGAATAGTAATTATCAAATAAAAAATATAAAACACTTACAATTTCTCTATCTTAAACTATTATGTTACAAAATAACCTTTGGAAGATAAGAATGAAAATGGCATTAAAGCACCAATTTATTTTGACATTTGACAAGTTTTTAAAGCTCTAATCTTCCTATATTATAGAAAATGATAACACATTTTCATCGTTATAACAGAAAAATAGTAAATATATAAAGTAAGACAATAAGTAATGTAATAATAGTATAGAATATAGATTATAGAATATTTGAAATTCTAAATAAGTGAATATGTAATATGTATTAAAAATATTTATTTAAAAAAAAATTTTAAGTGGGTTAAACGGGTAACTCGCGGGTTATCCGGGTTGAACCCACATAACCCGCGGGTTGGCGGGCCGGATTGTCTAGACCCGAATTTAAATAAACTAAAAATTTATAAACTCAACCTTATTTTTTAGTGGATTAAACGGATTCGACCCGGCGGGTCAAGTCCGTTTTAACAGCTCTAATCTTTAGTTCTTTTTCCTTCTATCTTTACCTTTCACTGCAACTACGACAGACAGTGACCAAGGCAGATCTTTAGATGGATGACACGAAGACAATAGACAATACCAACAGAGTCACGACTTCTTGCAAGAGAGAGGCAAAGAATATTTTGAGATTTTGAGATTCCTTTTCTTTTTCAACTCAACAGATATGCATCTTTCTTTTTTTGTTTAACCAGTGATATTGATGAATCGGTTGATTTCATCGAATTTCAATTGATTTAACAGATTTTTAAAATAACTAATTCAATAACTCAACTAAATTGAACTAAACACTAATCTTAGTTAAGCCGATCTAGTTTGATTCGTTAATCATTAGTCTCATGCCGTGTGTTTAATTTTTATTCTTTTAACGTGTGACCATTGAAAAATAAAAATGATCTAAATCAATTGAGTGTTGTCACCGTCAAATGCAAATGATTCGAGGGTAGTACGCAAATGGATCCAGATCAGTGCCCTTTTTTTTTAACAACAATTTTCACTGTTGTTAAAATTTATAACAATAATTTTACAACAAAAAAATTATTGTTATAAATTTTAACAATAATAAAATTTGTTGTTAAAAAGTATGACACTCCACCTTTGTCAGAAGATCCCGATCCTGCTTGAATATGTTATGTCTATGCAGGCCTTTTTCTATTGCGTGTTTGTTATGTATATATAGGTGAAAGCATTATGATATCTAAATATTGCTTAACTAGAATAAGATAAGAGTTACTTTTAAATTGCATCGTCAAATTATTTAAATATACTATAACACAATATTATTATAATTAACTAAAACCGTAGAGATCAATTATTATATTTAATTTTTAATACATATGAAAATCCTTTTTATACATTTTATATTATTCATATTTGAAAAAAAAACTTTAAGATACTCCTCTCTCTTTCTCTCTCTCTCTCTCTATATAAAAAAATATTTGATAAAATGAATGGTTTAATATAAAATACAAAAAAATAATTATTTTTATATTATTGATTAATAATTTACATTGACGTAAAATTTATTTATATAAAAATAAAAAATATATTATTAATTTATATTAATAAATTATGTATGAATTCATATAATTAATTTATAATCGCCCTGGATATTATTATGCAATTGTAGCTGGAATATAGTTTTTGTTGATTTAATCTTTTTAAAATTATATGATAAATAAGTGGTGTTACTGTTTTTTATTAAAAATATATGCATGAAATGAAAATTTTTAAAATAAGTTTAAGAAGGATTAACTTACAAAAATGATTTTCAGATTCTGAGGGTGATATGTGCATAAGCTTTTTTTGGTTGTGTTAACGATGAACGTGATAGCCAGAAAGAGGAAGCTCAAATTGCTGCTGCTTCAGTCAGCGGCGTATTTATCGTGATACTATTATTTTTAAAAAAATTTTTACGTATACTAACTATTCAAAAGTATTTTTTTATATACTAATTTTTTGACTAATTCGACTAACTCGTGGTCGACTTTAGTGAAAAGATGCAGTAAATTCGACCAAACTTTGGTCGAATTTACTCCAGCTTATTTTTTTTTATTAATTTCACTATCAAATTCGACCAGCTCCTGGTCGAATTTGGTACCACTTTTTTGAATTTTTTATTGAAAATTAAAATTATAAAAGAAATTAAAATTATATAATAAATAAATACATGATTATTTTATTTTATACATAATTATTTTATTTTTATATAATATTTAGTTTCATTTTATATTAAAAAAGACAGATAAATTAGATAAAAATAATTTTTAATAATTTGAAAGTTTTATTTTAATTTTTATTTTCTTAGATTTTAAGAATATTCTCAAATTTTATATTTTAAATGAATAAAAATATAAAAATAGATAAATTGTAATGGAAAAGTAGATATTAAAAAATAAAAAATACCAATTACAATTATCATTAATTAAATTTATTATTATTAAAATGAGAAACAATGTCTTTCAATGAACCAACTAATTTTAATTAACGTGAATAATAAATGAACTAATTAGTAAATTATGAAATCATATTTGTTCTAAAAATATTCATGTATATTGTTTATTTTTACTTTATACAAATAATGTTATTTATTTTTGCAAATGAAATTATGTATCTATTTTATCATTTATTTGTTAATTATTAAATTGGCCTACATAATTAATTATTATGAAATTATGTATGCTGAACCCAGTGATGATTCAACTGAAGATGACCATTCAACCGAAGATACCGATCAGGAAGATGATGATCAAGTATTAGGTCGTGGCAAGAGACATATCGCTCGGCGCTGTTGTGGAACTGGCTCCCATTATTACTAAATGTATTCTTGTATAAAACTTATTTTATATCTAGTTTTTAATTATATTTTAGTGTACTTTTTTTTAATTTACTTAACATGATATGACTATTCTATAGTTTTTAACAAGATAAAAAAATTGTCATAACAATAAAAAAATAATATATTTTATTAATATTATAAATTGATAAATTATAATTTTAAGATAGCTAAATAAAAAATATCATTAACTTAATTTAATACAAAAATTAATTATGTAGGCCAATTTAATAATTAACAAATAAATGATAAAATAGATACATAATTTCATTTGCAAAAATAAATAACATTATTTGTATAAAGTAAAAATAAACAATATATATGAATATTTTTAGAACAAATATGATTTCATAATTTACTAATTAGTTCATTTATTATTCACGTTAATTAAAATTAGTTGGTTCATTGAAGGACATTATTTCTCATTTTAATAATAATAAATTTAATTAATGATAATTGTAATTGGTATTTTTTATTTTTTAATATCTACTTTTCCATTACAATTTATATATTTTCATATTTTTATTCATTTAAAATATAAAATTTGAGAATATTCTTAAAATCTAAGAAAATAAAAATTAAAATAAAACTTTCAAATTATTAAAAATTATTTTTATCTAATTTATCTGTCTTTTTTAATATAAAATGAAACTAAATATTATATAAAAATAAAATAATCATGTATAAAATAAAATAACCATGTATTTATTTATTATATAATTTTAATTTCTTTTATAATTTTAATTTTCAATAAAAAAAATTCAAAAAAGTGGTACCAAATTCGACCAGGGGCTGGTCGAATTTGATGGTGAAATTAATAAAAAAATAAGCTGCAGCAAATTCAACCAAAGCTTGGTCGAATTTGCTTCATTTCCCCACTGAATTCGACCACGAGTTGGTCGAATTAGCCAAAAAGTTAGTATATAGGGAAATACTTTTGAATAGTTAGTATACGCGAAATTTTTTTTAAAAATAATAGTACCACGGTAAATACGCCTCAGTCAACCCTTCTTCTTCTTGTCAGGGATTTGATAGTATAGAATGTTAAAGTCCCACATCGGATAGAATGATTTAAGTAGCTTGCTCTCCTGGTTTCTCAAGCATCTTAGTGGGCAACTACCGAGATGAGGGTCTCTAGTTCCTTAAGTTTTCTATCACTTCATAAATGTCAAACCCTCCTTAAAGGAGGGGCGGGCGGGTGGGTTTGGGTCAACACCCCGCCCGAGTGCATGAGATGACTTATCAAGTTTAGCATAGAAATATTATTTGATAGATGGAATCAAAGAAACACATTGACTAGGTCAGAGTTGACTGAAAAATAGTGTTATGCTTTGTCATCTCCGCCTATGTTTTATAGCCGGTCCCAAGCCCGGAGAAAGGAGGAGGGTTGTGTTAGGCCATCGACAGCCAACGTAAAACTGTGTCGAATCTCTCATGAACATGGATCAACGACAATATTTTGCTAACAATAGGACGTTGCCCGGAAGCAACGCACTGTATGGCTCGAGTACAGTGACAAGTGAGCTAGAGCCGCTGCATGGGCACCCGGATGTAGTGTTAAATGAGCAAGGGTCCACTAATACTAGGTCGTTGCCCGGAAGCAACCCGCTGTATGGCTCGAGTACAGTGTCAAATGAGCTAGAGCCACTGCATCATCGATCGATTGTAGTGTCACAAGAGCATGTTCCTGGAAGGTTGAGGGTAAAGAAGCTAGTTGAGAAGAACAAAATCAGGATTGCTACCTGGAATATTGGAACCATGACAGGAAAATCCATGGAGGTTGTGGACACTATAAAGAGGAGGAAAATTAACATCTTGTGCCTTCAAGAGACTAAATGGGTTGGAGAAAAGGCTAAGAAATTTGACTGTTCAGGCTTCAAGTTCTGGTACACTGGAAAAGTAAGGACAAAGAATGGTGTAGGTATTATGGTGGACAAGGAATGGACACCGAGTGTGGTGGAGGTAAAAAGGATTGGGGATAGGATTCTATGCTTAAGGATGATTATTGGAAGAGATACTATCCACATCATAAGTGCCTATGCACCACAGGTAGGGACAGATGCATATCTTAAAGAAAAGTTTTGGGAAGATTTGGAGGGATTGGTTAGAAGCATACCTTTAGAAGAGAAGATTTTCATCGGGGGGGACCTTAATGGTCATGTTGGGAAAGAAGCAGGACAGTATGAGAGGGTCCATGGCGGCTTTGGTTTTGGGGAGCTTAACGAGGAAGGACAGTCTATATTGGATTTCTCAATGGCTTATAACGTCAGGGTTGTCAATACCTGCTTCAAGAAGCGAGAGGAACATTTAATCACATACAAGAGTGGAGCTTCAAGGTCACAGATTGACTTCTTTCTGGTAAGGAATCCAGATAGAAAAATCTGTAAAAATTGTAAAGTTATTCCTGGAGAACCCGTGGCAACTCAACATAGGGTTTTGGTCCTTGACGTGGTTATTAAGGGTCGGAAACAAAAGCATCGTCAGGTGATGAACCCTAGGATCAAGTGGTGGCAGCTAAAGGGGGAGAATCAACTGACTTTCAAGAGAAGATTGTTGGAGGAAGGATCTTGGGAGGTACGAGAAGATGCTAACACCATGTGGGAAGAGATAGCCAAGAAGGTTAGAAAAGTAGCTAAAGCATTTTTAGGAGAATCAAAAGGTTTTGGACAAAGAGATAAGTAATCGTGGTGGTGGAATGAGGCTGTTCAAGAAAATATCAAATTTAAAAGAGAATGCTTTAAAGCTATCCATCTGTGCAATAACTCGAAAAATTGGGAAACGTATCGGAAGGCTAAAAAAGAGACAAAAAAAGAAGTAAGTGAAGCACGATCTAAAGCATTTGAATAGTTTTACAAGGATTTAGGAACGAAAAAAGGGGAACAAAAGATTTACAAGATTGCGAAGGCTAGAGAGAGGAAATCTAGAGATTTGGATCAAGTAAGATGTATCAAGGATGAAGAAGGAAAAGTTCTGGTTACAGACAGAGATATTAAAAATAGATGGCAGGGTTATTTTCATAAGCTCTTTAATGACGGAACGGAGTCGACTTGTGATATGGAAAATTTAACAACCTTGGAGAGAGAACAAAATTTGGCATATTATCGCAGGATCAAGGTGGATGAGGTCAAGGAAGCTCTTAGAAAAATGGATAATGGTAAAGCTGTTGGTCCCGATGGTATTCCTATTGAAGTTTGGAAGTGTTTAGGAGAGAAGGGTACTATCTGGCTAACTAAGCTCTTTAATGAGATTTTAAGGAGTAAGAAAATGCCTGAAGAATGGAGAAGAAGCACTTTAGTACCTATTTACAAAAATAAAGGAGACATTCAGAACTGCGCAAACTATCGTGGGATAAAGCTTATGAGTCACACTCTAAAATTATGGGAAAGAGTGATTGAACGTAGGTTAAGAATCGAGACGAGTATTTCTGAAAATCAATTTGGATTCATGCCAGGACGGTTTACAATAAAAGCTATATATCTTCTAAGGGGGTTGATGGAAAGGTATCGGAGTGAACAAAGAGAGCTTCATATAGCATTTATTGACTTGGAAAAAGCCTATGATCGAGTACCAAGAGAGGTGCTGTGGAAAGCCTTGGAACAGAAAGGTGTACGGGTTGCGTATATTAGAGCCATAAAGGATATGTACGAGCGGGCTACGACTAGTGTGAGAACGTCTGGCGGGGAAACTAGAGACTTTCCTATTAAAATTGGCCTACATCAGGGATCATCCTTAAGCCCTTATTTGTTTGACTTGGTTTTAGATGTTCTGACGAAACACATCCAAGAAGAAATCCCTAAGTGCATACTTTTTGCAGATGACGTTGTTCTCATAGCAGAGACAAGGGAAGAGATTAATTCTAAACTTGAGTTATGGAGAGCTACTTTGGAATCGAATGGTTTTCGTCTGAGCAGGAGTAAGACCGAATATATGCATTGTAAGTTTAACAAGCGACAAGCTAGGAACGAGCTGGAGGTTAAGCTTGGTGATCAGGTCGTATCACAAGTGTCAAAGTTTAGGTATTTGGGATCAATTATACAAGATGACGGCGAAGTTATTAGAGATGTGGAACATAGGATACAAGCTGGGTGGTTGAAGTGGAGAATGGCATCAGGGGTTATTTGTGATCGGAAAGTACCTGATAAACTCAAAGGAAAGTTTTATTGTACTGCTATAAGACCAGCGATTTTATATGGGAGTGAATGTTGGGCAATGAAAGGACAACAAGAACATAAAATTGGAGTGGCGGAGATGAGGATGTTGCGTTGGATGTGTGGTCATACAAGAAAAGATAGGATCCGTAATGATCATTTACGAGGTAGAGTTGGGGTGGCACCTATTGAGAAAAAAATGGTTGAAAATCGTTTAAGATGGTTTGGGCATATGCAAAGAAGATCGTTGGAAGCGCCAGTTAGGAGAGTTGAGCATATGGTTTGGAGCCCTATGAAAAAATGTCGAGGAAGACCAAAAAAGACACTTAGAGAAATTATTGAACGGGACCTTTTAGTAAATGAGATATCTAAAGAGTTGGTCATTGATAGAGCTCAATGGCGTCGTGCGATCCATGTAGCCGACCCTACTTAGTGGGATAAGGCTTTGTTGTTGTTGTTGTTGTTGTTGTTGTTGTTGTTTGTCATCTCCGTCTTGGAAGATAACTGATGATTTTGTCTCTTTCATGGAGCAAAGTGGGTCATACACTTACACCCAACTTAACTAGTTAACAAGATTTAAAATTGAAGAATGCGAAATTTTCAGATTTGCCAAGGTCTTCTCCTTTGCTTTCTATGGCTGGCAGAGGCAAACTAATCTTCATCTGGTAAATGATCCACGCCAGGGAATATACCGACAACTATTGTCTCCTGAACTTTATTTTTATACAGTGTGGCTGGACAACTTGAACAATCCACATGACTCATCTGTAAAGCTTATGATTTTGATGATTATGGTAACTTAAAGATTCTATACCAGGAGGATTCTCAGAATGTAACAATCTACTCTTCCAAATCAACAAACAAGATTAAGGCCGCTGCCACTCTGCTCAACAACGGCAATTTAGTACTCCGTGAGATGAACTCGGATAGTTCTGTAAAACGGGTTCTCTGGCAAAGTTTTGACCACCCTCAATATACACTCCTTCCAGGAATGAGACTTGGAATCAACAAGGCCTTAAGAAAAACATGGAATCTGACATCATGGATTGGACCAAACACACCTGTTTTGGGTTCCTTCACTCTTGGAATGAACCCCAAAAACACAAAAGAACTGATCATTTGGTGGCACGGGGAAGTTCACTGGACTAGCGGGCCATGGAATGATGGGGGTTTTAGCAATTTAAAGACAGAATTTGGCCGGCAGAACTTCTATTTCTCATACATTTCAAACGAGAACGAAACATATTTCAATTATTCAACATCCTCGCTAGAATCTCCTTTCATTTTTTTGAATTATCTGGGTCATCTAAGTGGCCAAGTCTCCCACTCTTGCAATGGTCAAGACAACCCTGCACTTGTCAGTGGTTGTGTGCCTCCAAAACATCCACCCTGTAGGGACCCAGATACATACGTGTCACTGGTAAACTTCAGATATGGTAATATGTCCCAAGAGGGGTACAAGAGACCAGAAACAGAGAAACTTTCTCTCTATGACTGTGGGGTCATGTGTTTGAATAACTGTTCCTGTGTTGCCTATGCTGCCACAACCAAGGATGGTACTGGCTGCGAAATGTGGAGTAAGGAGACTGAATTTGTGGCATCTTCTCTTGGGAGATCAGTTTACTTCATCCCAGATAATCCCAAGAGAAAATCCAAGGGTAGTATATAGTATCTCTATCATATTAACTTGTTTTTGCTAAATCACTTTCTTTTGCAGTTATGGTCACGAATTGTTCATAATATGATAATCTTCCCCTCATCCTCGTGTGTGTGAGTATTTGAATAGGCATCTGCCCTTTTTGGGTACCATCTTCATTAATTGGTTTTCTCATCAGTGATTGGTCAAAAAAAAAAAAAGAGAAAAGAAAAGAAAGCAATGTATGTGTGTATAAATCTAATCTGTGCTGATTTCTTCATTTGCTTGAGGCTAACTGTGTGAGTATTTATTTAGGCATTTTATACTATCTTGATGTCACCCGTTTTAAAGTTGCTTTGCCTTTGTTAAAAAGAGAGGGGGGGGGGGTGGGAGGGGAAATCAAAACATGAAAGATGGAATCAATGGTAAACTTCCATGCAAAATTAAAGGAAAGTCTTTGAAGAAATAATTTGGTTACTTACACATTTCAGTTTCTTTTCTATTTTTTTTAATCCTATGCAGCTGAAGAAAGACAGAAGCAAAAGAAGCTACTATATGAAATTGGTGGTATATCAGTATCTCCAATTGTAACTAATCAAGGGAAAAAATGCCCTAGAGGTGAAGGAACAAGCCTTGAGATACACATATTTAGCTTTGAAAGCATTGTCATGGCAACTGATGATTTTTCATCAGCAAATAAGTTGGGAGAGGGCGGTTTTGGACCTGTCTACAAGGTAATATTTGTTTCAATTTCATCTTTTAATTTATTTTTTGGATCTTATTTGCTATTTGGTCTCTTAACAGAGCCTATGTGGAATTCAAGGTGGACAAATACGACATTCATTTCCCTTCGAAATGATCCTATAGCTTCTTTTAGTATATCAAAATAGTTCCTTAACTTTCTTTAGATTTTCAAAATGGTCCTTTGACTTTTTTAATATTTCAAGTTTCTTGGTGTTTCAAAATGGCTTGTTAACATTGGTGTTAAAAAATGGTCCCTTAAATGCATATGAAATTCTTAATGTTCTAATAAAGAAAAGCCATAACCAATGAAAATAAATAATAACCAAGAAGGACGTCCTCCTTCCCAGAAAAAAAAAAAAAAAAGAATGAAGCAACAATAAAACCATGCAAAGACATCCAAGAAAGCTTACAAAAGGATTCTTCGGTTTGAAGTAGATGATACAGGCTGTGTTATTTTCTGGTCTATCTTGGATGTAAAAATGTGTCAGAGTCGTAATGCCCTATAACCATGACATGGTATTGTTTCATTGGTTTTAATTTACTTTCATTAGAATAGTAAAAGTATTGTATGCATTTGAGAGACCATTTTTGGAACACAAAACAAAGTTAATAGACCAATTTTAAACACTAAAGAAAGTGAAGAAACTGTTTTGAAACAGTAAGGAAAGCTGAAGAGCCATTTTGAAGGTAGATGGCACCTTAATGACATTATTTGTCCACCTTGGACACCATGTAAGCATTGCTAAGTCTGCCTGCCAAGTGTCTTGACGGATGTCATGGAAAGGGACGAATATGGTATAAATTGGAAGTTAAGGGATCAAAAAACCAATTAAGCCTAAAGAAAATTAAAAGGAAAAAGATATGACAGCTTAAGAGTAAACTGTTGGATATTGCAGTTTAGTTTTGCCAGTTATTGGATATTGGAGTTTATGATTATCTGATGAGACATATAAACTTTTCAGGGAAAATTAGTTGACGAGCAAGAAATAGCAATAAAAAGACTTTCTAGAAGTTCCAAACAAGGTTTAACAGAGTTTGAAAATGAGGTGAAACTTATTGCTATACTCCAGCATACCAACCTGGTAAGGCTTCACGGGTTCTGCATTGAAAGAGAAGAAAGGATATTAGTCTGTGAGTATATGTCCAACAAAAGCTTGGACTTTTACCTTTTTGGTATGCAATTTATTTTTCCTTCTGGTCCATTGTATGCAAATATTAACCTCTAGCGAATTAGCTTAGTTTAGCTCTTGTTTTACTAATTAGGTACATAGGGGATTATTAATTTTGTTTCTTACCAATCTCAATTGCATGGCATAGATTCTAATAATAGAACTTTGCTGAATTGGAGGAAACGATATGATATTGTCCAAGGCATAGCTCAAGAACTTGTTTATCTTCACAGGTACTCAAGATTAAGAATGATCCACCGAGACTTAAAACCAAGCAATATTTTGCTTGATAATGAAATGAATCCGAAAATATCTGATTTTGGCTTGGCTACAAAATTAGAGTTTCAACAATCAGAAAATAACATATCTAGAGTGGTTGGAACATTGTAAGCATCAATTTATATTCATATTCCATGTAATTTCTTTGATACTTCTGGATATATATAGTTGTAACTAAGGCTAAACTTATAAGCTTACTTTCATTTCAGAAGTTACATGCCTCCTGAATATGCTTTAAATGGTGTTGTTTCAACCAAATCTGATGTCTATAGTATCGGAGTGCTTCTACTAGAAAATCATCAATGGCAAAAAAAATGCTAGTTGTTATCATTCTGACTGTGCCCTCAACCTTGCTGGATATGTAAGTGCCAATGTATCCCGGCTTTGAAAGACTTAGCCCATCTGAACAGTTGGTTGTGAACCAATGACTCATATTTTAATATGATGTTTTTTTAATTTTTTTAAAAAAATAATTACAAAATTTGGACCATTAATTGTAAAAACTAACACCTCATATATGAGCCAAGTATCCAAAGCCAAGCAAGGGATTCATTCTCTATGTAAGTTCTATATTTTTCTGTCCATTAAAGAAGAAATAAGTGCCTAATCAATACAGTACATTGGCTTAATTGGTTTTCAGGCATGGAAGTTGTGGAACGACGGTAGAGCCTCAGAACTGATAGAGCCCATGCTGGATGGATCATGTTCTGCCATTAATCAAATTTTGTGGTGCATTCATATTGGTCTCATGTGTGTACAAGACGGAGCTCAAGATCGACCAGCCATGGTGGATGTTGTTTCTTTTCTGTCAAATGAAGCCATTGTGCTAGCTGATCCGAAACAACGAGCTTTCTTCATTATGAATACAGAACTGGCGAATGAGCTCAAGTTACCAAACAAGTTAAGAGCTGGTTATTCTACTAACTATGTGACATTTTCATCAGTGGATTTTGGCAGATAAGATGCTTCGTTTAAGGCTAGTGAAATCAGTGAATGCATGTACAAATGTTGAATATTGTCATGTTGTTCCCAGTGTGAACAATGAGAAGCAACATTGTTTTAGATAAATGTTGAACTTATTTGAGAACAAGATACCTTATGATCTTTAGTATTTATTTACCTTAAATTGCTTATTGCAGATACAACTACCATCATGCTTGCGGATACACCTTAAAAGATATATTATGCGTAAGAATTCAATAGAGACTCATCAAGATTAGGGATGGCAACTAGGTGGGTTGGGTCAGGTTTTTCACTACCCTTCCCCCAATCCGCATGCTGTCCAGTTGCCTCTTTTTTTTTTTGTTTTTTTTTTTGCTCATTCCCAAACCCGCGAAGAATTGCATTAGACATACTTATCCATAAATCTTGTCACATGGTTTTTGGCCCGCACACTTGCACTATACCCGTACTCACCCATAATATTCATCAAATTGTTAACTCCGCACATCAATTATTTTAAAAAAAAAGTCTCATTATATATATATATATATATATATATATATGCCTTTTATGGTAGGAAAGATATTATCTCGTATTCACATATCTTTTTTAGAATTCTCTGAACTTATCTCGTTACCTGGTCAAAGGTTGAATTACTCAATCCAAACGTGGTGGAGCATACTGGGTCAACTAGGTTATGGTTGAAATTATCATCCTTAATCAAAATAGGTGTGTCACTAAACTTAGAATATTAGTTTAATGAATTCTATATTGACTCTTTAAAGATATAAAGAGCGTACTTAAGAATTTTTATATAAATCATCCTCTTGAAGTTTACTTTAAATTGCTCTTTTTTTTTTTATATGTCTGACGAAAACCTTCAATAGAATTTCTAAAATGAGAAAAAATAAAAGAATGAAAATTCATTTTGGTCTAAGGATGAGCCAAGTATATTAGTTGGCTTATTGAAGATTTAATGTATCACTTTTGTATAGGAAGTCTAATTTTTTTTCAAGTTTCATCCTTATAAAAAGTATTAAAACAATATTAACAATATCATATAGGTCAAAACAAGTTCGAACTTTTAATTATTGATGTTATACCAGAAAAAATTTAAATAAACCAGTTGATAATTAAAGGAGTCTTTAAAGGACACAAATTATCAGTTTAATTTCAATGAATTATGAGTTTGCTATAATTTGATCATAATGAATTAAAATTATTTCAGGCACGGCAGTTATGGAATGAAGGACGAGGTATGGAACTAATAGATCTTCAAGCTGTGCACTGACTCACAATGCTTGAAGTTGTTTCTTTTCTCGGAAATGAAATTGCTGTACTTCCGCAACCCAAACGAATTGCATGCTTTATAAATACTATTGTGAAGGAAACCAAATTAGCCTATGATAATTATCACACAAAAAATGTGGACGGTCGGTGTTTTTTGAAAAAGAAATGGTATAAAATTGACTTTTAAAATCAAAAACTAATTTTATCAAAAGTCATTACCAAAATTTAATTCATTAAAAAAATTTTAGAAAAACTTTTAAATTTGATGGATTAAGTTTAGAGAAAATTGACTTCGAAAGTTGAACCACATAGAGAATGTGTTAAGTAGCTTATACGTTTGATTTAGAAAGTGTGTAATTAGTTTATGTTCGCTTTTAATTACCCTTATCAATCACACACAAGAAAGAGAGAAATATATGGGAAAAATACAAAGATATGTGCAAGGAGGTTTTGGCTAGGCAGAGCCTATGACCTACGTACCCAGTATTATAGATCTAAGTCCACGTAGTTCCTATGGAAAATCAGTAATATCTTGATATTTGAAATAAAGAAATATTGTTTGTTTTTTTGAAAATTATTTTAAAAGAAATATTGTTGAATTTTTGGGACAATGATGTTATCAAAGTGGTTCTAAAAAGACTCAATGAAAATTTTTTTTCCAAAATAATATTTTTTTTAAGAAATTATTTCGAAAGAAAGAAATACATTTTGAAAGACTGTTTCACCAGCATTGTTATATAATCGCGTAGTGAGTACTTTGTCTAGGAATGGGGTTCTATGCTCTTCAAGCATAAAGAGCAAAGTACTCTTCATGATCTGAACCGTCGAATGGGCTGCTTCAACGAACCAGATCTTTTTAAACAATATTTATTAATAAATTTTAAAATATTAATATCTTTTAAAATTAAAAAATTACAAAAAATATATATCTTTTAAAATTTATTTAGAAAATATTTTTTATTTTTTATAACTATAAAATAAATAAATATTGTTTGAAAATATCTAGACCGTCAAAGCAACTCATCCAATAGTCCAGATCATGAAGAACACTCTGCCCTTCGTGCTTGAAAAGCAGAAGACCTCATTCCCTTTGTCTAGTTTTCAAAGAATTTTGAACTCATTGCGTTTAGTTTGAAAAAAAAAATTCTCACAAACATTGTTATACACTTATATAATAAATATTCTATCTAAGATACAGGAATATACACTCCAACAAAGTCGGCTTTCTTTCAAATTACTTAAGTTTCAATTTTTTTTTCTATAACATTGATTAACAATTGATAAATAGGATAAGAAAAAATTACTTAAAGATAGGGACTAATGCACTACTAGAGACAATAAAAATATTTTATTATTAATACATATTGTAAGATTAAGATATCTATAAACATAGAAAGAATAACAACAAAAATTATAAAACCAAAATTAAGCATTCAAGGTCCGAATTGGCTGGTGCTTCCTCCCCAAACTCATCCAAATTCTCTAGTTGTCCCATCATTCACATCCTCCGATTTGTGCTCTGCTGTCCTTCGGTTCGTGCTCTGCTTCACGTCATCTCTTGCTCTCCTCTATTTGTCCGCTGGAAAATTTCTCTCGGTTTCTTTGTTCTCTCCAGTCTCTCGTTCAAGTCTCTTTGTTTCTCTCACTCCAGTCTGTGTTTAAGTCTGCATATGTGTGCTCTCAGTCTTCATTTATAATGAGCCGAGATGACCCATCACATGCGGATTCGGTGGAACACATCGGGGGATCATGATCGACTACGGTGGAGAGCTATACATTCCTTGCTTCTAGCTCAAGCACCGGCACGGCTTCGTGACTTCGTGACTCTCGGAGGTCGCGCTTTGGTCTCTGCGTTTTGGTCCCTGCGCTTTAGTCCCTGCGTTCTGGTATGTCCGTTGTGGATTTACATATATATATATATATATATATATACACACACACACCCGCTTTTAGTTGGGGGTCCTCTCCATATGATATGATGATGGGAGTCCTATATTTTTTAGCAACAATTTTTAGTGTTGCTATAAGTTTTAGCAACAAAAAACTTATTGCTAAAAAAATGGGAGAGGCCCCAACCCCTCCCCCCCCCCAAAACATATAGCAAGATCCTCTTCTCTATTTTAACCGTTGTTAAAATGTGTAAAATTGTAGTTAATTATACAACATTTTTTAGCCATAGTTTTAGCTATTATTAAAAATGTAAAACTGTGGCTAATCTAAAGAGCTCTTTGCCCTGCAGAGTAGAAGATCTAAATCCCTTACAGTATGGGAGCCTGTGATCTGAAACTTCTTTCTCCCTTTTTTGTTTTATTTATTATTTTTTCTTAAAAATCCTATTTTCATTGTGGGACAGATTTAGGTATTAGAATAATTACAAGGAAAGACAAATCTTGTAATGATGTATCAATTTCACCCTTGGATAGTAGATAGATCAATTATATTGTTGATATATATGAGAGTTAATTTCTTAAGAGACTATAGTTATCTTAATTTTTGATTTTTAAAAAATTAAGTATTTTAATTTAATTATTGAAAGATTACATTTATTTTAATTTGATCTTTTTCATTACTAAATTACAAGTACTAAATGTCAAATTTTTTCTATTAAAAGTCAATAATTTAATCTATGCAAAAGTATCTTTTGCATCTCTAAACTTTCACCAGGTTTCGATTTCATTTCAAAATTTTTTTTTGTGTCAATTTTGTCTTATATATTTTCAATTAGTTTCAATTATGTTCATGATTCTAACATTATCCAAATCGTTAATAACAATGGGCTCATCCCCAATGGAAAATATGCTAAGAAGTTTTTCAACTATTTAGTCTCAATTTCAGCCAACTCTGATTTTAGAGTATGTCAATAAATTTGTTTGGTTACTCTTTGAGATATCATACTACCACTAAGGGTGAAAGCATAATCACTAGTAGATTTGTTTCATCTAAATCATAGATCCAGTTAGCATCATTGTATTGTTCTAATACAATGAAAAATCTACTTTATAAAATACCATAATTGATGGTAAATCTCTATTACTTTATTAATTTGACTAAAGCACCCCAGTGGTAATTGTGTGTATCCACTCAACTGACATACTATATATGATACGTCAGGTCAGATGAAGTTTATTAGATGCCACAGACTCAACTCTGTTTCTTTAATTTAGTGTTAGAATCATAAGAAGTATTCACTAGTTTGTCATCAAAATAATCAAACTTTTTAAATTGCTTTTGAACATAATGGTCATGTGACAACAAAATACTATTACATTTTCTTATGATTTTAACCTCAAAATCACATTTACTTCACTCATGTCTGTCATACCAAAAATTAAATAAAAGTAGCTATTTGTCATATGTATAACATCTATGCTAATATATAAAAAATAACATGTCATACATATATAGACAAATATCTCACACTTATCATTTATTAATTTGTATACAAACATCAATCAACATTAAAAGGAAAGATCACTAATATCCACATTAAAAGAAAAGGTCACTAATATCTAGGCAATAAATTTATACACAATATTACAATAAACACAATCAATATTTTAGAAGGTTTTTTTTTTTCCTTTTTGGAGTCACGTATTGTAACCTTAGCAAGGTACCCCCATACTTCTAAATATTTTAAATTCTTAAGGGTATGACAACTCAACTCAACTTGTATATACTTTAATTTAGCAGATAATTAATTCATTTTAAAATCTCAAAATTATTATAGGTGAGTGTCCAAACACATAATATATATGCACATATATATTCATCCACCATATAATAATATTATTTAAGAATATAATTACACATAATCATTTAGAAACTTTTTAGTCTTAAATTTGTGGCCAATAACTCAACATTATTGTACGTTTTTGTACAATAAAAATGTTATCAAAACTAGCATCCAGAAATGCTTACTCCAATTTTTCTAAATGACATATCATCATCTTAATGAGATAGTATCGTCAATTTACAAATTGGCCCAAGGTTTTTATATGCCAATATGCACAAATTTTTAGTCACATATCCAGAATAAATTTTTGTTCCAAAGTGATAAGTGTAATTCACAATATTATTTAGAAATAATAATTCTGTCAATATTTTAGGTGAAAACATTTTCAAATTTATAAAATTCTATACTCCGCATTGATGGATGTTTTGCCATTTTCAAGAATTTCACAATTTTCTTTTCATTTAAAATATAATATTCTTATAAAACCTTTTAAGATATCACATGTAAAATTATAACTTAAATATGTGAAGTTATTCAAGGCTCACAATTTATATATATATATATATATATATATATATATATATACTCTAAAATATTTCACTATACACACACACACATATATATACACACACATATATGTAACTGACATATATATACTAATATACACACTGGTATACATACATATATATATTAGATTTAATTACTGCACGCATATATATCATATTCAACTCAAATTATGTTATCCAAAGATTTCAAACACATAGTATTAGGTTCATATCCCTGTGTCTAACCTAAACTATATAATCAATTGAATAATCCAATACAACACGATCATAGTACATATAGAACCAATGATCAGATAACTAAAGTATTGTATACAAAAGTTACTATGTAGAGAAACTATATATAATCACTATTTTCATATGAAAAAGAAAATGAAATGATCACAAAGTTCCAAATTCCTCATATATAACTGTAGATTTATAACAAAGAGAATCATTTGTGTCGGCTCAAACCAAATAACAAGTGAAAAAACTTATTCTCAGACTTTGAACATATAATTTGAACCAAATTGAAGAACCAATTATAAAATTTTGATCATGTCAGAATCTTACTCCACATCAGACCCAGACCAAAATAAATTAAAAAACCTCAATCTAATTTCATTAAAGATTTCTTATTTAGACTCTTAATATGAAATAAGCAAACAAAAATGTGGAAGACCATTTTTAATTCATAAGGGATGTATTTTAAAATACCTCTATAGTGACAGGTCCCACTTTGGAGTTGAAGAGACCACATAATCATATTTTATCATTGTCGTCATCATCATCATCAGAGTACCAGCTCTCGAAGGTGTGCGCCTTTTGCTCTTTGAATCAAAGCTTCACCCTCGGTCTCGATGTGTCTCTCTCCGTCTCTATTCGTCTCATTCCCATCTTTCTACTTTCATCCTCGCTCAGTCTTTTCGTTTTCTGGTTCCCATAGTCGTTGTTAGATCACGCCGTATATTGTGCTGAAAACCATACTAAGCTGGTGGCTGGAGTTCACGACATCTCCTTGGATTTTGCTTGCTTCGTCGCGAAAAAGTTCTGTTTCTCTATTAAAGCCATTCTGCCTCCTCTGCCTTTGATTCTCTCTCTCTCTTTGAATCTCTTATAATCAATGTTTAATCATTTCTTAATTTTTCTAGGTTGCATTGCAGTAATCTTTCTTTAAAGATTGTTGGAAAAATTGAGAAAATTGTCAGTAAAATTTAGTTCAAGTCGTGCTTTGGTTGACACTTTTCTTAAGAAAGGATCCGTGACTCTTTTCCCAAAATAAAATAGGCCCCTTTGAGATAAAACCTTGGTCACAGAAAAAAAGTTGTGTAATCACATATAAAAAAGGTTAGGTTATGGTTTAAAAACTAGAAGAAAGAGATGGAAAATAAATATCTCAAAAAAGAAATAATTAATTTATAATTAAATATGAAAGGATAATTATAACAAATCTAATCATTAGATAGTGGATAATGTTAGTTACATAAATAATATTATATTTAAATTTAAAATAAAACAAATAATTATATATAACTAACGTAATCTCATTATGTTTAGATAAGCACGAAAACAATTACATTATTTTTTTAAAATTATTTCACAATAATTTAAAATATTCTTTTTGAAATAATCTATTTTTTACAACCAAAAGTATATGAGGGATTATTATTTTTGTTTTTAACTAATATCGATCAATCACATGGTATAAATTCTAATAAGGTTGTTAAGCTTTCGAATTAACTCTTAAACTGGTTCAAATTTACTAATTTAAGTCTCCAAATTGAATAAACTCAGTTTTAGAATAAATTATTGTTTTATTTTTTCTCATATAACTAATGAAAACCTTAAATAGCAATTTCTAAAATGAGAAAGGGAAAAAAAGGACTGATACTTCATTTTGGTCTAAGGATAAGGCTGGTATAATAGCTGGCTCGTCGAAAGATTTAATGTGTATAAAAACTCATTTTGGTCTAAGGATAAGGCTGAGATATTGTCATTTTAAAACATTTAGATGGATGAAACAAGCAATATTAGGGTCTGTTTGGTTTGTGAAAACATTTCCTGTTTTCATTTTCAATCTTCATTTCTTGAAATACATTTCCTGAAACACTGAAAACATCTTTTTGGTGTTTTCAGATTTAGGCTTATTTTAAGAAATATTTTCAAGAAAACGTTTTCAGTTAACTCAACCAAACGTATTTTCAAATCTATTTTCTGTTTTCAGTGAAAATGAAAACATGAAATGCCCAAACCAAACAGGTCCTAATATTGCTTGTTTCATCCATCTAAATGTTTTAAAATGACAATATCTCATAGGGTAAAATCAATTCAAACATTAAGTATTGATGTTACACAAAATGGAAACAAAATTTCAAATAAACCAACTGATACTGAAGGGGTCTTTAAAGGACAAAATGGGTGAGTTTAGTTTTGATGAATTATGAGTTTGCTATAATTTTCTCATAATTATTGAAATCTTTTCAAGGATGGCAGTTATGGAATGAAGGAAGAGGCTTGGAAATAGATGTTGCAGTATTGGATGAAAGCATGCAAGCTCAATGAAATATTGAGAGACTAAAACCTCATTTTAATCTTTTACATATGTTTATATTTTTAATTTAACCCCTCATAAATTTTTATTTTCAATTTGGTTCCTCACCGTTTCTAATATTTTCAATTGAGATGTATTTATATAGATTTGTTGCCACAATGCTTCAATTTGTTTCTTTTCTGCCATCAAATTCTTCTTCATCCCAAATTAGCCCATCATAATTACAAGGAAAGAACAATAGATAGTCTTTCAATGATATTATATCAATTTCACCACTTGATGGTGGGTGATTAATTAGAAATAATTAGTGTTGATGTGTAATTGTTTAATTTGATAAAATTGTTTGGTTCGAACTGGGGCAAAGCAAAGAGATGTAAAACTCTTACTTTACACTCATTTTTTTTCCATTCATAAGATTTAAATTGGAAATATATTTAAAGGGAATAAGTATTGAATCACGTCACCTTTATCTTAAATAAAAGGCTGAGAAAAATATTAATACCGAACCACTTTTTTGGCCCCAAAAAGAAAATTTGAACCACTTGATCACTAACTTGTTGATTAATCTGAGAATATTTAATAAACCAAAGTTAAAGGAGAGTTAAAAGTCAAAATCTAGCTATCCAAAAGAAAAGAAAAAAGATGAGGCAAGGAAGATACCGAAATTTTTAAAAGCTGAAGAAAGGAGTCATTGTTCAAACAAAAATTGACCAATAAATTTTTAGTAGCTACCCCCGCTGGTGTAGCTTCCATTTAAAAAAATCCATAAATGAAAAGCAAATCACAACATATCTCTAACTTAGAATACTAGGGTTTAATTTGGTGTGTATATAATTCTTATATATTTAAAAATATTTAAATTGGCATTATTTTGTAATTTCTTTAGGCAAGTTCCAATTAAAAATGTAGAGAGCTGATTATTATGATTACATAAATATTGCATACTGTCCTTTCCAATTGCTAATTAAATAATATGATTTTTAAGTTCATTAATGTGAGAATTAATAGGACCAACGCTAAAGCAGACTTAAGAATCAAACTTTATCCAAAAGAAAAGAAAATTAAAGAAAGGAATCATTGTTCAAATCCTATAAATTGAGTTGCAAGTGAGAAAGAAAATTTTAACTACACATAATGCATCAAGCCAAATCATGAATGGCAGTCACCTCGAAGAGGTAAGCACTAAGATCTATTTGACTGTATTCACAATGGATACACACATGTTCACTGTGAATTCACGCACACACATATATATGTATAATGAAATTTAGGGTAATTTACGCTAATTTTTTAAAGTTTGGAAAAATTATGTTTGTTTTTTTTTTTTAAATATTATACTTGACTTCTTTCTAATTTAATTTTTTTCTTGTTGAACTTATACTTTTTGCATCGTATGTGTTTTTTATTTATTTTTTTAAGTAACAATATTGACTTAACAGTTTTCATTGTCATATTAAATAAAGCTTATTTTCATATTAAAACTTTGTATCAGTTTAAAAATCAAATCACGATTTAATATGATATAGAATGTAAACGAATTCGGCAAAAAAAATGAAATGAAGGAAGATTTTCTAGATATGAATTAAAATATCATATAAGTTGATTACAATATTTGAACAAAAAGAGTATCATGTAATTTAGTATAATTTTAGAAAAGACTAATGTAATTTACCTTGAAATTTAAAATATTTTTTAACTTTTGACATTTTTATTGTGTGCTTTTGGAGGAATGCAAGAGCTTAGCACTGTTTGAAAGATAAATTAGAGGCATACATTATGGATCAAGTGGTGGAATAATATGGGATATTGTGAAGTTTTTGTGTGGTCGGCCCAACGAAGAAGTCGCTTATATTAATGATTTAGAGGAGAATCTGAAGTCATTTGAAAGCATCACATAAACTTCCAACATGCTTGGCCTATCTGATGCTTGGTCCTGTACACATAATAGACCCACTTGAATGCATCTCAGTACTTTAGCAGTATCACAAGATTCAAGCAATGAAGAGTCTATAATCTCTACACCTCTATTTTCATTCCACAGCTTCCATGCTTGTATTAAACATGTCAAAATCCATTAACAACGTGAGCAAGATGAATGAATTACACCAGATATTATGTTACTTACACATCCTATAAGGTTGAACGGGCAGTCAAAATGATAGAGAATTGTTCCTCTTTCCACTGGCAATCTCAAGCACTAAGACTCCAAAGCTAAACACATCAGTCTTTGGAAAAAGATCTCGCCATTAATAATGAAGCTTCAAATTTAGGAATGAATCCATTTAAGCAAATCAAGCAACTAATATTATCGATCAAATCAAGTATACATCAAGTCAAATTTGTTTGAATTAAAATGCAATCAAACAGAGATCATACTAATATATTTGAGTTGTGCGCTTGATTTATCTTTTGTTACTGTGAGAGTTCTTCATTGTTTTATTATTATTCAATATCTAATATTCTTTAGGAAACCAAATACTTAAGGATACTCTACACCTCAAAATGCTTTTATCTAATATTCAATTTCATCCCTTTTCTTCCTTCATTTTTCTTTTACTAATAATGAGTTGATCATTGAGTAATATAAAACTGCCTAGAACCATGTGGTTATGTTAATTTTAATAATTCTTAATCCTATTTGTAAGAATTTCATGTAAATTTCCATGTTGAGTAATTAAGAATATAGATTTTTTTTTTGGCGACTTACTTTGTTATGAATTTTACTCAAGTCTTATTTGGTTTTCTATGTTATTATTTATGATATAATTATATATACTAAATAGCTAGATTTGATAAGAGACAAACTCTTACGATTATATATGTTACGAATCCACACCCCTTTCCTCAAGTTTACTTGGACTCCAAGCTTCTAAAACATCACCACAAAAGTTAGGAGATGAGACCATATGCGGTTGCTTAGTTTGAAGCAAGTCATTAATATTAATATTCTATTGAAAAAAGGACATGCATGAGCTTCAAATCAAAAAATTGAAAAAAAAAGAAAAAAAAAAAAGAAGCATACGAATAACATTCTAAAGAATCTAACTTTCACATTCGCTCATCAAGAGACTGGGAAATGTCGAATGAATTTAGAATGTCCAGCATCAAGGCAGGATCACCCACAAGTCTATTATTGAAGTTGCTAGAGAAGTGAAAGTTCCAAGACCAATGGTCATCTTGAGAATGAATAAAATTAGAGACATGAGCATTATGTAAGTAATATAATCGAAAATGACAACAGAAACGATCCTTGAAAGAGATATTACCCATCCAAGATTCCTCCAAAAAACGCAGATGAGAGCCATCTCTAACACAAAGAAAGCATTGGAGTGAAAGAATGATATATTTGAAAGACGGACTACCAAGGGCTTGCATAATTACCTACAATCCCCGGATTAGGATCCCAACCATTCAACATAAAGCCATATTTACTCTTAATCGCTGATTTTATAGCAGCCTGGCCATACTAACTATAAGAAACACAAAAAATAGTCCCAACAGTCCTAGAAATAAATTGAAATAGATATACAATAGTACGTCAATCTAATCTAAGGTATCAAGTTGTTATTTTTAAATAAAAATAGGTTAATATTTAACAGGACCAAACAAATATGGGAATCATTAAGCATATTAAGGTTGGGTTATGATCATCCCATCTACAAGTACAATTTTGACTGGTGCATTTATCTGGCATCCATTACAGAAATTGTAACCCTATTGGTTGAACAAGGTTGTGAATCATTTAATTCATCTGAGACATTTACATAGGAAAATGCAGGCTGTTTAGGAGTAGGAAGCAGGATGGTTTCATTTGAAAGCATTGAAATAACATCCAACATGCTTGGCCTATCTGTTGCTCGGTCCTGTACACATAATAGACCCACTTGCATGCATCTCAGTACTTGAGCATTAACACAAGATTCAAGCAATGAAGAGTCTATGATCTCTACACCTCTATTTTCATTCCACAGCTTCCATGCCTGTATTAAGCATATCAAAATCAATTAACAAAGTTGACAAAATGAAACAATTACTAAAGCTATGATGTTGTAGACAACCTGAGTTGAGTTACTTACAAATCCTATGAGATTGATTGGGTAGTCATAATGATAGCGAGAGTTGTTTTTCTTTCCACTGACAATCTCAAGTACTAAGACTCCAAAGCTAAACACATCAGTCTTCAGTGAGACAACACCACTCATGGCATACTCCGGAGACATGTAACCACTGAAGTTATCAATGAATAAACTTATATTTTGAAAGGAAAAAAGGAGAAAAAAAAAAGAACTGAATTGTGCTTCTCTCTACACTTACTATGTTCCGACAATTCTTTTGGTATTCTCTTCCATTCCTTTCAACTCAAATATTCTTGCCATACCAAAATCACTAATTTTTGGGTTCATATCATAATCAAGTAATATGTTGCTAGCTTTCAAATCTCGATGAATTACTTTTAATCTTGAAAAATGATGGAGATAAACCAATCCATGAGCAATCCCTTGAACGATGTTGAACCTTCTTTCCCAGATTATTGTATTTCTTTTGTCAGAATCTGATTTAGCAAAGCATGAGTCAACAAGCTAGCTATAAAAGATAAGGAAAATAAGGGATTACAAGGAAGAGTTCTGAGACTATCTGGATTACGAAAGATAACATACCAAAGAGATAATAATCTAAACTTTTGTTGGGCATATACTCATAGATTAAGATCCTCTCTTCATTTTGAATGCAGAACCCCAAAAGCCTTACTAGATTTGTGTGCTGAAGTTTTGCTATAAGTTTAGCTTCATTTTTGAACTCCACCAGCCCTTGCCCCGATTTACTGGAAAGTCTTTTTATTGCTATTTCCTGTCCATTAGGCAATTTCCCCTGAAATCATATGCTGGTTAACTTTGCAAAGTCATGCTTTCCTAACTTCAAGTTTGCATATACTTAATTTATGTCCTTAAAAGAGTTTACCTTATAAACAGGTCCATAGCCACCCTCTCCTAACTTGTTTGCAACAGAAAAATTGTCTGAGGCAGTAACAATGCTCTCAAAGCTGAATATCTGCATTTCATGGTTTGTTTTGCCATCTTTGCTGTTTCCTTTTGCTTTGCGATATAAAGCAGGAGCTAATGTGCCGCCTCCAATTTCCCATATAAGCTTCTTTTGCTTCCTCTTTCTGTCAACTAAATCCAGGGAACACGAAAAGGAAATAAACATAACAATTGACAAATCTTCAACGAATTTGTCAGTGAGTATCTAGCAAACATACCTTCTGTTTTATATTTTCTGCACATTAAGCAACATAAGTAGCACAACGTTGGCACAACAATAACTCCTACCACAACGAGCCATATCCACCACCTGCCTTCTGCATTCACCAAAATAATCTTTAAATACGGTACAAGCTCCTAAAGTCAGCAGTTAAAATTAAAAAAATAAAATACGGAGCATACTGTTTTCATTCCTAGCATCATCACGAACCCTCCTGGAATCTAGAATCACGAGAGAATGAACAAGTTTATGATTAATCAATGATAAAGTATAGTATAATGCATATTAGAAAGATATAGTGTCATTAATTTGCCACAGCACAAAGAGCTTGATTGAATTAAAAGTGTATGGTACTGGTCCTGCTATTAAGTTGAGAACTTAATGTAACTACTAATATTACTATGGTCTATTGACTCCTCAGGTACATTTACCAGGAGGGGGCACAGGCACTGTTGCAAGAGTAGTGAAGATGGTTTGACTTCTATAACCAGCATATGCACAAACTGTGAGATTGTGGGCACCTGAGGATGTAGTGTTGCCAATGGACATGTTTCCTGAACTGTTGCATTGCATAGATGGGCAAGTAGACCAGTTGGTTGGTTTAAGCTCGGATGGCTCACACTGTAATCTAGCCACAGAACCAAGCACAAAAGTGAACATTACAAAGGGGAAACGAAGCATATTAGACAGTAATAACAATTAAAGGTACTCACATCCAGTTATTGACGGCATCACACTTGCACCTCACACAGCCATTTGCAGTGTAGACGTAAGTCCCATTTGGAACAAGCAAAGGGTAGTCCAAGGAGTCGTTTCTCACCATCGAGGAACAAGCTGCCATTGCAGCAGAATTCAATTTTATTTAGATTCCAGAACAGGGTCTCATGTACATAATGTAACAATGAAGCCAGGGTCAATGGGGAGAAGCTTAGCAGCGCAGAGTAAAGCAATCTCACACGTAAGCAAGATAAGAGATCAGTCTAAATTAACTTTGTCTTAACCTTGTCGGAGAGGTGCCTCGAGTTTTATTGAAGGTTGAAAGACAAGCACAGTCAAGAGTTAAAGGCCTTATATGCTATCTGAGCTTCAGCAAGGAGAGTAATGACTAATGATTGAGAAATGATGCTGCCAGAGTAACAATATGCTATAAGGTATTTGTCGATGGTGAAGTTAAGATGATCCATTTATTGTGGAAGATGATAGACAAGCTTTCAATGAAGGAAACGACGTGCCTCTGAGAAGACCTAGCCTTGCATGAAATGGATGTGAACATGCTAATCATAGAAGAGGTAGGGTAAGTTAAACATTGCAGGTTGCAAACGAGGAAAGGCTAAGTTATTAAAGGTGCCATTATAGAACAAGCGAGGATCAAAAGGAGAACATTCTGTTAAAAAGGTGGGATGTTAATGGGGGTTGTGAGAGTCGAATGAACGTAATAGGCATGACTTAGTCAAAGAGTCTGACAAAGGGAGCTTAAATGAGTTCAGATAACACAAATAACTTTAACAAATAAGAATATCTGAAAAACATGAAACCAAAAATTATTTTACTCACTCAGAGTGACTATGCTCAAAGACCATTAAAATATTTACTTGGTAAAATATTTTGACGGTGCTTGTACTTTGAAGTTTGAAATATGTTTATTTAAAGAGTTTTTAAAAAGAGATTTTAAATATTATAATCCATCATGTGGAGAAGCTAAAGCAAATGTTTTCGCAAATAATAAAAGAGTTTTATATAATTATATCCTTAAAGCATAGACGAATAAGTCAGCAACAACCTAAAATTTGTAGTACTTTTTTCCTTAAATTGTAAATTCATTTAATCTAATTCTATTTGCTTTGTTTTTCATATTGAAACTTTCAATAGCTTTAACTATCTTAACTGTGGCATGTATTAAATTTCAAGACAACTTATATAAAATTCTTTATATATTTGTTATAAAATTCCCTATTCAAAATAGCACATATGTCTAAGTTTATTAAAAAATCAATCAAATTACTTTTTAAAAATCATACACTTATTATGTTTTGGTTGAAGAATCTTATACTTGTCACATTTTAATTAGAGATATAAACAAATGCAGTTACGTTTTTTTTCCATTAAATTTTAACATGGTTACCTTATTCAAACTTAGCCCCACCTAGTGGAATAAAGCTTTGTTTTTGTTGTTGTTGTTGTTGTCTTATTCAAACTTATACCAATATTCTTTTTTATAATTGCTTTATCAATGTCACGAACAACGTTAATTACAATTTGTTTAATGGAGCAATATTTTAAATGTCTTTTTACATAAACTTGTTCACCATAATTCACTACTATATCAGTTTTGTAAGACAACACTCTCATAAATACTACTATCCTAATATATACTTTCAATTTGCTAAGCTAAAAGAGTACAAAAGTTCCAACTATGCATGGTCAATATCTCATTGTCGGCAATCAGATGTATTTCAAGACTTGTGCATAGTCATTAATGGAAAATTTTCATGTATCTTAAAGCTAATTCAACAACTGATAGCTGTAAAATTTGAGCTCTCTATATAGCAAAACCCTTTGTAAAACTTTTAAGAAATAGATCACATTGTAATGATCCATTCATCTTTCTGTCTTCAAAGTTTGCTGGGATTCAGAGTCCTATCCTACGAACTTAACTAGTAAATTGAAGGAAGAAAAAAAAAAAAAGAAGAAGAGAAGGGACAAAGAACGGAAACCTGGAAGGGGAATATCGATAGGCTGAGTGGTGGGAAGTCGCGTGGGATCATCAACCCCATTGACAGACAAGATGGAATCAGGGGTGGTGCCATACTCCTGAGTTATCTGGTCCAAGGTGGTCCCGTATTCCAGCACCATCCCATAGTGAACCACGCTCTTCCCTTCCACTGACCCGCACCCGCACGGCAGCGGAATCTTCACCTCCTTTCCTATAATCATGTTCTCTGGCTTCAACTCAGGATTAACGTTTTCGATTTGCTGGTAATCCACCAAACCGGAGAACACATACAATCCTACTAAGTACAGCGTATCGTTTGCGCGTAGTTTGTATGTGAGCGGGTTTTTGGTCCGACTCGAAAAGGGTCTGGATTCACCAGAATATTCAGAGTAGCACTCGCAGTCCAAAGGGATCCGGATTATCTGCCTCGGCTTCACCTCATCGTCCGGTAGGGTGGACTCAGAGAGGCCATTCGCCCCCAGGATATCACTCAGCCGACTCACGTTGTACAGAGTTTGGACGGCGCCATAAGTGGTGAGTTTTGTGGCTTTGTAAGCAACCAGGGATCGACACGTTGTTTCGGTTGAGTTACAGTCGAACTGTGCTGCTACTGTATCTGCGAGAAGTAGAAGCAGAACCACACTAACAAAACCCATTATCTCCAAGTCAGAAAGAAGGGTTACTAACAGTGTTCAAATTCATACATCTTCAAATTTTATGAAAATCAACAGACGCCATCCAACTTTTCCAGTGTAACAATGTAAAATGACCGTGTTCAAGTTCAATCATCTTCAAATTTTATGAAAATCAGCACATCTCATTCGACTTTTCCAGCGTAACAGTGTAGAACGAGGACTAATTGACTGTAGACTTTTCCAGTGAAAGGAAGGCCCTGTTTTGACTTGGACAAAAAATTGGAATGTGAATGAGCCACCCACCGAACATTCAACATCTGACTGTCACCTACATGCCACATGTGACGTTGGAGTTGTGCAATCCATTAAACCCAAAGCATACCGTTTCACTTTAAGTGAAGTGAAACGGCGTGTTTTGGATATTAGAATTTTTTTATTAAATCTGCGTATTTGATCTAAACTGTCCAGTTCCATCTCCATTGCCTTGTCCATCACTTAACACGTGACACCGTTTCTTCTGTAATTCCCCCATAGATGCTGGACGTGAATCACCGAAATGGCATGAATATTTCTGCCACAACAATGCTCGCCGCTCCATGCATATCTTCTTCCTTGATTCTCCTTCAACCCATATCTCTTCCATGATTCTAATTCTTCTGTTACTACTGGATTCAAGAAGTCCCTTCTCTTCGTCTTCTTCTTCTGTGACCAGCTCTGCCAGTGTTCTTCATCTGCCATCGCTAGGTGCTTACTCCGTCCACTGGTCTCCGAAGCCCACTGGTTCTTCCTTGTTCAGTTCTTCCTCCGTCGCTGCTGCCGCAAAGTCTCTGAAACCACTAGTTTGTTTTATCTATTTTAGTTTATTTTATTTATTTTACTGGATTATTTTTAATTTATTTTATTTTATTTTACTGGTTTATCTTTTTTAAGTTTCCACTGCACTGCAATTTTTTTTTTCTTTATTCTATTTATTTTAGTTTATCTTTTTAATTTAATTTAATTTATTTTACTGGTTTATCTTTTTATTTGTTTTAGTTTGTGTTTTATTTTACTGATTTGAATTTAAAATTTAGTTATTATTGGTTTATCTTTTTATTTGTTTTATTTTGTTTTTTATTTTATTGATTTGAATTTAAAATTTAAAATTTAGTTATTTTGTTTTTTGTTGTAAATTATATTTGTGTGATTAAAACTAAGAATAAATAGATACAGGTTATGGATACAAATTTGAAACCAAAAGTTGGAATGGAATTTGAAAATTATGACGCGGCGTGAAATTTTTGGGTGGCATACAGTGAAATGACTGAGTTTGGGGTGAGAAAAGGATATTCCAATAGAAATAAAGATGGGATTAAAATATGAATTAGATTTCATTGCAACAAAGAGGGATTTTTACAGCCAGACAAAAAGAGATGTCAAGACTAAAAATTCTCAACTTGAAACTAGAACTAGTTGTACGGTAAAACTTTGCATGAAGTATCTCAAGTAGTTGGATTCAAGAAGAGAGATGGTCTAAAAACTAGAAGACATATAATGAGTTGTCTTGAGGTTCAACAAAAGAAGAAGAAGAAAGGAATTGTAGCTGTAAGCCAACCGAAGAGGAAGAAGAAAGATGTAGTAAGTAAAATAAGTAAATAATTTTTTATTTAAAATATCACTTGGTATAATATTTTATCATATGACCTATGACATTGATAAATCTTGTAGCATAATCAAGCACAAGCGGACGTTGGAATATTATTTTCAGCACCTCCAGCACCCAATGGTCACTCCCAAGTAAACATTGGAGGATTAAGTTTCATCAGATTACTAATGGTTAGCATTTAAAAGTTTATATGTATATCTTTTCAAATAATTTTTAAACATATTCAGTTGTAATTTGTATGCATCTTTTTCTGAATATAGGCACAATCACCTTTAGATGAATCTATGAACTCGCTTGACGTGTTAGATTTTAGTGGAGATCTTGCAAATGTGAACCAAGATAATTGAACCTTATGTTACAGGCACAAGCACCAAATGTTCAGTTGTAATTTGTATGAACCTTCTGTTAAACATGGTAGAGATTTACTAGTGAGCAAGTTAGTTTTTCCATGATTTTATGTTATATTTTAATGACAGTGCCACAACATGAATGATTTACTACAATTTTTTTTATTTTATATGTCTGTTGCAATGCCAAATAAATGAATGTTATTGTGTTCAAATGGTTGTAGATCTTTTTTATTATCACACAAGTTAGTTTTTTTAATAAAAGAAGATAAATTTTGAAAGATTAGTTTTTTAATAAAAGAAGATAAATTTTAAAAGAGGTTATCTGCTCAAATTACATAAAATAGATCTTCTTATTTTTTTTAAATTTTTAAATAATTAAGTATTACACAAGTTATTTTTTGAATAAATATATAAATTATTTGTTTGAATAACCTAGTGTGTCCTTTTTTTCTGAATAAATAAATTAATTAGCTTTTTAAAAATAGATCTTTTTATTTTTTAAATTTACAATTAATTAAGTATTACACAATAAGGCCTCTGGTGTTAAAAATGAATCAACATGAATTGCCTTGGAGGTAAATAGAATGACTAGAGGAGGGAGGCACTATAGAGCTAAAAAAGAGGCTACTTTGGCGTTTAATTCCAAAGGACTGCACGAACAGTGACGCAGAAGAAGGGGTGCCACGTGTCAAGTGATGGATGGCGTAATGGAGATGGAATTGGATGGTCCAGATCGAATACACGGATTAAAAAAAATTTTGATACCCAAATTAAGTGAAACAGTGCGTTTTGGGTTTAAAGGACTGCCCAGCTCTAGTGCTACGTGGCTTGCAGGTGACGGTCAGATGTTGGATGATCGGACGGCACACACGCCAACTACAGAGTATAGTTGGAGCACACACTACAAAGGCGTCGTGCTCCACATTCTAGCTGTGAACCACCTCCCTGAGTCCAACCTTTGTGTATCATTCGGCATTACGACACCATATTGAAAAATCTTAACGGCTCACAGTATTCCACAGTTTAGAGGTTCCCTTTGTTGCTCTCTCTCTCTTTGAGCTTCTCGCAATATTCTAAAAATTAGACCGATTATTTATTTATTTTTTTAGTAAAGAATGAAATATATTAAAATTTGGAAGAACAGAGTTTCCTAGTTACATAAAAAAACTGCTCAAGGAATAGCTATGCCCAAGCAGAAAATAGAACGCAAAATAAAACCTGGAAAATAGCAAATAAAGAAAAGAGCAACATAGTCTGAGAGACTGAAAACAAAAAGTGGACCACAAGAAACACAAGTCTGATAAAAGCACCATAATCAGTGATGCAGCTACGAGGAATATGGTTCAAAAGAAGGCTGGACAGCAGAAAGCAATGTTGAAGACAACACGACTTAACAGTTAGAAAGATCCTTGTAGAAGAAAGTAGCGATATGTTGAGGTGGATCATTGTAGCAGGAGTAAGGTAACCTTTGTTTCTTGGCTTCTTTTGCGAGAGAGTCAGCATAGGCATTATGCAATCTATCAATCTTTCAAACTCTGAAGTCTATAAACTTAAGAGAGCAGGTACCTGCAATTAGATACAATAGGTTCCAAAGGATGGTAAGTAGAGCAATGGGAAATTAAAAAAGAAACCACTTGACTAGAGTCACATTCAATCACAATTTTTTGATTCGAGTCTAATAGGAATAGTCATCTCCAACCCAAGAAAGACAGCCAATAATTCAGCAAGAAGAATACTGCCATTGCCTATGAATTTAATGTAACCTTTAAACCAAGAATGCCTAATAGTCCAGCTTCAGAGATAATGTCGAGGGCATATTTACTTTGACAAAAGAAAATACTTGTGGAACTACGTGCTACCTCTATGCCCAGAAAATATTTTAGAGTGCCAAGATCTTTCATGTGAAAACAAGTACTCAAATAGTGTTTGAAAGCTTGTATCACAGAACTATTATTACCTGCTATAATAAGATCATCCACATAGATCAAGATGTTGAGTTTTATGTGGCCATGATGTGAAGAGAGAGTAATCAGAGTAAGATTGTTTGAAACCATATCGCTTCAAGGCACCAACAAGCTTAGCAAACCAACATTGAGGCTCTTGCTTTAAGAAATATAGTGACTTGCGAAGGCAACAAACTTGGCCAAAAGTAGGCGAGTGAAAGCCAGGAAGCAGCGTCATATACACTTCGTCCTCAAGATCACCATGTAAAAAGGCATTGTGCACATTCATTTGGTGTAACTACCATTGTTTAGTGGCTGCAACGGCTAGAAACGTTCGAACGGTTACAATTTTGGTGCAGCCAGAAAAGTTCAAACGGTTACCATTTTGGCTACAAGTATGAAGGTTTCATTGTAGTCAAGGCCTTCTATCCGATGGTTCCCCAAAATCACGAGTCTTGCTTTGAACCGCTCAATCGATCCATTAGAGTTATACTTAATTTTATAAACCTATTTGCAACCAATAGCCTTCTTGCCTGGTAGGAGTGCTTCAATGGTCCAAGTACCATTATTTTCTAAGGCTTAGATCTCTTGGTATATGGCATGTCTCCACCATTCATCTTTCACAGCTCAGCAAAACTGCGAGGTTCTGTGCCCGTAGTGATAACTGCTAAGAAATGTCTGTATTCCATAAAAAAAATTATCACAGTTTACATAATGAGCTATAAGATATGGCATACCTTAGGCAGGTGATAGGTGAGAAGAACTTGGAGAAGGGCTCAACTTACAAATAGTTTTTGTCATAAAATCACGAAGTAGAGTGGATGGAATTTTAGTGAAATGTCCACAACCCAAAGGTGAAGTAGGTGTGGTATGATTTGAACCCCCTATCATTAATATTTGCATGATTGCTGTCACTCACAGCGTCGGGATCAATGGCATGATTACCTATTATTGCAAACTCAATTGCCACATAGAAGTGGCACCCTTAGTGCCATCTAATTGGTCAATAGTGACAACACTTGCAAGCTGTGGTTCAACATTCATGACACCGCTATTGTCAACATCACTCCAGTCCTTCATATCACTTGGTTCAAGAGCGTGTGGCATAGAAACCTCGAAGCCTAATGCAATATCGTGATAAGGAAACTCATCCTCATAAAACACAACATCGTGTGATACCAGGAACATCCCGGACTCCAAATCATAAACACGCCAACATTTTTTGCCATAGGGATAATCCAATAAAAACACATTTTCTATTACGAGTAGCAAACTTGTCCCCTTTGTGATTCTGATTATGCACATAACAAAGACACCTAAACACGCGTAGATGTCGAAACAAGGGTAGGCTCCCACGTAAAATTTCATATGGTGTTTTTCCATGTAAAATAAATGATGGAGTGCTGTTGATTAAATATCCTGCAGTCAAGATGCATTCCCCCCAAAATTCAATAGGAAGCCTGGAACCGTAAGACACATGCCACATTAAGTGTACACCTATTCTTGCGTTCATACACGTCCATTTTGTTGAGGAGTCCCAGTACATGATGTTTCACGCACAATACCATGCTCACGAAAATAATGACCCAAGCATGTAAATTTTGTCTCGTTATCACTACGAATTGTCGTTCAACCATAGCAAAGAAATTGCACAAAGTTATTAAAACTTCACTTTTATCAACCAACAAATAAAGCCACACTGCTCTCCAATAATCATCAACAATAGTTAAAAAATATTTGGCACCGAAATGAGTTGGAGTTCGATAAGGTCCCCACAAACTACAATGAATTAACTAAAATATTTCCACTATTTTATTATCACTAGCAGGAAAACTTTCTCTTGTTTGTTTTGCTCTAAGACAAACGTCGCAATATCGAGTGCACATGCTACTATTTCTACTAGAACCCATAGTTAGAAAAAGCTCTACAAACTTAGATGATGGATGTCCCAGCCACTTGTGCCACAAATTAAAAGAGCTCTCACCACCAGTTTGCACAACTGCTACAGTAGCCATCCTTCGAAAGTAGTATAGCCCCTCCCTTTGTTCACCCGCACCAATCACCATCCTCGAAGTGTGGTCCTATATAGCACATAAACTTGTCAGTAAATTGGATAACACAATTAGATTTATCAAGCAACTGGGACACAGAAATTAAATTGCAATGTAAGCTCGGCACATATAGAACATTGCTCAGTTTCAATGTGTCGCAAAGCACCACTGTTCTTTCTTTTGTAGCAGCCATGTGCTTCCCATTTGGATGCCTCACAGGACATTCCATCACATCTCTTATATCAAATAAATTGTTTAGTTGTCTGGTCATATGGTGAGATGCTCCTATGTCAATAATCCACTACATTGAGGAATGCTTACCAATGAGTTTTTCAGGAGCTCATGTTTTGGTATTATTCAAAAGATTCAGCAACATTTGCCACTGTTCATCACTGAGCCCGTTGGTAGCACCTTTATCAGTATCTTTGGTCACACCATTTGCTGCTTGTGTTGCATTAGCTTTGATTGCTTCGCTACATCCTCTGCCTCCATCTATCATTCCTGCTTTCCTTCTTCTAGTTCCTTATCCAGACGAGGGCGATCTCCCCACCAATCGGGATAACCAATCACTTGAGAACAATTGTTTGACTCATGCCCTGAGTGATTGCAATGGTTGCAGATTGTGTTTTTGTCTTTTCCTTCAATTTTGCCACGAGATCGAGATCCCACTTGTGAAACAAAACTCATCACCTCACCACGCTCCTCCTGTCCACGTGACTTGGCTCGCACTTGCTCTTCCTGTACTAAAATAGAATAGGCTCTGTTCAAGGATAGCAAAGGATCTTGGGTAAATAAATTTGATTTCACCGTTCCATATACTGTTTTATCTAGTCCCATGAGAAATTGATGAAACTTTTCTTCTTCATGTTTCTTTTCTAACACAGCTCCTAAATCGCATGTGCACATCCCACACTTACAGGTTGGTAATTGTTCATAGTTAGCCAGTGTTAAGTGCTAGATTTAGTACCATTTGGTGCTAAATCTTTGATCCATTTTATCGCCTACTTGTGTTTGCTTGTTTGTCTTTTCCGTTGTTTTTGTTTGATTTAGTTTAGTTTAGGATTTGTTAGAGTTTAATCTGTTTCATGTGATCCCTTGACTAAGAATGCTACTAATCACCATTTTATTCTCTTTGATGTAGGGCGAGTTGGATTAAGCTGAGGCGAACAATCAAAATGATACGAGTTGCTGTGAGGAAGCTGGAAGCTGTCTGCCCACCACCGCTATAGCGGTGATCCCTGGAGCTAAACATAAAGTTGGAAATTGCTTCTGTCCATTACCGCTATAGCGCTGGATTATCACCACTATAACGCTTGCCACTAGAGCTGAAGAACCAGAAGGCCCACTCTCTGTCTACCACCGCTATAGCGGTGGATCCTTACCGCTATAGCGGTGAGCCCTACACCAAATTTGCTGGAGAATTTATTACTGTCTTATACCGCTATAGCGATGGAAAGGTACTGTTATAGCGATACATCGTGATACTGAGCTGATTTAAAAGGCGTCAGATGAACTTTTTAGGGCAATTCTGAGTTGGAGACAGAAGGGAGGCGCCGACTTTTGCTAGAGGAGAAGAAGGAATCCATCCTTGGAGCCAATCAAGCCTGAATTCCGTCAACCCAACCCCGGATTCATGAAGTTTTATCATTCTTCTACTGTTTTCTGTAGTCTTGAGCCATGAGTGGCTAAATTTTCTACTCTAGGGTTTCTATGAACCCAATTTCAGACTAGGATTTGTGTTCTCTTGAGACTTGTGATTATTGTCAATTTATGCATACCTATCATTCAATACTTCTTGAACGTATTATGAAATTGGCCATCTTATGATATGTATGTTGCCTTCATTGAACTTGGGAGAGGGAGATGTGGGTAGAACACTGAATGATTAGGGCGAGTGATAGAACCTAGGGGTTTTACTTGTTAATTAATATGGATATTAATTAACCTCGTTTAATCAATTTAGGTTAACTTTAATTAGACTCAAACTCACATAAGGGATTGTGTAGAGTTTGGTAGCTTAATCTAGGTTCGGGAGAATTACCTTAAGCCATTAGAAAACTTGAGATTATTGTGCATAATTGATTTGAATTACAGGTGTAGGGAGAATTAGCAAGTCCTAGGATGAAAGAGGGGGATTAGTGACCTAGGCCTTTTATTTGATTTATTTCCTTTGATTCAATTGCTATTTTCTTTACTTCCAATTAGAGCTACCTTCATTCCAAAATCGATTTGCCTACATATTACGTTTAAATTCTGGAGTAATTAGCATGTTAGTCCTTGTGGAGACGATACTCTTATTTCATCACTGTATTACTTGTGCGACTGGTACACTTGCTATAACGGCCAACAAGTTTTTGGCGCCGTTGCCAGGGACTGACAGTTTTAAACTAATATTCTAAGAAATTAAAGGTGCTAGCTTAGGCATTTTCTTTTGTTTTGTTTTAGTTGTTCTAGTTTTTATTTTTGGTAGTTAGTCATTCTTGCTTTTAGCATTAAGTTTTGTGATTTCCTTTTTGTTAATTCTGACCGGAGTTTTTCATTGTGTATGTGAAGTACCATTCATACTTCTGATCTTCTCAAGTGAGCCAAGCTACACAGGAAGAAATGGCTGAGAATAACCAAAACCACCGGGGTTTTGAAGTCAATGCTGGTAATGGGGCCAGTAATGAGCATCAAGAAGATGACAATAGAGCTATGTGGGATTATGCATTACCCACTAAGGCTGGACACGCATCCAGCATAGTGAAACCTCCACTGGGTGCAAATAACTTTGAAATAAAGGCAGTCTTGATGAATTTGGTCCAGCAAAACCAGTTTGGGGGCAGCCCGATGGAAGACCCGAACAACCATATCACTAATTTTCTGGATATTTGTGATATGGTTAAGATTAATGGAGCCAGTGATGATGCCATCCGCCTACATCTGTTTCCTTCTCCTTGAGGGATATGGCTAAAAGTTGGTTGAATGCTCAGCCAAGAGGAAGTATAACAACGTGGGATGAGCTACAGAAAGATTTTTGGGTAAGTTCTTTCCGCCCTCAAGATCAATCAAACTGAGGAATGAAATCACAGCATTTTATCAGCATGACGATGAAAGCTTATATGAGGCATGGGAACGATTCAAAAACTTACTTATGAAATGCCCTAATCATGGCCTCCCAGAATGGTGATGAGTCCTCTATTTTGGTTAATTTTGGTTGCTTCTTTAGGGCTTTTTCCTCTCCTTTGTCCGTTTTTGTTATCCTTTTCCTTGCTTTGTCCTTCATTTTTACTTTCCTCTTTGTACATAGTTGTTGCTTTGCTTTATCTTATTTTAGTCTTTTTCCTTGCCTTTTTACGCCTTTTTGTTGTACATTCTAGTAGGCTTTCCATTCTGGTCTGGAACATGGAGAATCTGAGGTTCTGCTGCACATCTGATGGCTGGCGCCCAGGCGCCACGCAGGGCGCCTGGAGGCGCCAGCCCCTCAACTCTTTGCCAAAGAGTCAGAACGTGGCGCCTAGGCGCCACCCAGGGCGCCCAGGCGCCACTCCTTGTTTCCAGCTGTTTTGGGCTGGCGCCCAGGCGCCAGCCCCCTTTTTCCTTTTTTTCTGCTTGGCGCCTAGGCGCCCCGGTTCTGCACCTGCGAGCTTTCTTGTATATATTGCTCTTTTGCAGATGTTTTGAGGATCTGGAGGTTGGAGGGCAAGGGAGCTCTGCTAGGGCAAGGATGGAGGAGCTGGGAGACCTCTTCTCTACTGAGTTTGAAGCTTTTCTTCCTTTTTCTCCTTCCTCTTGATCATATTTTGTTGTGTATTTGTTATGTATTTCTTCCTCTTGTTATAAACTCTAGGGTTAGGGGATTGATGTATATTCACTATCTATGAAGCTTTGTTGTTGGATGCTTAAATACAATTGCTTTTCTGATTATTGGAGTAGTTTTTATTGGTTTAACTGGTTTTAGGTGATTGTGATCATTTCACTTAGATGAATTTGGGGTTTGTATTAATGCTAGACATAGCTTGATATAAACATGCCCTTGTAATTTCTACCGTGAATCGGGTTAGTCTAGACATAGATAATCTTGTTTGCGTGGTCATATGAGTTCTTGAACTTAAACTCCGAACCAATTAATTGGACTAAGACATTAGCTAATTATTTTGGCTAGGAAGATTTGCTCACCAAGACATTGGGTTCAAATATTTTCGTGAACTCGACCAACATTAAATGGAATCTGTGAATGTATCTAAGCATCCTTTAACGATTCAAAGATTGGTTTGTCTATGAATTAATCGGATTAGGAGTTAAGAAAGTCAATCCCCTACCCGTTGTGTTTTGGCGTAGTTCTTCGTTTGGTGTTTAGTTAATTCCTTGTTGTTAGTTTAGTTTATTTTCAGTTTATCTTTACATTTTTCTTCTGTCCAAATATAACTTGATCTAGTGAAATTGGTAATTGTTAAAGTCAATCCCTGAGGACGATAACTTTTTCTCATCACTTTACTACTTGTGCGACCCGATACACTTGTCGGGAAATAGCGCATCAAGTTTTTGGCGCCGTTGCCGGGGATTGATGGTGTTGACAATATTAAGAGTAGCTAGTAGGGTTGTAGTTTGGACTTTGCCTTTTTCTGTACATACTTATACTGTAAATTTTACTCTTATACTTGTACATGCTTTGCTTTTGTTTAAATTTTCTTTCTTACTTTTCACTGGTTTATGCAAGGTATCACCAACTCAAGCTCATTAGTATTCTACCCGGAAATTGGAAAGTCGGTTCGCATAGGCCAAATACAAGCTTTACACGCTATATGAGCCTAACAAGCTCAACCTGCAACTAAGGCAGAAAACAATCAAAGCCCACCTGTTCATCCTCCTATGGAAACTCTCATGGATTGCAAAATCTCTTCGGTGGAGGGATGTGGTGCCGGCATAGCTAAACAAACCGGGTAAAGTCTAGCTAAGGACTATAAACTTAGCGCTCTTGGGAGGCAACCCAAGTTTCTTTCCATTTTATCTTTTTAATTTCGCTTTTAGTTTTATTTGCTGCTTTAATTATTGTTCTGTTTAGTTCCTTGTATTTATTTTCTGCATTTTTATTCTGAGTGCCTTTGTGATGGTTTAATTCTGTGCATAGCTTTCCTTTTTGAACCCCGCTCCCTACTGGTTTGTTATTGAGGATAATATGTTGTTTAGGTTTGGGGGGAGAAGATTTTACTGTTATTATTGCTCTTGGATGCTTAGCTACCATCTTCAATGAATCTAGGGTTTGTATTAATGCTTGTCTTAGCCTTAATATAGACATGCCTCGGTAATCTCTTCTGTAATTCGGGTTAAGAAGATTGTTTTTAGGGTGATACATCTAAATCTTCTTTTCAAAAGGAATGTCTCTGTTTTTGTTGACCATCATATCTTTGGATTTTTCTTGATAGATTGGAATGTGCTTTACAAGTTTTATATTATTCTATTTTCAATTAATTCTTTACATAGTCATCTTGTTTAAAATTTAACTTAAATTTGGTTTTTCAGAATTTCTAGATTTATTTGAGAAATCTCAAGCTTTTTAATTAAAAGTTGTCGACCCTCTCAACCTTCTTAAAGCACTCTTTCAAAATCTTGAAATTTTCTATCTCTTTTTATGACAACATTTTGCTCAATAAGGGACTGCTTTCTCTAAAAAAAAATGATGAGAAAAAAAAAGCAAAACAATTCTAATTAAATAAAATAGAAGTGTGATTTAAGTTGAGGAAGTGTAGTGTGGATTAGGCGCACAACACTTGTTCTAACCAATGAATTACATTTTCTTAGCAAATAAAGGTGATGGTCAAGGTGTTGTTGTGTGGTTTAGGCGCACGGGCAACTCTTTGTTCCTTAACCTCGTGATCTTTTCTTCTTGCATAGGTTGAGGGGGAGATGTGTGGATTAAGCGCACTGTCTTCACTTCGATCACTTTTTCTTAAAAATATCCCTTGTTTGAGAAGTTTTCCTTGAGAGCCGAGTTTGTTATGAAAAAGATATTTTCTTTTAAGTTTGCGAAGAGTAATTTGAGAAAGTGAGGGTGTTTGCAATTTGTCTTTAAAAACGCTTGGAAAAGTATCATGTTCATCTTTAAATTCTCAATTACTCAATGCCAAGTTTGGTTTTAAGAAGATGACTATGTGGAATTGAATTGATTTTGTTTAATGTTTTATGTTGTTGAGCACTTCCTCTCTATCTTGAAAAATCTGTTGGTTTTGTTTGGCATGGTTTTTAGGTTAGTGTTTTGCTTGAGGACAAGCAATAGTTTTGGTTTGGGGGAGTTGATGAGTCCTCTATTTTGGTTAATTTTGGTTGCTTCTTTAGGGCTTTTTCCTCTCCTTTGTCCGTTTTTGTTATCCTTTTCCTTGCTTTGTCCTTCATTTTTGCTTTCCTCTTTGTACATAGTTGTTGCTTTGCTTTATCTTATTTTAGTCTTTTTCCTTGCCTTTTTACGCCTTTTTGTTGTACATTCTAGTAGGCTTTCCATTCTGGTCTGGAACATGGAGAATCTGAGGTTCTGCTGCACATCTGATGGCTGGCGCCCAAGCGCCACGCAGGGCGCCTGGAGGCGCCAGCCCCTCAACTCTCTGCCAAAGAGTCAGAACGTGGTGCCTAGGCGCCACCCAAGGCGCCCAGGCGCCACTCCTTGTTTCCAGCTGTTTTGGGCTGGCGCCCAGGCGCCAGCCCCCTTTTTCCTTTTTTTCTGCTTGGCGCCTAGGCGCCCCGGTTCTGCACCTGCGAGCTTTCTTGTATATATTGCTCTTTTGCAGATGTTTTGAGGATCTGGAGGTTGGAGGGCAAGGGAGCTCTGCTAGGGCAAGGATGGAGGAACTGGGAGACCTCTTCTCTACTGAGTTTGAAGCTTTTCTTCCTTTTTCTCCTTCCTCTTGATCATATTTTGTTGTGTATTTGTTATGTATTTCTTCCTCTTGTTATAAACTCTAGGGTTAGGGGATTGATGTATATTCACTATCTATGAAGCTTTGTTGTTGGATGCTTAAATACAATTGCTTTTCTGATTATTGGAGTAGTTTTTATTGGTTTAACTGGTTTTAGGTGATTGTGATCATTTCACTTAGATGAATTTGGGGTTTGTATTAATGCTAGACATAGCTTGATATAAACATGCCCTTGTAATTTCTACCGTGAATCGGGTTAGTCTAGACATAGATAATCTTGTTTGCGTGGTCATATGAGTTCTTGAACTTAAACTCCGAACCAATTAATTGGACTAAGACATTAGCTAATTATTTTGGCTAGGAAGATTTGCTCACCAAGACATTGGGTTCAAATATTTTCGTGAACTCGACCAACATTAAATGGAATCTGTGAATGTATCTAAGCATCCTTTAACGATTCAAAGATTGGTTTGTCTATGAATTAATCGGATTAGGAGTTAAGAAAGTCAATCCCCTACCCGTTGTGTTTTGGCGTAGTTCTTCGTTTGGTGTTTAGTTAATTCCTTGTTGTTAGTTTAGTTTATTTTCAGTTTATCTTTACATTTTTCTTCTGTCCAAATATAACTTGATCTAGTGAAATTGGTAATTGTTAAAGTCAATCCCTGAGGACGATAACTTTTTCTCATCACTTTACTACTTGTGCGACCCGATACACTTGTCGGGAAATAGCGCATCAAATGGCAGCAGCTCACCATATTTCATAGTGGTCTCACATATGAGACTAGAGACAAATTGGACACCGTAGCTGGCGGTGCTTTGATGGCCAAATCAATAGTGCAAGTCAAGGAAATAATTGAGACAATGGGGGCGAGCCAGAATGCATCTAGTCGAGCCAAGAGTGTTGCAAGAAGGGGAGTCATGGAGTTGGATACATTACATGCTTTGTTGGCTCATAACGAAGCATTAACAAAGAAAGTTGACATGCTGTGCTCTAGACAAAATGAACAGGCAAAGGTAAATGCAGTAGCAATGCCTGAACCAAATTGTGATTCCTGTAGAGGGGCTCACGTTAATGGGTGTTGTGAAGAATTCCTTTCTGTGGAACAATTGAATTATATGGGTAATATGTAGAGGAATAAGAACAACCAATACTCCAACACTTACCATCCGAGCTCAAGGAATCATCAGAATTTCTCTTGGAGTAATAATCACTACCTTAACCCCTCAACTTCATCTTCTGGTAAGCCTTCTCATCCTCCTGGGTTTAATAGTCAGAACAACTTTTCTCCTCAAAATAGAGCTCCACCACCTCACGTAGAGAAGAAGCCGTCGATGGAGGAGATGTTTATGAAATTCATGTAGAGAAGTGAATCCATGTTTCAGACTCAGAATGTGGCTATCAAGAATCTTGAAACTCATATGGGGCAGCTGGCCCTTGCACTAAATAACAGGCCACAGGGTAATCTCCCAAGTAATACTGAGAATAACCCAAGAATGGAGGGCAATGAGCACTGTAAGGCCATCACTTTGAGAAGTGGCAAGGAAATTCCTGATGCTGTTAAGTCACATACTCAACCAGAGAAAGGAGTCACTGAAGAAGTAAAAGATGAGGTTGCCCTACCTCAAGAAATTATGACTGAGAAAATTGATGCACCAGAGGTAAGAGAGAAAGCTAAAAAGGTGGTAAAAGATGTAACAGCTGAAAATCTTGTTCCACCAATGCCCTACCCTCAAAGGGCAAAGAAGCAGAATTTAGAGAGGCAGTATAAAAAGTTTCTAGATGTTTTGAAGCAACTACATATAAACATTACATTTGCTGAGGCATTGGAGCAGATGCCTAGTTATGCCAAGTTTATGAAAGACGTCCTCTCTCGTAAAAGGCGTCTAGGTGTAATATCCCAAGAATTTATATGAATATTTAAAATCTATTTGAAGTTTATTGAAAAATTTAATTACATGAAAAATGTTCTTTTTGATTTAGTGAAGGAAATTTGGGAATAGAAATTTCAAAATTTTATTTTGGGAAATTTTTACAAATTCTCAAGGACTAATGTGAAAAGAAAAGAAAGTATAGAGGACTTTTGAGAAATGACCAAATAGGAACCCGAGAAGAAGAATGAGCTTATAGGAATGCGTTATGAGTCCGGTACCGAAAGGATGATGGATTTGAGGTTAAAGTGGAGTTTGAGATATTGAGAGGGACTAAAGTGAAATAAGGAAATCTGTGGGGCACCTAGGATTTAGAAACACCTGAGTGAGATTTTATGAATTTGCTTTTGCTAGTCTTGACTAAGGGTCAATTGGAGAGCAAGTGATAATTTCACCCCGGGCGAGTATATAGGTGGCCTCACATCTTTTTCCTCATTTTCTCATTTCCTCTCTCTCTCTTCACTTTCTCTCCTCTCTTTCTCTCTTTCTTCTCTCTACTTTCTCTCTCTACACTCTAACTCCACAACCAGACTTTGAAGGGCGGATCTCGAGCTACGGGGCGAGCCTCTAGGAGCCAAGCAACGTAAGGAAAGCAAGGAATCAAGGTAGAAATTTCTATTTCTTAAGCTTTTCCCTATTTTCTAGTTTTAAGAGTGTTTGAGGTAAAATCGAGATTCTGGCTTCGTTTCTCGATTAAAATTGGTGCTTTTGGTGTCTAAATGCTCTTTAGACATTAAGGGTGAGATCCCATGGAAGAAATCATGGAAAATGGTGAAGATTTGGCCAGATTTGGGCCAAATCCGAGAGAAATCACGAAGGGTCGTGATCGTGGCGCCCAGGCGCCATGTGTGGCACCTAGGCGCCAAGGTTAGGTGTGGAGAATAAAGGATTGGCGCCCAGGCGCCAGGCATGAGTTGGCGCCCAGGCGCCAGGTGTACCGGGACACCTTAGTTTATTTTTCAATCGGTCATAATTTCTTCATCCGAACTTCGTTTTGGGCAAACTTTATATCGTTGGAAAGCTCTTTAAGTCTAGTTTCCAATGGTATAAGTTTCATTTAGATATTCATTACCAGTTAGGAGTTATGATTTGAGAAGTGGATGAAGGTCGGGAGTAGTGGTAAGGAATTTCTCTATTTCGTAACCCTGATGGTTTTTTTTATCTGATTACAATAGGAATGGTCAAGGTGCAAGGTGGGAGTACCGAGAGCATGAAATCCAGGTGAGTGGGTTAATACTTGCTATGATTAAATATCTTTGTTATGGACTTTATGCATCATAGTGAAAATATGTTGTATATCCAAGTTTGAAGAGGATGATGACATAAATATATATATATATATATATATATATATATATATATGTTTAAATTATATTGTGATTGAAGGGGACGATGAGACATAAACAATTGTGGAACTTGCCTGGTGATTCTTATTTTCTCATGAATGGAAGTTATATGATGGATTGTGAATGGCATGTGAACTGAGTTGAAATGTATCATACTCTGATTATTGAGTTCATCCATATGCGGATAGTTGAAGTATGTTATTGTTAAATAATTGATCTATATTATGGGTTATGTTGTATACATGCTATGTTGCTGGAACAATATTAATTATGTTGTGACTTGAATTGTAAATGACTGAGTTGTGTATGTGGCTCATGATTATGATTGAGGATGATCTTAGATGTGATTGTATTTGTGTTTGACTAGAAAGGAAAGGCATGGTGGTGCACCCCATGGAGAATATACATGGAGCTATAAGGGTGGAGAATATACATGGAGCGATAAGGGTGGATGTGGCAGGGGCCGCAAGCAACGATCCAGAGGTATCCTGGACGACCCGGTTGGTACGGGAAATGTGTGAAATTGATTTCACGATTTGCTATTGTGAATTATTTGAATTATGTTGAAATGTATTTGATTTACTTGGATATTGTTGTGAAGTATTATGAATTATATTATATTATACTATGGTTGATTACGTATGATTGCTGCATGTTATCATTATCATGCATGATATTTTTTTGTCATAGTGTTGTGTTGTCTGCTCACTGGGCACGTGGTTTGCTCATACCCCTCTTATTAACATTTTTTCAGAGTTGACAGCTGAAGATAAATATCTGTACAAGGAATTATGGATCCTTAGCCTATGATTACCTTTTCATTTGTTCAGGATAAAGGTATAATAGTTAAGTTTTATTCTAAGTTATATAAATCTAGAAATCTCTGTAACCGGTAGGTTCTTTCAGTGATGTAATGTGAATGACTGTATTGTGTATAGAGAACTCGGTTTGGTTGCATGAAAAAGAATGGTATGATGTTTAAGAGAAAGATAAGCTTACGGAGGTGAAATGAAATTCACTTTTCGTGCCGGTCACGTGCTCAGATTTTGGGACGTGACACTAGGGGAGTTTGAGACAATGGCATTAACTCAGGAATGTAGTGCTATTTTGCTGAGAAAGTTGCCTACCAAGATGCAAGACCCGGGGAGTTTCGTGGTGCCATGCAATATTGGCAAGAGTTTTGCAGGCAGGGCATTGTGTGATTTGGGTGCTAGTGTAAATCTCATGCCTCTATCCATTTTCAGGAAGCTGGGTCTAGGAGAGACTCGTCCTACTACAGTTACCCTTCAGTTGGCAGATCGGTCTATATGCTACCGAAATGGAGTGATTAAAGATGTCCTAGTGAAAGTGGATACACTAATCTTCCCTGCAGATTTTATAGTACTGGATTTTGAAGAAGATAAGGAGATCCTTATCATTCTGGGGAGACCTTTCCTTGCAAATGGTAGAGCCTTGATTGATGTTCATAAAGGCGAGCTGATAATGAGGGTTAATGATCAGGAGGTGAAATTCAATATGAACAAGGCAATGAGAGCACCGAATGACCATGAAGAGTGTAACCTAGTACGGATTCTGGAAGGAAAGTTGAATGAGCAAATTCTGGATGTAGTGGAAAAAGATGAGCTAAAGGATCTCTTGGGTGACAACAGAGAAAAGGATGAGAAAGGTGAATCAGCAGTAGTTAGATCTTGTACCACTTCTTCTGTGATATGTCTGCTAGAGCAAGCTCACCATTGCAGCCATCCATTGAGGTACCCCCTGTACTTGAGCTGAAACCACTTCCTCCATATCTAAAATATATCTATCTTGGAGACTCTGACTCACTGCCAGTGGTGATTTCGAGTTCGCTCACTAATGAGCAAGAAGGACAGCTGCTGAAGGTGCTAAAAAGCTATAAGAATGCAATTGGGTGGTCTATTGCAGATATAAAAGGTATCAGCCCTTCCTTCTGTATGCACAAAATTTACTTGGAAGATGAGAATAAGATATCAGTGGAACCTCAGAGGCGTCTTAATCCAGTGATGAAGGATGTGGTGAAGAAGGAAATTATTAAGTGGTTGGATGCTGGGATTATCTATCCCATATCTGATAGTTCATGGGTGAGCCCAGTCCAATGCGTCCCTAAAAAGGGCAGAATGATTGTAGTGGCTAACGCCCGTAATGAGCTCATTCCTTCGCGCATGGTTACGGGATGGCGTGTATGTATGGATTATAGGAAGCTGAATAGCGCTACTCGGAAGGACCACTTTCCCTTGCCTTTCATTGATCAGATGTTGGACAGACTAGCCTGGCAAGAGTATTTCTGCTTCTTGGATGGGTACAGTGGCTACAATCAGATCGCAATAGCCCCAAGTGATCAAGAGAAAACAAACTTCACTTGCCCCTATGGCACTTTTGCTTTCAAAAGGATGCCTTTTGGGTTGTGTAAAGCACCGGCCACATTCCAGAGATGTATGATGGCGATCTTCTCTGACATGGTGGAGACAAGTGTGGAGGTATTTATGGATGACTTCTCTGTCTTCGGTTCTTCGTTTGATTTGTGTCTACAGAATTTGAAAAAAGTGCTTCAGAGATGTGAGGAGACCAATCTTGTGTTGAATTGGGAGAAATGCCATTTCATGGTTCGTGAAGGCATAGTTCTGGGCCACAAAGTTTCGAAGAGTGGGTTGGAGGTAGATCGGGCAAAAATTTCTGTTATTGAGCAATTACCTCCGTCTAACTCAGTTAAGGCCATAAGAAGTTTTCTTGGTCATACGGGATTCTACCGACGGTTCATTAAAGATGTCTCCAAAATATCTAAACTGTTGTGTAAGTTGCTTGAAAAGGACATCCCATATGTCTTCGATGCTGAATGTTTGAAAGCCTTTGAGGAATTGAAGAAAAGGCTTATCTCTGCTCCGATCATGGTCGCTCCAGAATGGGACAAGCCTTTCAAGCTCATGTGTGATGCGTGCGACTACGCCGTGGGAGCTGTTTTGGGACAACGAGTTGAGAGACTATTTCATCCCATCTATTATGCTAGTAAGACTTTAGCAGATGCCCAGCTGAATTACACAACCACTGAGAAGGAACTACTAGTAGTGGTGTTTGCTTTTGACAAATTTTGGGCATATTTGGTTGGGACAAGTGTCACAGTGTTCACTGATCACTCAGCCGTAAAATATCTTGTAAGCAAGAAGGATTCGAAGCCTAGATTGATCCGATGGATACTTTTGTTGCAAGAATTTGATTTGAAAATAGTAGACAAAAAGGGGACCGAGAATCAGGTAGCAGATTACTTGTCTCGCTTGAGTACTGATGCTCAAGAGAAGAAATCAATTCAAAAAAAAGAGACCTTCCATGATGAACATCTGTACTTTGTAGAGGAACAGAAATCGCCTTGGTTTGCGGACTTTGCAAACTATCAAGTATGTGGAATACTCCCTCCTGAGTTGACATATCAGCAGAGGAAGAAGTTTCTTCATGATGTGAAAGTCTACTACTGGGATGAGCCTTATCCCTTTAGGCTTGGTGCAGATCAGATTTTTCGAAGGTGTGTACCTAAGGAAGAAATGGCACAAATATTGTGGCATTGTCATGGGTCAGAGTATAGAGGTCACTATAGCACTGTGCACACAGCCAACCAGGTACTGGAATGTGGTTTCTATTGGCCGTCCTTGTTTAAAGACGCCAGAGAATTTGTGGACAGATGTGATCTGTGTCAAAGAGTTAGAAACATATCCAAGCGACAAAAAATGCCTCTTAAGATTATGTTAGAGGTGGAGGTCTTTGATGTATAGGGAATTGACTTCATGGGTCTGTTCCCATCTTCCTTCTCTAATCAATATATATTGGTGGCTGTGGACTATGTGTCTAAATGGGTAGAAGCTGCACCTACTCAAACCAATGATTCAAGGGTAGTCATCGGATTCTTGAAAAAGAATATCTTATGTCGGTTTGGTGTGCCTCGAGCTCTAATTAGTGACGGAGGTTCTCACTTCAGCAATAAACCTCTCGAAAGCCTGTTAGCTAGATATGGAGTGAAGCATCGGATAGCTACTCCATACCACCCTTAGACGAATGGACAAGTGGAGGTGTCCAACAGAGAGCTAAAGCGGATACTTGAGAAAACGGTGAATGCTTCAAGGAAGGATTGGGCCAAGAAGCTTGATGATGCTCTGTGGGCATATAGAACGGCCTATAAAACTCCGATAGGCACCTCACCATTCCAGCTTGTATATGGCAAGTCTTTCCATCTTCCTATTGAGCTCGAGCATAAGGCATTCTAGGCCTTGAAGTTTCTGAATTTCGATCTGAAACAAGCTGGGAAAAAGATATTACTGGAGTTGAATGAATTGGAAGACCACCGTCTTCAAGCTTATGAAAATGCGAAAATCTATAAAGAAAAGGTGAAGAGGTGGCACGATAGAAAAATTGCACATCGTTCCTTTCATGCGAGGCAGAAGGTGCTACTTTATAACTACAGGCTAAAACTTTTCCCAGGGAAGCTCAAATCAAGGTGGTCGGGCCCGTTTGTTATGAAAGAAGTCTTTCCAAACTGTGCCATTGAAATATCTGACCTTGAACATACCAGAAGCTTCAAGGTAAATGGGCAGCGGTTGAAGATTTATCTTGGACATGATGGTGAAAGGGAGAGAACTTCTCTTGATCTTGCAACACCGAATGCATAGGCGCCCTGAAAAAGTCTGGCTGAAGACTATAAACTTAGCGCTCTTGGGAGGCAACCCAAGTTTCTAGCTTTCTTCGTTAATTGTTATTCATGTCTTTTAGTTTGTGTTGCTTGATTTTAGTATCTGCTGCTATGATTGCTGCTGTGATGTGTTGCAATTTGCTGATGTTGGGTGTTATTTTTAGCTTAGAGTGTCTATGAAGTGGTTTAGAGGCTGAGGGTTGGCATTGTTAAATGTTTTGAATCAATAATGGGGGCTGCTGTAACTGTTACTGCTGAATTGTGAAAGCTGACCCTGATTTTTGCTGACTAACTAATTGTAAAAGGGTTAAAGGTTGAGAGGGGGTATGAACATGGAGTAATTTTACATGCTTTTTGGGGCTTTTCATGGTTAAAAGAAGTAAAACTTGCATGTAAAGGGAAAAGGGTTCATTATGGAGTTTCTGGGTGTGAGTCTGCATTCTAGAGAGGCACTGTCTGCCTAGTAGCGTTATAGCGATAGGACTGTACCGCTGTGAAGCCTGGAAAATAAAGCCTCCTTCTCTGTCAAGTACCGCTATAGCGGTGAAATTTTGGCGCTATAGCGGTGTGGTTCTGAAAAATCCCAAAATGAAGCTGTGTTCTCTGTCAAGTACTGCTATAGCGGCATTATTTTAGCACTATAGCGGTAGGTCTTAAATTCTAAAAAATAAAAAGGGGCTCTCTACCCTACGCCGCTATAGCGGTATGTGTTTACCGCTATAGCGGCGCGTCGGGGTATAAAGCCCCACCTGAACCCTAACCTTCATACCCTCGCTGTCGACTCCCTTCCATCTTCAAGCCCCTATGTGCGACTGCTTTCCTAGAGGGAATTTTAGAGCATCCCCAGCAGATTCCTTCCATCTTAATCGCGGATTGGGCGAACTTTAGGTGTTTTGGGTGTGTTTGAACCGATTGGAATATCCCTCTGTGCTTTTCTTTTCTCTGTTATGGGTCATCATGCTAGGTAAGTGCTCTTGCTCCCTCTTTCGTTCAGTGTCTGCTGTGAGTATGTGAATTGCAAGCATTGTTTGCTCGAATTTTCTATATATGGTTGGTTCCCTGTGGTTTGGTGGTTGAAGACGATGGGTTTTTCCAGTCTTGATTCAAAGTGGGATGGGGCTTTGAATTTTGAGGTTGCATTGATGTTTCATGGCTATAATTGATGGTTGTGCCTCTTGTTGATTGATGATTGCACTGCATTAATGATTGAGAATAGGGATTAGGGCTTAAAATTTGCTTTAACCACAGTTTAGGTGATTTGTGCACTCTAGGCATTTGATGAAATGCCCAAGAGAAATTTAGTTTGACGTTTGTGAATGAACTACTGGGTTTTGCTGCCAAAGTGATTTAATATTGAAGTACTTGAGTGTAATTTGATGGTTGATGCATAACTTGGCTAGGGTTCGCAAACAACTAGTTTTCTTTTTGTTATAACATCAAACCGAACATGCATTGGATTTTGAAGAGGGCTGAATATTCTAATAACTGATGGTTAAGATACATTAACTTTGGGAATAGCATGTGTGCTCAATGTGGGATCAAAGGTAAGTTTACTTATGAAGATTAGTTGTTGTTTTTCTGAGTTTTAGGGGATATGTAGATTACCAATTCCCTTTATGAACTGGAATTGCATGCATTTTGATGTGCTTTAACTGAACATGACTGTTGGGGCTAAAGTATATATTTTTGAATGCAGGAACTCTGATTGTGTTGGCATTCCTTATGGCACCCCCTGTCCTTAAGAGGAGGAAACTCCCAACTAAGAGGAAATAAACCCCGGGTACATCGTCTTTAGCAGCCCAATTCCTTACATTTAGGACTCCAGACCATGGGGTCAGATTTGACAAGGAGATAAGCAGAAGAAAAATCCTCCCTGAGAAAGTCTTCAATTTAGAGGAGGATGAATATCCAGAGATTCAAGAGCAGATCACTGATAGGGGTTGGGACAGGATTTGCAATTTACCTGAGCATGCGTATGTGGATATGGTGAAGGAATTCTATGCCAATACCTTCAGAACCCCCAATGACACAATGAAGAAGTACAACACTGAAGTTAGAGGCAAACTGATTAATTTTTCTGAGGGGGCTATTAATGAGGCATTTGATCTGTGGAACCCAAGAGAACAGGACTATCATGGGTTGCTAATATGGAAGTCTTGGGATCCCGAAGATGTGTGCCGAACGATCTGTAAACATGAGGCACGTTGGGAACTGAACTCAAGGGGTGAGCTATACAAGGTACAGCGGACGGAATTATTGCCAAGGCCTGGTACAGCTTTGTGCAGTACACTATGCTTCCGTCCTCAAACTTTTCAGATGTCTTTGCCGAGAGAGCCCTGCTAATCTACTGCATCATGAAAGGGATCACAATTAATTTGGGGCAACTCATAGTTGAAAGGGTAGATGAATTGGCTCAAGCAAAGGCTGGGGTTATTGGATACCCATTCATCCTGACGGCGTTCTTGCTGAAGAAGGAAGTTCCCACAGATGACATGAAAATAAAGAGACCTCTGGGGATCACAAGGAATTATATTGACAGTTTATTCTCTGTGGAGGGAAGACCAGCACCGCGGCATCCATTCGGCCGTCCTCGACGCACGGTACCTCAAGCTCCAGCTAATGTGACGTTGGCTGACGTTAGTAAAGAGCTATGAGAGGTCCAGCAGTCAATGACCTATTTCAAGGCAGAGCTGGGTAGAACACAGGAGGATGTACGTTACACAATGGATTACGTGACTGCATTGGGTTGGCTGATGGCGGAGAAGTTCAACCTGGATTCGTCGAGGCTGCCAGTAAGATGAGAGGCATCCGGCGCCGGTGCTGAAGCTGAAGGAGAGGCCGATGAGGGAGCTGGTGATACTGAGGAGCTGATGGACTAAAAGCGAGCCTCACCATCCATTTCAGACATTCACTTTTCTTTTTCTTTTTCTTTTCGTTTTCTCTTTTTCTTATTTTTCCTTTTTGACTTTATGTGTATTCATTCTCTGATCTGCTGATAATTGTATAAGTGCTATATGTTTATGTGATCTGACTATGTGATCTCGATATTTGGCTGAAGTGATGTGAATGGCAGTGTATACAGTTATTAGCAGTTATGTGGGGTGTATACATTCTTCATGATGTGATTTCCTTACCTCTATTGGGCAGACACAGGACAGTGGGGGAACTGTCAAACTTAAGTTTGGGGGAGGGGAATCTCTGTTTTAATTGTTTCTCTGTTTTAAGATGTTTTATCTTTTTTTTGGTGCAATATGTGGTCTTAGCAGACAGTTGTGTAAAACAGATATAGGCGTAGGCAGATTCATGTGTTTTAAAAAAAAAATCTGATATTTTTGCTATTTGGCCTTTACAAGAGAAAATGTGTTTTGTTGACTCAAAAAAACATAATCATGTTGTTAAAATCTAAATTCATGAACTTATTTTTAATAAAGAACTAATCCTATTTTCTATAATATGAGGAGGTTTTTCTCAGAATTTGAGTAGGCTGTTTGAAACCTGGAAATTCTAAGAGTGAATGCTGTTGTTTAAATTAATCTTTCCTAATGAAACATAAAAAGGATATATAAACTCAATAAGGGGTAACAGTTTTAGATTTCATAAATAAATTAAATAAGTTAACAGTGATGGCGTGAAGGTGGGGTTCATGTTAGAGCGGTATTGTGTGGATGAGACGCACGGATATTGTTTTAGCCAATGAACCTTGCTTTTGGATTGCTTGAAGAAGATAAAAGGGTATAGAAGTATTGTGTGGATTAGGCGCACGGGTACTTTTCTTACTTTGCAATTCTCACAGTGAGTGTGAAGGGGGAAGAAGAGTTGTGTGGATCGGGCGCACGGACTCTACTTCTTACTGGATGTCTCTCGCTCTATGTGGACTGATGTGAACACTGGAATTTGAACTGTATACCCTTGAGAGTGTGAAAGTATGGGAAGGAAAGCCTGATTTGGGTGGCAGTATTACCGCTTTTTAAAGCTTCTGTGATTTCAAAACGTCTACTTAAGTTTTGATTTAAACTTCCTGATGATTATTGGCAGTATGATTCCTCTTTTATTAGAAGCAGTTCTTGTATTTAAATTTTGGAGGATGAAAATGTTTTTAATTTTTAAGTATGCAATTGACATTTCTCTCTTGCCGAGTACGAATGCAGCTTAATCTTGTCAATGACTCTGTCTATCTTATGACTGCCTTACACTGTTGTCTATTGAGAGGGATGATTTCCTTGAGGACAAGCAAAAGTGCAAGTTTGGGAGAGTGTTAAGTGCTAGATTTAGTACCATTTGGTGCTAAATCTTTGATCTATTTTATCGCCTACTTGTGTTTGCTTATATGTCTTTTCCGTTGTTTTTGTTTGATTTAGTTTAGTTTAGGATTTGTTAGAGTTTAATCTGCTTCATGTGATCCCTTGACTAAGAATGCTACTAATCACCATTTTATTCTCTTTGATGTAGGGCGAGCTGGACGAAGCTAAGGTGAACAATCAAACTGATACGAGTTGCTGTGAGGAAGCTGGAAGCTGTCTGCCCACCATCGCTATAGCGGTGGATTATCACCGCTATAGCGGTGATCCCTGGAACTAAACATAAAGTTGGAAATTGCTTCTGTCCATTACCACTATAGCATTGGATTATCACCGCTATAGCGCCTATCACTGGAGCTGAAGAACCAGAAGACCCACTCTCTGTCTACCACCGCTATAGCAGTGAGCCCTGCACCAAATTTGCTGTAGAATTTATTACTGTCTTATACAGCTATAGCGGTGGAAAGGTACCGCTATAGCGGTACATCGCGATACTGAGCTAATTTAAAAGGCGTCAGATGAACTTTTTAGGGCAATTCTGAGTTGGAGACAAAAGGGAGGCGCCGACTTTTGCTAGAGGAGAAGGAGGAATCCGTCCCTGGAGCCAATCAAGCCTGAATTCCGTTAACCCAACCCCGGATTCATGAAGTTTTATCATTCTTCTACTGTTTTCTGTAGTCTTAGAGCCATGAGTGGCTAAATTTTCTGCTCTAGGGTTCCTATGAACCCAATTTCAGACTAGGATTTGTGTTCTCTTGAGACTTGTGATTATTGTCAATTTATGCATACTTATCATTCAATACTTCTTGAACGTATTATGAAATTGGCCATCTTATGATATGTATGTTGCCTTCATTGAACTTGGGAGAGGGAGATGTGGGTAGAATACTGAATGATTAGGGCGAGTGATAGAACCTAGGGGTTTTACTTGTTAATTAATAGAGATATTAATTAACCTCGTTTAATCAATTTAGGTTAACTTTAATTAGACTCAAACTCACATAAGGGATTGTGTAGAGTTGGGTAGCTTAATCTAGGTTCGGGAGAATTACCTTAAGCCATTAGAAAACCTGAGATTATTGTGCATAATTGATTTGAATTACAGGTGTAGGGAAAATTAACAAGTCCTAGGACGAAAGAGGGGGATTAGTGACTCTATGCCTTTTATTTGATTTAGTTCCTTTGATTCAATTGTTATTTTCTTTACTTCCAATTAGAGCTACCTTCATTCCAAAATCGATTCGCCTAAATATTACGTTTAAATTCTGGAATAATTAGCACGTTAGTCCCTGCGGAGACGATACTCTTATTTCATCACTGTATTACTTGTGCGACTGGTACACTTGCCAGAACAGCCAACAACCAGAGTCTCCCACAATTTCTTCAATCGTCCAAAGTGTTGGGAAAAACACCTTTCCCCCTTGAAAAATACCTTGGCACAAATAAACTAGAGAAATAATAGTAAACAACACTCACAATCACAACACAAAAAAATAATATGAAAACTAAAAAATCGGAGAAAAACTACGGTCGTTGTCAAAAACAACCAGAGAAAACACTATGTGTAAATTTTTACAACACACAAAAACTTCTCTTAAATACCTGGTACCCAATACTAGATACCAACCAATACCCAAATACACGTACACATTCTCAAGTATGTATTTAACTTATATCTCTCACCACTCTAGAATAAGAGTATAAAGAAATAAAGAATTAAATACAAGCTAATGTGTCTTGTATTGGTACAAATATTACAAAGAGGCAAGACTTCTATATAACCTTCATTCCCCTTCTCATTTGGTGTCTTGAGCGATGTGGGACTTTAAAAAATCTTCATTCACATTAGCAAATTTTCTTCTTATGGGTCCCACCACTTTCAATTGATTATTTCCATCAAATCTCCACCTTGATTAAAAGTAACTACATCTACTGATTCATTGTCTACATCCACAATCATAGCTCCAAGAACTATTATATTCCACCATAAAAAAGTATATCCATCCAGAATTAATCAATTCTAGGAATTTTATCTCGGCACATGTCGAAAAATCCGTGCTGAAAAATTTATGGTGCAACCTCTAATGTTGGCTTTCTTTGGAAGTTCTTCAGCCATAGACATTATCCCACCACACATCTTGCATCAATGCCAACCAATGCCCATGTGCAATTGTGGACTCGCTAGCAGTAACTCATCCTTTTCCATGGCAACGCGGATATGCCATGAGGATACAGACTTCTCATTTTTCAGAGAAATTCTTCCTCTCTCACAATGAGAGAGACAGAGTTTGTATCTTCCTAGGAGCCTTTTGCCGAACTTGCTCCACCTAGACAATTTCTCTTTACATGCCCAGACATTCCACATTTTCAGCAAGTCACGTTCTTACCCATATTCTTCTTCCCCTTACTCCCACTTCTAGCTATCGTCATTGAGTCTGACAAAGGTATAAATATAGAGTAACCCTCACATTTTAACCTTCTCTCCTTAAAAATAATTTTACTGGCAACTTCTTCAAAGTTTAGAGTCTCCTTCCCATACATCAAAATATGTTTCTTGTTCTCATAGGAAGACGGAAGAGAGCATATGAGCCTTAGCGTTTTATCTTCGTCATCAACTTTGACTCCGACAATCTCTAGTTCAGATACGATACCATTGAGAGCACTGAGATGATCTGATATTTTGGTACCTTCTTCCATACGAAGCGTATGAAATTGCTCCTTCAGTAACAACTGATTTGAGATACCCTTTGCTTGATGCAACCCTTCAAGCTTCTCCCAGAGTTCTTTAGCTGTTGATATTCCTTACACATTTGCAAGAACATTCTTGGCCAGACATAGATGAATTGTACTTGCCGCTCTCAAATCTAGTTCCTCCCAATCTTCATCGCTCATACTAGATCTGCTCTTTTCAGAATCCTTATTGGAAACCTTTTTCCTTCAACGCCTTGTATAACCTAGATTGTATTAGTACATCCTTGACTTGTACTTGCCACAAGCCAAAATTGATCCTCCCATCAAATTTCTCAAAGTCATATCTCATCGCGCTGGAAAAATTTGACATTGTAACTGTATATTGGAATAGTGAACACAACTGTAAACAATACATTAGGTAAGTTTCTAAGAAATAGAGGTTGGTCACAATAGACACTCTTAAGTACCTAGTCTTTCCTTAGCCAGAACTTTCCTAGACATGCACTTTCACAGTACCATACTTCGTTCTAGTAACCCAGCAACCAAGAACAATTTTCAAGCAACCGGGAATAATTCTTTTCTGATTATGAAAGATCAGACAAAGCTGCAATCACAAGAGCATACTAAGAATTTAACATCCCACTGAACCATAGCTCTGATACCACTTGTTGGGAAAAATATCTTTCCCCCTTGAAAAATACCTTGGCACAAATAAACCAAAAAAATAACAGGAAACAATACTCACAATCACAATACAAGAAAATAACGTGGATACTCCAAAATCGGAGAAAAACCACGGCCGATGTCAAAGACAACCAGAGAAAACACTATGTGTAAATTTTTACAACACACAGAAACTTCTCTTAAATACCCGGTACCTAATACCAAATACCAACCGATACCCAAATACACCCACACACTCTCAAGCATGTATTTAACTTACATCTCTCACCACTCTAGAACAAGAGTATAAAAAAAAAAAGAATAAAATACAAGCTAATGTGTCTTGTATCGGTATAAATATTACAAAAAGGCAGGGCTTTTATATATAACATTCATTCCCCTTCTCATTTGGTGTCTTGAGCGATGTGGGACTTCAAAAAAACTTCATTCACATTAGCAAATTTTCTTCTTGTGGGTCCCACCACTTTCAATCGATTATTTCCATCACAAAGTAGCTGACAATGGTCAGTTCTCTTTGCTTACACTCAACAAACTCAGCCTTCAGTTGTTGTATGTGTGGTCCATTAGCCACCGAGAATCGTTCTCTTATATCTACCCACAGATCATGTGCCACCTCTATGTGTGATATGGTGGAACACAGTGAAGGCTCAATGGTATTCATTATCCAAGAGATCAACAACGAATTATTGGTCCACCAATCTTTAAGATCTAGTGATCCTTCATCTGGTCATACAGTTGTTCCATCTACAAAGCCAAATTCCTTTCTTGCTCTCAGCACGTAGTTTTGAGAGAGCGAGCCCACTCATTGTAGTTTTCCTCCTTCAGTTGAACTTGCATCAACAAACTTTCAAGATTCTCACTGGAGGTTATGTCATATGGAGAGATAGTCTTCCTCGACATCACTCCGTCAGCACCATCCTTGCTTTTTCCTGCTTCTTCGACCATGACAGCAAGATGACGGTATTGCTTAAACCAAGCTCTGATACCATGAAAAGAGAAGGTTCAAGGTGGAATTTCTGTACTGTCATTGATTCTCAATTAGGTATATGTACAAACAGACCTAACGATAATTACAAACAACTTCCAAAAATAGCACCCTAAACAAATGCTAATTACAATCAATCATAATATTTACAGCTAGCAAAATATTCCTAAACATATGAGAGATACATGTCACCTAATAGATTTGAGTCTCTCAAGCAACCACCTATCATCCTTATCGATTGAACCATTAATATTAATCTTTAACCAACATTAAGGGGAGGGATCCAATTAAGAACTTGTCTGACCGGCAAAACAGAGTTTTTAAGGGAACAAACAAGAATGTTGGACCAATACTTGGCAGCCTTACTAAGAGCAAGACTGACTATAATTGAAGGGGATTTCTTTTCATTTCGAAAGATGAAATGGTTCCTGGATAACCAAATAGTGTTAATAGTATAAGCGAAAACAGTGTTCCAAGGCATGTGAAGAGAAGATAAACTTTGTTCTGTTGCATTGTTAAACAACCAGGTTTCAAAATCCTCTTGGAAGAAGGAGGGGGAAAGGACCAAACAGGGGAGATAAAGGCATAGTCTCTTAAGGGCATGCACAAAAGACTCACTGTGAGAAATACAAAGAGGACAGAGATCAGAGGGATAGCTTTTCTGAGAAAGAGAATTTTATTAGTTGGATACCATTATTTATACATTTCCAGAGGAAGAAGATTTCTCTCATGTTGCAAGGGGTCTTCCAAAGCCATTTTTATTTTCGGATTGAAAATCAAAATGAGAAAAGATAGATTTGTAGGCCGTGGAGAGGGTAAAGATACCAGAAGAGGTTTTGTTCCATCGGTGGAAACATTTGTTTAGGTTTTTGTAATTTAATTTTATATTAATAAATTAAGAATTAATTTTTATTTTTTATCAAAAAATATTATTATATATATATTTATATTAAATAATATTTAAACACTAATTTTAAATTTAAAAATAAAAAAATTAATTCAAAATTTCAAATCGTATCAGTATGTTTTCTCCACATATAACCTTATGCAATCCGGTACATCTTTTTTTTTTCCCCAAAATACTCAACTGCTTTGCAAGCAACGAATTCCAGCTTTGCTTCACTTTTCATCATTCTCATCATCTTTAGTTCTTCGCCTTCTAACCTTACCTTTCACTGCAACTATCACAGATATTGACCATGACAGATCTTTAGACGGATAACACGAAGGCAATAGATAGTACCAACACAGTCACAACTTTTTGTAAGAGATAGACAAAGAATACTTTGAGATTTTGAAATTCTTTCTCTTATTCGACTTAATAGATTTGTATCTTTTTTTTTTTTGAGTTAGTGATGGTGGTCACTCGATTAATTTCATCGAATTTCAACTGGTTTAATAAATTTTTAAAATAATTGATTTAAAAATTTAACTAAACTGAATTAGACACTAATTTTTAGTCAGACCACCTAATTCGTTAATCACTAATCTCATGTGGTGTGTAATGTTCGATTTTCGTTCTTTGAACGTGTGACCATTAAAAAGGAATGTGTTAGGCGTATGCAGGCCTTTGTCTTTTCTCTATCAAAACGGTAGACTCGTGCGTGTTTGTTATGTATATACAGATGAAAGCATTATGATATCTAAATATTGCTTAACTGGAATAAGATAAGAGTTATTTTTAAATTGCAAGTTCATTGTCAAATTATTTAAATGTTCTATAACACAATATTATCCATAGAGATCAATTGTTATATTTAATTTTTAGTACATATGAAAATCCTTTTATACATTTTATATTATCTATATTTGAAAAATAAAATCTTTAAGATATTCCTCTCTCTTTCTCTCTCTCTCTCTCTCTATATAAAAAAATATTTGATAAAATGAATGGTTTAATATAAAATACAAAAAAAAAATTATTTTTATATTGTTAATTAATAATTTAAATTGATGTAAAATTTATTTATATAAAAATAAAAAATATATTATTAATTTATATTAATAAATTATGTATGAATTCGTATAATTAATTTATAATCGCCCTGGAAATTATTATGATAAGATAATTGTAGCTGGAATATAGTTTTTGTTGATTTAATCTTTTTAAAATTATATAATAAATAAGTGGTGTTACTGTTTGTCATTAAAAATATATGTTTAAAATAAGTATAAAAATGATTTTCAGATTCTCAGGGTAAGATATGCGTAAGCTTTTCCTGGTATGGTTGTGTTAACGATGGATGAACACGAACGTGATAGCAAGAAAGAGGAAGGTCAAATTGCTGCCGCTTCTGTCAGCCCTTCTTCTTTGTCAATGCCAGAGCCTCCTTCCAAACCGTTGTCGAAGGTGCGAGCGCGAGGAGGTCGGGTCGGGTCGGGTCAATACCGCCCGAGTGGGTGAGATGACTCGCTGTAGTATATGGCACCGGAAGTGTTCTCAGAGGATCGCGGTTTAGTCAGCCTCAGAAATCTATATATTCCCATCACAGGTTCTGTTTCTTTCTCTTTTTCGTTAATTAAATGATTTAGTAATGTGAGTGCCGTCACTTGTTATGCTGTATTTGAGTTTGTGAGCACCTTTCTCAGAGGTTAATATGAGGTTAATATAGAATGTTTCACTTAATTTCATGTCTTGGAAAACACCATGAGACCAAATCACTCCAGACGAATACACATTAGTGGTGTAAACTATAAATAGACATATATCTGTTTTGAAATGCCTTCATCAATTATAGCATAGAGATTATTTGATAGATGGGATCAAAGAAACACAGTGACTAAGTCAAAGTTGACCAAAAAATAGTTATGCTTTGTTATCTCCGTCTTAAAGATAATTGATGATTTTATGTCTCTTTCATGGGGCAAAATGGGTAATACAATTACACCCAACTTAACAAGATTTAAAATTGAAGAATGCGAAATTTTCAGATTTGTCAAGGTCTCCTTCTTTGTTTTCGATGGCTGGCAGAGGGAAAGCCTTAATTTTCATCACGTTTACATTTCACTTCATCAGGATTACTTCTTCCAGCAACCTTGGTGACACTCTATCTCAAGGACAGAATCTCACAATTGACGATAAACTGATCTCAAGTTCACAGGCCTACGAACTAGTCCTCCTCTGGTACGTTGATGATCCCAGCCAGGGAATATACCTACAACTATTGTCTCCTGAACTTCATACAGCGTGGCTGGCCAACTTGAACAGCCCACTTGACTCATCTGTAAAGCTTATGATTGATGATTATGGTAACTTAAAGATTCTATACCAGGAGGATTCTCAGAATGTAACAATATACTCTTCCAAAGCAACAAACAAGATTAAGGCCGCTGCCACTCTGCTCAACAACGGCAATTTAGTACTCCGTGAGATGAACTCGGATAGTTCTGTAAAATGGGTTCTCTGGCAAAGTTTTGACCACCCTCAATATACACTCCTACCAGGAATGAGACTTGGAATCAACAAGGCCTTAAGAAAAACATGGAATCTGACATCATGGCTTGGACCAAAGACACCTGTTTTGGGTTCCTTCACTCTTGGAATGAACCCCAACAACACGAAAGAACTGGTCATTTGGTGGCAAGGGGAAGTTTACTGGACAAGCGGGCCATGGAATGATGGGGGTTTTAGCAATTTGAAGACAGAATTTGGCCGGAACAACTACTATTTCTCATACATTTCAAATGAGAATGAAGTATATTTCAATTATTCAACATCCTCGCTAGAATCTCCTTTCATTTTTTTGAATTATCTGGGTCAACTAAATGGCCAAGTCTCTCTCTCTTGCAATAGTCAAGACAACCCTGCACTTGTCAGTGGTTGTGTGCCTCCAAAGCATCCACCCTGTAGGGACCCAGATACCTACGTGTCACTGGTAAACTTCAGATATGGTAATATGTCCCAAGATGGGTACAAGAGACCAGAAACAGAGAAACTTTCTCTCTATGACTGTGGGGTCATGTGTTTGAATAACTGTTCCTGTGTTGCCTATGCTGCCACAACCAAGGATGGTCTGGCTGCGAAATGTGGAGTAAGGAGACTGAATTTGTGGCATCTTCTCTTGGGAGATCAGTTTACTTCATCCCAGATAATCCCAACAGAAAATCCAAGGGTAGTATATAGTATCTCTATCATATTAACTTGTTTTTGCTAAATCACTTTCTTTTGCAGTTATGGTCACGAATTGTTCATAATATGATAATCTTCCCCTCAACCTTGTGTGTGTGAGTATTTGAATAAGCATCTGCCCTTTTTGGGTACCATCTTCATATTGGTTTTCTCATCAGTGATTGGTCAAAAAAAAATAAAAAGAGAGAAAGGAAAAGAAAGCATTGTATGTGTGTCTAAATCTAATCTGTGCTGATTTCTTCATTTGAGGCTAATTGTGTGAGTATTTATTTAGGCATTTTATACTTTCTTGATGTCACCCGTTTTAAAGTTGCTTTGCCTTTGTTAAAAAGGAGGGAAAAATCAAAACATGAAAGATGGAGTTTTCTCTTTCAAAAAAAAATGATGATGTTTTGTTTATATGTAGCACAAATGAGGAAACTGTGGATTATCATTGTGATTGGAGGAGCACTGGTGGTACTCATCATAGCATCTGTCACATGCTGGGTATTGCAGGGAAAACGCCGAATCAATGGTAAACTTCCATGCAAAATTAAAGGAATGTCTTTGAAGAAATAATTCGGTTACTTACAACATTTCAGTTTCTTTTCTATTTTTTTTAATCCTTTGCAGCTGAAGAAAGACTGAAGCAAAAGAAGTTACTATATGAAATTGGTGGTATATCAGTATCTCCAATTATAACTAATCAAGGGAAAAAATGCCCTAGAGGTGAAGGAACAAGCCTTGAGATACACATATTTAGCTTTGAAAGCATTGTCATGGCAACTGATGATTTTTCATCAGCAAATAAGTTGGGAGAGGGCGGTTTTGGACCTGTCTACAAGGTAATATTTATTTCGATTGGATCTCTTAATTTATTTTTTGGATCTTATTTGCTATTTGGTCTCTTAACAGTGCCTATGTGGAATTCAAGGTGGACAAATACAACATTCATTTCCCTTCGAAATGATCCTTTAGCTTCTTTTAGTATATCAAAATAGTTCCTTAACTTTCTTTAGCTTTTCAAAATGGTCCTTTGACTTTTTTAATATTTCAAGTTTCTTAGTGTTTCAAAATGGCTTGTTAACATTGGTGTTAAAAAATGGTCCCTTAAATGCATATGAAATTCTTAATGTTCTAATAAAGAAAAGCCATAACCAATGAAAATAAATAATAACCAAGAAGGACCTTCTCCCTCCCAAAAAAAAAAAAAGAATGAAGCAACAATAAAACCATGCAAAGACATCCAAGAAAGCTTACAAAAGGATTCTTCGGTTTGAAGTAGATGATACAGGCTGTGTTATTTTCTGGTCTATCTTGGATGTAAAAATGTGTCAGAGTCGTAATGCCCTATAACCATGACATAGTATTGTTTCATTGGTTTTAATTTACTTTCATTAGAATACTAAAAGTATTGTATGCATTTGAGAGACCATTTTTGAAACACAAAAGAAAGTTAATAGACCAATTTTAAACACTAAAGAAAGTTAAGAAACTGTTTTGAAACAGTAAGGAAAGCTGAAGAGCCATTTTGAAGGTAGATGGCACCTTGATGACATTATTTGTCCACGTTGGACACCTTGTAAGCATTGCTAAGGCTGTCAAGTGTCTTGACAGATGTAATGGAAAGGGATGAATATGGTATAAATTGGAAGTTAAGGGATCAAAAAACCAATTAAACCTAAAGAAAATTAAAAGGAAAAAGATATGACAACTTAAGAGTAAACTATTGGATATTGCAGTTTAGTTTTGCCAGTTTTTGGATATTTAAGTTTATGATTATCTGATTAGACATATAAACTTTTCAGGGAAAATTAGTTGATGGGCAAGAAATAGCAATAAAAAGACTTTCTAGAAGTTCCAAACAAGGTTTAACAGAGTTTGAAAATGAGGTGAAACTTGTTGCTAAACTCCAGCATACTAACCTGGTAAGGCTTCACGGGTTCTGCATTGAACGAGAAGAAAGGATATTAGTCTATGAGTATATGTCCAACAAAAGCTTGGACTTTTACCTTTTTGGTATGCAATTTATTTTTCCTTTTGGTCCATTGTATGCAAATATTAACCTCTAGCGAATTAGCTTAGTTAATCTGTGTTTTACTAATTAGGTATATAGGGGATTATTAATTTTGTTTCTTACCAATCTCAATTGCATGGCATAGATTCTAATAATAGAACTTTGCTGAATTGGAGGAGACGATATGATATTGTCCAAGGCATAGCTCAAGGACTTGTTTATCTTCATAGATACTCAAGATTAAAAGTGATCCACCGAGACTTAAAACCAGGCAATATTTTGCTTGATAATGAAATGAATCCGAAAATATCTGATTTTGGCTTGGCTACAAAATTTGAATTGCAGCAATCAGAAAATAACATATCTAGAGTTGTTGGAACATTGTAAGTATCAATTTATATTCATATTCCATGTAATTTCTTTGATACTTCTGGATATATATAGTTGTAACTAAGGCTAAACTTAAGCTTACTTTCATTTCAGAAGTTACATGCCTCCTGAATATGCTTTAAATGGTGTTGTCTCATCCAAAGCAGATGTCTATAGTTTCGGAGTGCTTCTACTTGAAATCATCAGTGGTAAAAAAAATGCTGGTTGTTATCATTCTGACTATGCCCTCAACCTTGCTGGATATGTAAGTTCTATATCTTTCTTTCCATTCATGAAGCAACAAGTGCTTAATCAATACAATACATCTACTTGGCCCTATTGCAGGCATGGAAGTTGTGGAATGAAGGTAGAGCCTCAGAACTAATAGACCCCATGCTGGATGGATCATGTTCTGCTATTAATCAAATATTGAGGTGCATTCATATCGGTCTCATGTGTGTACAAGACAGAGCTCAAGATCGACCAGCCATGATGGATGTTGTTTCTTTTCTGTCAAATGAAGCCATTGTGCTAGCTGAACCGAAACAACCAGCTTTCTTTGTTATGAATACAGAATTGGCGAATGAGCTCAAGTTACCAAACAACTTAGGTTATTCTACTAACTATGTGACATTTTCATCAGTGGATTTTGGCAGATAAAATGCTTCATTTGAGGCTAGTGAAATCAGTGAATGCATGTACAAATGCTGAATGTTGTCCATATATTGTTCCCAGCGTGAACATTGAGAAGAAACATTGTTTCAGATAAATGTTGCACTTATTTGAGAACAATAGTGATACCTTATTATCTTTAGTACTTGTTTACCTTAAAATGTGTCACGAAAGTTGCAAAGAAAATAGAGAAGGAAAAAATAAATAAAATCACATAATACATACATATTTACATAGTACAGTTGATGAAACTTACAAGGACAATGAGAGATTTCTTGTTCCTCAAGCAACATTGTTACAAGTCCTACATGAGACCCTAGAACCATTTATAAAATATATGACCTAACCGGGTCACTTCAAAAAATATATAAACCGTAGAGAAATTTCTTGTTCTTTGCTTATAGGCTTGGGCCTATCGGTCCTTGCTTTTCTCGCACTACAAACTTTTAAATTTTTCTCTTTTTGATTCAAATTCTTAAATTTTAAATCGAGTTATACATCTATTCAAGTTCACTTGAATCAAGGCACTCAACAAAATTATTCCAAATACAACTATACTGTGCTTGTGGATACACTTTAAAAGATATATTATGTGTGAGAAGTCAATACAAACTCATTAAAACTGTGCTTGTGGATGCACTTTAAAAGATATATTATGTGCGAGAAGTCAATACAAACTCATTACAATAGGTGAGTCACTAAATTTAGAATATTATTTTTATTTCTGTATTGACTCTTTACAGATATAAAAAGCGTAACTCTTGGAGTTTACTTTTAATTGTTCTTACTTGTTCTCATATATCTAAAAAAAATCCTTAAATAGGAATTTCTAAAAAGAGAAAAGAAAAAAGAATGAAACTTTGATCTAAGGATGAGCCTAGTATATTAGTTGGCTCATTGAAGAAATAATGCATCGAGAACAATTATTCTGCATTTGGTAGTGAAAAATGTAAAATGAAAATTAAATATTAGTTATCTAATCATCAAATAAACAGTTATAATTGAATAGATGAAAATTAGAGACAACTTTTTTTTATTTATTCAATCATAACCGTCCAATTGATGACTGGACGACTGAAATTTCAATTTCACTCTACATTTCCCGCCACCAAATGCAAAGAAGCCGTTCTCCAATATTATATATGTCAAAACAAAATTGAACTTTTAATTATTGATGTTATACCAAAAAAAATTGAAATAAACCAGTTGATAACTGAAGGAGTCTTTAAAGGACACAAATGATCAATTTAATTTCAATGAAATATGAGTTTGCTATAATTTGATCATAATTAATTAAAATTATTTCAGGCACGGCAGTTATGGAATGAAGAAAGAGATATGGAGCTAATAGATGCTGCAGTATTGGATGAAGCATGCAAAATCAATGAAATATTGAGATGCATTCATATTGGATTGTTATTTGTGCAAGACCATGATATAAGAGTTAATTTTTTTAAAATATTATATTTGTCTCAATTTTTTATTTTTAAAAAATCAAGTGTTTCAATTTAATTATTGAAATATTACATTTATCTCAACTTGATATTTTTTATTGCTAAACTACTAATGCTAAATGTCAAATTGTTTGTTATTAAAAGTCAATAGTATAATTTATGCAAAAGTATTTTTTATGTCCCTAAAGTTAGACTCAAGTTTCTATTTTATTTCAAAATTTTATTTTGTGCCAATTTTTTTTCATATTTTTCAATTAATTTCAATTATGTTCATGAGCCTAACATTGTCGAAATTATTAATAACAGATGTTGATTTGACTATTTCCTTTATATTCGTCAGCAACTTGTCCATGTAAGTATGTTTACATCAATTTTTCTCTTGAAAGTACAAAAGTGCTCCTCTTCATCTTTTTCTCATCAATTAAAAATATGTGAGATAAAACTAGCCAAAAAAATAAATCCAAGACAAAATTGAAACTTAGAGAAAATGTTAGGGACAAAAATATTACTAAAAGTTTGACTCAACTTTTGTACTAAAGGTTTTTAAATTTTTCCCCCAATTTAGGTATCATTTTCTTTCTTAAAGTTTAAACCCAAGTTTCAATTTTGTTAGAAAAAATGATTTTTTTTTATTAATTTTGTCTCATATCATATGATTACAATTTGTGTCAATTTTGTCCAATTTTTTTAATATTAATTTTGTTTTACATATTTTTAATCAGTGTCAATTTTATCATCTCCTCCTCTTCATCTTCGTTCTTTATATTTGCAAAGAGAGAAAGTGGATTGATGAGAGAGATGATTATTTTTTATTTCCAAAAAATTCTAACAAATTCCTTTGTGTTTTTCTTCTTCTTCTTTGGCAAATTTTCAGAGAAAGAGAAAGAGGAGGTGGATGAAAGTGAAGCATAAAATGATTAAAAAAAAAAGAAGTAATTTTATTATTTTAAAATAAAAACCTAACATAAAAGTGTTTATTAGAATAAGTTATCGCTTCATAATATAAGAAATGATCACATTAATACCTATCCTTAATTATTTATACCATACTAGACAAGAATAACTAAAATTATTACTTTATAGAAAAGAGTTAGAATTGTATTAATGATTTGTGATGGATATTTAACAACAATTTTAATCAAATTATTGTTAAAAAAACAAGTGTATACATACTTATTTGAGATCCCAACCCGACGTTGGGTGAATGCATGCAAAAGTTAGCGTAATTTGCTGAGGTGATTGAAAGTGCACGTGACACAGTGACAAGTCATCATCTCTTCCAAACCTTAATCAAAAAAAAAAAATTTGATATATCGTAAACCTAAATCAATTCGTCACCCAAAAGTCTGCTTGCTTTTCAACTTGGGTCCACCTCTGCTTGAATTCTTAAAATTAGTGATGGAGGCTATGTATTGTGTTATACTTTTTAACTTTTTATGATAGTATTGTAACAATCAGATGAAACATGTCGGTTTAATTAGTTGAACAAAAAATTAGTTAAAAGATCATTCTAAAATAATTCTAAAAATTAATGATTAATTAAATTGATTAAGAGTTAATTGAATTAGTCAAAAATTGATTAAATAATATAAAAATTGATACTAAATGAAATGGTTCACTTATTTTTTATTATTTTTAATTTTTTTAAATTTTGTCTACTCTATAATAATGTAATGAATAAATTAATATTACAGATTAACTAATTTTAATAGAAATATCATTACATTGATATTTTATGAATTTAATATGAATGAATATTATATCAATTAATAGTATTTCCTTGTTATTTAATCAGCTTTTGTTATGAACTTTTGATTGTAAATGTTTTCTTTTGTAATTTGATATTAAATCTTAATTTTAATTAAATTTATAAATTTAGATTTCATCTTTAATTATGTATATTATTTTTTAATATTTTAAAATAAACTGATCGTCAGTTCAACTATAATTCTATCATTGATCTTTGGTGGTTCAATGACTTGTCCGACTTTTAGAACTATTAACCAAGTTGAGTGAAATATAAAAGATAACGGTTAAAGCACACAAAGATTTCTTGTATTTTATTTTTTTCAACATCTAAATTCAAGAAAAAAAATCTGTCTAAACTTTTAAATATGTGTAAATCGACTCTTTTGTAAATAGATTTGTTAGTTGGACCATTGCACATATATATCACTGTGTTGAGTTAGAAAATCTATCAATATAATTTTTAAAAAAATCTGAAACGTAATCTGAATTTTTCAAATTTGTTAGGATAATAAAAAATAAAAGAAATCTGTTGGGATGTAAAAAAAAATATTTTTCATTATTTTAACATATTTATTTTTTTCATTATTTGAAACGTCATTTTAAAACAATTCCTCGTTATTAATCTGTTAGAATAAATAAAAAAATGATTTATTTTAGCATATCCTTTTTTATTGTTCTAAAATATCTTTAAAAAAAACATGTTACACATTTTAATCAACAATGTAACTAGACTATATTTTGCATGTGGATTGAACAGGACTATGTGTGTATTAATTAATAGTGATTTGTACTTTTTTTTTCAAGTCTGAATTTTTTCGGTTGGGTTTGAAAGTAGAAAAAAGACATGTATACAATATTTAAACTTAAAAAGGAATTATCTATATTTTAATTAAAAATAAAATTAGGAAATTAAACTGAAAAGATGTTACATCAATGGAGGAAAAGAAGAGATACTCGTTTGTTTGTATTTAATGAAAATATGAATTTGATTTGTTTAAATTTTAGACTATTAATTGTGTTTTATTTTTTTTTTATTAAGTACTTAAATGCTTTGAATACATCTTATTTAATCAGATCTTATAAAAAATTTTAAAAATTTTCAGACATTAATGGCTCTAGATTTATCTTTTACTAACATATACTTAGGGTTTTTTTTAAAGATTAAGATGTCTAATTTGAACACACATATGATTATTAAGATATTATTTTTGAATCTCAATACTAAATAATTAAAATTGTTTTTTCTCAATATTTGAATATACATATGACTTATATAAAAAAAATTATATTCAAATAATTTTTAAATAAATTAGTAACTAAACATTTGTTATTATTAACTATTATCTTGAATATTATATAGTATTATAAAATTTGTTATTAATATTTTTTTATAATTTAAAATTGTTTTATAAAAAATAATATAAGTTATGTTTGTTATATTATATATAAAAATTCGCTCTCATATAATAATAATAATAAAATTTAAATTAGATGGTCAAATTAATTTTTATATTCAAGCAGGTTCAAATCTTCTCAAGGCCTTTTTTTTTAATATTTAAATAAAGTAATGCATGACTTAAAATTAGATCAAAATTTTGCAAGTTTCTAAGTCCATATCAAAAAAGAAACTTTCGATTCTATTTGGAATATAGTTAAATAGATTTTAATAATAAACACATCTAATGATTTGAAATAGGAACCAATAAAATTTATACCTTCGTTAAGTACAAATAAATACCATCTTAATGTGTAATAGAGATATAGATTTAGATTCAAATCTTTTAATTAAAATAAAAAAGCAAAATATTAATTATTTAATATTGAGATATGGATTTAGATTCAAATCTTTTAATTAAAATAAAAAAACAAATGGCTAAGAACGAGGTGAGAGAGTCGTACGTCAAATTAGATTAGGATCTGTTACAGGTGCTTGAAGGCTCAAACTCTTTGTTAGTTACAGTTTTAACTATAGTTGAATTAAATCGTGACTAAAATTTATATTTAGTCATAATTTTAATTATGACTAAATAAATAAAATCGTAACTAAGAAATAATTTAAGCCTTCAAATATCTGTAGTGAACCCTGATCCCGTCGGAGAAAAAAGCAAGTCCAAGAGAGACCTGTTGGAATCTTGGTCACATAACAGCTGTGTTACAGTTAGCATATTTCATATTCTGACTCTCTTGTGTTGTGTTGTGCCGTGTAGGAGTAATGAAGCACGCAAACGCTAACCGAGTAACCGTCTTTCGAAGAACGTGTAAATGTGTATTTGGTTTTCTATTACATTTTTATAAAGCATGATTTGAATTAAACTAATGTAATTTTAGTATAAAATAATATATTTTAAAACCTTTATATTAACGTAATTTTATCTTTAAATCATATTTTCAGTAAAAACTCTAGATTGTTATTTCTGTAAAATATGATTAATTTGTTCAAATTTAAGTTTTTCTAAAATCAATTCTACAAACCATGGGTTATCTAAACCTAAGTTTCCCAATTATTTTTCAAATGGTTTTATAATGAATTTCTATAAACTATGATTTAGGCTGCATTGACGTAATTTTGGTGTGAAGTAATATATTTGAAAGTCTTTATATTAATATGTGGTTTTGTTCTCAAATCATAGTTTCAGTAAAAACTTCTGGTTGTTGCTTATGCAAATCATAATTTGTCAAAACTTAAATTTTTTTAAAATTAATTTTACAAATCATAATTTGTCCAACTATTTTTCAAATACAAACCGTTATTATTTGTTGCTACGCTTCATTATTTTCCCTGATAGACGACGTGATATCTATATATTAAGTGGAATTTATTATTCAAAAGAGGTTCATATCACTTAAATAAATTTGTATTTATTTTTTATATAATATTACCGTGTTCATTTTTCAAATAAGATGATTCAATTTTTTTTCAAATAAACCGAAAGATTTACCATTAAACTTGCAAATCTAGCAACTTAATTTGAAACATGTTGAACTTCAGATACAAATAATGATGTTAGTTAGTATTTTATTTCATGTTAATTATTTATATTCATTACCTTTTGTTGGGATAGTGCAATTGTGGATGTCTAATATATAGTTATTATCAAAATAATCATACTTATAGTTCAAGTGATATGAGATTTGAATTTGTAAAATAAAGGTCATGCATTCAAGATACCTTGAAATTAAAAAAATAATAATAATCAAAATACAAAGAATAACGTTTCTATGCAGGCCCTTAATTCAATTCGGCCAGCTTAATTTATTTTTAAACTAAATACTACATATTTCTTATTATCTCAAAATTTTATGATAGCTCCATTCATAAAATCTTAATTCTTGGACTTTTTCCCCTTGTCCAATTCAAAGATAATACAAAAAGGATATATATAATTAGTAAAAGGAAATTTGTATATTTTAATTTTTTTAAAAAACAATTTGCTTGATATAGTTGAAGAGAAATACCAACTCAAATGGATTTTAGAGTAAATTACTCTCCCATTCCCTATGAATTTTCAAAATTACATTCCTTTCTCTTCTATTTTTAAGATAGACACTCTTGTCCTTTACAATTATAAAATTATTACACTCTAGTTGAATTTTGGATTAATAGCAAATAAAAGCATTACAATATGTAAAAAATGATGTTTTTATAAATCAATAGAAGGTATTTTAGTAAAAAACATGTGGGATGAAGATCCTCTAACTTAGAGAATTTCAACGTTATTGTGATAATAAATATGAGTCATTCGATCAGAGAGTATGAACAGTATCTCGCACATCTACATTTGTGTTGAATATGATAAGTTATCCGATTAAAAGATACAAACAACTAATATTTAATGTCGCAGTGGTATTGATATCATTTACGTCAAAGGATATTATCCTTCACGTCAGAAGATATGCATCCAAACATGTGACATTAAGTTATCAAATGTTAAAAAAAAATACTATAATAAATCAAATTGGACATAAGATATAAAAATAGATTAAATGGCAATATAATTTTTTAGTTGTAGAGGTGAAATTAAATATGGTTTAAAAGTAAAAAAAAAAAGAAGAAGATAACCTACGAAATTTTAAAAACTTGCAGAAAAGAAGAGTGAAAACTAATTATATATCTATATTTATCATTCTTTCACTTTTAGAGGATTCCATCAATAAAAATATAAGAATAGAAAAATAATTCAAGTTTCAGAAGGATAGTTAGATTAAATTTGGCAAATTTCTAGATCAAATTTAACAACTTGAATTACTAAAATTAAAATTTAATAACTTACAGATTTTTGATATATCCATTATTAGTGTTCCTCAAAGTTCTTTTATTTTTTAATTCATTATTTTGTTTTATTGATTATACATTTGCTAGCTGTTCTTTTGATTGCCGTCCCTCCAACCGCCACTGTCCTCTTTTGGCCTAACCCTTTGTTTTCTGCGTAAAACGAAGACGGCATTTCGGTAATTTCACTACCATCCCATAATGATTAGAAGTTAAATACGCGCGCAATTCTCTGGCTCGTAGCGAAAGAGACTTTGAGAGTCTCTTTCGTCTCTCTCTATTTCGCGCCGATACATTACATTAATTCTTCTCTCTTGAGCTTCCTCGTGCCAATCTAGAGATTCAGAGGGCCTCTGTTTCTTATTTTTCTTTTGAGATTTTCAGATCACAGTCTTGAAGACAAGCAATAATAAGCAGCCAATCTTGGCTTTCCTCATAGATCTTCCGATTAACTTAAAAGAGTTTTTGGATTCTCAGCATGTTTAGGAAATTATTGAGGCCGAAATTCGAAAGGAAATGGTACAGTACTCGCTCAGAGATACCATTCTTCTTCTTCTCCAACGAGAATAATGATAGTTCTCTGTTTTTTTTTAAACCGGTTTTTTGTTTTCGATTTCACAGCAAAACGTGCGTGGATTGTATAAAGACGCGGATAGAGGCGATACGGAGGAAGAAGAAAGCAGTGCAGAAGTTTCTGAAGGATGACATCGCCGATCTTCTTAGGAATGATCTTGACTACAATGCATACGGAAGAGTAATTTCCTTAACAATCTTCAATTAGATGTTAATTTTCTCAAACTCTTGCTTTAGTTGTTTTATTTTTTTGGTACGGTGCTTTAATTGTTTTGTCTTGTGGTCTACATTGTAAGGAACACGGCACCAAAAAAAATATGGCATACAACGAGATACGAACATCGCACACGACAAAATATGTGTGCTAGTGCAACTTGAAAGTTTTATGCATTTCATACTGAGTATTGTACTCGTGTTGTGTTTAAAATAGATACGTTTCTGAAGGATCATATTTTTCCATTCTGGGTTTGCTGACTATGTTGACCTGCCTAGATTGATTTTGTCCAATTTTCTGATTATGCAATACCAGTTGGGCGACGTTTCATTCTCAGCTTTAACTTTGTTACCATGACATAATGCCTCTCTTTAATATCTAAGCTAATTAATTACCTGTGGGACCATATGTCGCCCTCTACCCCATAGGCAAACGTGATTTTAGTTTGGTGATATGTAATTACGTTGATCACGCTGTCCTTTGTCTTTCTCATAATCATTAATGTAATTTTCATTTCCCACTCATAGAAACGTTCCGGAATCATAATTTCCCATTGCGATCACGTATATAATTTTTCCTATCCCAAGAAAGAAGGGGTTAGGGGGTGATGTAATCCGAAGGCCAAAACAAAACAGGATAAAAAAGATAAATGTCTCTGAACTTTCCATAATTTGTTTTTGAAGACTGTTTTGAGTTATTGGCCTTTCATCGTTAGTTTGCGGCCACTAGTGACCAAGTCTATAGAAGTTTGGGATTTGATTCTATTTGTTAGCGAAATTGGCCTCAAGAGATTGCTAGTAGTCCATATATATCTTGCATTTATTCATAGTATTATGCTTACGCAAATTGCTGAAATTAAGCAACAACGTATGTGCAGAAGATGAATATTGCAATTATATGTCGACATTGACATTAACTTTTTGTACATGATGCAGGCAGAAATGTACCTGTTCGAGCAAAACTTCTCATCCTGTTACGAACTCATTGCAAAGTTTAATGCATGCATATCAGATAATCTTGAAAGCCTTTGTAAGGAAAGGTATGCTGTTATACGAGATAGCGTGCTCGTTTATGTGACTTTTATTTTCCCAAGTACTTGTTAACTTTGAACTTGACATATATATGAAAAACCATCTTCCCTATATTATTTAGGAGATATACATCGCATAAATTTTAATATTTCCTTTTTTTTTTTCATATCAAACATCTTATAAATTTTTAAGCACTTCAAAAAGTTAATTTTGAATGCATCAAACAGTACTTGTTCCTTTTGTTGGGATTATTCTCATACTCATGCATGGTTGAGTTTACTAGTCTGATTATATCCACCTGTGCCTCTGTTTTTCATGTTTACTTACCATTATGGACTGAGCCATTTAATATGCATGCCTCTTACCCATGAAATATTTTCTACTTACACAAATTTAATTTAACAGTCAATCTGTGTCTGATTGCACAATGAATAGTGTAATCTAGACTTGCTTTCAGTGCCTCAGTGACAATGCAAAAGTTCAAAATCCTGCTACATTTGGTCAAGATCATTAAAATTAACCCTTAATAAAGACAGAAATATGCATGCGATCCAAAATAAATTAATAAACTTGAGGGTTTGTTGCTTAAACTTTGGGTCATTTTTCTGCATGATATTTTGATGGATACTCTTGTACCTTTTTAGCTGACAAGGCAATTAAAGAAGTCAATTATGACACTATTTTTAATTTTCTGAAATAGTAATTTACCCGATAAATGTAAGGAAGCTACAGCGTCACTGATTTACGCTGCTGCAAGATTTGCTGATCTACCAGAATTGCGAGAACTCAGAACTTTGTTCAAGGAGAAATTTGGGGATTCTCTTGAACCTCATATAAGTAAAGAGGTGTGCAAATCTTTGTGGAGCTCTTTGTGCACTATTCTTTTTATATCTTGGTTTGTACCACTTAATTAAATAATTGCTTATCCTTAGTTTGTGGAGAGGTTGAGGTTTGAACCCACAAAAGAAATGAAGATTCAGATGTTACATGATATAGCACAAGAGTTCTCTATATTGTGGGATAGCAAGGCTCTTGAGGAGAGACTCGGTAGATCCTTCCCATTACTTCATGTAAGTCTTTACATTAACTTATTTGCCTTCAAGAATATATTTACAGCAGAGCCATGAAACGAATCTGAGAATTACAATACACTGACATGTGTCGAAGGTAGCTGTTGCCAACTTATTAATCTGATTATTATTAGATACTAGATGCTTTACTGGATCCAGTGGCTTTTAAATACTACCACCAATTTTGTCATGTATAGATAGCTTCTTTAGAACCTATAGATTCTAGACTCTTCTAAGAAAGAAGTATCGGCCTTTAATACACTCAGGTCTATTTTAGTGGTGAGGGACTTAAGTAAATTTGTAAAACGTATTAGCTAGATTTAATTAACTGAGCCGTCATGTATTAAATGCAAGCAATGGTTCCTATTGCAGGAGAAGCCTGCGCATGAATCACTAGATGTGAAGCCTGCGCATAAATCACTAGATGTGAAGCCTGCGCATAAATCACTGGATGCGAACCCTGCGCTTAAATCACTGGATGTGAAGCCTGCACATAAATCACTAGATATGAAGCATATCAGTTGTGAAGACTCATGGAAGCTCCAAAGCAGTAGTGATGATGAAGCAAGTACAGACTTATCTGGCCCTAAGACTTCAAGTTCATTGGGAAGTGTTTCAGAGGATGATCAGGAAGAATATAGTAAGAGGCCATCACACAATATGATTATTCCTCAGTCTTATCTCAAACCAAAATTTGATAAATATGAAACCAAGGAGTCAAACCATGATGTCCATAAACCAGTTGTTCCAGAAAAGCCAAAACCAAGATCAGTCAGAACAAGATCAGTTCCGAAAAATCCACCCGTGCATTGCTTAATGTCTGATCATAGTGATTCAAGAGATGAAGAAGAAAAGAAAATGGATAAGCGACAACCAAGATCAGTTAGAACAATATCAGTTCCTAAAAATCCACCCGTGTATTGCTTAGCGTCTGATAGTGATTCAAGAGACGAAGAAGAAAAGAAAATGGATGAGCTTTTGATGCATTACAGTAACAAGAATTCTCCTTATGAATCAGTGGGGCAAAATATACACAGAAAATCAGATTCAGGTGGACAGCATATCAGAGGAATATCTGCTCCTCCTTCTCTACTCCCAGCTTCTGTAGAACCAGAAAGATTAAGTGAACCAAAAATACCAGATTATGACGACTTAGCAGCTCGCCTTGCAGCTATCAAAAGGAGATGACATAAACAGCCTAAGAGACAGGAGAATTTTTTCATTCATTCATTTTCTTTTTTGGGGAGAGTTTGTCTGGTTAATTTTCTTACTGTTATGTACCTTGCATCCCTACGGGCACAAAATGATTATTGATATACGATGCAAGACATTCCGGCCCAGCATGTAATTATGCATAGAGATTTTTTTTCGTTTTTCTTTCATTCATCCCCCCCCCCCCTCTCTGTCTCTCTCTATCTTTTCGTGTCTAGTCAATTTCTTAGTTACACCCTGCATCCTTACGAGCATAAAAAATTATTGTTGACATATGTTTCTACATAACTTTTAGTAAAAGGAGTCAAGTTACTAAAGAATGCTACTTTCACTAGCTAAGGAATTTTTCCCGTTTAATAAAATGGGTGTCCCTAGACACATTTAGCAAGGGTGTTCTTCCATTTCAGTAAGAAGAGTGTCCCTACGCACCTCAACAAGAGTTCCTTAGAAATAAGTAGCAGGCTTTCCTCACATAAAATGAATGCCCCCTAGCAACATCCAAGAAGGAGCACCCCCGGGTTTCATCTAAGAAGGATCATCTAAGAAAGAGCACCCCTGACATTCAAGGAGGAGCACCCCCAAGCATTTAAGAAGAGAGAGAGGTCTCCCTCTCTTCAAGAACACTCAATAAATTTGTTCACTAGATAATAAACATGCCTAAACATCCTATGCTCCAAGTAAACATGCTAGGTGTGCGAAACATTCTTAAAACCAAGTATATAGGCACCGAGGCATCTTTAACGCTTGTCCTCTCTCAGTGACACTCTACTGACCTAAGTGGTTTAAAGTACCAAGTGAATTCGTCATTTGAACAGTAAATTAAGTATTTTATTCTCTACCTCCTAAGAAGCTTCAGGTGAATGAGAGTGTAATGGGAGAATGCCTATTTCCTCATTGTTAACACAATGTTGATATGGGAAGCACCAAGCTAAAAACACTCTGATTTCATGAGTAAGCAATACTCTTAGGGTGAGTGTAGTGTAAGCTAAGTGTTATCCATGACACTTGATTTAGACAAGGTTGTAGATGCTATAAAGGAGTGGTCTTCACCCTCCTTCCCCGAAAACAACCTCAAGGAGTGACCTGATAGGATTGAAGTAAAAAATCTTCGTGCCATATAAGATCATCCTAGATAAGCTAAACATGAATTTATTTCTTAATAAATAGAATTTTTGCTGAACTCACTTTTGTCTCTAACCTTTTGATCTAGCTTACACCACTATTTCAATAAATTGCATACCCATGATCATAACATTCCCCGTCTCAAGTCATTCAGCACTTATGACATCATACTCATATAAATTCAACATTTTACGTGGCCACATTTATATAACATGATTGTCAAGTCATTTAATTGAGAGGTTAGATCCTTACCTATAAATACCTTCTTAAAATCATTTGGGGAATAAACTTAAGCTACTAAAAACAAGTTTTTGTTTTTATTAAATTATATTTTCTCTTGTCTTGTCTAACGTTTATCTAATATACTCTACTTTTTCTTTATCTGGAATTCCATCTATATTATTTTACACTTTCTAAACTCAAAACCCTGATCCCGGAACAATATGCAAGACATTTATCCATATTTCATATAATATTTTATATATTGGTAACTATAGAATTATTTCTATAATATTTATTGGTAACTATAATTCTTTATCATTTATTTATTTTCAATCTAGGTTAAAAAAAAAAAGTAAGTTGGCGTGAAACAAGTATTTCTACATATATAGCATTTATCTTTTTTTTCTTAATTTTTACCTATGCAACTCAAATCTTACCAAATAAATTAATTCTACATTTAATTGTAACTACTACTATGGTTGCAGAAGCATTTCATAATAGTATGCTAAAGTAAATAGTAAAAATAATTAAAAGTTAAACAGATTCAATTGATTAAACATTAATATGGAAAACTGTCACTAACCCATTGAGAGCAGGAGAAGGAGAAGTGCTGTTACATTAAATGCTCCTTCATGCAATTATAGATCCTAAAACTCAATGGGGAATCAGTGGATTTGGTCCGTCACTTTGAACCCATACTGCAAAGGCTTCTCCTTCTGTCAGTCACCAAACGACTTTGCCTTTATCTATGTATGTTATCATCTGCTAACGTAATTAAAAAATGATAAAATAATTTTATGATGTAATAATTAGACAAGTATTACTCTCATTAATTAAATATATTTAATACTACAAATTACATAAATCAATTAATAAAAAATTGTGTTAACATTTAATAAAAAAATTTTATCGTCTATTATACTCTTACTTAAATTAAATCTATATTAATTAAGACTCATAATTTAATAATATATATATATATATATTCAATCACAATTCACAAATCCCTTTCTCATAATCTTTAATCCCTAATCCCAATTGCTTCTGCCCTGCTCTGCTCTATGTCTTCCTGTCTGTAGACTCTCTTGTCCCACTGTTTTTGTCTTCTTTCTCTGCACCACAAAACGGCGCCGTGCCGTTGCCTTAAACCTTTTACCTGTCATAGTGTCACTCTGCTCATCCCGTGCTTTTCTTCTCTTTCTTCGTCAAAAATCATGTAATCTCTCTCTCTCTAAAATCTCTCTGAGACTTCATGGTCAGTGTTGCTCCGACCTTCAGATTCAGCTTAGCAAGATGGGTTGTTCCCAATCGAAGATCGAGAACGAGGAAGCAGTGGCGCGTTGCAAAGAGCGCAAGCGCTTGATGAAGGAGGCGGTCTCTGCTCGTAACGCCTTCGCCGCTGCACACACCGCCTACACCACCTACCTCAAGAACACCGGCGCCGCCTTGAGCGACTTCGCCCAGGGCGAGGTTCAGAACCCTCAATTGGCTTCCGGCGCAGCCGCTCTCCCCAGTAATGCTCCGATCGCCGCGGCGGCACAACCCTTCGAGATTCCCCCGCCGCCTCCACCTCTTCCCAATTTCCCCCCTTCTCCTCTTCAGCGCGCTGCGAGTATGCCCGAGATTAAGATGACTAAGCCGGAACCGAACCCGGTCGGAACCATCATCGAGGAGGAGGAGGAGGAGAACGAGATGGAGAATGATGGGTCCATGAATGGTAGTTTAAGAAGAAGAGGAAGTAGCAGAAGAAGAAGTGGTGGTGGGCATAGTAGAAGTGGGACTAAGGAAATGATGGAAGAAGAGGCAGATCGGCATCCTATGCCTCCTCCGTCGAAACCAGAGACTAATCATATGGAGACTCATCATCCGATGTCTGATCAGCCTCAGCAGAATTCCGCTTGGGAGTATTTCTTCCCCTCGATGGAGAACGTGGCTGGAAATAGCTTGAGAGGGGAAGAAGAAGATGGCTTCAGTAAGGAGGAGAATGAGAGGAAGGTATTTCATGAAAAACCTAATAGAGTGGATGATGATGTTACAGAGGGTATGAGAAGTGAGAAGGATGAGTCACCCGAGCCAGAACCCGAACCTGAACCTGTACCTATGCCGGAGAAAGTGGTGGAGCCACCTGTGCCACCTGCAGCTTCGACTGCACCGGCGGGGAAGGGCTCGAAGAAGGCGAAGCTGGGACAGGTTGCGATGGAGGGGAAGAGGACTGTGAAATCGAATTTCAATCTGGTGCAGGTATTTGCTGATCTTGATGACGATTTTCTAAAGGCTTCGGAAAGTGCTCACGAGGTTTCAAAGATGCTTGAGGCAACGCGGCTGCATTATCACTCCAATTTTGCAGATAATAGAGGTAATTATCTTGATACGCCTTGGTTCTATGTAGAAAATTCTTCTTGTGTTTCAGGACTTTGTACTAAAGTAAAGCTCTTTAGCTTCAGCGTTCTTTAATAATAAAAGTATAACCTTTTGAAAAACACAATGTTGCACTCAGCTTTAAAAAAAGTACTCATTTGTCATGCTTTTAATATTTTTACCAAATAACCTGATATCAGACACCTTACATCTGAGTAATTTAAGCTGGTGATTACTTCATAGGTTTCGTAGTAGCTGGTTTAGTCGAAGAAGAAATCAACAGCTTGTACAGCATGTCGATTATATTCTTTTTATGTGTCTAACTTTTTTGTTTTTGCATGTATCCTCTCTCTCTCTCTCTCTGTCTCTCTCTCTCTCTCTCTCTCTCTCTCTATATATATATATATATATGTTAAATTTGTGCAGGACACATTGATCACTCTGCAAGGGTGATGAGAGTTATTACATGGAATCGGTCCTTTAAAGGAATGCCTAATTTGGATCACGGGAAGGATGATTCTGACTCAGAGGAGCAAGAAACTCACGCCAGTGTCTTGGACAAATTGCTGGCATGGGAAAAGAAACTATATGATGAAGTTAAGGTAAGTTGCTCTGTTGTAGACTGTGTCTAATAGTGAACTGTTATTTGATAAATTGACGAGTCTTACTTGCCAAGTTGCCACCTGTACTATTACTATTTGAATTTAAATAACTTTTTCACATACTCAGTCATGTAAACTCAAGTAGGTCCATGTTTTTGTACCCCAAAAAAAAAAGTTAGGTTCATTTTTCAGATATTAGCATGGAATGATCAAATTTAAGCTCTCATTCTGCATTTTGTTGGTTCACAACACTTGATGAGATTAGATGACGTTCTAACTTCTAATCATGCAGTCATAACCTGTCAAAGCATATCAATGCTATACAAAATTCTCTTACTTTTGTCTGCCTGTCCTTTTCCTACCACTACCAGTGCAATTTTCTGCTTAGTTCTGGGTTTGTAATGCAGTCATACATGTGCTTGTTCTATTCTGAATCTCGCAGCTGAATATTGTTTGATAGGCAGGTGAACTTATGAAATTTGAGTACCATAGAAAGGTTACCTTACTTAACAAGCTAAAGAAACGAGGCACCAACACCGAAGCACTGGAGAAAGCAAAAGCAGCTGTCAGCCATTTGCATACAAGATACATTGTAGATATGCAGTCCATGGATTCAACGGTCTCAGAGATTAACCGACTACGTGATGAACAGTTGTACCCAAGACTTGTTCATCTTGTTGATGGGTGAGTTATAGTGTAGAAATTAGAATGAATAATTATATATGGCTGGTATTTTGACCTTATAGAATATATCCCACCGAGCATGGGTTTGGGTTTAGTGCCTGCTAATTTTAGAAATTGGATTGGATAACTCTAGCAAGTACTTCTATTAAAATAATTTGCTATTGCTGCCCTCCAGCTTATGAAATTTGCTTTTGTTAAAATTAAAACCTCTTTTTGCTTCCCTTCCATTCTCCTTAAATCCCAAAAAAAAAAAAGGGGTTTAGATTTACAGGTTAATTGTAGTCTGTTATATATATGAATATTGTGGTAGTTCTGTTTTGACTCTCTAAAGCTGAGTTCTGTTTTCCTGACAACAAATATTCAAACTTTATTCTTCTAATTTATTTTTCACATCTTTAAAATGCAATTTATTCTGATCCTTATTGATATCTGGCTTTTAGCTTACCGGCATGAAACTCTATTTCTCTGAAATATGAATAAATGGTAGTGTATTTTACATGTCATACTTGTATTATGTATTGTTTTTCAACTGAAAATCTTTAGGGAAAATGAATGTTGCATCTTTCTTGCTGGACAACTGTTTGCTTAGTAATCCCATGATAACCAATGCCCAGATCTTTATAAATTTACAAATACGCAGACAGAAGACCTCTCTGAAAATATTGATGATTGTTTATGAACTATACAGGATGGCCACTATGTGGAAAACCATGCATGCCCACCACGAGAGGCAGTCAAATTTGGTGTTGTTCTTGAGATCTCTGGACATTTCCCAGTCAGCTAAGGAAACAAGCGAGCACCATCATGACCGGACATACCAGTTATTGGTTGTTGTGCAAGGGTGGCATTCACAGTTCGAAAAGCTAGTAACCAATCAAAAAACATACATAAAGGGCCTAAACAGTTGGTTAAAACTAAATCTTATCCCTATTGAGAGCAGCTTGAAGGAGAAGGTTTCTTCGCCTCCGAGAGTTCGAAATCCCCCCATACAAGGCCTTCTTCGTGCCTGGCAAGACCATCTGGAGAAACTTCCTGATGAGCTTGCTAGAACAGCCATATCCAACTTTGCTGCTATGATAGATACTATTTTCCACCTACAAGAGGAAGAGATGGGTTTAAAGCGAAAGTGTGAGGAGTCCCGAAAGGAGCTTGCCCGGAAAACCAGGCAATTTGAAGACTGGTATAACAAATATATGCAAAGGAAAATACCAGATGAGCTTGATCCAGAAAGGCCAGAAACTCATAATGCTCCTGACGAGCTTGTTGTAGAGAAGCAGTTTGCGGTTGAACAAGTGAAGAAGAGGTTGGAAAACGAGGAAGAAGCCTATGGAAGGCATTGCCTTCATGTGAGGGAAAAATCTCTGGGAAGTCTCAAAAACCGCGTGCCGGATCTCTTCAGGGCCATGGCAGATTTTGCTCTTGAATGTTCCAGAATGTACAGTGACTTGAGGTCCATATCACAGAATCTAAATTCAAGCCAGAGCTAATCATGAGAAATGGGTTTGTGTATTGTGTATAATTTTATTAATTTTCTATTATGAGTATAACTTTCTTGGTTGTGTTGTATAATATTACCCTTGTGTTCTCCTGATTTATGAGCCAAGAAGGTTACATTACATATACTGATGCTAAATAAACTCAATTGAATTGTCAATCAAAATTGATGTTTTTAATGGTCTCCGGAAGCAATTATAACAACATTGTCTTCATCTTCACCAAATGTGAAAATATGTGGATTCACTTGTCTTTGGAGTGTTGGACGTAATTGCTGTGTTTATAAATAGATCATGCCTCAAATCCACAATGTGTCATTTTTTATGGATAGTGGACAGATCTTCAACATGGAATAGCTTTTAATGGAGCAGGGTAGGAGTTGGACTAGTGATTGAAACTTGATCCTTTATATAATAAATGGAAGTTACATGAACAAACGGAGAGTATATAAAGAAAACTATAGGAACAAGAGTTCAAATAACAAGTAGATTACAAGGAAATAAAAACTTTTCCAAGAGTTCAAATTACTTAGAAAATTATGTGTACATAGGATTCCACTCATGCTGAGCAACAAAAGAATTTTCTTCTTATCACTTGCATTTCACTTAGATTCATCCCAGTAGGCTTTGGAGGAAATGCTTTTGCTAGTCTCTTTGCTGCATTTTGCAGAAAGGAACAAACAGTTAGTAGTGCTGCGCTATATACTAATAAAAAACTCTCAAAAGTAAAAAAGAAAATTTAGAGTAAGTTACTCATTTAATCCTTGAAAAACTACAGTTGTCTCAATTTAGTTTTAAAAAAATTGTATTTATTTTAATTTTATTCTTTTTTTTTGTTAAATTGATGTTTAGCTGCACAAGTTTTGATATTTAGCAACTGTGGAATTTGGAATTTAATAACGAAAATAACTAAATTAAAATAAATGTAATTTTTTAAGGATTAAATTGAGAAAATTATAATTTTTCAGAAACTAAATCTGTAATTTACTCAATAATTCAATGACCCACCATTTCAATTAGGCTAAATTGATTTAAACATTTTTATCAAATACCTATTTCATAGAAAAGCTCATTGATGTTCTCTGCAGTCTTGGCAGATGTTTCCATGTAGAACATTTCATTCTCTTGAGCATATTGTTCCCCTTCCTGCAATCATTTATTTGCTCAAAAAATGAACATAGCAATCAGAGAAGGAAAGAGAGAAAAAGAAAGAAGTTGAAGAAATTAAGAATTTAAGATTTGTATTATGGACCAGATTGCAAATATTTAACAAGTAACTGTCAACTAATGTCAGAGAGATAATCACATGAAACAAACTGCATATTTATGATGTACTAATTAATTATGATATGTTTTCAAATGGGGAAGGGAAAAATAAAGAGAAAACAATTTAAGAGTTTCTAACCAAAAAGAATAAATTATTGATTTGGTATTCAAAAGATTACAATTTTTTTTAGTTAGTCTCTAAAAGATTACATGTTTTAATTTAGTCTTTAAAAAATTGTAATTGTTTCAATTTGTTCCCTTTGTTTGTCAAAAAGATCTTTGGCAACAAAAGATTTAAAATTTAGTAACGAAAAGTTTTGCGATTTATTAACAAAAATAACTAAATTGAAACAAATATAACTTTTTAAAGACTAAATTAAAGTACTTAATCTTTCAAGAATCAAATTAAAAAAATTATAATTGTTCAAAGACTAAATCAATAATTTACTCAAACAAACAACTTGGAAGGGGATCACTTTTTGGTTAAACAATGTGAGTATCCACATATAAAATATATACTAAGCATTTAGCTAAGAAGCATAGACACTAATATAAATATAACAAAATTTGAAAGTTTGCTAATGCAATTTAAAGCGTTATGCCATGTCTAACCAGAGAGTCCAACACGAACCGTGTCTCGTATTTGGAAGTTTTGACGATTTACAGGCATTTTGGTAAAAGAATATACATCTTTTACTAGTGTAGATTATTGATTTGCTCATTTAAAAATTTTAATTCTCATTTCAGTCCCTAAAATATTAAGTATTTTGGTTTAGTTTTTGTAAAAATTGTGTTCATCTCAATTGAATCCGTTTATTTGTCAAAATAGCTTTAAGCAACAAAAAATTTGAGAGCTTTAGCATCAATAAATATTTCAATTTAGTAATGAAAAATACCAAATTAAGAGATTTGAATCCTCTAATGTAAATAATTTAATATCACAGTGATGTTAATCTGAGTCGTTCGATCAGAGAACATGAACGACTCAAATTAGTCTTTGTTTATGAAAAAAAAAAGGATGTAACGTGAAAGCACGAGATGTCGTTCATGTCCTTTGATCTAACGACTCAGATTCATCGTCAATGTGACATTAAATTCTCTAAGTCAAATGATCCAAATTTCAAATTAAGACAAATGTAATTTCTCAATGACTAAATTGAGACATATTAAAAGGTAAAATTGAAAAAAAATATAATCTTTTAGAGACTAAATCAATAATTTACGGGAAAAAAAAGTAGGGAAAAGAAAAGGAAGATGTCAATGATACCTCTGCTCCAACCTCTCTTCTTGGTGCCAAGTCAGATTTATTTGCCACCAAAGCCATCACCATTTTTTGACTTCCTACAAAGAGGGGTTTTAGTTTGTTTCAAAACAAATTAAACCTGCATCTATTCATCAAATTTAGGCAAAGTATACAATAAGGATATATGCTGTTGAATTTGCACATTATGAGATCAAGTGATAGTGAACTAAAAAACTTAGCCTATTTGAAGCAGTGGCTCATTCATTTTATAGGATCTGTACTTCTTTCTCAGGTATCAGTCATTTTACTGAAGCAATGAGTACAAATTGATGCAATTAATCATCTGAAACCGCTTCAATTGGTTTCTCTTGTAATTTGATCACAGAATAATAGAATATACCAATGTTCTGAAAACTTGATCGGTCATTGAATTGATGGAGACATTGGTTCAATTAAAATATTAAAAAAATAATATACATAATTAAAGACTAAATATAAATTTACAAATTCAATTAAAAATAAGATTTGATATCAAATTACATCAAATAACTTCCATAGTACAGCAAAAATTTACTAAATAATAAAGAAATATTATTAATCAATATAATATTCATTCATATCAAATTCATAAAATACCAATATAATGACATCTCCACTAAAATTAGCTTATTTGTAACATTAATTTATTCATTACCTTGATATAGAATAAGTAAAATTTTAAAAAATAGAACCAAAAAAATTCAAGTATATCAGTTAAACTAGTTTATTTAACACCGGTTTTACTTGGTTGCACCTTTTTTGGCTAGTTCGATCACTCACAGATTTTAAAACTTATTTCGAATCAGTTCTCTATCTAATCAATTGAGGTCCGGTCCAGTTCTTACAAATGTGAAATATACTTGTTATGTGGAAACCTAGGTTTTACTGATAGCCAACTAGCAGAGAAAGAAATTGCTGTGATTAATTACCATGTTTTTGCACTTCTTGAACCCACTTTTTGGCTCGAACAAATGTATCCTGAAAAAGAATTAAGAAGCACCAAAATTATTAATTACAGTAAAAGAGAAAAGGGGTTTAAGTTTCATGCCAGAATTCAGGGTTTTTTTTTTCTTTTTCATTTTACACTGATAGCCATTATGGCAATTTGGCTCCTTTAAACATAAAGAATATTTATAGGAGGAAGAAAAGAAGCATTACATGTAGAGGTAAAATTATTCAGTGACTTTATTGTGGTATTAAAGGCTCTATGACCAAAAGGTCAAAAGTTTAGAGTAAATTATTAATTTGATCCCAAAAGTTAAAGTTTTTTTAAATTTAGTTCTTTAATGATCAAGTGTCTTGATTTAGTCTTTGAAAGATTGTGTTTGTTTAAATTTGGCTCATGTTTTTTGTCAAAGCAAATTTTTGCAACAAATATTTAATAATGGTAGATTTTGTGATTTAGCAATGAAAAAGTTTAAACTGTCATGAATTAAATTGAGATGCTTAATGTTTCAAAGAGTAAATTAAGAAAACTATTAACTTTTTATGAACTAAATCAATAATTAACTCAACTATTTACCAACGTGTTGAAATTATTTAATACTTACGACGTTTGACATGTCATACACGACGACAGCTGCCGCTGCTCCACGGTAATACATCGGAGCCAAACTATGATACCTTTCTTGTCCGGCGGTGTCCCATACATCAAACTTGACAGTAGCTTCAGACAATGATAATATCTGTGTGAAAAAAGCAGCTCCTATGGTTGGTTCCTGTAAGCACATTACTATCAGGGTTCTTAAACTGAATTGTTGTATTGTCATTGTGTTGGTGAGTTGATAAATGAAAGCAGAAATAAAGCAAAACTTTTGACCTAAGAAAACAGTCATGGAAGCTTACTTGATTATGAAAGAATTGGCCTTTTACAAATCTTAACACTAAACTGGTCTTTCCAGTTCCCATGTCCCCAAGAAGCACCTACAAGAAGAAACAAGAGAGAGTGCATAAGCATGGAACTTTTCCCTAGCCAATATGTCAAGTTTTATGCAAGTATATTCCATGCCCGGCCCCAACCAAATACTTAGTAAGTACAATTTGTATCATTGGGCCAGATGGCCAGTCCACCCAAATCCTGAAAATAGGATGGATTGGACTAATAGTTTATCAGTTTATTTTAAAGAAATACTTTTAATCTAGCTTGTCAAAGTTCTTGGAGTTTAGATGTACTAGCTGAGCCGGTCTTGTTAAGGTTTTTTAATTATTTATTTATTTAGGGTTTAATTTACTTTTTTGAAGGATTAGTTTAATTTTTTAAAGTTCTATAGTCTTAATATCTAATTTCTATAATATAAAGTAACTAAAGGTAAATTTAAAAAAAAAAAAGATAGAAAATTTAGCCCATTGGATGGCCCAACTATTCACTTTGCTGTCTCACCGTCTCAATCCACTCATCTCTCATCTCTTCGCATTGCGTCGTTGGCCATTGTTGTCTCAATCCACTTCTCTCTCTTGTCTCTTCGCTCTCGCTTGATACTGTAAAAAGGGGGGGAAAGCCTGGTCGGTGAGCCCCGCAAGTGTTTAGGCTTGTTTTATGCCGTCCTATTATGGACCAGTTTGGACTAGCTCATTTTGACAGTACTAAGTCCAACCCAGCCACACGGCCTTTGATATGAGCTAGGTCAAAATTTTTAGACCATAATGTATATATTGCTGGGCCCAATCAATCTATTTCCATGCTTTCCATTGACCCTGTAGGGTTTGATTGTACTAACCTAACCGATCCTAGCCTATCTCACAACCCTAAGCACAAGCTAAAGGATTAAATGTAGCAAATCCGTGTAAGAAAATGAAGAGAGCATTAACAGAGGCAGTTCTTTACAGATCAGAAAGTCCGCTACTCTTACTTAAACATATATTAATTGAGATGGAAATTTACCAAAAACTTAAACATGAAACTCCATAATGGAAGATTTTCTGCTTATGAGATTCTCTGTGTAATCAGATTACACTAACCAAATCTTTTTGGTTAATTCATTCAGCAACATTGATCTTCTTAAGTTCTGTCTCTACTCCATCTAATCTCAAGAGCCTATTTATACAAATATCATTTACTTCTTCCTTCATAAATCCGAAATATAAAAATACCAGACAAAATCTATAATGGCTTTCATGCTATGCTAGCGTCAACATCGTCAAAAATTAGAGAATGTGTGATGGGGAAGAAGAAACACAGATCCAACAGAAACACTGATACCTGAGAAAAGAGAAGAAAACAAGAAAGAAAATAAGAGAAAAAGGTAAGACATACCCACCAGCTTTGCTTGAATGATCTTATTTCCAGGCCTCGCCATGTTGATAGATTGATCAGAAATGTAGAAGACAGAAGTTGCAGAAACAAAAAAGAATATTGTGCTCAAAGAGAGTATTATAAAGAGAAGACTGGTAGTTTTGTTTAGATTTGACTGTTAGTTTGGCTGATTTTTTTATTATAATTCAAAACATTAGGATTTCTTTTTCATTATCCATTAATAGCATTCGTGTATTCCAGTGTCTTTTGGATTTTCTAGGGCCTACAAAATGCAACCACGTTTCTTTAGTTCCACCGTAAGAAAAAGAATGGATTACTAATTTGATTTTTAAAAGAATACAATTTTTTTAAAAAAAAAATTAGTCTTACGTTTATTTCAATTTAATTATTCTTTTTGTTAAAATAATTTTTAGCAACAATAATTTTGAGATTCAACAATAGTAGATTTTGTGATTTAGCAACGAAAATAATTAAATTGAGACAAATATAATCTTTCAATAATTAAATTGAGATATTTGATCTTTCAATAACCAAATTTAAAAAATTGTAGTTTTTTCAGGAACTAAATCACTAATTTACTCTAAATATATTACAATATAAGAGAGAGAGAGAGAGAGAGAGAGAGAGAGAGAGAGAGAGTGAGAGAGAACAATCTTAAGATTATAATTATTGCAATTTAGTTATTAAAAAATTAAATGTCTCAATTTAATATCTAAAAGACTGTGTTTATTTCAATTTAATCTTTTTTTTTAAAATGACTTTTAGTAATGAAAATTTTAATATTTAGCAAAGGTAAAACTTGTAATTTAGTAACGAAAAAATTACCAACTTAGGACAAATGTAATTTTTCAGGAACTAAATTAAGACATTTAATCTTTCAAGAATCAAATTAAAAAAAAAACAATAATGCTTCATGGACTAAATAAGCAATTTACTCTAAATATATTAAAATGTAAAAAAAAATAACAATCTAAGTGCATCTTGATCTCTTTCTCTCTTGGAAGTATAAAGCCCGGACATGGACATTATGACACTAACAAAATTAAAGGCATATATTAACAATTTAATCCTTAAAAAAAAATATATACTTGATGGTTTAGTCCTCAAAAATTTAACATATTTATTGAATCAATCCTTTAAATACAAGTTAGTCTTATAAAAAAGATTAATTAGTATTGAATTTGTAGTTTACATAAATTAACTCTTTTAATACTTAAATTTTAAGAATTAAAGAATAAAAGAATATGTTTTTTAAAATTAAAATTATTGAAACACAACATCCACATAAATACATCACATGGCAAAATCATAAGTATATATTATGACAAACACAATTACTGTTTTGAAAAGTACGTACTTCATAAATTGTGTCTAATAAGTATTTAACAAGTGTGGGATACATATGTAAATTTCTTCTTTGTTGGGTATCTCTGTCCTAGGAAGTATAGAAATGGGATATGGGCACTATTACAAGACAAAATTTAGGGTTTTGACACGTAATTTAGAGTGTATCTATATATATACACATGCATACATACATGCAAAAATACATTTTTCTTCTATGACATTTAGCTCAAATTTCAATTTTGTCCTTAATGTTGTGTTTGTATCAATTATGTTCAATTTTTTTATTTTGATTTTGTCCCTAAAACCAATGCGATTAATATAGTTGAAGAAAAATGTCGAAATAACCTTCTCCAAGTGATAGGTTTATTACTAATATGTTATATTATTTGATTTTAGTTTTAATATTATTTTAAATATTTGACTAAATTTCAACTTGGACTCAAATGATATTTTTTCATTTCTCTCTTTCCCTCCAAATTAAAGTTTAAATGTTGGATATGTCACATAAAATAGTCTACATGTCATTTGAAGGAGTTTATATGTTATTTGGAGGAGTTCACGTCACCATTTTTGTTAATTTTGTTAACGATATTAGTCCTAAGGACAAAATTTAAACAAAAAAAAATTGTAAGACGAAATTGACACAAAAAACATTAGAGACGAAATTGAAACTCGAGGTAAATATTAAGGACAAAAAATATATTTTTTCCATATATATATATATATATAATTTTTTTTTCTTTTCTTATACGTATCTTTCATGGAAGATATTCCTGCTTGAGACATTTTCGGACGCCAAATGTAAGTATATTTTTCAACAAAAATTTCAACCTACATCCATCATCTTATGAAGGATTAGTCCCTTCCATTAAACTTAATTCCCATTAATTTTTAGCTTTATATTGTTTAGCCTAAGTGTTTTTTGTTTTTTTTTTTTGGACTGTATGTAAGTGTTGAACACATGAAATACATGACTCCTTTTTTTTTTTTGAGGTGTAAGCACTTCATAGCTTTCTCGTGATCTTGATTAACAGCAACGATGCATCACATTGACATAACCAATCCTCAAACATGATGAAGAAAAAGGAAAGAAATGCAAACACCCCTTTAATTATGACCTATTTGTAAATATCTTAGACTTGTAAAAAATTGAAAAATAGTCTCATTTAACTACGACTTGTTTTACAAGTATGTCCTGCACTTTTATATGTTTACATTAAACGCATATGTCCACTTATTTTGAAAAAAAACATTTAAATCTAAATCACAGCTTCAAATTCTGTCTTGCTAGATTTTTTTTTTATTTTTCAAATTAATTGTCCATGTACTATATTTCAGTCAACAAGATTCTACCAAGTCATATGTAAGGTCTTACATGAAAATTTTCTTAACTTAGTTAATAGAAAAGTGAACAAATAAATTTCAATGCAAACATAAGAAACTACATAAGATATATGTCGATTTTTATAATTTAAAGAGATACTTACGATTAAATCATAATTGAAAAATTTATTTTTTAATTTTTATAATTCACTGAATGTTTATAAAGTGGTGCTTGTTTAGAATACAGTTGGAGAAATTCAGGTTTTAGACAAATCAAAGTTTGGGTAAAATCAATTTTGTCAAACTTTAATTTTAAAGCAAAAGTACATTTTTTGTCTGTCATATTTATCTTGAGTTTTAATTTCGCCCTTAACGTTTTTTTGTGCAAACTTTATCTTATATTTTTTTTGTTTCAATTTTATCCCAAGGGTTAACGTCGTTAATAATATTGAAAAAAAAATTAAGTAGACTCTTCTAAGTGACACATAGACCTTTCTAAATGACATATAAACTTTTTCTTGTAACATATCAAACATTTAAATGTTAACTTGGGATGAATAAGAGAAATGATAAAAATATCATTTGAGGTGACATTGAAGCTTGGTCAAAGGTTTAATTAAAACTAATATTAATTAGTATGACATGTTGATATTAGACAGATTACATAAAAAAATTTACGTCAATATTTTCTATCACTTATATTAACTACATTAGCCTTATGGATAAAATTGAAATAAAAAAGAAATATATAAGACAATATTGGTACAAAAAAAATTATGGACGAAATTAAAATTCAAAATAAACGTTAGAGACAAAAAAATATACTTTTGTATAATTTTAAACTCTAAATCAAACATCATTTTTAAAACTTTTCACTAATTTCTCAAACATGCATGTAATTGTAGTTGAAGAAAAATATCTACATCTTTTCATATATATATATATATATATATATATATATCAAAAGGTATGTTTCGGTGTCACCATCTTGCAAATCCGTACTAAAATGCTTATAAACGATGAAACTAGCCACTTCATTAGTGCTTCATTACGATATATCATTTAAAAAAGAAAAAAAACTCGAGAGAATGTTGTTTTAACGGATAAAATAATTGTGAAAACAGCAAATCTATTGATTCTATCCCAACGTTTGCTTAAAGCAAAAGAAATAAGAAAAGCTTTGGAGGAATAAACTAACACTTTGGGAACAAAGAGAATCACATATCACACACATAATTCATCTCTGTTTGAACCTTGAACAAAAGAGGAAACCCCCTCCTCAATTTCCCACCCCAGAACAACACCATTGTTTAGCATCCCAACAAAAAACCCAGTTCTTATCATTCACAGTTCATAGATCAGCTTAAAAACCAAAACTTTTTTTTATTATTATTCAAATTCCCTTTATATCATTCATGCCCTTCATCTATTTACCCTCGACATGGTTCATTGATAGGCTTAATTTCTTAAAAATCAAAGCTTTGTCTATGCTTCAAATTCCCTTTATATCCTCCCCAAACAAAAAACCTAGTTCTTTTTATCATTCATACCCTTCATAGTTCAGAGTTAAGCCTAGATTTTTAAAAATTGAACATTTTCCCTTCAAAAAAATACCCTTTATTTCCCCAAACAAAATCCAGGTCTTCTTGTCATTCATGCCCTTCAATTTCATCAACTTACTCTTCCTCTTCATAGTTCATACATAAGCTTAAATTGCTAAAAATCAGAACTTTTTTATCTTCAAAAATACTCTTTATATCCCCCAGCAAAACCCAGTTCTTCTTTTCACTCATGCCCCTCTATTTCATCAATTTACCCTCTTCCTAGTTCATAGATAAGTTTAAAATTTCTTCAAAATCAAAACTTTTTCCCTTCAAAAAATACCCTTTGCATCCCCAAACAAAACCCAAGTCCTATTTTCTTGCAATTCAGGCATTCACCTCTGAAACCACCAACTTTTCACGTTCTTACAGCGATGTCACCTTCAAAAGCAGCCTACTACACCCACCTCCCTCCCCACGATCAAAACGACGTCGTTTTACCTCTCTACCCCCCTTCCCGTTCCCGCCGGAGCCGCCGTTGCGCCATCACCTGCGCCGTCGGCCTCCTGCTCTTCCTCGTCCTCGTGTACGTCTTCTGGCCGTCCGATCCTGTCCTGAAGATCGCGCGGCTGAAGCTGAACCGGATCAAAGTACACACAATGCCGCGACTCACCGTAGACATTTCCATGTTCGTGACGGTGAGGGTCCGCAACGCTGACGTGTACTCGATGGACTACAAGGCTATCGACGTGGCGGTGGGGTACAGGGGGAAGAAGCTGGGGCACGTGAGGTCGGACCACGGGCATGTGAGGGCGAGGGGGTCGTCTGACGTGGACGCCAGGCTGGAATTCGAGGGCATCAGAGTGCTGTCTGACGTGGTCTTCTTCCTCGAGGACTTGGCTAGGGGTATTGTCCCTTTTGATACTAAAACTGAGGTTGAGGGCCACTTTGGCATCCTCTTCTTTGATTTCCCAATGGAGGTAATTATCAATTTCTTTTTTCAGTGTTTATTGTTAAATTTTTGAGTAAATTACAAATTTAACTTCTAAAAAATTACAATTATTTTAGTTTAATTCTTAAAAGATTGTTTTCGTTTCAATTTGATTTATCTCTATGACAAAGTGATTTTTAAAAATAATATATAGACAAGCTATATTAGTACTTGAAGAATGACGTATCAATTTCATTATGTAGACTAATAATTTTAACGAAAAAAAGATTAAAATAATAAGTTTTTGAAAAGTAGAAATATGATTAATGCTTTGAGACGGTTATTGAGAGAAAGTACGTTTCTTTTTCTTTTTCACCCAGATCTGAGATCACTTTTACTTTTGGTCTTCTTAGTAGTGGTAGTTGGAAGGAGGCTAGTCACCACCCTTCTTCATCCTCTTTTAATCATTCAAGTAAATCTTTCTCATGTTGTAGTTTTATTCTGTTTCCTTCGAGTAGTTTCTTTTTCGAGTGGTGATTTTTTTATCCCCTTTATATAGTTTCTCTCTCGGGTGGTGATTTCTTATTCCTTTTGTGTTTTTTTCTTTTTGTGTGTATTGTTTAGCTTTCAATTATTTAAAGGAGTTTTGGGGTTAAAAGTGATTTAAAAAAAAAACAAACAAAACTCATTGTTAGTCAAAATATACAAACACTTGTCAATATGATCCGATAAAGGATAAATGAAACAACTTCAGATGTTACAGCTGTATACCTTGTTTTGCCTCCTTTAGTTGGTAAGTCGATATATATTTTTTTCTCTAAATCCCTTGATAGGTTTCAGAGTTTTTTTAAAGGCTTTTTTTTCGTTTTCTGTCTCAATTTTTCTTTTGAGGCGCATCTGGCTAATGCATTTTGTCAATTTTTTTATAATATGATTTGTTTTGGACCTTTTGGCCATTACAAAAAAAAAGCATCGAGAAATAAAATACAATTCTTTTTCCATCAAATTATTACTGTTGTGGAATTAAAAACAACTATTTGAATGAACGAATGAAATAATGATATTGGTTTCAGAATGGGGAAACCTACCCTTTGTGTAGTTCACAATCACCATTAATGAAGAAGAAAGGATTGCCAACCATGAAGATATTTTGCAGAATATTCAAATATAACTATTTTTTCTTCTTAATTCCTGTGTTATTTTTGCTGACACTAATTGAATTTGCTGATGCTGCTCAATCTTCTAATATTCCTACAGGCCAAACTGTCGTGTGAGGTTTTGGTAAGTACAACAAACCAGACAATCATTCACCAGAAATGTCACAATAAGGTAACAACCAATTAATCACACATTCTTATTTAGTTGGCTACATGTTGGAATTTCATCTCTAAGTATATTTGGTCTGCGCCAAGATCTGGTATTGTATGTAAAGTAAGAGTGTTGGGCAGCTCAGCACTGTCTAATAGATACAGACAAATGAAATTCAAGTGAGCCCTACTTCTATCAAACATGTTAGGCCCCCTAGCACCCTATTGTACATTAAAGGATCCAGTTCCATTTGGTCCATCTAAGGGAGAAAGTATAATCTAAAATTTTAAGGAAAAAATTTCCTAATGGTGTGTTAGCCTTGTGCCATGAAAATGTGCTTCTTATATATAGTGACTTTGTTATGCCTATGATTTCAGGACTGAGTGAAGAGCCCCTCTAAAGGCTATCCATGGCTCAAGCTTGAAAATATGGCCCCATGCCCATTATCAGTATAAATATAAAAGTTGTGGGGTAAATATTCAGTACTGTAAATTATGCATATTATAATTATTTGGTGGTGACAAGTGGCCGTATTAAATATATCATGGACTGAATTTGTTAGCTATTTTTTTTTTCAAAGATCTAAAAATGGAAAAGGTATTTTTTTTTTATTTTTAAAGTTTACCTCAAGTTTTAATTTTGCCTCTAATTCTTTTTTTTTTGTCGACTTCATTTCACATGTTTCTTTTTGTTTCATTTTTATCCTTAATGCTAATGTGATCAATATAGTTAAAGAAAAATGTTAATGTGAACTTCTTTATGTAATACATCTATTACTAACATGTTATACTAATTAATTTTAATTTTAATTTTGTCATAAATATTTGATCAAATTTCAATTTGATCTCAAATGCTTTTTCATTTCTCTCTTTCACCCCATGTTATTTGGAGAAATCTACATCAACATTTTTTTATCAACTTTGTTAACGACTCAATTTTGTTATCAACATTAACTTTAGAGACAAATTTAAAACAAAAAAAATGTAGGATGAAATTGGTACAAAAAATGTCAGAGATGAAATTGAAATTTGCAATAAACGTTGGGGGTGAAAATATACTTTTGTTTTTAAAAATCAAATTTTGATATTGTTGTTAAATTATGATTGAATAAGTTGAATTAAAATATTTTAAAATATAGTTTAAATATATTTATGTATAATTAATTATTTATAATAAATATTAATTTAGTTCAATATGAGTTTAATTACAGAAATGTAAAATTCTCTTATTATTAATTTTCTTTGTTTTCAAAACTTGAATTCAACCTTAAATAAAACAAATGTTAAACTACAAGGACTAATCAGCGATGGTTATACGTTGCATATTTTAATGAAAGTTTTTTTAAAAATTACATAAACTTTATAGTAGACAATGCTATCCATATTTGTCAATAGATTTAATGAAAGAATAATATTAGAAACAAAATATTTTTAAAAAATATATAATGAGATATCAATTTTTAAAACACCAAATTAAGATAATATGTATCTTTTGATAATAAAAAAATTTTAATTGAATTAAAAAAAACATTTTGAGTAACTTATATGAAATTAATGAATAGTGTATGTGCTTGTGATCTTCTGTTTAGTCAATACTTTGTTTGACCAAATAAAATTATTTGATTACATGAACTTCACATAGGTTTTATCTTTCAATTTCGATCAAACGACCTTATTTGATCAAATAAAATGCTAGCCAAGTAAAAAACTCAAACTGATTGTATGGATGCTGTGTCCTTCCATATAATATATAATGGGGGTGACCCATAATTGTATTATTGTATCCTCTACTACCAATAGGTTGCAATAGCCAGATAGTTCCTTTTATGAGTGTAGAATCGGTTTAATATTTAATACTGTGCCTTCACTTTCAACCTCCTCTCATTACGTTTCCTTTTTTTTTTTTGACTAAAATTTTATTTTGGTCTCTCATAAATATCATTTTTTTTAATTTAATCTCTCACATATTTTTATTCTCAATTTGATTCTTTATAAATTAATATGTTATCAGTTTAGTTCTTTATAAATTTTTATTTTCAATTTGGTTCATCATGTATATTGATATGTTACTAATTTAGTTTCTCATATATTTTTTTCTCAATTGATTAATTAAGATTTTTTCAATATGAGTGCTTCTTGATATATAAATGGCCTTCAGTTGGTTCTATTATTAGAGCTACCAGTATCCAATGTTAACCGTCTGATCGATAATTCGAGCGCTTCGTAATATATATAAATAGGCGCCGGTTGACTCTAGTGTTGGAACTACCAATGTCCGATACTAGTCATCTAGTTAATGATCTAAGTGCTTCGTGATATATATAAACGGGTGCGCCTATTAGTTCCAATACTAAAATCAACAAATGAAAACAGGAATTTATTAATTCTATTCCAACGTTTGCTTAAAGTAAAAGAAATAAGAAAAGCTTGAAGGAATAAAATAACACTTTGGGAACAAAGATAATCACATATCACACAACATAATTCATCTATGTCTGAAAATTCATCTATGTTTGAACTTTAGACAAACAAAAGAGGAAACCTCCTCCTCAATTTCCCACACCAGAACAAAACCATTCTTTAGCATGCCAACAAAAAACCCAGTTCTTATCAGTCACAGTTCATAGATCAGCTTAAATTCTTAAAAATGAAAACTTTTATTTTTATTATTCAAATCCCTTTATATCATTCATGCCCTTCATCTATTTACCCTCTAAATGGTTCATTGATAAGCTTAAATTCTTAAAAATCAAAACTTTGTCTATGCTTCAAATTCCCTTTATATCCCCAAACAAAAACCCAGTTCTTCTTATCATTCATACTCTTCATAGATCAGAGCGAAGCTTAGATTCTTGAAAATTGAAACTTTTTTATTCCTTTAAAAAATACCCTTTATATCCCCAAACAAAACCCAGGTCTTCTGATCATTCATGCCCTTCCTCTTCATGGTTCAGCTTAAATTCTCAAAAATCAAAACTGTTTTGTCTTAAAAAAATACCCTTTACTTTATATCCCCAAACAATACCCAGTTCTTTCTTTTTCACTCATGCCCCTCTATTTCATCAATTTACCAACTTCCTAGTTCATAGAAAAGCTTAAAATTTCTTCAAAATCAAAACTTTTTCCCTTCAAAAAAAAACCCTTTGCATCCCCAAACAAAACCCGAGTCCTATTTTCTTACAATTCAAGCATTCACGTCTGAAACCACCAACTTTTCACGTTCTTACAGCGATGTCACCTTCAAAAGCAGCCTACTACACCCACCTCCCCCCCCATGATCCAAACGACGTCGTTTTACCTCTCTACCCCACTTCCCGTTCCCGCCGGAGCCGCCGTTGCTCCATCACCTGCGCCGTCGGCCTCCTGCTCTTCCTCGCCCTCGTGTACGTCTTCTGGCCGTCCGACCCGGTCCTGAAGATCGTAAGGCTAAAGCTGAACCGGATCAAAGTTCACACAATGCCGCGACTCACCGTAGACATTTCCATGTTCGTGACGGTGAGGGTCCACAACGCTGACATGTACTCGATGGACTACAAGGCTATCGACGTGGCCGTGGGGTACAGGGGGAAGAAACTGGGGCACGTGAGATCGGACCACGGGCACGTGAGGGCGAAGGGGTCATCCGACGTGGACGCCATGCTGGAATTTGAGGGCATCACAGTGCTGTGTGACGTGGTCTTCTTCCTCGAGGATTTGGCTAGGGGTATTCTCCCTTTTGATACTAAAACTGAGGTTGAGGGCCACTTTGGCGTCCTCTTCTTTGATTTCCCAATGGAGGTAATTATTAATTTCTTTTAATTGTTTTAATTTAATTTTTAAAAGATTGTTTTCATTTCAGTTTAATGTATCTTTGTGTCAAAGTGATTTTTAAGAATAATATATAGATAGGTTATATCAGTACTTGAAGAATAACATATCAATTTCATTATATAAGCTAATAATTTTAAAGAAAAAAGATTAAAATAATAAGTTTTTGAAACATAGAGAAATGTTTAATGTTCTATGGCGAATATTGATAGAAAGTGTATTCTCTCTTCTTTCTTACCTATATTTAAGATCACCTTTACTTTTAGTCTTCTCGGTGATGGCGGCCAAAACGAGACTAGCCACCATCCTTCTTTATCCTCCTTTAGTCTCCCCAAGCAGATCTCTTTCGGGTTTTTTTTTTGTCCCTAGTAGTTTCTCTCTCAGGTGGTGGTTTCCTATTCCTTCAGTGTTTTTTTTCTTTTCAAGTGTATTATTTGACTTTCAATCATTTAAAGGAGCTTCAGGGCTAAGAGTGACTTTAAAAAAAAATAGAACTTATTATTAATCAAAACATACAAACAATTGTCAATATGATCCGAGAAATAATAAATGAAACGACTTTAGATGTTCCAACGATATACCTTATTTTATCTCATTTGATTGATAAGTTGATGTATACTTTTTTTTTAGATCTCTTGATAGGTTTTTCTTTTTTCATTTTTTGTCTTAATGTTTTTTTTGAAATCTCTGTTACATTTGGCCAATACAATTTACTGATTTTTTTAATATAATTTGTCTTGGGCTTTTTGACCATTGTCCAACAAAAATATCGAGAATTAAAATACTATTCTTTTTCCATGAAATTATTACTGTTGTAGGGTTAAAAACAGCTATTTGAATGAAGGAATGAAATAATGATATTGGTTTCAGAATGGGGAAACCTACCCTTTGCGTAGTTCACAATCCCCATATATGAAGAAGAAAGGATTACCAGCCATGAAGATATTTTTGCAGAATATTCAAATATAACTATTTTTTCTTTCTTCAGTCCTGTGTTATTTTTCTGATACTAATTGAGTTTGCTGGTGCTGTTCAATCTTCTAATATTCCTACAGGCCAAACTGTCGTGTGAGGTTTTGGTAAGTACAACAAACCAGACAATCATTCACCAGAAATGTCACAATAAGGTAACAACCAATTAATCAAAAATTCTTATTTTGTTAGCTACATGCTTAAATTTCATCTCTAAGTATATTTGGTTTGCGTCGAGATCCCTTGTTAAATGTACAACATGAGTGTTTGTGGGCTCAGTGCCGTCTAATTGATACGGACAAGTGAAATTCATATAAGTCTTATATCTATCAAACATGTTGGGCCCCCTAACACCCTACCATACATCAAATGATCTGGTTCCATTTGGTCCATCTTAGGGAGAAAGTATAATCTAAACTTTTAAGAAAAAAAAAATTTCCTGATGGTGTGTGTGAGCCTTGTGCCATGAAAATGGGCTTATTATATATAGTGACTCTGTTATGACCTTTGATTTCAGGAATGAGTGAAGAGCCCCTCAAAAGGCAATCCATGGCTCAAGCTTCAAAATATAAAAGTTGTGGGGCAACTATTCATTATTCAGTACTGTAAATTACGCATATTATAATTATTTGACGGTGACAAGTGGGCATACTAAATATATCGTGGATTGAATTTGTTAGCTCGTTTTTTTTTTAAGATCTAAGAATGGGAAAGATATTTTTTTTATTGTTTTTAATATTTACTTCAAATTTTAATTTTGTTTTAATTTTTTTTGGTTGACTTTATTCTATATGCTTTTTTTGTTTCGATTTTATCTTTAAAATTAATGTTATTAATATAGTTAATGAAAGATATTAATGTGAGCTTTTTTATATAATACATCAATTACCAACATTTTATACTAATTAATTTTAGTTCTAATTTTATTTTGAACATTTGATTAAAGTTCAATTTCGCTTCAAATACTTTTTTATTTCTCTCTTTCATCCCATGTCATTTAGAGAAGTTTACATCAGTATTTTTTGTCAACTTTGTTAATAACATTAACCCTAGGAACAAATTTGAAACCAAAAAAATGTAGGATGAAATTGATACAAAAAATATTATGGATAAAATTGAAATTTGGGATAAACATTGGGGAAAAAATGTACTTTTGCCTTTAAAAATCAAATTTTGATATTATTGTTAAATTATGATAGAATAAGTTGAATTAAAATATTTTAAAAAATAGTTTAAATATATATATATATATATAATTATTTATTTATAATAATTATTAATTTAGTTCAATATGAGTTTAATCACAGAAATGTAAAATTTTCTTATTATTAATTTTCTTTGTTTTCAAGACTTGAATCCAACCTTAAATAAAACAAATGTTAAACTACAAGGTCTAATCAGCGATGATTATACATTGCATATTTTAATGAAAGTTATTTAACAATTACATAAACTTTATGTTAGACAATGCTATCCATATTTGTCAATATATTTAATGAAAGAACAAAATTAGAAGCAAAATACTTTAAAAACATATAATAAGATATCAATTCTTAAAACACCAAATTAAGATAATATGTATCTTTTGATAATAAAAAAATTAATTGAATTTTTTAAAAAAACATTTTGAGTAACTTATATGATATTAATGGATACTGTATGAGCATGTAATCTTCTATTTGGCCAGTATTCTATTTGACCAAATAAAACTGTTTGATCATATGGGCTTTATAAGTCTCATCTTTTAATTTTGATCAGACAATCTTATTTGATCAAATAAAATATTATTCAACCAAAAAAAAACCTGAACTCGTGTATGGATGTTATGTCCTTCCATATGGGTCAGGTAGAAAAGAAACAATAATGATAGTATATAATGGGGGTGACCCATAATTGTATTATTGGATCCTCTGTGCTACCAAATAGATTGCAATAGCAAGACAGTCCCTTTTTGAGTATAGAATTGGTTTAATATTTAATACTGACCGTTCACTTTCAACCTCCTCCCATTGTGTCTCCTTAAGGCTAAAATGTCATTTTGGTCTCTCATAAATGTTATTTTTTTAATTTGATCTCTTATATATTTTTATTCTTAATTTAATTCTTTATAGATTGATATATTATCGGTTTAATCCTTATAAATTTTTATTCTTAATTTGATTCCTCGTATATTAATATGTTACTAATTTTGTCTCTCATATATTTTCATTGTCAATTGATCCCTCATAGATTAATATGTTATCAAGTCCTTTCCTTCTCTTCTTCAACAAAAGTGAGGGACTAAATCAATTGTCTTTATTGTTATGCTAAAAATAAGTTCACTATCTCATGTTAGACAAAATTTAAATTAAGAAAAGGTATTTTTGCAAAATATATCAAAATGTAGTTGGAATTAAGTGTAATTTTAAGTAAATTTTAAAAGAAGTTAGTGATATTTACCCTTTTTCTTTATGATCACTACACTTTCTTCCTCTTTTCTCTTCCAATTACTCAAAAGCATTATCTCAATTTGAACCCACACATGAAGAAAAGAAAGATCAACTAGAACCATAAAGTGAAAAGAGAAATTAAAGAAGCATCAAGTGGTTATACTGATTTCAAATTTGAGTCCTGATCAAAAAGTGTTTTTTGTAAATTGTTTCTTAATTCCTTAATTATCTTTTGCTTTTGACTCCCTCAAGACCTAAAAGTCAAGAAATATGAGTTTACTCAGACACCATTTTTAATAGTTATATAATGCGTATAAATATATATACACCCACACTTACTTTAATGTTAATTTTGAGCTATTTTGTCTTTTTTTTTTTCAATAAAATGAAATTTTATCATTTGACAAATGATAAAGTTAAAATAAAAAACTGGATAAATACATTTTTATCCTGAAAACAGTACTAGTCTACTCTAGGAGGATTTTTTTAAAAAAAATTTCAGATTAATTGATATGTTAGGTACATAGGATTAAACTGAATGTTTTATTTTATAACAAAGAGACAACAGATTCTTTGTATGTAACAACATTTTTAGCCTGCATGCTTTCTCCCACTTCACCTCAAAATATGGCGCCCATGTGACTTCATAAGGTACAACAACCACAGACCAATTTTAAAATAAAATAAAAAAAGTGAGTTTCACTATATATATATATATATATATATATATATATATATATATTAATTCTATTGTTAATACAAATGATTGGTTTAAATACTGAATCATGTATAATTAAACTTTAATGGACTAAAAAATTAACTCATTTATCTTTTAAAAATTAAATTATTAATATAGTATTATATTTAACTTAATTTTGATCCCTGAATTCAAATAAAATATTTTAATTTAATTCCTTAAAAATTATATTTCTTTCAATTTTGCCTTGTTTTATACAACAAAATATATAACATGTTCTCACCAAATTTGATTAATTAAGATTTTTTTCAATCTGAGTGTTTCTTGGTATATATAAATGGGCGTTGGTTGGTTCCATTACGGGAGCTACCAGTCTCTGAGGTCAACTGGACGATCGCTAATCCGAGTACTTCGTAGTATATATAAATAAGTGCCTGTTAGCTCTAGTATTGAAGCTATCGATACCCGATACCAGTCATCTAATTGCCGATCTGAGCGCTTCGTGGTATATATAAATGGGCATCTATTGATTTCAATATTAGAGTCACCAGTGCTTGATGAAAGCCATACGATTGTGATCAAACGACTGGCGATGAAATTTTTTTTTAAAGTCACTTACTGCTCGCCATCCAATCTCTAATTGTATAGCTGGCATCGAGCACCTGCAGCTTCAGTGCTAGAGCCAACCGGTGCCTTATATAAATACCCTAAAGTACATGCACTGTATATATATTAACACATTTGTCCCGAAAACCCATGCTACACACCCTCTCTTCCATGTTCCACAGAGCATGAACCTCGAAATCTGCTAATCCATTGGAACCAAACCCACACAAAATCACAGAAAGAAACAGAAACATTATATATTCTTGTGTGTGGACGAGTGAGTCTGTGAGTTGCAGGTCCAAGATGACAAGCTTGAGGAGTTTGTGGAGGAAGATGAAGAAGGAGAAGAAGAGACTCTTCAAGAGCACTTCATTGCCTACGGTTCATCGCCTACAGTACGACCCTCACTCTTATTCTCACAACTTCGACGATGGCTACTCCTACAACGACCCAGAAATATTTTCTCGCTCTTTCTTGGCTCGTTTTGCTGTGCCTTCCAAGATTAGTGAAGTGGGGATCAGCGATGATGATACTGTAATGGGATCTTGAGTTGTTTTCATTTCAACCCTGAATTTGAGTTTATTTCCCTCCATTGATTAATTGTGCGAATGTTGATGTAGATGGATATGTATGTATGCAGTAGCTGTGAATTGGGGCTGTGTTATTTATGATTGATCTTTAATTTGTTGCTGAAATAATATGTACAAAAACTAATGAACTGTTAGTTGAGATGGTAAAAAGTTTCAACTCTCATAAAGAGAAGAATACAAGTTTAAATTTCGAGAAACGCACTTGTTAGAAGAGCTTTAACATTAAAACTCTCAACTCGAACAGAGATTGATCTCAAGTTCAAAGTGATTTGAGAATATTTTGAGTTCAAAAAAAAATATGTAGAAATGTTATGTTTTCCTTTTTATTTTTTTCTTTCTTTCTGTTTTGTTCTTAAATGTTAAACTCAATTGATGAATTTGAATCAACAAAAAATGTTTAAACAATTTGATATTTTTTTTTCTTGAGTTTAAGTTTTGTAAATTAAAAAAATTATTGTTGAGAGAGTTTTATATTTTTGTGATCTGAACCAATTTGAATTAAATTAATCAGAATTCAATAAATTTCTAAATACTGATAGTTTCAAAAAATTAATTAACATAGTTAAACAATGTCAAGCCATGGGATTATGAGTTCTATTCTAAATTAAGTGACATCTTTCTTGATGTAGTTGTGTGTATGTGCTTTTTTTTTTTTGAGCAACTGGTCTGGACTCTATTAATTTGATTTGAACTTGGTCCAGTCACAAAAATATAAAACTCTCTCAATATTAATTTTTATTATTCACAACACTTAAACTTAAAACTTTGTTTAAGGAAAACAAATGAACGATTTGAACCAATAATTGTTGGTAGTTGTGTGTGTGTATATAGTTGTGATCACATTAATGATGAATGTAATTAAAATGCTATTTAGTAAAGTTTATGTGTATATTTTTATTTAGTTATTGTTTGGTTTAAAAACTTTAAATTTGTCACAAGAAATTATTTGGTCCAAATTTAGTCTCCAGAATTAAAATATATACCTTGTCAAGATATTCATCAATTACAGTTTGGAAGAATTTATTTGGCCTTTGAATTATTGTTTCACAGAAAGGAAAAAATGGCCTCTGCTTTATCTTTTTTCGACTTTTTTATCCCTTCGAACCCATTGGTACTTGAATTCCATCTTTTGAGCCATATGCTAAAACTTTTGAACCAAGTTGGTGCAAATCCTAGTGTATCAAACTCCATTTTAAAATAGCTTTTTGATTTCTTACTTTCTTTGTTCACATGAAGCAACCCAGCTTCCAAAACCTTAGCATGATTGTTTTGATCATGACCGTTCATTTAAATTAAATGGTTAGGATTGAATCTCATGAAGTAAAAAAAAGTACCTTAATCTTAATGCATACAATGAAATCAAAAGTAATTAATGGGTTGTCTTTTGTAGTTACTGTAGAAAATCTATTTTAGAGCAGACGTACTCATACTTCCCTTAAGTTTAGGATAAATAATTAATGATCAAGGTTTTAAAAAATAGATTGATCATTGAATCGATAGAGACACTGATTCAATGGTCAATAGTCAGATTGTGGTTGAATAGTTTACTTTAAAATATTAAAAAAATAATATACATAATTAAATCCTATAAATATAAATTTAAAAATTCAATCAAAAATAAGATTTGATATCAAATTACATAAAACAACATCCACAATCAAAAGTTTACAACAAAAATTGACGAAATAACAATGAAATATTATTAATCGATTTAATATTTATTAATATCAAATTCATAAAATACTAATATATTGATATTTCTATTAAAATTGATTAATCTGTAATATTAATTTTTTCATGATCTAGTTATGATTATCTCAACTTTATGGTGTTATTTGTTATAGTAATGTTTTGGCAACCATAAATTTATCAATTTAACAATTAAAATAATTAAATTAAAACAAATATAATTTTATAACAATTAAATTATGATACTTAATCTTTAAAGAACCAAATTGGTATACTTATAGTCTTTCATGAATTAAATTAATAATTTACTCAAAATTATTATGAACAAATCAGATCCAAAAAAAAAAAATTATTGACTGAAGTGTAAAATCTTAGAAACTTAATTTCCAATTTTAAAAATTTAAGAACTATTTACCAGTGCTCAAATCTCAACACAATTTTTGTATTAAAAAAAATCTCAACACACTTAACATCCAAATTGAATTAGCTCCATTGAGAAGGAGAATCTCTCATGTTCAAGTAGAAATATAAGGGTCATATTTCTCAAATTTAAACTATTTATCTCAGATTGGATGGTTCATATAAAAAAAATGTTACGAAAATCACAATGAAATAGAGAAGGAAAAATAAAAATAAAAACAATAATACACACAAATTTATATGGTTTAGTCAATATAACCTATGCCCGCAGATAGAGTGAGAAATTTCTTACTCATTAAGCAAAAAATTGCTACAAATCATTAAAAATAAAAAAAAATATCTAACCGTATACAATAAATATATATATATATATAACCTAATTTGTTCGAGTCACTCTAAAAAAATACATGAAGACGAGTCATGTTTATAACTTTCGGGTCGAACTGCTAAATTTCAGATCAAGTCATAAATACATTTTGATTCACTAAAATTCAAGGCACTCAATGAAAAATAAAAGAAAAAAATACTTATATATTGATATGAACCATCCGATTAAATATAGACAGCTTAAATAAAAAACCATAATCCTCATATTCCCGCCATAACATGAGAGGATGAAACTTGCTGAAGGAGATCATACAAGGCAATGAAGAAATGTCATTAAAAATTTATAACTTTTATCTATTTATTTATTTATGGGATTGAACCATTAATACCCACATTAGTGTTGAGAACAGATGTAAAGGGAAATTAAAGAGAGCATAAAATATAGTGACAGAAATAGTAACGTGAATAGGAGCTCCACACTGGGAAGCCATTTTGTTGACCCTTTTCATTTATAATCAATTAATCATCCCTGTCACTCAAACTGAATGGTATGGTATGGATGGAGTGACTGTGGAACTGAATCCACCAACAAAATTTGGACCCATGAGGTCTCACCAGGGGCATAGGTCAGGGGTTAAAATATATAAATATTAAAATTAACAAAAAATATAGAGTAAAATAAAAAAATTAAAAGTTAGAGCTAAAATATAAATTTTCAAAAAAAAAAATTTCTTGAAACTGTAATTTTAGTCAAAATTTTAGGGGTGCATGTGTCCACTTGAACTCATCGTGTGTCCGCCCCTGAGTCTCATTATAAATTTCTCCACCTTACCGATTAATGAATCCCACAAGTTAGTGGCTTTCAAAACAGAAACAAACGAGCAGATTCATCGTTGGACACTAACTGTTTAGCAAAATGTTGGTCTAATTTAAGTAGTTAATTTTTACAATTAACAATTTAAATTTTAAATTTTCTTTTAAAAAATAACATCATAAAATTTAAATTATTAATTATAAAAACTAACTACTCATACGAGGTGAATCACCCTGTTGGCTGATCCAAAGTACAGACAAATAGCCTCACTTATAGTCTCTTCTTTTTTTATGTGAATATTAAATAGGAAAAAAATATCAATTTTTGTCCTTAAATTTCAATCCAAGTGGTAAGCAAGTGAAAAGAAACCCAAAAAAAAAAAAAAGAGATTGAAAACCTGAAACCCGAAAAGGAATACTCAATTATATATATATATTCAAATTCTACACATTAGTTGTATTGAATAAAAATATTCCAAAAGAAGATTCTAAAGATTTTGTTATATGCCGAAGTGTTTGCTTGTAATTCTTCAAACATATAAATATGAACTCTTAAAAAAAATAATTTATCATGCCTTAAATTAAAGCATGTCCAATTTGCATAATTCTAATATATATTGACTTAAATGTTGCAAAGTATAAAGTTCAAGTTACATGAAAATAAATGGTAGAGATCATATTAAAAATCAAGTAAAACTACATGGACCAGATGTATATTATAACCTAAAATTTATTCATTTAACAAATTAAATATGATGAATAATTTACTAGCACACCGCGCGTGCTGCTGTTTAGACATTATTCCATCTACTATGTCGTCACGAAAAATACTCGTAATCTTTCGATTCTTCTAATTTTTTTCTTTGAACTTTAATTGGGGTTTTGGTTCTTATGCACTGAGTACGTCAAGCACCCAAGAAATGCATTTTTGTTTTTCAAAATGAGGTCTTGTTAATTAATACTACATTTTCATTTACGATTTGGACTTTCTAAATTTTTTTTCAATAGTTTAATTGAGTGAAGAAAGAACAAACACAAATGTAAAAATTTGAGATATACAAATAGGCTTCGCTTCTTTATTTTTAGCTTTTTCCGTTTTTATGAAATGAAGTACTTTAGAAAATCTTATTCATTAATTCATTTCAAGGAAACATTAATTTCTTTTTTTGATTAATTTGTTATTATGGGATGATATTAGAAGTTTTATTGTTATAAAATTTTCATTTTTTAATTTTAATTATTATCGTAATACCAGAAAAGACATCATTATAAAAATGTGATGCTGATGCAGATATTTTTACCAAATTATAATTAAAAGGGCAATATTTTGATTGTCCCATATTAACTAGTTTCCATTTTCATTCCCGAAAGGTTAAAAGTTTGATTCTTATTTAATTTAAACTTTTTAAGATGAATTTTAATAATTCAAAAATAATCATAAAATTGAGATATATAAATGGTCTAAATAAAAAAATTTAAAATATATATTTGGTCCCTTGGTATCATAGCGGAACAATGGTGGAAAAGAGTCACTATTAGAGGAAGAAATTGAACGTTACCCCAAAAAAAAAAAAGTATATAAATATGTGGTTTTGGATTAGGGCATGGGTATCTCATTTTTTTAAAGGTAATTTCATATCTTTCAAAAGTTGATTGTCATATCACTTGGTATATTGGATATATAAATCTGTTGCCTATAGGATACAATCTATTATTCATCTATTTAGTTTATAATTCTTGCACAAAAAAGATAAACAAAACTCTAGTTCACCTGCACCTTTTTCTATTCAAAATATCACATCACACGTAATATATATATATATATATATATATTAATTATGACTTTATTTCATCGTACCAATAGCCAAAATATGAGTCCCTATGTATATAGAATTCAAGTAGCTTTCTCAAACATGATTAGCTCTTGTGCTTTTCAAGTGTTGGAGGCTCTAGTTTCAATATGAACTATTGAATTCTCATTTTATTGTCTACATTTTTTCTTTATTTTTTGTTTTTTTTTTAATTTTTTAAATTGTATTGGTCATTAGATCTAATGATCATTGATCGAAATTAGATAATTATTTTTTAAAAAAAAAAAGTAAAAAATTGTAAAAAAAATATAGACCGATAAATATATCGTATATAATAATCTATCTTAGAAGTAGAACCTCTTATGCTTAAAAAGTGTAAGAGAAAATCCACTTCCCTCACACATGATATATGCTATATGTTGGCTTCCATTTCATCTACCCTTTTCAAGAGATCCGTTAGCAGCCACACTTAATAAGACATTAAGGAAAATTTAAGAAAGTGGTAAATGAGGAGGCATTAATGATAAAGGCACCTTTTATTCCATTCAATTGCATGCTAACGTACAAAACGTTCAAGCTAGAGAATAAAGATAAAGGTTATGTTTGGCAAAATTAGTTTATAAACTAGCGGATAGCTTATAAGTTAGCTGATAGCTTATAACTTAATTTTTAACTTATAGCTTATAACTTATAAGCTAGCTTATTTGAATTAAAAGTGTTTGGTAAAAGTAACTGTTGAAGTAATGTAAAATGACATAAAAGAACATATATTTTTTTAATTTTAAAATAATATAAATAAATATATCATTTTTGTTTTTAATTAAATTAATTTAAATTATTATAAATATAAAATTTATTAAAAATATATATTTATATATGAATAATATATTTTTACATATATAATATATTTATATATATTATTATATATAATAAAATATATTTACATATTTTATTATTTTTATATATATTATACATATTTATATATTTTTATCATATATATATATATATAATATTATATATGTATAATATATTATATATAAATATAAATATAATAAAAGATGAGTAAATAGGATATAATAAAGTAATAGGCATAATGAGTATTTTGAAAAAATAATAAGAGCAAAATAGGAATAAAAAATTTTAAGTTATAAGGTATAAGCTACTCAAAGTAGCTTATTAGAATAAGATATAAGTTACTAAAATAAGCTCGTTTATCGAACACTTTTAACGAGCTTATAAGCTAGTCAAATAAGCTATAAGCTCGTTTGTCTAACACAGCCAAAAATACAAACCCAACGTTCAACAACTGTAAGCACTATTTATAGCATATTAAAATATGAAACATTTATTAGCAGAAATTTGGTCTAATAAAAAAATGCTAGTCTCTTATAATTTGATAAATTTATGTTTGAATATTTATTATCTTTAGTGTCCAGCAATACTTTGAATAGCAGTGTCAAACAGGCTAGCTCATTGCAGGCAAAAAATAAATAAGCTCGTCACAGGTCGGCTCGTGGGCACTCATTTTTTGTTATATTTAAATAAAATAATTTTAGTTTTTTTACTAAAAAAATTAATAATTTTTATTAAAATAAAATTTATACATGTAAAACATTACTTTTTTAATGTTTTTAAATAATCAATAGCATTAATTTTTCATTTTTTTAAAATTAACTATATTATATTTAAATTGAAAAATTCTATATTTATGTTTAAAAAATTACATAAAAAATTTATGTCCAAATTTATTGTATTTATTGAATATAATGTTATAAAATATAAAAATATAATAGAGTAAAATTATTTATATTAAATGATAAATTTTTTTTAAAAAACAAAAATTAAAAAAAATAAACGGGCTGGCCTGCAGGCTTATCCGTTTAGACCCATTTTTAAACATGTTTAATTTTCTGAGCTCAAACCCATCCATTTACAAGCGAATAGCAAACCATTTTGACACTATTAATGTCGAGAAAGATTACCTCCAATGAAGAATACCTGTAAAAAAAAAATTGAAGGATCTAAAGTAAAGCAATGCCTAACAATAAAGAACACCGGCAAAAAAAAAAGTTGAAGCATCATATTAGCACTAGCCACCAAAAACCAACCAAAAAAAAAAGTTGAAGCATCATATTAGCAAGAGGGTGACGATGATGGAGACCAGCAGAGAGGCAGACCACCAACAACGATGAACGACAATGGAGACCAATAAAGACGACGGAAAACTAAGGCTGGAGTAGGGAAGATGGCAATTAAAAACTGTTGTCAGCCTACTTTCTACGAAAACAGATCAGCTACAGGCATTTAGAAGTTCCAACTCTTTATTAGTCACAGTTTTAAGTATTATTAAATTAAATCATGACTAAAATTTATATTTAACCATATTTTTAATCGTGACTAAATAAATAAAATCAAAACTAATAAAAAATTAAAGCTTCTAAATACTTGCAGGAAGTCTTGATCCATTGCCAACGCCCAAATTCGGACACATTAAGTATGGCGACTAAAGAAGGGGAAGACGATCATTTTTGCATTGTTTTGATGTGACATTAATATGTTGAGTCATAATGCTAACAGAATTACATAGATTGTCACGCCATGTCACGTCATCAGCTCATATTTAACTGCAGATTAATAGCATCCAATGATATAAATTAGGGACTGTTTTACAATTATCACATAATATAAGGATCCAGGCACACAACAATAAACAAGAGGAACCAATATATAATTTTATTCTAATAAAATTATATATTGGTTCCTCTTGTTTATTGTTGTGTGCCTGGATCCTTATATTATGTGATAATTGTAAAACAGTCCCTAATTTATATCATTGGATGCTATTAATCTGCTGTTAAACTGATGACGTGACATGGCGTGATAGTCTATTTAATTCAGGTATATATATATATATTTTTTTTTCTAGTAAAATTATATTTATATATATATATATATATCATAATGCTGACTGAATTACACAGACAATTACGCCATGTCACTTCATCAGCTCATATTTAATAGCATCCAATGATACAGATTAGAGACTGTTTACAATTATTACATAATATAAGGATCCAGGTACACAACAATAAATAAGAGGAACCAATATATAATTTTACTAGAATATATATATATATATATATATATATATATATATGTATAGATGTTAGAATATATGTTTTCATGTAATTTATTTATAAGTATATATTCAATACTACTATTTTTTATATGTTGTCGGGTAATTATTTTTTTTTAAATTATATAATATAATTCTAAATAATAATTAAGTTAAATTCTAAATTTTAGATAAAATCATAGTTATAAAAATATGAAAAAAAAGTAGTATTAAATATTATTTATATTTTAATATAATTTATTTTAATTTTTTAAAAAAATTACATAATTTAATTAAAATAATCATAATTGAATTGTATTCTAAATTGTTGATGAATAGAAGTATCTACAATGTGCGTATCTCAGATATTTCTATCTCGGTTATGTATTTTAGTTGTGAAATGTTAATATATGTATATAACTTTAATGATATAAATACATGATATTTATTCCATTTTATACTTATTGTGACACCTTCGGGTATCCACAGGCTACAATACTAGTATAGAATGAATATTCAACTTTGTGCAAGGATTTCCTCATATATCAAGAGGGTTTTGTTTGTTTTTTTAATATATTTCAATATATGTGCTGGAATGAGTAGTCAATTTAACTCATTATTCTAGCACATGTTAAAATTTACTTTAAAAAAAAAACAGGACTCTCCTATTATAGGTAGAGCTGTCAAATTTGGTTACCCCAACCATACAAATGAGATGGAATAGATCAATTATTTAATAGTTCATTTTAAAAAAAAAAATTTTTAGTTTGGCCCATCAAAACTCTTGGGACTTAGGTGAGCTCGTCCTTGTGGGTTTTTTAGTTTTTTTAATTTTTTTATATTTTAAATTTTAATCTATTATTTTTAGAAGTTTAATTCTATTTTTTAAAGTTTTATAACTTCAATATCTAATTTTTTTATTTAAAATAATTAAAATTACATTTTAAAAAAGAAAAATGCTCTATTTTTGTAATATCCGCCAAATTTAGAATTATACATTTGAGAATTTTTTGATATATATAGCATTGTTTAGATTTATTCATTTTAGTCACTTAATATTTCCATATTTATTTGTTCTTTTTTATTATTATGTATGAAAATAGTGCAAAATGAGTAAATTAAATATTCTCAATCATATGAGGTATATTCTTAGAATGGTAAAATTTACGGGAAAATGGCTTAAAGATAATTAATTGGTCAATTATTGGTAATTTGATTAGTTGGGTTTGAGTGTTGGGTCATGGATATCTATGGGTATTCAAATAACCCATTAGAAATCTTTAACGTAAAACTTCAACAGTATCTTCTCATTACTCACGCATCTGAAACAAAGGCAGAAGTAAACAGTAAATTCGTTTTCTCTCATTTCTTCATCCTCCTAACAAATCCTTTCCTTGATCTTCAGAGTTTTGATCATTTGTTCGGCTCAAAAGCCTTGTAAGGATCAAAGGTAAGCTTTAATCTCATTATTTTCCTTAAGTTTAAGTTTATATGGAAGATTAGAGGAGATTTTGTTCTTGAAGATTTTGATGATAATTCATGGATCTGAGTTGTTTTAGAGGTTCTTTTTGAGTTATGATTGAGTTATGGTCGGTTAAGAGAGATGAGATTCTGGTTTCGAAACAAGGAATCAAAGGATAAAATTTTCTGAAAAATTTTCTGCAAAACTCGAATTTATTGTAGCAACCAGAAATTTTGGAAAAAATTTTTGAGTTTACTGTAGCAGTTACTGTATAGTGTCGGCAGTCAACGGTACTGTAGCAGTCAACATCACTGTAGCGAATCGTCACTGTAGCGAACCGTTACTATATCAATTAGAAAATATTGTATATTTTCGTGATTTTGTTTCCTTTCTTATGTTTCCTTATAATATCTTTTACTAGGAAATTTTCCTATACAAATTCTAGTGTGGAACAAGGTAAATTTGGACAAATATCAAGGTAAGTGAATAACCTTGCTAAGCTAGTTTGATATCATTAGTCAAAGTACAATATAAGTCTCATTTACAATATTATTTAGATATTAAGTAATCATTTTTTTAGATGACAGTATATGATAATTGGTATATTTTTTTACAGAAATTTAAAGGAATAAAAGTATGTATAAATTAATTTATTTCATGGTAATTGTACTATGTAATAAATTCTTACTATTTTATTAATGAGCAAAGATCTATAGGATCTAATACAGGAGTTTCAAAGGGTTAAAGTTTCATACTACTCAGTGTATAACTATGAAAACCTATACACGAGTTTGAAAGGGTTAAAGTCCCATACTATTCGGTGTATATTTATGAAATCTTATTCACGAGTTTGAAAGGGTTAGAGTCTCATACTACTCGATGCATAAGACAATTAATTATATGAGTAAATGTGGTATTTGTACTTTTGATATTTTATATAGTACAGTTATTTACTTACTGAGTTTTTAAATAAACTCACACTCCCTATAATTATCTTTTCAGATACAGTAAATAAGGAAGAAAAATATCCGATTGAAGATTAAAAGCCCCTTGGAGATATTTTCCATTTCTGTCTGGTGGGATACCAGTACTTATTAATGTGAATACTAGGAACGCTCTGTACTTTCTATAAGTCTCATAGGCTTGCGATGAGATAAACACATCAGATTATGTATGCTTATATTTGTTTATCAGATGAATATAATTCTGTCGTGTGGAATGAATGATTAAGGTTGAATGTAAAACCTTATAGAATATATATGAATAACTCATGTTTGAGAATTTTATCAAATGAGTAGTTGTAGATATTAAGATTGTTCAAGATTTCGGGATACCACTGAGGTTTTCCTAAAAATAGTATCTTTTCACATGTTCAATTTTTGAAATGTGACAATTTTAAGGTCTAATATTTTTTAAAAATTTTAATTTACTTTTTAAAAATTTGATTGTTCCAATATATAATTTCTATCATTAAAATAACACAAAGTAATTTTTTAAACAAGCGTAAATAGATCCATGATCCATGATGGGTATGAATGAGTTAGAATTTTTCAGCCATGAAATATATAAGACTCGGTCTGACCTAATTTATATTCACAATTAATTTTGTAGGGCTTGGATTAGGGTGACCGGCACAGCCCATTTAATAGCTTTAATTACAAGAGAAGATCTAGATTCTTCAACTTCTTGTCTTATCTTTCCATATTATGGCAAGAGATTAGGGTTGCTTCTATAATTTATGCTTCGTTGAGAAGGAAAAAGTTATATAATCAAAAAGTATCTGTGTTCCAAGTCCTACTCACTCGATCCATGAGTGTCATCACATAATGTTAGTGCAAGAGTACATTTAAGAGGGGGTGAATTGAATATTTAAAACTTTTCAAAAACTTATTGTTTGAAAACTTGCATCAACACATAGATATATATGTAATATGTTCTAGATATATATGTAATGTGTTCTGAGTCAAATAGATAAGGGCTAATAATTTTGGTCGAGCTTCCACTTTTCTTAGCCATATATCACCATTTTCAGCATTTTATAATCTGACGACTCATATTTAACATCTCAATGACATTGAAATCCTCTATCTTAGAAGATCTATATTCTCCATGCACCATCCTCTCTCCACGTAACGCTTGCATTGTAGCCTACCTTTGCCTCCATGAAAAGATATTCTCGAGTAATACTTGCCTTTCAACACTCCAGCAGATAAAGAGGTTACATTGTTGATTAGCCTATTGGGCGTTATTGAATTTGGGTATTTTGGATGACCAGTGGCGTATCCAAGACCCCTCGGTCAGGGGGGCAAAAATTTCATTCACTTTTTTAGATCTAATGGTAATTTCTTCAAAAAATATTTCCATTACAAAAAAAATTTTCTTCTTCTAAATCCTAATTGCATAATCAATCAACCAATTTGATAAATTTAGACCTATATACAAAACCTCCAAATTTTATGCTTTTACAAAGAGGTCCCTAACAATGAAATAATAAATTAACCATCATCAAGAAAAAATTTCATAAAATTCACTTCACAAATATGTTACTCATGATCCTAATTGTATAATCAATCAACCAATTTGATGGAATTATACTTATGTACAAAAATTTCAAATTTTAAACTTTTTACAAAGAGGTCCCTAACAATCAAATGAGAAATTAACTATTATCAAGAAAAAATTTCATAAAATTGACTTCACAAATATGTTACTCATGATTCTAATTACATAATCAATTAACCAATTTGATAGAATTATATTTATGCACAAAAACTCCAAATTTCAAACTTTTACAAAAAGGTCCCTAACAATCAAATGAGAAATTAATCATCATTAGGAAAAAATTTTATAAAATTGACTTTACAAATACGTTACTTATGATTCTAATTACATAATCAATTAACCAATTTGATAAAATTAGACCTATGTACAAAAAATACCAAATTTGAAACTTTTTCAAAGAGGTCCCTAACAATAGAATAAGAAATTAACCATCATAAAAAAAATTCATAAAATTGACTTCACAAATGTTACTCATGATCTTAATTACATAATCAATTAACCAATTTAATAGAATTAGACCTATGCACAAAAACACCAAATTTCAAGCTTTTACAAAGAAGTCCCTAATAATAGAATGAGAAATTAACCATCATCAAAAAAAATTTTGTGACTCTGGGGAGTGGGGGTCTCATGACTGGATCTAGTCAATTTTGTAACCCAACATATTCATGACACATTAGAATAGTACAAAAATGACTATTTTTGTAGCAACGACAAATTTAAAGAAATTTAGTAACAGTAAATTAAATATTTATTAATGAAAAAGATTAAATTGAGATAATTTTTTAAACTTTTAAAAAATAAATTAAAATTTTTTTAAAATCAAATAGAAATGAACATAATTTTTTAAAGATTAAATCAATAATACACTCTAAAATCTGACATAATAATTCTAATCCCACATTCAGCAAAACATTTTTTCTCACACAACTCAATAGTCATAGATGGCATTTTGTGACATCCTCCAAAGCACCTTGCGCAACAAAAGGGGTCAACATCGTGAGCATTTGGTTCTGTCTTCACATTTTACCTTCTAATGCATTTGTTTTTGTCATCATTGTCATCATCATCATCACCACCACCACAATGGCAAACACAATTACTCCTACTTTGTTGCCAAGAGCCATAATCTTGTAATTTTTCAATTCTTTTAAGGTAAAAATATACTTTAAAGTCCCTATAGTTTCACCCAATAATAATTTTAGTCCTTATAGTTTAAAAATAATAGATTTAGTCCTTATAGTTTTTAAAATCATAAAAAATAGTCTCTGAGGTTAGTTAACAGTTAACTTGTCACTGACTTTGATGATTTGATAACATGTATTTTCCTATTCATTTTAGTCCCTATCTTAGTCCTATTGCCTATTTAATATTTCCAATTCCTTAATTTTATTATATTTTGGAATTTATTAGGTGTAAGTTAATTATGGAACTAATATGTTTTAATTTTATAATTTTAAGAGCTTAATTGAGAAAGATCCAATTTAATTCATATTTCTATCTTGAAGAAAAATAAATATTAGAAAATTTATATGCTGACTAGGACGCCACCTAAGTGCTGACGTGGAACAAATTGATAATGTGGCACAATCTGATGACTGGGCTTTGAATATTGATTGTTGACCAGTGGGTCCCGCAGCAATTATTTCCTACAAGCATTTTGTCTTATGTTTCTTCTTTCCACCAGCATTATTTGAAGGCATGGAACCTTAGTCAACCAAAGGGTGTAGTGGGAGACAAAATAGGTGGATGATTGAAGACAAGTCCTGGAACAATGAAGCAAAGCATTTTCTGGAGTTAACAATGGCTCATTTTGCAACAGACGCAAGAGATGACGCAAGCACAGAGTCAATGGGCAGCTAATGAAAATAAGTGCGCCTAGTGCTTTGAGGTGGGTGAGCTGAAATGGGGCACTGAATGGATTGATTACACAAAGAGTTTTAGCCTTCCATAAGAACTAAAACGAAAATAAAAAAAACTAAGAACCCTAAGCTACAGAATATGCAGAAGAAAGAAAAATTGCCGTGTGTTTCCTTTGCAAAAGAGCTGAAGAGCTCATTTTATAGTGTTCTTGTTAACCCCGCCAAAGATTGAATAATCTCCCACTTCTATTCAGTGCCTCATTTCAGCTCACCCACCTCAAAGCACTAAGCGCACTGATTTTCATTAGCCACCCACTAACTCTGTGCTTGCGTTTGCTGTAAAATAAGCCATCATTTAGGCGATGGCAACTCCAGAAAATGCTTTGCTTCATTGTTCCAGGACTTGTCTTCAATCATCTACTTACTTTGTCTCCCACTACACACTTTTGTTGACTAGGGTTCCATGCCTTCAAATAATGCCTAGTGGAAAGAAGAAACAAAAGAAAAGATGCTTATGGGAAATAATTGCTGTAAAGGGCCCACTGGTCAACAATCAATATTCAAAGTCCAGTCATCAGATTGTGCCACATCATCAATTTATTCCACGTCAGCACTTAGGTGGCATCCTAGTCAACATATGAATTCTCTAATATTTATTTTTCTGCAAGATAGAAACATGAATTAAATTGGGTTTTTCTCAATTAAGCTCTTAAAATTAGAAAATTAAAACATATTAGCTCCATAATTAACTTACACCCAATAAATTCTAAAATATAATAAAATTAGAGAATTGAAAATATTAAATAAGTAATAAGACTAAGGTAAGAACTAAAATGAATAGGAAAATGCATGTCATCGACCTCCATAAGCATTTAGAGCCACATCAATGCCTCATGTGTCAAACTAATATGTTGTTGTGGTGCCACGTGGTCTTATTTTTATTTTTTTTCCCTCTTTTTTCTTCCTTTCTATGTATCTATGTTCACTAGTGTTCATCATCTCATCTTCTTGCTTTCTTCTCCCACAACCTCAGAACCCACCCTCCAAGAATCCTTCGCGTAATGTCTCTCCCAAAACTCTAACAAATCCTTCCCATTCTTCCAATCTATCTACGCTCAATCCAACTCCTCCTTCACCACCATCCTCGATTCCTCTGTTCAAAACCTTCGTTTTCTCTTCCTTTCAGCCCTAAAACCAAAGTTCATCTTCACCCCCACCTCTAAATCCCATGTCTGAGCTGCCACCGTCTACTCTTGGAAACTCAACCTCCACTATAAAGTTTGCAATAGCGATTATGACTACGAGGGCATCTCCTACATTTCAGAGATCGAGACCTCTTTCATAGTCATGGACCTTGAGAAACTTTGAGCCATCAATTAACATAGACATCAAACGGAACACTCAGTGGGTCCAAGCAAGTGCCATGATTGGCGAGGTGTATTATAGAATCTCAGAGTAGAGCTTCATCCATGGCTTCTTGGTAGAACTGTGTACGAGCTTGGGCGTGAGAGGGCACATTATCGGAGGGGCTTATGAACTTGGAAATGCATTGAAAACCACCACCGCTGAATTCATAATAAGAAAACAAAAATTAAATCACAACAGAAAAACATTGACTTTGAAAATTACATATGTAAGACAGTCTTGAAATAGAATGCCTATAGGACAGTATAATTAGACTCACACTTTTGACTCCATTGCAAGTTGAGATTGAAGCTTCCTCCTTCACATAGGGGAAGGGATTTTGATTTTAATCTACAACCTAGAATGCGAATGATATCCACAAAGAAGAGAGCAGTGACTAAAACCAGCAGCAAAGACAAAGACCAGGGACCCACGAAGAGAGCAACGACTAAAATCTTCGATTTCTTTAGAAAACTAGCGAAGACGAGCAGAGATAAACACCAGCCACGCTTATCAGTGGGAAAAACACACATAAAGGAAGAAAAGAGAGGGAGAAAAAGACCATATGGCGCTATGTCAACACATTAGTTTGACATGTGTGGTGCTGACGCGGTTCTAAATGTTGATAGAAGCATCACAATCAACAAACATGTTGTCACGCCCTGAATCCGGACCCATGACCAGCGCAGACAGTGCTTAACCCCACACCGTTGCAAGCCTAGAACTTCCTTAAAATCTTTATTTTCTTTATCTCAAATATTCTTTAATTTAAAATAAATCAAAATTTTTATAAGTGTAGATGATCACAAAGTCATCTTCCTTTTTATAACTATACACAAAAGTATAAACAAACATTCTTTCAATTAGATTACAAGTTTTCTAGCTCTACGATACTCACTAGTATTTTTCCTTACAATACTTGATCATATCACACAACAATACATGATCTATCCGATTATAGAGTTTTTCTAGTATTATACAACTTAATATAAACTGAGGTATTATACCTTTACCCTGAACAAAAGGGGAGGTATTCTTAGCCTTCACGTCATCGAAACTAAAGAGTCTTCTATATTTGAAACTGTGAGGGGGTGAGTCCGGTCTACTTGGCTCACCATAAACTAGTCCTACCTATCACACACATTTGACTATGTGTGTCAAAAGTACATATAATCTTGCATAAATATATGAGTACTCACAATATAAACAATTCATGAAGTAAATATGTGTCAAGAGGAAAACATCATGAAAAAGTTCATAAATAATCACATGTAACCTGCTCACAGGCATCATCCCCACGTAGGCGATGTCCTCACCCGAAGGTGTATCTTGGCTATAGGCTATGTACCCGCCTGAAGGCATATTCTGCCCAAAGGCATATTCTGCCCGTAGGCTATATCCGCGCCCAAAAGCGTATCCCATCTGTAGGCGTTAACCTTATTTCACCCCTATCTTCAAAGAGGCGTTAAAGTAATTCAACCTTATTTCACCCCCACCCTTCATGGTGATCAAGTTTTAGAACCTGGCTCGTAAGTTCGTATAGGTTCTATAACTTGATAACAAAATATTGCTGGTTCGTAAGTAGGTTCTAATTTGATCAAGCTCGGAACAAGTTGTAGAACTAGCTCGTAGGTTCGTAAAAACCTATACGGTCCTGCCAACATCAAATTTTTTTTAATGTTTTTCTTGTGTTTAATTGCAAAATACCTTTATTTTTTTCCCTTTTCTTGAGAGATTGAGTGCCTTTGTTCTTTGAAGTTCGACTTCTATATTTTGTTCTTCAAACTTCATATTTGTCATTGTTCTTCAAACCTCTATACTCTATAGTATGTTCTTCTTCTTCAAACGTTTATTCTATACATCTACATCAGTACATTACTTGAGAAATCGAGAACCTCTGTTTTTTTTGTCTTTGTGAATCACTAAACTGTGATTACTGATTACTAATTTATTGTTTTGAAAAAGTTTTGAAATGTAAATTTTGATTGTTATAATGTTGTGTCTGACCGAGAACTTTTGCTCTCTCTGATTTTTTTTTTTATCTTTATGACTTTTAGAGATGTAATTTGTGGTAAAGTTTTATTATTTTTGCAATGTATGTCATATATGATATGTTTTATAGAAGAACTTTTTATATTTTTGCAATGTTAGCGCTTATATATATATATATATAAATTTATTCATGAAATTTTACAAGATCTTACGAACCTCAATTCAATTTTACGAACCTGATCTTGCTATCGCTCTTTCGAGCTTACGTAGGTTCTAGAACTTGATAACCTTGCTGCCCTTAAAGGGATATCAAACAATTCAACCTTATTTCACCCCGCCCTCAAAGGGACGTAAAAATGTCTGAAATATCTATTTCTTTCAAATACGATCACATGCACAAACAAGAGCATCCATATGCACATTATGAACTTTAATAAATCTATGTCATTCATAATCATCAATCATTTACATGCATTTTCTTTGCAAGTTCAATCCAAATATATAGAAAATATATTCATTCATTACTTCATCACATCTATAGGAAACAAAATTCTAAAAATAAATCAAACAAGGCAGGACTAGATCCCTCACTTGGAGTCCGAGCTATATTTCTACACTTTATATTCAAAAAGAGACACCAAGAGCCTCATCATAAACCTAGAAATTAATTCTAACAAGTATCAACACCAATTTAGAACATAAGATATTAATCATTTAACTTTATTTTATTTTAAGGCTAAAATTAGATCCAAATTTTAAGAAATTTTTGGGAATAAATTATAGCTCCAAAAATTATGAATTTAGTACAGAACCTTGTTAGTATGTTGAACTACGAGGATAAAAATTTTAGAATTTAATTCTATTATTTGGTCTCAATAAAGACCCTTTTAGTAACTATAGGTCAAAGCTGTCTAAATTCTTAATAGGTAGTATGTTATGCATTTTAGACTAAGTTAACCATGTCCAAACGCGAAATGTTTCAGATCATTAGTTTCATGTCTTAGCTAAGTGCCATAAAAATTTCAGATCAAATTGAGGTCTTTAGTTATCAAAACCGAATCAATTTCCTAAACTGCCTAGACTTGCTCTGTACTAAACAAAGTGTTGTTCTCATGATTATTTGACCAAGCAAACCAATTTTAATGAGCTTGAAACTTTCCATTTTGAATAAGTAGGATGTTAAGAGTAGCTCATAAAAATTTCAAGAATTAAAGATATTATTTGGTCACCCAAACAGATCCAAACACCCAATCTGCCTGGGTTTGTCTTTGTAGTAATTAAGGTTCATTTCTTGGGTTAGTTTACCAAGCTAGACTCTCTTAAAAATTACGAAACTTCCTAGATCAGATTAATAACATGTTAGGAGCTCCCCATAAAATTTTCATGATTTATGGACATCATTGACCACCCAAAATACAAAGAAACCAGAAGCATAACAAAACTGTCATGATTTTTCCATAATCTCACCTAGGATTTACTATGCACGAAAATTAAGAAATTGGGGGATTTTGATGAAACTTACCTTAAATCAAGAGTTTTCCAGCATAGAGGATGGTTGCTGGAGGGAGGAACCCACTGAAGACTTGATCGGAAGTAAGCTCTTGAAAGATTGGAGGGGAGAGAGTTTGACCAAGAGAGAAAATGGAAGATGTGTGTTTGGCTTGAGAGAGAATTTGAGTATGCGTGAGAGAAGAGAGTGCACAAGAGGAAGGAAAAGAAAAAGAAAATGTAGTTGGTGTGAGTGAAGGAGAGTATGCCATGTGTCTCACTCACATTCGCACATATTTCACTCTCTCTCGGTTCACTCACAGAAAAGAAGATAAGGAAGCCTTGTAGGCAGCAAAATGGAAAAACTAAGGCTTTCTCTCTTTCTTGATGAATCCCTCACAGAAAAGATAAGGGAGAGATAGTGGGATACACAGGTCATGTATTTAGGCTACCACCATATTTCATTGTAGCAAAATATCTCTCACGGCTGAAGCATATCACACACTTAATGGATTCCATGTGTCTTGATTTTGGTTAGTCATTTCCTCACTCTTGGAAATCTTGAATTTAACTTCCTATAAGATTTATCTTTCACTTAAGTCCATACTTCTTTAGGAAAATTTCCACATTACCTTAAATAAAGAAAATTAAAGATTTCTAATTCCTATTTCCCAAAAATTCAAACTTATACTATTATCATTATTTCATTTTATTTTCAATCTCAATTTAGTCCTCAACAATTTCATTAAGGAAAATAATTTAATTCCCCAAATTTAAAAATACTGTGAATAACTAAAAAAAAAATCAGGTATTACATTCTGAGCAAAGTTACTAAAATGATATATGGTGGCCCTTCTAAGCCATGGAAGAGTACCAAATGAGTATTTTATGGACATAGAAAATTTTTGAAAGATGCAAATGGTGTCTTCACTATCATATATGTGCCACTAAGAGATTTCCTTTTTGAGTAAGTCTCAGTATAGGTAAGGAACCGAATTTCTTAAGGGGAAAAAATGTAATATCCGAGGTTTTTGAAATAATTAGAGTGTGAAATTTAACAATTTAGGGAATTAATTTTTTTTTAATGAAACTACTGAGGGCTATAATGAAATTGGAAACAAAAATGGTAATAATTTCTAAATGACTTATTTAAAGTTTTATAAAGATGTATGTTGACATAATCTTAAGTGGAAAAGATAAATAAGGAGAAAAGAATCACAAAATAATTTTTAGGGGTATGGATAGAATTTTATTTAATAAGTTAGGGACCTACTTGAAAAGTAAAGAAATGGACATGAGCCTTTTAACATTTCAGCCAAAGGGGTTATTAATGACATCCACCTGTCCCACTATTGTTTACTATCTTTGGCATAATTGAGAAACTTCACACACCAATTGACGTTGCTTCCACTTTCCTCTCACTATGTGTATCGTCTTCTTTGTGCTCTCACCCATATTTTTTTTTTTTCGTGCTTCTTCTTGGTTTTCCTAGCAAGACTCACTCCCGATGATCCTTTGAAACTTTATAAGTGTGTGAGTGTGACTCTTTTTGGTGCATAAGTTATAGAAACAAGCTTAACTTGAAATACAAGGTAGACAATTTTATCTCATTATGCCTATTTCCACGAAAGAGCTTTTCTTCCCAAAATGGAAGAGAAAAACTAAAAATAAACAGAAAAACATCAAAAACAAAAGAAATGCAGAAATCGAAGCTAAGAACAAGAAAAGAAGAAAATCAAAATATAATAGAAAAAATTAAAATTACACGAAATTAAAAAAAACAAACTAAAACCATCAAGACATTTCATTCTCCCCCCAACTTAAATTCAACATTGCCCTCAATGCATACAATTATCGGTACAACAATTTCAAGAAAAAGCCTTGATTTTTTTTTTTAGGGATAAGGTGGTGCTTAGGAAGAGGAAGGTTCGGGTTTAGAAGAAGATGATCCAGTCCTGGAAGAGATGAATTCTTAGAGCTCAGAAAGATTTGTAGGAGAGAGCATAAAAGAGATTTGGTGGAGTTTAGATAGGATTTCATTCAGGCATTCTATACCAACTGCTTGCTAATTGCACATGCAATTGGTGGCATACATAAAATGTCTATCTATTCTCACTGTCAAATTATCAATTCGATAGTTGACCAGCTTCTCCATATGGTGAAACCTTTCTTAACCTTTTTTCAAACATCTGCTCCAGAACTTTCAATCTATCTTTTTTTGAGCGTCTAGTACTCATATTTTCTAACTCTACTTGGACTCTTTTTCGTTTGCAAGACCCCTCAGCAGGTCTCTGATCTGTGTTGGTTCCCAGGGTAAGAGTTAAATCTAACTCCTCTCTAGCATCAAAATTTAAGTTGATTTGTTGGCTAGCCATATGGTTTTTCAAAAAAAAAAAAGTTCGAGAGGAAAAACAAAGAGAATGATGTAATGGAAAAATTACGACTCTCAGAATGCAATGAGTTTGATAGCAAGACAACTAGATTTATAACAAAAAAAAATTCGTAGATTAAAAACAAAAGAGATCCAAGTGCCTAAACCAAAGTAGAAATGGAGATCACATTTGGATATGTGATAAGATTGATAGCTGCGCAAGTAATTGTGAGCGTGATTTGTGCAACCTCGATCAAAGAACTTTTTTTTAAATAAATATAAAAGCAATTAAAAAAGCTATTTCACTCTCTTTCTCCCCCACACTTAAAATGTAGTATTATCCTCAACATATGTTATCCAGCAAAACAGAGGACAAAAATTATAAATAAGAGAAAGAAAGGGAAAATATATAGCCTGATTGGATTTATTGGCACAACAAATGCTTCTTCACGGGGTTTTCCTTAGCAGTAGAAAAACAGAAGAAGAGAGGTGAAAACAAAAAAAGCTAAGAAAGAGAAAACATAATGTAAAAATAAAACTAAAAAGAACTACTGGAAAAAATAAATCAAATCAAGTAAAACGACATAATTGAATGCATACAAAAACAAAAATCAAGAAACACAGTCCTAAAAAGAATCCAAAACAAAAATACAACGGCTATATACAAATGTGCATTTCCTCAATTCCAATGCAATTTTGAAAAAACATGATTTAGCTGAGGTAATGCGACAAGGGAAAACAATAAAACAGCAGCAAATAATTCAAAATTTTTGAACTTTTCTAACGATTGCAATAAATACATATTGTTTATGAACATACTACCCATCTTATCCTTGCTTTTTTGGTTCCCAAAATGTAAAGGCTAGCTTGTAGAGGAGTAATGCAGTGATAAGATGTTGTTCCTCACAACTCATCCCCAGTTGGTTCTATAAATACTCTTCAAGAACGCTAAACCATCACCACGCATTCAAAGCATACAAGCCTATAACTTTTCTCTTTTCTTTTTCTCACATCCAAACACAAGTTCACAAATAATTCACTTCTATCGCTTCAAAGAAATTCATCGATTTCACCACTTTACTAAAAAGGGAAGAGTTAGACCTCATTTTGTGTTTAGGTCAGGGAGATAAAGGTAAGAGACCCATGGAGGGGTCTCCAGAGAAGAACACCAAGAGGAAAAGGCGGGAAGAGGAACCAGAGGAGGCGAGCATATGCCATCCTTCAGAGGACGAAATTGTCCTTTTGAAGAAGGAGATTGAGGGGCTGAAACAAAAAATGAGAAGTCAATATGAAGTCTTGGGAGGAAAAATAGATAAGTATTATTTCTGGTCGACTCAATGTTTCTATAGCCAAAACCAAAGAAACATTGAGTGCCAGAATGGAATTTATCTTGCCCTCATAGAAGTCACAAAGGTTCTCCAAAAGGGTAGTGGTCCAGAGGTTCCTAGATTGGACTTGGGGCTCTCTCTACATCTCAAAAGTCGCCCCGCCCTTGGATTACATATACTTTGTTTTGTTGTTTTATTTTTTTAAAACAAAATGTAATCTCAAGCCTTTTAATAAATTTTGGTTTCTTTTTCGGGGTGAGTGTATCTTAGAAATTAAAAAGAACACTTGAAAAATAAATCCAAAAATCCAAAAAACAAACTAATCATCAACATAAAAACAGAATTAAAATAAAGAAATAAAATCAACAGACATAATTAAAAAGATAAGGGATCTAGAAACTTAGATTGTAAAAGACTCGAAGGAAAAAGGATGAAAACTGCCTATCAGGCCTTTGGTGGAGCTGTCTCTCGATTGTTGTGCCTAGGTTCACAATGATAAAGTAGGACCCACTAAGGTTACCTTATTATGTAATCGGTAGGAAACCTAAACCCAATCCTCTGATACCAACTTTGTCATGCTCTGAGTCCAGGCCTGTGACCAGCGCAGACCGTGACCCCACAACATTGCAAGCCGAGAACTTCCTTAAAATTTTTACTTTCTTTATCTCAAATATTCTTTAATTTAAAACAAATCAAATTTTTATAAGTGTACATGATCACAAAGTTATCTTCCTTTTTATAACTATACATAAAAGTATAAATAAACATTCTTTCAATTAAATTATAGGTTTTCTAGCTTTACAACACTCACTAGTATTTTCCCTTACAATACTTAATTATATCACACAACAATACATGACCTACTTAATTACAGAGCTTTTCTAGAATTATACAACTAAACATAAATTGAGATATTATTCCTTTACCCTGAATAAAAGGGAAGGTATTTTTGGAGTTCACGTCATTGAAGCTAAAGAGTCTTTTGTACCTAAAGCTGTGAGGGGGTGAGTTCGGTCCATTTGGCTCACCATAAAACTAATCCTACCTATCACACACATTCAAACTATACATGCCAAAAGTACATATAATCATGCATAAACATATAAGTACTCATAACATAAATAATTCATGAAGTAAATATGTGTCAAGAGAAAAACATAATGAGAAAGTTCATAAATAATCACATGTACCCTGCTCGAAGGTATCATCCCACCCATAGGCGATGTCCTCGCCCGAAGGCGTATCCTATCTGTAAGCTATGTCCCCGCTCAAAGGCGTATCTTGCCCTTATGCTTTGTTCTGGCCCAAAGGCATATTCTGTCCGTAGGTTATATCCCTGCCCAAAGGTGTATCCTGGCCATAGGCTATATTCTCGCCCGAAGGTATATCCCGCCCATAGGCATCAACTTTATTTCACCCTGCCCTCAAAGGGGCGTTAAAGTAATTCAACCTTATTTCACCCCCACCCTCAAAGAGACGTCAAACAATTCAACTTTATTTCACCCCCTCCCTCAAAGAGACGCAAAAATATCTAAAATCTCTATTTCTTTCAAATACAATCACATGCACAAACAAGAGCATCCATATGCACATCATGAACTTCAATAAATCCATGTCATTCATAATCATCAATCATTCATATGCATTTCCTTTGCAAGTTCAATCCAAATATGTAGAAAATATATTCATTCATTACTTTATTATATCTCTAGGAAACAAAATTCTAAAAATAAATCAAGCAAGGCAAGACTAGATCCTACTACAAAAAAATAAAGATCATTAAGTAAAAATCCGTCTCTAATTGATTAAAGGTGGATTTAGAGACGGATGACATTTTCGTCCATCTCTGATCCTGGCATCCTAAACAAATTTGAGATGGAAAAAAAATTTTGTCTCAAAATTAGAGACAGATTTTTCTGTCTCAAATTAGAGACGGATTTTCCATCCCTAAATTCCCCCTCTAATTCTCTAAATAGAAAAAGAAAATTTGCCAGTAGATTATTGAACTAATCAAATTTGGCTTCCCAAAAAATTTTTAGCTACATTAAATAATACTAAATTAGAATGCACATTTATTCATTAGCATTTTTAAGACAAGAGTATTCAATGAAATACTCTACGTAGAAAAAGAAGGGGAACTCCACTTATATAAGAAAAGGTTGGAGGCTGAGTCTTTGAATTGGGTGATGTGAGACTAACGAAATCTGAGCCAGAATTTTGAGAAGAAATTTTTTCCGTCTCTAATCTGGGACGAAATTTATTCCCTCTCTAATTTGAGATGGATTTTAAATTCCGTCTCTAATCTGAGATAGAATTTGATATGGAATTTTTTTCGCCTCAGATTCCGTCTCAAAATCTGTCTCAGATTTTCAAACTAGATTTTAGAGATGGAATTAGAGATAGATTTTTTCCGTCTCAGATTTTCAAATTATATTTTGAGACAGATTTTTGACATTTTAGAGACGGAAAAAAAATCCGTCTCTAATTTCAGTTTTTCTTGTAGTGTCCCTCACCTGGAGTCTGAGCTATATGTCTACACTTTATACTCAAAAAGAGACGCCAAGAGCCTCATCATAAACTTAAAAATTAATTTTAGCAAGTATCAACACCAATTTAGAATATAAGATATTAATCATTTAACTTTATTTTATTTTGAGGCTAAAATCATATCCAAATTTTAAGAAATTTCTGGGAATAAACTATGGCTCCAAAAATTATGAAATTTGGTATAGAGCCTTGTCAGTATGTTGACATACTAAGGTAAAAATTTTAGAATTTAATTCTATAATTTGTTCTCAAAAAAGACCCTTTTAGTAACTATAGGTCAAAGTTGTCTAAATTTTGAATAGGTACTTTGTTATGCATTTTAGACTTAGTTAACCATGCCCAAATGCCATGAAATTTTGTAGATCATTAGTTTCATGTCATAAATAAATACCAGAAAAATTTAGATCAAAAATAGATTTTTATCTACTAAAACCGAATCAATTTCCTAAACTGCCTAGACTTACTCTGTACTTAACAAAGTGTTGTTCCTATGTTTATTTGACCGAGCAAACTAATTTTAATGAGCTTGAAACTTTCCAGATCATTTTGACACTATATCAAGAATCTCTCACAAAAATTCCATGATTTTAGGAATTGATTTGGTCACCAAAAACTCACAAAAACAGCAGCATACCATAACAGTCTCATTTTCAGCTATTGTCTTAGGTGCATTAGGAGTACCAAACCAACTCAAAAAATTCTAAAATAATTAAGACACATACTAGGACATCGTTTCTTATTCCATACCAAAATTTGGATAAGTTGAAGTTCATTTAGTGCCTCAAATGGTCCCAAGATTTTAGCAGCAACAAAAGACAACAATAACACTGAGTATATTCAATTCCACTATCAATTCCTAAATTTCTTTCTTCAAACTTTTATTTATATTTACTTTGCTTAATTTAAACTCATATTTTATTTCATCTAAGTCCATAGATCAAGAATATATTTTATTCTAAAATTAAATTAATTCCAGTAAACTTTTCAATATTTTCATTAGTCCCTATAATTTATTGTCTTTTTTTTTTTGGTTTAACAACGAATTCATCATCAATTAAGGATTTCCAATCAATTTCTCCCAAAAATCAACAATGAGAGGTTTTGATTCCATACGTAACCCTTCAAACTCATAAATTATTAAAATTTCCATCTAGGGTTCCTTAATTGCAAAAATGGAGAAGAATATGAGAATTGAGAAAGAGCCACACTTACAAAGTTTTGAAGGATAACCGAAGTGAGTCTTGCTAGGAAAACCAAGAAGAAGCATGAAGAAAAAGATGTGGGTGAGAGCACAAAGAAGACGATGCACATGGTGAGAAGAAAGTGGAAGCAAAGTCAATTGGTGTGTAAAGCTTCTCAATTATGCCAAAGATAGTAGACGATAATGGGACAGGTGGATGCCACTAATAACCCCTTTGGCTAACATGTTAAAAGGCTCATTTCCATTTCTTTACTTTTTAATTAGGTCCCTAACTTATTAAATAAATTTTATTCATACCTTTAAAAATTATTTTGTGATTCTTTTCTCCTTATTTATCTTGTCCACTTAAGATAATGTCAACATACATCTTTATAAAACTTTAAATAAGTCATTTAGAAATTATTACTATTTTTGTTTCCAATTTCATTATAGCCCTCAGTAGTTTCATTAAAAAAAATTAATTTCCTAAATTTCTAAATTTCACACTTTGTGAATTATTTCAAAAATCTTGGATATTACACATGTGACAAGTTAACGGTTGACTAAATTGTTAACTAATCTTAGGGACCACTTTTTATTATTTTGAAAACTATAGGGAGTAAATATATTATTTTTAAAGTATAGAGACTAAAATCGTTGTTAGGTGAAAATATAGGGACCTTAGATATATTTTTATGTTCTTTTAATTTTCATCTTTGAACTTTAATTGGGTTTTTGTCCTTATATTTTCAATGTCAAGCACCCAAGAAAGGCATCTTCATAAGTTTAGATGTTGTAATTAATACTGCATTTTCATTTACTGAATACATTAATTTCTTTCTTGATTAACTAGTTTTTATGGCATCTTCATAAGTTTAGATCTTATAATTAATACTGCATTTTCATTTGCAGCGAACATTAATTTCATTTTTGATTAGTTAGTTTCGATAGCATCATTATAACTTCAGATATTGTAATCAATACTGCACTTTCATTTAATGGGAGCATTAATTTCTTTATTGATTAATTAGTTTTTATGGCATCTTCATAACTAAGTTCAGATCCTGTTATTAATATATACGGCATTTTCATTTGCAGTGGACATTAATTTCTTTTTTGATTAATTAGTATTTTTATGGCACCTTCATAAGTTCAGATCTTGTAATTAATAGAGTATTTTCATTTCAATATTTTGAACAGTAATTAATTATTCACTTATTAAAATATAAACAATAAGAAGATCCAAATTCCTTATACTAGAAAATATAATAAATACTTCCCTACCCAAGGAATGCATGCAAGAACGTCAATTTCATGAATTTAAGTATTTAAACATCAATGTTTGCCTATAAGTTTCAAAGTAATGCCATTAAATTGCCTCTAATTAATTAATATTAATTGATTTAAGTAGTTTGATATTTATTCTTCTTATTAAGATTTTGAGTTTGAATGTCACAAATGAAAAAAAAAACATCATAAGAGTTTCATGCTTTTGTAATCCAACTGAACTTAAACTAAATTAGTGGAATCTAATAAAGTTTTAGATATTAATGATTCAAAAAGAAAAAAAAAATGCCTATAAGTAATTGGTTAAAAACATCATGGTTTTATACCACCTTTTTTTTTCCTAGGATTTTAGATTTGGAAAAAAAAAACATGAATCTTAACTAAAATTGTGCTCATCACAAACTTAGAACCCTTGCTTGGCCAAGCAGGGCCACCCAATTGGCATTGGTAGTTGCCCCACCTGATTAGACAGTCATGCTTGGCTAAGCAGGGGATCCGAGGACGCTCCTCACCAAATTCTTCATTTTGTCAAACATTAATATTTTTGTTGTATATATATAACACTGTGAATACGAGACGGTCCAGACCAACCCGTGACAAGCCACCAAAAACAGGCTAGGCGTGGGCTTGCCCATTTTTAAACAAGCCTAGACTTCTAAGTCTAGGGGCGCTTGTTCCCTAACCCACGGGCTCATGGCTTGCCTGTAGGCCTTTTTTTTTTCTTGGATTGATGCAGTGGAATCTTGGAGGCTTGGAGCATGATTGAGTACAAGTGAAAAGCTGATCTAAAGAGAGAGAGAGAGAGGATCATATCTTAGATCAATTTCATTACCAAACTCATGCATGAATATTGGAATTTGGAACACACAAAACAAAACAACAAAATGGAATCCCCTCACTAAAAGTTTGAACAACAATACCAAAGAGGCAGACAGAAGTTTAAATTAACTATATATATATATATATATCTGAAAATTTTATATTTATTTTTAAAAATAATAAAAGTTTCATATCTAAATTCATTATAATTATTGAATATAATATTATAAAATATAAAAATATGATAAAGTAGTAGTATTTATATATTAAATAATATAATATAATTATATAAAATATTTTTTTTAAAACACGGGCCCACAGGCCCTGTCTGATTGGCCTGTAAACGAGCCTCTTTTTTTATATTCAGGTATGCTCCCAAATACAAACAGGTTAAGCTTAACTTGCGGGCCGAAGCCGTTTTATATATATATATATACATATATTTCATCCTCTTCTCTATTATAATATGTTTTTATATTCGGTGACCTAACATCACCTATCTTTTCACTTACATTCTTTTTGTTAACCTAAAAAAATCAAATTTTTTTTACATTTACAGATAATTGTTTTGTTGTTGTTGACCTATAATAAGATGTGACAAATATTTTATTTTATTGTTAAAAAAAGGCTTCTGTTTGATAGTATTTCAGTAAAAAAAATGTAATATTAGGTTAGCAAACCTTAAAAAAAAATGGACTTTAATAAAGTTTTCTGAACATAAATTATAAAATTGGATTAAAGTATAACAAGAATTTTCTAATTTTGAAAACCTAGAAGAAAAAATTGTAATTTACTCAAAAAAAAAATGTTATGACGGTTTAGGGAATCCTTAATTGGAGAAGTCATGGACTGAGGGCTGAGGCCCACTACAAGCCCGTCCTTCCTTCTTACTCTGACTTTTCAGAGTACTCATACCTTGACATAAAAAAAGTATTTTTTTTTATATTTTTTTTAATGTTTATATTAATTTTTAATTTTTTTTTACTTCAATCTATTATATATATTTTAATTTTATTTTAAATTTATTTTTATTAAAATTATCAATTTTATTGAAAAAAAATATTAAATGAATAATTAACAAAAATAATAAATTTAAAATAAAAATATAATTAACGTAAAAAAAAAATAAAGATGATAAATTTAAATTCTAAATGTTTTATTTTTATTTTAATTCTATTCTTTTTACTAATTAATCAGTTAATATTTTTTATTAACAAATTAAATAATATTAATAAAAATAATATATTTAAAATAAAAAACAAAATATATAAAATATAACTAATTAAAAAATTAAAAATTAAAATTAAAATTTAACACAAATGTTAAGAACTTAAAAAATATTCTTGTTTTAAAAAAATTCTTGCCACCTCGAGAAAAAAATAAAAAGGAATAAGGTGAGATCTCCGTAAAAGATGTTTCTAGAAGCAAAGCAGCACTGTCCAGACATCTGTAGGAGACTAGGACCAATCAAGTTTAAGTGTTTAACACATCTTTGATCTTTCACTTCATTTCGAAAAAAAAAAAAGCCAAAACAGGATAAAAAATTATAAAAAAATTGGAAATGTCATAAAAGAAAATTTAAAACTTAAATTTAAAAAAGTAAAAACCCAAACTAAGAAAATTCCACAGGAGCCCCCCATATAAGACTCTCGTGTACTCTCGGCGTCTGTTGTTGTTGTTGACGTTGTAAGAGGTTTCAGATTGTTCCAGAACCTCCAAACCCCTCCCCTTCTCGTGGATCGCTACGCCAGGTAAAAGTTAAACCCTATTTACCTTTCCTTCTGGTTCCTGTTCCTTTCGGTTCGCTTGATCACTCTTGAGGTTGTAGATCTGTAAATTCGTGCATTTTGTTTGGACTCAATTGACTGACTGTGTAATTATTGTGTTTTCTTCCCATTTTGCAATTGTTTGTTGCATCAATTGGGAGTTTCAATTCTGTGTTGTTACTGCTTCATTTTTGGCAGTTGATGTCGTGCATTGCATTATTTGGTTGGTTGTTTAGGGGAGGGGAGGGGAGTGTGATTTAGTTCATTCTAGGTGTTTTTTTCTTGCTCAAATTTGATGCAATGGATTTGATTTGAGTGCTCAGCTTCTTTGCTGGTGGATTGCTTATAGAAACTTTCTGTTTATATGCTATGCTCCTTGAAGTTGGCTACTTCTTATTGATATTAGTGTTATCAAATATAGTGATTTTTTAAGCATGCGATTTGTCGTTGTTGAGTAATTAAGGATGCATTTTTTTCCCCCATATGTTAGGCTATTGGCTACTTTCTGAGGCATTTAATTTATAGTTTTTCCACTTTATGCCCAAGCCTTTTCTATTGCTGTAACAGGGTTTTATTTGTCGCCATGGTTGTTACACTTTTTGTCATTTTCTTCATTTTACCAGAAATTACATGTCTTTTACGTAAATATGACTAATTTTGTCGGTACTCTTTTTGTCAATTTCTTGATTTTACTGGAAATTATGTGTCTATTATGTAAATATGACTAATCTGTTTTTGGTCCAGATATTCTTCTTGGCTGGCAGACCTAATTCTGAGCAGTCAATTCAATTTTCACAACAATGAGCGTGGTCGGTTTTGATTTTGGTAATGAGAGCTGTATTGTTGCTGTCGCAAGGCAGAGGGGAATTGATGTTGTTCTCAATGATGAATCCAAGCGAGAAACACCTGCAATTGTATGCTTCGGTGACAAGCAACGGTTTATAGGAACAGCTGGAGCTGCATCTACTATGATGAACCCAAAGAATTCGATCTCACAGATTAAGCGACTAATTGGTAGGCAATTCTCTGATCTAGAATTGCAGCGGGATCTAAAGTTGTTTCCTTTTGTTGTAACTGAAGGGCCTGATGGCTATCCATTAATTCATGCACGGTATTTGGGTGAAGCCAAAACATTTACACCTACGCAAGTGATGGGGATGGTGTTGTCAAATCTCAAAGGCATAGCCGAGAAAAATCTAAATGCAGCTGTTGTTGATTGTTGCATTGGAATTCCAGTCTATTTTACTGATCTTCAGAGAAGGGCAGTCATGGATGCAGCTACCATTGCTGGTCTGCACCCCCTTCATCTGATTCATGAAACAACAGCAACTACCTTGGCTTATGGAATTTACAAGACGGATCTTCCTGAAAATGATCAACTAAATGTTGCCTTTGTTGACATTGGACATGCCAGCATGCAAGTGTGCATTGCTGGCTTTAAGAAGGGGCAGCTGAAAATATTGGCTCATTCATTTGATAGATCACTGGGTGGTAGGGATTTTGATGAAGTCTTGTTCCAGCACTTTGCTGCAAAGTTCAAGCAAGAGAAAAAGATTGATGTTTTCCAGAATGCCAGGGCTTGTCTAAGGCTGAGAGCTGCTTGCGAGAAGTTGAAGAAGATGCTTAGTGCAAATCCTGAGGCACCTCTGAACATTGAATGCTTAATGGATGATAAGGATGTGAGGAGCTTCATTAAGCGTGATGAATTTGAGCAATTAAGTGTTCCAATTTTGGAACGTGTGAAGAAACCTTTGGAGAAGGCACTTGCTGAAGCTGGTCTTACAGTTGAGAATGTCCACATGGTTGAGGTGGTTGGTTCAGGTTCTCGTATACCCGCTATAAACAAGATATTGACAGAGTTTTTCAAGAAGGAGCCTAGGCGAACAATGAATGCAAGTGAGTGTGTTGCGAGGGGTTGCGCCTTGCAATGTGCAATTCTTAGTCCAACATTTAAAGTACGAGAGTTTCAGGTAAAGTTTTTATGTTTGACACTTCTCTATGAAGTTTAAGGTGCCCCACATATATGTTACAAACTGGCAATGTATGCCTATTTTGTTGTTTCTGCCTTACTTGTATTTACCTTTATAAAACAGATAAGCCTTTACAGAGTGTTTGGATTGGGGAATGGAGGGAAAGGGAACAATGTCCTTGTTTGAAATTTTTGAAAATATTAAGGAGTGGTCAGAGGGGAATAATTTCCCCTCCTTTTCTGTCGAATCCCACGTTCTGTTCCTCTATCATATTGGAGAGTAAAGAGGTGTAATGCCTTTTCTTTTTTTCTTTTTTTTTTTAACTCAAATATACCAAAAACACTTAAATTCACTTTTTTACCATCAAAATGAATTTAGTATAGTTTATAAAGGTTACATTTTCCTTCCTTCTCTTTTTATCATCCAAACAAAGGGAAGGCATCTAATTCCCATTTCCCAATCCATCCTTTCTCTTTCAATTCCATTCCTCCTCTTTAAACTTCCACATATTGCTAGAATTGAAAATTTTAACCATTTGTTATGTTTTAATTGCATCTCTTGAATATCTTCCTTTGTCTAAAAAAAAAAGGGCCTTTAGGAATTATGATTTTAGGCTTTGGTCTGCTTGTAAGTTGTTATTATCCTGTAGTTGTAGTATGATAGATTAGCTGAAGTAATACTGTAAGTTTTATTGAATTTCAAGTAGATAAGCACGAAAAAACACTCAGAAACACTGCCTCACAGCCCAGAGCAAAGCTCCTTCAGAACCACAATGGCTCAGCCATACAATAAAGATTCTAACAGCCTACCTTTCCCTCTCGTCCGCACCATACTAATAATAGCTCCCTTCTAACTAACTCTCCACGTCAGCTATCCCTCTCTCCTCATTCACGGTTACAGGTTTACCCCTCCTTGAATAGACTCTCCAAATCTTGGGCCTAGAGTCAGGGCCCAAGAGGTGATCAATATTATTTCCAAGGTTCCTATCAATACCACCCTCTAAAACTTCAGCCTTGTCCTCAAGGTGAAAATAAGGAAACTGACTACGCAAGGCAAACTCTTCCTCCCATGTAGCTTCATCTTCGGTCAATCCATTCCACTGAACCTGATGTTTAGTAACTTGTTGCCCTTTATGCCATCTCACCCGAGAACCCAAGACCTTGTTTGGAATTATAGCATCATCCATAGCTAAGTCAGTAGGCAGAGAGGGTTCAACAGAATAATTTCCCACAGCTTTCTTCAACAGAGGAATGTGAAAAACCGGATGAATTTTAGAAGTAGGAGGTAATTGTAGTTTGTAAGCCACAGGCTCAATTCTCTCCAAAATTGGGAAGGGACCATAAAATCTGGGAGATAACTTCGAATAAATCTTCTGAGTAACTGAAACTTGCCTGTGCGGTCTTAGTTTGAGAAAAACCCACTCTCCTACCTGAAATTCCTTATGCTGTCTTCTTTTGTTAGCATACTTTGACATTTGCTGTTGGGCCTTAACCAAATTAAACTTCAATTGTTTCAAAGCTTCGTCCCTATCTCCCAATTCTCTCGCAACAGCTTCCACCCTAGCTTCACCAGCCATAAAGGGCACCACTGTAGGAGCCTTACGCCCGTAAACTATTTCGAATGGTGATGTTCCCGTAGAACTATGAAAGGTCGAATTATACCAAAACTCCGCCCAAGGAACCCAAAATGATCAATTTTTGGGTTGCTCTGACGCAAAACAGCGCAAGTAAGCTTCCAAACAGCGGTTGACCACTTCAGCTTGGCCATCGCTTTCAGGATGATATGCTGAACTCATTTTCAAAGTAGTGCCACAAAGCTTAAATAACTCCCTCCAAAAAATACTGACAAAAAATGGATCCCTATCACTTAAGATGGAGTTTGGAATCCCATGTAATCTGATTACCTCCTTAACAAACAAAGCAGCCACACTTTTAGCAGAATAGGGGTGTTTAAGCAAAATAAAGTGAGCGTATTTTGAAAGACGGTCCACCACCACAAAAATAGCTTCAAAACCCCTAGATTTTGGTAACCCAGTGATAAAATCTATTGAAATATCCTCCCAAATCTGATCAGGAATTGATAAAGGTTGAATAAGACCATAAGGAGTAGTAGTAGCATACTTGTGTCGCTGGCAAGTATCACAATTTCTAACAAATTCCAACACTTGTTTCTTCATTCCAAACCAGAAAAGATTGCTAGCCACACGCCTATAAGTGCGAAGAAAACCAGAATGTCCTCCGGAAGGCGAGGTGTGAAATTCATGCAGTAAGGTCGGAATAAATTCCGAATCTGAAGATAGTACCAATCTGCCCTTATAGAGCAACACACCTTTGTGCAATGAAAAACCCACTGTAGTAGGAAGTTGCTGTTCTAGTGCCCCGATGATTTCTTGTATTTTTTTATCTTTTGTAAGTTCCTGTTGTAGGTTCTTACTGTGCAGCCATGAAGGAGAAGAAATAATTGTTGCACATTGACCCTCTTCACAGATGCGAGAAAGAGAATCTGCAGCTTTGTTCTCACGACTGGGTTTGTAAATTACTTCAAAATTAAATCCCAATAGTTTTGACACCCAATCCTGCTGCCCAGCTGTGATGACGTTTTGTTTCATCAAATGTTTTAAGCTTTTTTGATCAGAAAAAACCACAAACTCTCTTCCCATTAAGTATTGGCGCCAATGCTGAATAGCCAAAGCTGCTGCCATCAGTTCCTTTTCATAGATAGATTTACTAAGATTACTAGGTGATAAAGCTTGGCTGTAATAAGCTACTGGTCTGCCTTGTTGCATTAACATCGCTCCTAGACCACGTCCCGAAGCATCACATTCCACTTCAAAAATTTTGGAGAAATCCAGTAGAGCAAGCACTGGGGCTGTAGTTATAGCTTGCTTCAATGCTTCAAAAACCACAGTTGCTTCATCTGACCATTGGAAACCATCTTTTTTGGTCAGATCAGTCAAAGGTTTAGCTATCTTCCCATATCCTTTGATGAACTTTCGGTAATACCCCGTCAAACCCAAAAATCCCCTCACTCCTTTTACATTGCGAGGGACTGGCCAGTTTCTAACACACATCACCTTTTTTGGATCAACAGCTACCCCTTCATGAGAAATGATATGGCCAAGGTATTCTACTTGAGATTTTCCAAAACTACACTTCTTCTGGTTGGCCACCAATTGGGTTGAACTTAATATGCTCAACACACACTCCAAATGAGCCAAATGAGAGTCCCAATCATGGCTGTAAATAAGGATATCATCGAAGAACACTAACATAAACCTTCGAAGATTAGGTTTGAATATGTGATTCATAGTTGCTTGAAATGTTTCTGGGGCGTTCATCAAACCAAAGGGCATTACAAGATATTCGTAATGTCCCTTGTGGGTGCGGAATGCAGTCTTCGCAATGTCCTCTTCTTTCATGCGTATTTGGTGATATCCCGATTTTAAGTCCAATTTAGAAAAATATCGAGCCCCATGAAGTTCATCCAGCAATTCATCCACTACTGGAATAGGGAACTTGTCCTGAATGGTAGCCTTATTTAAAGCACGGTAATCCACACACATGCGCCAGGAATCATCTTTTTTCTTAACCAGAATTACAGGGCTCGAGTAGGGGCTAGAACTATGGCGTATGATTCCCTGTTTCAGCATCTCATCCACCTGACGTTCTATTTATGACTTATGGTGATGTGGATATCGGTAGGGCCGTACACTAATTGGCGCTGTACCTTCCTTTAGCACTATCGCATGCACAATATCACGGTGTGGAGGAAGGCCAATGTTTTCCTTAAACACCTCAGGAAACCTTTCTAACAACCCCATCAATTCCCTATGCTGTATTGGACTTAATTCCTTTTCCTTTTTAGTCACCATGGTAATTTCAGTACTCCATAACCACCCCTCAATTTCTCTGACTGAATTCCCTTGTAACTCCTGCAGAGATAAAGCACGGAGATCTTGCGTATTGCCTTCTCCAATTCTAGTTTTCAAACTTTGTAGTAGAACTGGGACATCTTGCACAATAAACGAGACTGTCATCTCCTTGTAATCCATGGTTATTTTCCCCAATAAACGTAGCCAAGCCACACCCAAAATGATGTCAATCCCACCCAAGTCCAGTATATAGGCATCAATCGTCATATCCATTTTTTCCAACTGCAATGGCACCTTGAAGCATTTTCCCAACATAAGAACCTTATGACCATCTCCAAGCCTTACAGCAAGTTTTTGTGATTGATCAACCTTCAAACCCAGAGAAGACACCACTTGAGGACTAACAAAATTGTGGCTAGCACCACTATCTATCAAAACTAAAATTGGAGTCCCATTGACTTTAGCTTCGAAACGCATGGTCCTACTGACAGTGGAATCATCTGTAGATAAACCCAATAACCCAATTACACGACATTCTAACCCAACTTCATCCTTCTCTGGTTCTGATTCCATTACTGCCAACTCTCGTCCTTCTCCAGTGTTTCCTTCGCCCTCGTCATCAGCAAGTACCAGATAACGCAATGAACGAGCAGTGCACTGGTGCGTTGGGCTGTAACGTTCTCCACATCGGAAACATAGACCACGGTTTTGCCTCTCCATCAATTCATTATACGACAAGTGTTTAACCCCTCGGGACTTTTCTGCGTTTGTTCCTCTACCGAAGTCGCCACTCCGATTTGAAGCGGTCACTGTACTTGCGTTACCCACAGATGACAAACTCGACCCAATCGTAGCAATATTTCGAGTTATTCTCGTCACATTCGGCCCACTCGTCAGACCCTTCCTTTGGGTATTCGAAATCCAACTTGAAGTCGGTTTACCTGACTCCAGTTCCTTCATACTACCCGACCCACTAAACAATTGAGAAGATGGGCTACCGGTTCTTCCGGTAGAGAAAGACCCACTCATTCGGTTTGGATACATACCATCATTCGCGCGATCAACTCCTTCTATCTCCGCCTCCACATCTCGCGATAACTGCAAAATGTGACCTCAACTCTCTGGCCGGTGTGTGTGGACCTTCTGTCTTATCTCCGGCTTCAAACCACCCAAAAAGTAGCCTACATATTGTTGTTCTGCGAGTTTGGGTACTTGGCATGAGACAAATTCGAATGATTCAATATATTCCTCCACAGTTCCCGATTGTTGCAGCACCTTCAAAGCCTCGTAAGGATTATCATAACGAGTTCCTCCATAACGCAGCATCAGAGCCTTCTTCAATTTACCCCAATTCGGATTTTCCTCAGTCTCACGCCATAGATTGAACCAATAGATTGTACTACCTTCCATGCACAGTCGGCTAAGCTTAATTTTCATGGCGTCATCCAAATTATGTATTTCGAAATATGTTTCCGCACGCCAAATCCATCCCACCGGGTCAATACCAGAAAACCCCGGTAACTCCACTTTCTTCACTGACAATTTATATTCATCCAAACACTCCTTCATCGGATCTAGAGGAGGTTTGACAGAAGAACTAGGGATCTTCTCTATTGAAGGTGGTGAGTTATTTTGCTGAAATTCTTCAGAATGTCCTTCATCCACTTTCTTCCCTAACATCTTTGCAACCTCATGTAAAAGCGCTTGATGCATAGACTGTTGTTTCCTACTCTGTTGTTCTTGAGCTTCCATCAATGATGCCTTGAATGAAGACTGTAATTCTTCCAGAGATTCCTCAAGCCTGGTCTCAATCGAAGCCAAACGAGTCTCCATGGCGTCCAATCGATCTTGCGGTTTGGGAGGCATTTTCGGATCTGGCAGGTCGGACCAATTGATAGATTAACTGAAGTAATATTGTAAGTTTTATTGAATTTCAAGTAGATAAGCAAGAAAAAACACTCAGAAACACTGTCTCACAGCCCAGAGCAAAGCTTCTTCAGAACCACAATGGCTCTGCCATACAATAAAGATTCTAACAGCCTACCTTTCCCTCTCATCCGCACCATACTAATAATAGCTCCCTTCTAACTAACTCTCCACGTCAGCTATCCCTCCCTCCTCATTCACGGTTACAGGTTTACCCCTCCTTGAATAGACTCTCCAAATCTTGGGCCTAGAGTCAGGGCCCAAGAGGTGATCAATATTATTTCCAAGGTTCCTATCATAGTATGTTCTGAATTGTTCATATGCTTGGTTTTGCACCTGATATATCTTTATTACTGAATGTGAAGGTCAATGAAAGCTTTCCTTTCCCAATTTCTCTGTCATGGAAAGGTTCTGGTCCAGATGCACAGGAAAGTGGACCAGATAATCAGATGAGTACTGTTGTTTTTTCCAAAGGAAATGTCATACCAAGCATCAAGGCTCTGACATTCTACAGGTCAGGAACATTTTCTGTTGATGTACAGTATGCTGATGTGAGTGAGCTGCAAACACCTCCAAAGATCAGCACATATACTGTGAGACATTCTCCTTTTCCTTTGTTATATGTGTGTGTATATTCTCTTGGACACTTTTTAACTCTTGATTATATGCAGATTGGTCCTTTCGCACCTACAAAAGTTGAAAAGGCAAAAGTTAAAGTGAAAGTACGTTTGAATCTCCATGGAATTGTTTCTGTTGAGTCGGCAATTGTAAGTTTCTTCAGGCTAAGGGTGATTGTGGTTGCTATTGCTGCTGTTTTTCCTCTGATTTGACTTTTGTTGCTGGGTTAGGTAGTTAAATGGAGAACATCTATTCATTTGGTTTAACCTTCTTTTGCTAATTCTGTCTAGCTCCTGGAGGAGGAAGAAGTTGAGGTTCCAGTGTCCAAAGTACCAGCAGGAGAAAATACCAAGATGGACACTAATGAAGCTTCTGCTGACACTGCTGCTACTGCGCCACCTCCCAGCTCCAATGACAGTGATGTCAATATGCAAGATGCTAAGGCAACTGCTGACACTCCTGGGGCCGAAAATGGCAACTCTGAGACTGGAGATAAGCCTGTGCAAATGGATACTGATGTCAAGGTTGGTATCTGTACAATGTTCAGAATATATATATATATATATGTATAATCCAAGGCTGGGATACTTCAGATAAGTTCGGAATTTTATTTTATTTCAAGCTATCCTAGAATCTGCAATAAAATGATATTTTTTTATTTTTATCTAGTGTCAGTATTGTCTGATTTTCTTGCTATTAGAGATAGTGACAAAGGAAAAAGCAACTCCTCATTTAGATGGACATCACATAAATGAACCGGATGATTGCAAGTAGGACAGTGAGATCATAGTTATTGTTTTTTTCCCTCTTCATATGATGCATGAAGTATGGTCGTTGGTCTTCTTTTTTTGCATTTTAGCTGTCAGCTCCAGCCAAAAACATTTCAGTCGCAGCCCCTCATGCTTCAATGTCTCTCTTGCAGCTTCAGTGACTCTTCACATATCTCCTCTCTTCATTGCCGTACACACTGAAAGTTTAGGAGTTGGCCTTCTGTTTATGTTAAAGTTGTTGTTATATTAAATCTCAGTCCTATCTTCCCCTCTCCCTGTTTCCATTAAATCTCTTTTCATGCTTTGCCGTTTTTTTCCCCCTTCTCCTCAAAGTGAGGTTTTTCTAAGCAACTTGTAATCTCCATGTCATAGTTTCCTTTAGGATTTTGAGTTACTGACAAGAAAGATTTCGTCTATGCTAGTTATGATTGTGAAGTTCTGAAGAAATTAATAGGTTCTAGTTATGATAGTTATAATTATGAACTTATGGACAATTTGATTGCTTTCAATTTTACTGGGTTTGAAATCTTGGGAATGACAGTTGTGATTTAAGCTGATACATTTGGGTTTTGGATGATTGTTGAAATAATTACATGTGTGCCACAATGTTAACATGAGCTGCACGCCATCAATAAATATGGCTGTGATCTTGAATGTGTTATAATTTGATGTAGTTGTCAGTAAGCAGCCTGATAGCATCATAGTTGAAGCAACCTTAATTGTTTTCCTTTAAAAATTTTATAACTGCTTGCCCTTTGTTTCAATTGAAAAATTATTAATATAAGATTATGCATTTGGGTTTTATTGTGGATTTTCCTTATGTTTGAATTCTATGTAAGGATTTTAATTAATATGATTCCTGCTTAAGTTGAATGTAAATCTTACACTTCACTGAACCATTTTGCCATGCAAAATCATGCAAGCATGTTTTGTACACTTCTCTTGGTGGAATTGGTGCATCAAGTAAATGCCCTAGCAATGCTAACTGGTATGTTGTAACTTGACTGACTTTTCTTTTAAAACTGCAGGTTGAGGCTCCAAAGAAGAAGGTCAAGAAAACAAACATACCTGTGTCAGAGTTGGTATATGGAGCAATGGGTCTTACAGATGTCCAGAAAGCTGTAGAGAAGGAGTTCGAAATGGCTTTGCAAGATCGAGTGATGGAAGAAACAAAAGAAAAGAAAAACGCAGTTGAGGCTTATGTTTATGACATGAGAAACAAGGTGGGGGTTTTTTTTTACTTTGTTTCTTTTCCCTTAGTTTCAATATAAATGCCTCTTTTGATGATTTTTTAAACTAATTATATTACTGTCACTTCAGCTTAATGACAAATACCAAGAGTTTGTCACAGCTTCAGATAGAGATACTCTTATTGCCAAACTTCAGGAGGTGGAAGACTGGTTATATGAAGACGGTGAGGATGAAACTAAAGGTGTTTATATTGCCAAACTACAGGAACTCAAGAAGGTAAAAGTTTCTCAGAAATTAGAGATCCCATGCCCTCTCCTCCATCAAACAGTAAAAAGTAGAAAGTCACGTTTATATTTCTGTTCTTATGAAATGAATGGCAAGAGTTACTTCATGCTAGTTTTGGATTTGAAATCTTATTGGCTACTTCTATCCAATTGCAGCAAGGAGACCCAATTGAAGAGCGTTACAAGGAATACATGGAGAGGGGTTCGATAATTGATCAGTTTTTCTATTGTATAAATAGTTACAGCGAAGCTGCATTGTCAAACGATCCCAAATTTGATCACATTGACATTTCTGAGAAACAGAATGTAATTTGGCGATTTTTTTTTTTTAATAACACCCACCTGTCCTCTGCTATTTCCAATTGATCTAATTTCTTGTTGTTTTTAGGTCATAAATGAATGTGTCGAAGCTGAGGCTTGGCTTAGGGAGAAAAAACAACAACAGGACGCACTTCCAAAATATGCCACCCCTGTACTCTTTTCTGCTGAAGTGAGAAAGAAAGCCGAGGCAGTTGATAGGTATATATTTTTCTTTCTGTGGGTTTGCTATTTGGATGACATGTTTTTTCTACCTCTGTATTATTTGAGTTTGGGATCGTTTGGCGAGAACATGATTCATTTTTCTTATCATAACTGTTCATCTTAGATTGGATTGTTATATTAATGAAAAAAATTAAAAGAAAAAAGGTCAGGCCTCATGACCTTTTTTTTTTTTTTCTTTAGCGTGAATCATCTAATGTAAAATGAACAGTTGTGATTAAGAACATGGGAGTCATTTTCCCATTACAAGCATGAGAGGATCCACACTAGTTTATTGGCCCTGTCTTTTGTGGGAGGACCATACCTAGTCTTGAACTTTGCTTTTTAATCTTAATTTTCTTATGCGTTTATTGTTTACCCACTTCTGTTTTAACTGTCAAAGCTTTTGTTTATTTTGATAGGTTCTGTAAGCCGATCATGACGAAACCAAAGCCAGCACCAGCCAAGCCAGCTACTCCCGAAGCACCGGGAACCCCGCCTCCTCAGGGTGGTGAACAGCAGCAACCCCAGGCAGATGCTGAAGCCAACACCAATGAGAAAGGAGGCAACAGCACGAGCCAGGCCCCACCGGCATCCACCGAACCTATGGAGACTGACAAGTCAGACAATACAGGCACTGCATAAGTTTTGTTATTGGTTTAATCTCATATATTTGTATAAGAATATGAATGGGGTGGGGTTGACAGTGAGTGGCTGCTGGATTATTTGGTTTAGAGGCTGATTACAAAGATTTAGCTAATATTATGGTGAAATTTGGAATCCGGAATTTTTCACAGAAGGGTTTGAAGAGAAATTGGTCATGCTTGTGGTCTGCTTTCCAAACGGTGGGATGAGGCTAATTCTGCCTGTTATTTAGGTTATTTGTGTAAGATTTTAGAAGTTGAATTGCAATGTCTGTTTCCAATTGTTTACTTTTTTTTTTGTGAGGAATTTCAATTTAATTTGGACCTTTCAATACTTATACCGAACATTAGTTTTTGCCAAATCTAAAATGTAAGAATTCAGTAATTTATATCAAAAAAATTCACCAAAAACACAAATAAACTTAAAAGCTTACGAGTTGTTGAGTATGCTTACTAGCTTCTGTCATTTGAATCTCGTTTCCTTCGAAGTTCAAAGTGGGTTTTGAAATACTGAAAAGGATCAACCGAAAAAAGGAAGTAGGATATTTTGGTAATTTTATATATTTAAAAATTTTCAATTTAAATAATAACGGGCTTTTGTATCAGCTGTGATTTTTTGTAAATAAAAACGACAATGTAATTGAAGATAAATAAATCTAATTTTTCTTATCAAATATTCACTCAGCAAGAGCGTTATATGATTTTTATTAAATTTATGAAAGTAAACATAAGATAATTTTTCTTATCAAATATTCACTGCTCAATGGCTAATTGCTCACCTATATCAGTTGGTTCAATTAACTAAGATTTTGATTTGAGACTTGCAAATAAGAAGTTCTATATTTTTGTAGTTTGATCCCTAGCTTAATTCAGATTAAATTAGTCAAAGTCAATAAATTTCCGAATATTGGTGATTAAAAAAATTAGCATTGAGAATATTCTATAGTACAGCCCATTTTATTTTATTTTTTTAAAATTCTAGTGATAAAAAGAATACACCTCATTTGAGTTCTGAATGGCCATTTGATTGAACTTCTGGAAAATAGAAGTTAAACGCTTAACTAAAAATAATTTTCACCCAATAATTTTTTTTTCCCAAATAATACAAATATTCACGGACACAAGAGAACTAAGAACATCTACCGTGGTAGTTCTTAAAGGATTTTTAAATTTAAAAATCAATTTTTATTTCAATTCACCACTATAGTTCACCACGTTGGTTGTCACGTGTAAGAATTGTTCTTATATAAGAACCGGTTCTTATATAAGCACAAGTTCTTATACGAAAAGAAATAATAAAATAATTAACTTACAATAAATATTAGTCCGGAGAATAATAAATGTTAAAGTAGTGGAGAATTGATTGTGAGATCCATTTGTAAGTTCTTAAGAGATTCATCACTAAAGTATAAAGTTGCTTAAAGTGGTGGAGAGTTACTTAATCTGATGTGGTACTATAAGACTCACAATAAGAACCAAATTAAAGTTCACCACTGTAAATGCTCTAAGCCGTCTATATCTTTTGTGCTGCTCATTTATGTGATGAAAAACAAAATGACATCTAGATTAGCTTTTAGAGTTCAAAACAATAACATATAATTGGGTTTTTTTTTTTCCTGAAAATTTACTCCATCTGTTTAAAACTGTAAATTCTGCCAATCAGAATCAGATGGTCAGTGTTAAAAATAACTCTAGTTTGAAGGCACTCTCTTAACAATCTGCAAAACGCTACTTGACTGAATTAGATGTCCTTTAAGGATTAAACTTTAAAAGGACACCCTAACAAAATACCATTTCTTTGGACTAAAAGGTCAGTCCCTGGACAGCCAATAGAATCTGAAATAGAGAGCAACCAGTCAACCGATTGGCTACTGACCAGCATAAAAAATTATTTTGAAGCTGCAAATTGTCACACTTGTTTCCAACACGCATTGGGAGATATTAGACAGGGAAACCTGAACAAGATATGAATCATGACATATAAAAATAAAAGGCTTTAGAAAGGACCACTTGTACAAATAAATCTAGTAAAGAGTAAATTCACCAATCAAGAGACATTATTTCAAGTAAAGGCAAATTACAAAGAGCACTAATTTTAAATAAATCATGGTACTAAGAAAAATGTTACAATTTGGTATCAGAGCAATAGATGTAGAAGTAGAGATTTACAAGTAATGGTGCTTGATGGTTCGGTTTGAATGGTTTTCACACTTTGCCAAATTGAACCACTGAGGTCAACTTTAAGGAAAAAGAGAACTGTTTGATTTAGTTTAGTGCATAAAACCAAACCAAAACATGATCTGTTTAGTTTGGCTTGTGCCAAACTCAAACTGGTTAAGGGGCATCAATTTTAATCGGTTTTGAACACTCCTATCAACAAGTCTGCCTCTTTGAGGAATGAATCACTGCATTTCTCTTATTGGGGAAGTGATATTCAATTAAACAGAAGGTGACCCCTTCTCACTTAACCAACATAGTGATGCAAATTTTCAGAGAAATGGAGAACAGATGAATTGCAAAACAAGCATTTATCCAATACAAATACACTGGATGTAATCACCAAACGTGTATGTTAACTAGTAAAAGATTGTCCTAAATTAACTAGAGGTCTCAATTTCAAGTCCGTGAAAATAAAATTGCATTAAAATTTGGTAGGGAGAATTTTGTCACCCATTGTAATCCTATTTGACTTGAATCTAGATTAGTCAACACTCGTAGTTTAATGTTCGGATAGCGGATGGTTCTTTACCAAAACAAAATAAACTGGATGTAAATTTGGCAATAAGCTTGGCACAAGGTAACAACAATAAACTACTTAGAAAATAAGCAGAATACTAGGCTTGTATCACGCACAAACATGAACATAGTAATGAACAATCCAGTTTTCGGTATTCCTTTCAGTATAATGCAACAACATTCCTGGCAAAAGTGATGCCTTATAAGAAATTTGAAGGTGCCTTAACTATCATACAAGTACAACAGCTAGCTTCTACACACTATGCAACATAAATGTAACTGAATGCATACACTGTCACATACCGTTCTCGGCAGACTCATCATTCTCCTCCTCATCTCTTTGCCGCAGTTTTGCAATCTCACTCTGCACTTTCTCGAAAATCTGCCTCTTCTGCATTTCCAATTCCGTTTGGAAATCCATCCTCATCTTTTCCAGTTCCACCATCTGCTGCCTTTTGTTATTCTCAATCTTCTCATATATCTCACTGAATTTCTGAATGGAATCAGCAAGCAATTTGAAGGATGAAGATTCATCATTGTTTCCTCTAGAACTTCTTTTCTTCCGTTGAAGTCCATCTGAACCTTCTTCTCCGGTAGACTCTGAATCCCCTGGACTATCCCTCATTTCATCGAATCCATTTGCACGGTTCAAATAAACTCTAGGGTTTGTAAAAACATACTCTCCCGAGTCCAAACCACAAGATAAACCTGCTTGTTGCGGTGAAGAAGACATCAGCGTATCCATCCTATTAAAATATACCCACTTGCTAGCTCCACCACCTATTTCTGCTAATTTAGCCTTCTCCTTTTTGTACTTTTTCTTTAATGTATCGAGACGATTCCTGCACTGAGTATCTGTCCTTTCAATTTTTGAAACTTCTTTAACCCTTTCTGCAACTTCTTGCCATTCCTCAGATCGAAGACTCTTCCTTCCACGTTGAATAAACCGGTCACCCCAAGCATCAAGAAGAACAAATGTCTCATGCTCAGTCCAATCGGTCAAGGAATTCCTGCCACCAGATGACGGCTTAGAAGCAGAAGCAGCTGCAACAGATGGTGCTGGAACACGAGGTGCGAATTCATAAGTTGAAACCAAACTCTTCAGCTTTCGCTTCTTTGGGTGTGACTCTAAATCATCTTGTATCCTAATGGTGTAACTCTTCTGCTTATTATTATCATCATCATTGCTGTCATCATCACTATCATCCCCATTCTCACCATCCTCCTTATCGTCATCATCAACATCAACATCTTTTTGGGAAAGATGAATACTGTTACCTTGATCAACATCAACATCAACATCATCGTCGTCGTTGTCATCATCATCATCATCATCTTCTTCTTGTCCTAATTGTTCTCCATCTTCTTCTTCCTCATAGTCATTATCATCCTCAACATATTCATTTGGAACTGGCTGTGAATGCTGAGAACCCCCAACTGGAAGTTTCTGACGATTCAAATACCCATAACTTTGGTGATGACTTACACCATATGTGTTAGAAACATACTTTGTATCATCCTCAGGATCATCCATTTTGAAACAAAGTAAAATTTCAAGGAATTAAAGCAACAGAATCAATATGCCCCTAGAAAAAAAAAAAAAAAAAGAGTGGCTCCTAGCTCTGAACAACGAAATTGTCCATTTCCACTGACTTGGCTTTAAGAAGGCAAGAAAATTTACTCCCCTTTGCAGGCTATATATCTCAAACCCTAGGTCCTACCTCAAACAATATGAAATATTACAAGACAATCAGATAATCAACAAATATTAACTTTCAACCAAAGATTCCAATCCAACTACTCTTCTTGCCCAGAAACATAATTTACAATTTTCTTTTTTGTAAAATCACTAAGTCTTCTTTCTTTCTAGGAAGATATCGTTTGGAAACAAAAACAAATTGCTACAGCTTCAATCCAGCCAAAACCCCCAATTTACAAGCTCAAATCAAGGACACATTTCTTTTACCTGAAAGAACGCAGCTTCCCAGAAATGAATAAAAAAACAAAATCTGAAACTTTCCAGTGGGGTTAGGTCGTCGGGGATGCAGATTCTGTAATTTTTAAAGGGAAAGGCGTGAAATTCAAGAGGAAAAGAGGAGCATGTGAATTGGGAAAGTAGGAACGAAGTTGCAGAGTAAACCCGTCGAGAAAGAAGATGGTTGGTGCTAATATGAGCCGAGTGCGTTAACAATTTAACGTACATACTTTTCTATGTATTATTTATTATTATTATTATTTTTCTGTAAAAATTATCTATGATTCGTAGCTGGACATTTGTTGATACTTAATATCATTTGGGCCTGAAATAGAGATGGATGGATCCGCATGGGCTTTGCTCATTTTTAGAGGAATATACATATATATATATATATATATATTTGACCAATATATATATATATATTAGATCTTATAACAATTCAATTCAAACTAAAGGTCAATTACAACAATGTTTCTTGGATAAATTATATTTACAATCTATTTAGTTTTAAATATTATATTTAATTGCATTGACATTTCAATATATATTATAAAAGCTTCTTCTTTAGTTTGTTATCTGTCAAATGATTTAAGTTTTTTATAAAATATAGGGCAAATTGTACTTTACTCCCCTAAATTTTTTTCTATGTACAGAAAATTTTCTTAAAGTTTCAAACTCAACAAGAGACCCCCCCTCAACTATCATTTTGTGCAGAAAACATTTTAAAGTTAGTTGACCGTCAATTAACCGTTATTTAAATGCTGATTTAGATTGAAATTCTTGTCATGTCATCTTTTTTTTTACAGCGCAGCTTTCTTAGTTAACTATTTTTTTTTACTAATCATTTACCACATCATCCTGCCACGTCACCTTTCTTTTATTTCCTTATTTGAATTTATTTAAATACTGATGTAGACTAAAACTCTTACTATGTCATCTTTTTTTTAACAGTTGAGTAAGGAAATAAAAGAAAAGTGACGTGGTGGGATGATGTTGCAAGTAATTAGTAGAAAGATGGTTGACTAGGAAAGCTGAGTTGTAAAAAAAAGATGACATGGTAGGAACTTCAATCCACATCATCATTTAAATATCAGTCAACTAACTTTAAAAGATTTTTTGCACAAGATGAAATTTGAGGGGGTTTTTTTGCTGAATTTGAAACTTTAAAAGGATTTTTTACATATAAAAAAAAGTTTAGAGGGATAAAGTGCAATTTTTCCTAAAATATAAAACTGTAATTTTGCTTTAGATATAACAATAAAAGCAACTAAATGTTAACATATTTATAACAAGACACTAAAAATTATTAAGTAATTTTATTACCAAAATGAGTAAGAAATTAATTTCAATAAAAAGTCAAATTAAAAGGGAACCAAGTATAACATTTAAAACTAATGAGGTGTTAAGTGTAATTCAATGAATCATCAGTATTCTATGTTTTAACTATAGTTTTTTAAAAAAGAATAATTACTAATTTGGCACACAAAGGTTTTAGTTTTTCAATTTAATACTTAAAAAATCAAACGTTTCAATATAACCTTTGAAATGTTAAGTATTTCAATATAGTTTCTAAAAAATTATATTTGTTTCAATTTGATCTCTAATTTTTTTAGGTCAAAGTGACTTATAGTAATAAAAGTTTCAACTATCGATGATAGATTTTTTGATTCAGTAATAAAAATGATCAAATTGAAATAAATATAATTTTTTAAAAATTAAATTAAGATACATGATCTTTTAATGATCTAAATTGAAAAAAAATAATATTTTATGGACAAACACTGTAATTTACTCTTAAAAAAGGCGCAACTGAATCAGTTAGTTTCAGTTACGGTTAAGGGTATTTCAACACAGTGTGTCACATGGAAAGCCCTGAAGAACTCAACGAGAATATAGCAATCTCCGACTCTGAGTGCTATTACACAAGAATCACCGAAACAATGGGCTTCGTCGTCGGAAGCTCTAGCATCTCGCAATCTCCACTCTCCATTTTTCTCTTCCCTTCTTCTTCTTCTTCTTCATCTTGTCGATCTTGTATTTCTTGGGCGAGAAATGCACAGATTAAGACCAAGTTCGGAGGAATCAGAGCTCCCATGACGTGTTCCAGCCAAGAGGAGAATCCACGTGAAGCCGCTTCCGGCAACGCGAGGATAGTTTACTTCAAGGGCATCCCTATTCATCCTATTCTTGGATTCAGATCCAAATCTCTTGAACGATTCGCGACAAGTGAGTTCAACATTCATTCTTTATACTTAACGCCAAATTCGACGAATTAGTTTGATGGATGACTGTATTATTCCTTAGATCCGTTTTACAGCAAAAGTTGATCGGTCCTATTTGAATCTTGCAATCACACTATCGTCATTCTTTCCAATTAAGTTTGGAAAGGGAGCTTTTGTGATCTGTTCAATGAATCAAAGAAAATTTATTGTTTGCCTTTCGTTAACCCATTCTGTATATGTTCACTCATCATTTAGTCTTCTGTTTGTGTTGTTGGTAATAAAAAAATTCAGAAGACTAAGATATATTCCTTTTATATCTGTTTCATAAAACGTTACTATCTTCCTCTTCTTCCTCTTCTTCTTCTTTTGGCATTAACTTTGTGTAATTAATCATATATGTTTCAGATGATAGTGAGGCGAAGACACCAGATGACAGCAAAAACAATAAGGTTTTGATTGCTGCCAAATTCAAATAAAACTAAATGAGCAGTACTCTTTCCAAAAAAAAAAAAACACCAATGAGCAGTAATTGAATTTTTTTTTCATTTGCTTATTATATTTGTCACAGGATGTTCAAAACCGAGAAAATTTGTCTGTACAGATAGCACCTCAAAACATCAGATCATCATATCTCTATTTGTCTCACCTAAATGGAAGATTTGTAACAATCTGTTGTGTGGTGCTGGGTGCTGCCTTTGGCTATGCCGCAGCTCAGAAAGAAAGGGCTTATGCTAATGCATCAGTAGAAGAAGTAAGCTTCTACACAGCTTCTTGAAAATTAGATCTGAAAGTTGAAAGGGGAAACTACATTTTATCCCTTAAGGTCTACTTTTAAAATTCATATATCAACTCTAAAATGTAACAAAACAGCCCTGTACTTTAAAATGTTACAATAATTCGTAAGCTGTGTTTGGTGTTTTGGGATGTTTTGTTAGGTTTTAAAGTTCATGTACCATTTTTGTAATTAGACATTGGTCCGGAAAGTAAAGTATAGTTTTCCCAGGCTAAAATGCTGAATTTTGTTTTGTTTCTTTGTTTTGATTTATTTATTTCTAGAATTGATGTGGTTCTGAGACATATATTTACTGTTGATATGTAAAGATGAACAGAAAACTGATGGCACAGGAAAATCTGATTTCTTCCTTGAAGAGAAGCTTGGGAATAAAGGCGCTTCTTAGTAAACTGGATACACAGCTCGCTTTGATAAACCAACTAAAATCAGCAAAGAATACCATCATCTTCATAGAAAAGGAGCTGCAAAAAAAGGAAGATTTGATTGAGGAGCTCAAACTTCACATTGAGAATCTTGAGACTCAGTTAGCAAAGGCTAATGCAGAAAAGGAAGACGTTGAAAGAAGTTTGGAAGAAAAGATAGGTTCAGTTGAATACTTAGAGGGGAGACTTCATTTGCTGAGTCTGGAGTTCCTTGACAAGAAAAATGTTGTTCAGGATCTTAGTTCATTAGTAGCAGAAAAGGAATCAGAATTAAGGAGCTTGAAGACATACTTTGAACAATTTAAGAATGCGTTATCCAATTCTGGTTCGCAAATTTCTGCATTGCAGGAGAAATACAATAGGTTAAAGTTGAATTATGAAGAGAAGGCTGCTTCGGATGCTAAGCTCGTAAGAGAGAAAGAAGAGGAGCTTCATCAGCTTAAGCAAAAGCTTGAACATGCCATAAATGAGAGACAAATGTTGATAGATTCCCTCGAGAATGCATCCAAGAAGTCTAATCATTTGAAGGGTGAACTCCAAGTCACTCAGGAGAATCTTGGAAAAACAAGAAATGTGACTGCTAAACTGGAAGAACATATGAATGAGTCACACATTATGCAGAAGGAGCTTGAGGTCGATGTCTCTATGCTTTTGTCTGATTTCTCTGAAGTTACAGAGGCACTTCAAAAGAGCCTTCTTGATGAAAAAGAAAGGGTAAGAACTCTAACCAGTGAGCTTAGGACTGCAAAGGAAGATTTGAAGAAATCACAAGTGGAGCTGCAAGAACTGTCCGGTGAACTTGAAGTGGCTCATGAAAATTGCAGTAGCCTGCAGACAGAACTAATGGATGTCTACAAAAAAGCTGAAACCGTAACGACGGATTCGACAGAAGGGAAAAAAGTTTCTTCTCTAAGCAAAGATATAAAAGCTTTGGAAAGTCAAGTGTTCAAAGACAGAGAGACTCGAAGATCTCTTGAACTTAACATGGAGAGGGCTTCCAAGTTACTAGAACAAGCGAACCATGATACAAAGATCCTTTCTAATCAAATAACAATGCTTAATTCTCTTCGCCTTGAGGAAAATAAAGAACCTGTTTACAAGCTCCTTAAAGAGCAAAAAGATGCATACGAACAGACCCAGAAAAAACTTGAAGATGCTCAGAATTACATCAAGACTCTTGGCATGGAGAAAGAGAATCTAGAGAGCAAAGCAAAGAAACTTAAGGAGGAATTGGCTTCTGCCATGAGTGAGATATCGCGCTTAAAGAGTCAAAAGATAAGTTCTTCAGAAGATGTTAGTAATGAAGGTCAAAGCGAGGTCACTGAATGTGGAGAAGAAAACGCTAAGTACCTCTCAATGAAGTAGAATTGTAGATGATCGGTATTCTCTTTTACATGCATACGTTGCCATGTTGCAATAGTATCTTGTATAGATAATGAAGGATAGAGGTCAAATGGAAAACAATATTCTTTGTATATAGGAAAAAGTACAAGAATTTGTGTTGCTACTTGCTAGAGGAATCTAATTGGTTGATTTCTATGAAATTTAATCTTTGGGAAAAAGAAGAAAAGAAAGTACAAGAAAAAATTTTCTTTGAAATATAAAAGAGAACTTTTTTTTAATTTAAAAAGTTTTAAAATTTAGTTACAAGTAATTTAAAAGTAAAATAATCATTTTTCCTTTAAAATTATGTCAGGTAGAGTACCTGTAAAATAAAGAATTGTTATTTGAAGGAGTATTATGCTATTCTTATATGAGAACAATTGAATACAACACACAAATGATAGGCAATTTAATTATTCTTCATCACACTTCAAAAAATTTTTGGTCAATTTTAAAATTGAATACAATACAACACACATTTCACATATCCCAAAACGACCAGTATTAATAGTAAACGACACATTGAGTCCGAGCTCCACGCTTTGAGGCACGGCTCTCTAATTCTTCTCACAATTCCAACTCGAACTTTTATTCATTGTTTCCATAGTTAGGTTTCTCAATCTGAGTCCGAAGTCTCTCAGAACTGATCACACTATAGTTCATCCTGAGCATCCCGATCACACTGTATTTCAGTCTGCGCAAGAAAGTAAGATGCTTTTCATATTTTAAAGTTTCATATACTCTGTATAAATCGCCAATTTTTTTCTTTTTTAAGAATTTTGTTGTGACTTTCTTGCAGTTGGTTTCGCTGTCATACAGTTATTGCTTCCACAAGCCAGATCTGAGTACGTATGAATCGTGATTCTGAGTTTGGGCTTAGAAGTAGAATAGCCACAAGAGTGGAATTGAAGGATTGAATGGGCCAGAGCTCGATGCTGCACTTCGAAAAGTTGGGTTTCTAAAATTTGGTTGTTTTTCGAAGGAAAAGCAGTACGGCTTTAGTTGTTGAGATTTAAGTGTTCGTGGGGATGAGTGTTGTGGCTACAATAGTCGAGAAAGTTTAAGAATCGGATTTGATTCTTATAGGAAATTTTCTATCTGAAGGTTTCGGAGGATTAGGTGTCTGAGAGCTTCTCGCCGTCATGTTCTATGGTGCAGTGGTATGGGACCCTTGGCTTATTGTCGCTCAAATTGTTTGTCTTCAATGCTTATTCTATTTCACCCTCGGAGGGTTCTTAACGATACTTGTCGGGACTCGCGTGTCTCGTTTAAGCCTTGTATACTTCTTTGACTATGCTACCGTCACTACCTCTACTGTAACTGGTTGGTGTGTTATTGCTGCATTTCTGCTCAGCTCTTTCTCAGGGTAAATATTATAATTTACTTTACTGGCCTTAATAATTTAACTAAGATCCTAATCATGAATGTGTAATTAGCTATGATGAATCATTGAATTAAATTTTGATCGATTGGCTATAATTTATAACCGATTTTTGAGTATGTTCTGTGACACTGCTTTTTGACATATAATTCATTTAATAAAAAATTCATTATAGTGTTGCCACCATCTGATTGTTTGAGACCTTAATCTATATATTTCACACTACTTTCTTAAAGCCCTCTCTTACCGGTCTTGGGGCTCTAAATTTCTCTGAACATGGTGGATATGGTTTTTCATCAGAGTAGTCTTAGCTCTCAGCTGTTTCTTGTTCATTTGTTTCTCTGTTTATTTTAAGCAAGTTACAATTGCGTTCATTCTTAAGTATGTTCTCTTGATGGTGCTTAATTTGACCATTTGGGGGAAGGATGTAAAATTTAGTCCTGTGTCATTTGGAATTTCTTCTTATCCATTCTTTGCTGTATTTTGTTTTGTCACTTCTTTAATTTCTTTTGTTTACAAAACCCATAGTATTGTCAATAATCATTAACTATATTAGTTTTCTTTTCTTTTCTTTTTTTTTTTTCTTAATACTTCGTATGTGGTAGAAGATTTCATTTATTGTAGCATGTTTTATCTGTTGGTTCCTGCACATAAAATGGAATGGAATATTCCTATATCAGATGGAGTGATATTGTATGTCTTCCATGTTTTTTAAGTGAGAGGTAGAGAAGAAAAGGTAAGAAAGTATAAGTCAAGAGAAAAGAAATTGTCTTGTTTTCAATTGGTATAACATTGTTGGCTGTTATGTTAAGTTGTGGGAGCTCTGTTGCATATGAATGGTGGGAATACCCTTGTCAAGTTTACTTGGATCTCTTGTGTCCTGTCACTTGTGTTAGTATGACATAAAATCTATGAACTGAAGTTATTCTTTTCCTATAATAGGTCATTCTTTCTAAGAGTTGATTGCTATTGGCATTATGATGATTAGACTTGGTTCGCCTATATGTTTGCTATTCTCTTATGTAAACTGAACTTTTTAATATCATCACAACATTATAAGAAAATGAAAACAGTTGGTTTTTCCTTTTTACCAGTTATCCTGTGTTATTTTATCAAAGTTTGAAGAAAAAATATATTTTATGATATATGTGCTCATTTATGCCAATTTATGTGCTATGACTTTCTTGATCCCTTCTTCTTTCTTTTTTTTTTTGGGGGGGGGGGGGTGGGGTGTGTTGTATGTGGAGGAGGGGATTAAGGAAGGCCTTCTCAGCTGTTATAGGGTTTGTGTATCTATAATATTTTGGCTTTTAAAATTGAACTTATACAGCTGTTCTACATTTTACTTACCCTAGTATCTTGTTTTTGCAGAGCTGTATATATGCTTTATTTAATTGAGAGGTCAAAGAAATGCTTAGATTTTTCAGCCACCCTCTACATCATCCACCTTTTTTTATGCATTGTGTATGGAGGTTGGCCATCTTCGATCACATGGTGGATTGTCAATGGTACTGGAATTGCAGTGATGGCATTATTAGGTGAATATCTGTGCATCAGGCGTGAACTTCGGGAGATACCAATAATATCACGATTTCGGTCAAGTAATAATTTTTTCCTTTAAGGCTATTTGGCTGAATTTTTTTCTTGGTGATATGTTTTTCTGATTAATTTATATTATATGTATGTGCCATTTGACAATCTGTTTATGTATATAATATATTGGCTTAGATCCCTAGATTAATTGCATTAGGGTTGTCACCAGCTCTTGTTGGATTGGGTTTTGGCCAAAGCCAACCTCAGCCTGAGTATAAGTGAGGTCCAAATTTCTTGACCATAAGCCAAGTCCAAGATGCGTAAAACCCAACCCTCCTTATATTTCCCAGGTTGGGCCCGGCCTTTTCCTGCCAAAACTTTGTTTATTTAGTTAAAAATGGTGTAGTTTTATATATCATATTAAAAATCTGGGCCCTGAACCCTTTTATTTGTCTTTTGTGTTTGTTTTTTTTTTGGATAGGGGAAGGGAGAATCCCACCTTTATCTTGTATGGTTTCGGTTTTCATCTCTGGAAATATTTTCATGTATTAAAATTATGTTTGGCAAGCATTTAACATTCAATCTCTCATTATGTCTCGCAGGCTTGCAGTTGTCTACTCTTCTCTTTATTTCTTGTTTTCTCCCCTTTTCTATTTTTGTGCATCATAGGGTTATGCATTATGTTTTAGGTTGTTGGCTTATAATAGTAATTGAAGAACTGAGTTTCAAATTGATTTTCTTATTGTAAACTGTGACACTTCTGTCTGTCCGACCAAGTTATATGTATTGGTTGCTTCAGAATATTCTTGCAATACAATCTTTTTTCTCGAATATTGAGATTATATGGACACAATAGAGTATTGGCTGGCAGTCATCTTTATATCTTGCCAAATATTGGCTTGCTTTACATGTGGTTTAACAAATCCGAGTTTTTTGCAGATGTTTGATTGGTGGAAGTAAGTTGAAGTTGAGAAAAAGTTGTTTTGCGGGATGATACAACAGCATATGTTTCTATTCTTTGAATGGATGATCTCCCAGATAATGCCCACGAATAGTACAACTTTTCATTCTATTGGAAGAATTACCCTTTTCTTTGTTTTCTTCCCTGGTTGCTATAGAAAGCCAATCATAGATAATCAGACTAGGTACACCATTTTTCAAGAAATTCTGAAAATTTTAATGTAAGTGATTCTTTTCTCTTCATTTTTATTTTCCCTTTCTTTTGGTTTGAGGTGATGCAGTTAGTTGGTTAGTTGGCTGACTACTATTCTTGTATCCTTTTGTGTGTTTCCACTTTCCAGATCTGTTATAGATCTCATGTCATATGTTAACTCTGTGCCCCAACATTCTGTGGGTTGTTAATCAGAATGGACCTCTATGATTAGCTTTTTTCCTTATTATTTTTTTTTATTGATATAGCAATGTGCATCTCAAATTTCTGGGTGGACTTGCTCTGGATAGTTTGATTGCTGGTTTTTGTTGTCACTTTGGTTTCTCAAACTATCTTCCTAGACAGTAAGCAATATTCTTCAACTTGCAATCATGTGCAGATATCAAAGGATCTGCATTAAATGTTGGACCAGGATTTAGATCAAGTTTCCTCGGTGTTTGGACATATTTTACAACTTTGCACCACATAAGTGACTCCAAATTTTCCATGGCATCATTTTTTTATAAAATTTAACATCAAACATCTAAATCTGAATGTTATTCTCTTAAATTTTAGTTCTCCTGGATAAAAGTAGTATGGAAATGCTCTAGTGAATTGGAGCCACCAGGGCTCGTGTGAGCTGTTGGATACTGCTTCATTCTTCTTTTTTTGTCTGGATTGTGGCACATCGAACAGGTCACATGAGCCCCCATGGCTCCAATTATATGGGTGATTGAGTTCTAGGGCACCAAATGGTGCATATTGATTTGCCTTTGCAGTCTTGTAGGGCAATGATATTTCTTTACTTTTATTTAAGGTTCACAGATTTAAACCACTTTTTTTTTTTCGCGGATTCTTCACATGTCAGACTTTATTTAGCGTATTTGAATTTGATCAAAGGTTGTGTTTATGTTAACCAGTCAATTTTTATTAAAAAAAATAATTTATAGCTGTTTGTTATTAGATTATCTTTAGTAAATTATGACAAGTAGTGTTTTTTTAATTAAAAATAATGACTGAGCGCTACATTATTGAATTTTTCAAAAAAAAATGAATTAGTTACATTTTAAATTTTGATGGGAAAACTAGATTTAAAAAAAATCTTAAATAAACTTTTATCCAGGTTTTATTTATTTTTATATTGGTATATTCATTAAAGCTGAAAGGAATGACAATTCTATTTTAGTTGAGATTGATTAACAAACGTTAAATTTTTAAAATTTAGATATAATTTGCATGGTTTGTAAGGATCGAAGTTTAAATCAATGTCGAAGATAAATAATAAAAAATAATTTCAGACCTGGCAAATAATTCTTTCTTTCTTTCTTTCTTTTTTTTGGCTAAAAGCTGCCCATTTTTTGTTCAAAATTTCTATATGAATGAAGTCGTAAAAAATCTCACTTAGAATTGGATTCTCTTCCTATTGACCCAAAGGCAAAAAAAAAAAAATCAATAATCAATAATCAATAATCTTTGCCTCTACTAATGACAAAAGTGGATTACAAGTAGATTTGGCAGGACTATGAACCTGAAAGAAGAATAACTGTTGGACCAAGACTTCGATTTTCATCCTCTCTCTCTTCTATGATAGAACTGGTTGTCTCGGAATATTTCACTAATTCTTTGCAGGCAAAAATTCCCGACTGCTAAAGTCTAATGGTGCTAGTTATGGATCCCTATCTTATGTCCAGAAAACTATTAATGGAGCTGAAGGCTGAGCTTTTCAACCAAATGTAATGTCAGCAATAGCTTCTCCCACTGTGAGGTAGACTCCGTTCACCTCAAAGCAATCCAAAACTTTAGAGTTATGTAACTTTTCCAACACACTTCCAATAGGATTTGCCAACACAAGCTGCATCATAGCGACCAATTATAAACTTAAAACTCATGGGGAAATTTTTCTTTAAATTTTTTAACCTTCAGATATGCAACATTTAGTGTGTTTAGTTAGAGTTGGACAAAATTGATTTTGGACCATCGTAAAAGCAAGTGTTTGAAACAAATGATAAACGCCAAATCAAATAATTGATTTTGTGTCCAAAATCACGTTTTGAAAACCAAACAGACTTTTAAAGAGTCCAACCAACCACAGTCTTGGTGTCTAAGATTTTACCCGAAGTGATCTTTTTTCCAGCATCTTTCTAAGTTCGCATAGAGCGTCAATCCCACTTGTGTCTATGGCAGTCACAGCTGAGAAAAGAACAAGGTAAATCAAAATGACCCAAAAACTTCAATAACAAACGTTGTAGGACCATGAAATGTACCTGTCATATCTACAATTATGCACTTCAATGCACTTTCTTTGTGTTCTTTTACACGCTCTTCCTCTTCTCGAACCCATCTCAGTACCCTGTAGCAGGAAAGCTCTTCATCAGAACTCATAAGTATATCTATTAAAGTTCACTTTCTAGTTCTACAAATAGCCTTCACCGACCTTTCTTGCACGTAAGTTGAATTGGCGAAGAAAATGGGTGACTCAACAGCAAGAATAAGGAATGAAGGAACCCTTGAAGCTTCTTTGTATTGGTTTAAGTTGTAGTATATTTGTGTTCCTGGCATGTTCCCCAGAACCACAGTGTTTGGCCGAGACACATGAAGTAGGATCTTGAGGACTGATATACCCACCTAAACAACTTGGCCAAGTCATTGGGGAAATTGTGGCGTAGTTTCGTCAAGAAATTTTTAAGTAGAAAGTCTATAGAAATAATTAACCAAATTAATTAATAATAAACGAGTAAGCATATTATGTAAATTTTATTTAGGTGCCTTCATGGTTAGTTTGAGTGTTTGACTTATTAATTTTTTAGACTGAATCAATTGAAGAAATTATCTGTTATCTATAATATTTTTCAGATTTGTAAGAACAGGAAACAGTGGAATTGAGAACTTACTGCTATACAAAGGCCTATAGGTACTGAGATGAACAAGACACCAAAAAAAGAGCATATACAAGCCAAGAAGTCCATCTTGTCAACCTTCCACAATTTACATGCAGCTTGGATATCTATAAGCCCAATCACAGCTGTGACAATAATGGCTGCCAAGATAACATTTGGTGTGTAATAAAACAGAGGCATGAGAAACAGGAGGGTCACAAGAACAGCTGTGGCCATTACTACATTTGAAACTGTTGTCTGTGCTCCAGCATTAAAATTAACAGCAGATCGAGAAAAAGACCCTGCAAGTTTATTCTTCATATCAGAATGTAGATTCCCTCGAAATTGCTTATGATTTTAAGATAACTGAGATTCAACAGGTCAAATAAGGAGAATAGTTACCTGATGTAATATAGCATGAAGAAAAAGAGCCAGCTATGTTCATAAGACCAATGGCCATCATTTCTTTGTTTCCATCCACTTGGTAGTTCTTAAGTGAAGCAAATGTTCTTCCAACTGCAATTCCTTCCTGAATAAAAATAAGATTTGGGACATATTAGGAAGTAAGTGGCAGCTGCGTTGATCAGCACAAGATGGTATATTCTTCTTCGTTTATAAGATAAATATCAGAAATGAATTTCTGACCAAAAAAGCTTCTGGCTATAGGAGATTACAGTGAGGGCCAAAAGCGCAGTAATAATGCCGGTTCTGATAGCAAGAACCAAATAACGACCATCGAAGTACAACATGTTTGATGATGGTGGATTAATGCCCACTGGCATTTTCCCGATCTGTCAGCGGAAAAATAGAACAGGAAAGGGTTATTAGGAAGACAACTTATATTTACATATCTTTTGAGTATCCAAAAAGCCCAGATGAATTGTACTTTCTTACAATTGCAATTTCATGAACTTTGTTTTTGAGACACAAGATCAAAAGAGTTGACAGAATAACTGATGTCAACGGGGCTGCTGCTGAAACCCAGAATAGCTTTGGTTTCTTCAAGCTCTGTTTCAATGATTAGGAATTTCAGATTTTATGAAGCAAAGGCATAAACACAAATAACAGTACACAGACAGAAAAACTTACAATGTGCCTTGCTGTCAGCAGAAAGGCCAGGAAGGCAAGTCCCAGTACAATGGTTTTCCACGACCACTGTACAAGTTTCTCTACTTTAATTAACATTCTTGGTGCATATTGAAAAGTAACTTTCAATGGAAAGTGACCCTTAATTCCCCACCGAATGATAAAACTAGAGAATCCGAGAAAGGAGGAAAAAAATATTTGATTCCCCAAGAGAAAAAAATGGAATCTGATCCCTCTCAATATAACACTCAAGAACATATCAAAAAATATAGTTAACTTTCGGTTACCAAGTTTAAAATAGTCATTGCTATCAGAATGTTTCAAAGATTTTTGCGGTGGGAACCACTATTCTTTCTTAAAGGCAACTTTATTCTTCAGAGTATCCTCACATTTAAAAGTAGAACAATATTTCCAGAAATCGACACACTTTTCGTCTTTTGTTTTGAAAGATTTCCTAACTTATATTATCAAAATCAGAAGTGAATTAATTAAGTCTGAATGCTAGCAGTGAAACTCAATACCTCATTCATATGCGTGAATACAGTGGTCATTACAGGAATTACTTGCATCTCGTTCGTGAAATGCACTATTCCAAGTATCCCTTTAAGCTGTTGCAGTGACACAATGATCGCTGCACCGGCCGTGAAACCAACCAGTGTAGCTTTTGAGAGGAAATCAATTACAAAGCCTAATCTGCATAGGTATTAAAAACAGGCTTAAAGTGACTATAAAAATTCCTGCCTTCTAATCTTGCAAAGAAACAGCCTTTTTTTTTTTTCCAGTTTTTGCCAGGTAGTATATGATATATCGTTTATGTCAGGGAAGATATTATGCTAATTTCTGAACATCAGAGAACGCTCAAATTTAATACCTTAAAATACCCAGAGAAGCTTGGAATACACCAGCAAAGAAAGTGGCAGTCAGGGCCAATTTCAGATAGAGAATTGGATCTTCAATGGGAGAAACTGTCTCGCTTAACGTTGATCCCATAACCAAAGATGCTATTGAGACAGGACCAACAGCAAGATGTCTAGAACTCCCAAACAGAGAATATATCAGGGCGGGCACAAAGCTGGAATCTGCATGATATTCATAAATGTAACTCCAGATAAGAAATTGACAATATTTACTGTAGCTCTAAGTCGATGCCATGTGAAAGCAGAGGATACTAACATAGTCCAATTATGGGTGGCAAATTTGCAAGTTTTGCGTAGCTGATTCCCTACAGAGTTGAAAATGATGTCAATGATCATTTCAGTATCAAACCAAGTTTAATTTTTCAATCTGGATTAGTTTTTGGAAAGAGTGGTTTTTTCTTATAAAACAGAGTATGGTAAGGTAAAGCCAGGGAACCAGAATTATTAGTTCTCCTTACCAGAGAAATAACCGAAGTTATTGAAAAGAAGTAGAATGTTTTCAGACCCTGACTGATATTTCAGGGTACAGAGTCACCATAAACGATTAACAACTTCACAATTGTCACAAATTCTTGATTCAGCAAGAGATGCACAGAGTGATGAGAGAAAAAGTTTTGAGGATGTTTTTCTCACCTGAGGAATGGCCAAGCTAGCAATGGTGAGGCCAGAGATGATATCGGAACGAAGAAACCTAAGGTTGTACTCAGGCCCCCACTGGAAAATGGGGAAGAGATATTGAAGACCCAGAAACAATTTTCCGCACCAAGTTTGATTCTTGAAGCTGTAGAAAGGATCATCTGGGAAGAATATCTCAGAGATCCTTTGCTTCAGTTTCTGCAGTGTGGTTTGCTCTGGGGGCAAGCAAACTCTGTGGATTTCCAATGCTGTTGTCATTGGTGCCTCGCCTTGGATTTTGATAACGGTGTCTTGGCTATCAAAACGTTCCACCCTATTGGAGCTCACCCCCATTTATTCTGCAAAAGTACTCTGATTCTGAAGAAGAAAGAGAGCATAGCTTGGAATTTATAGAGAGGAAAATGGAGGGGAAGACGAGGGGAGAGAGATGACATGCCTTTCGGGTGGGGGTTACAATACAGGCAGTTGCCCTTAACGAAAATGGATCCCCTCCAGACCCTTTCCCCTTGCCCTCCAGGACCTCCAGAGGGCCATTGGATGGTCCAACTACGACGATGTTTTTGTGCAAATTTTTTTTTTTGGAAACTGAGAGGTGCAGGAACATCGTGCTCTCAGAAAGTCCTGGAGGGTCCTGGGGGAGGAAAGGATCTTGAGGGGATACATATTCGCGGTTAATAGCATCTGGGACAGTTTGGTCATTATACTGAGATTTTCTTAAAAGACAGTTTAATTTTTTATTACAACAACAGTTTCTTCCTAATAAACTGATTTAGCTTTTCACTTCTTAAAATAACAAACTCTTAATATATTATTTATTCTGTCAAGTAATTTAATATGTTAAAAAGATTAATTTACAATAAATTTATTAATTTCAAAATGAAATTAACTTGATAATTTTGAGATATCAAATTAGCTAATTTTACAAAAAATTCACTATATTCAGTAGTGTACTTCTATTTTAACATTTTCTAACAATTAAATTTATTTTTTTCTAACGGCATTGGGACAACCAGGGAGCAGTATTCTGAATCACGAGTATGAGGAAATACCATAGATAGAATACATTCTTAGCCTAGCAGCACAGATACACTAAAAGAGGTAAGAATTAGATTTGAAGCAAAATTGCATTGCCATCAGGAACCAACCCTCGTAATTTTAACAATTACAGTGTAGTTTTACGGACCTTCTATCTCGAATGCATAGCTAGAACAACTATTTGCTTTAGAAAGACTGAGGCGATCGATCACACGATCATCAACGAGCAAAGTGATTATACATCCAGCACAGTCGAGAGAAACGCAGATGGAAACTCTTTCTTGGTTAAATTTTCAAACATTTCGTGTGCATCGTTGAGAAAATGCACCGAAACGGTGAATCCAGAATGCTGAGCCCCCAAACTCATGAGCCTCTCATCCCATTTCAAAATTTACAGAGAATTAAGGTGCAGACTGTGATTGTCTTCCTAATCATCGGAGTTTCCGGCATTGTCGATCGTTATTGACGGCAAGATTGGGAATCTGAATTCTGAAAGACGTTCTTCACCAACGAAAGATCGTTAACACTAGAAAGTAGCGATTACCTGAAAGGCATTGGTATGCGTATGAAGAAGTTGATTGAAAAGAGAAGAAGATAGCAGGTAGTGGCAAAGGAGTAGGAGATTGATGAAGAAACAAGGCTGAGAGTGAAGCCAGGTTGGAGTATCTGCATGTTGCATCGTCGAGAGACTAGGGACTTTATTATTCATTATTTTTAGTAAAACAATTTTAGTTTACTAAATAAATTACTAATTTAGTTAGCGGATTTGAGTGCCGAAAAGTAAATCTGAGTAAGATTCGGGCCTTGTTGATTAACGATACAGAATTGTGATATTTGTTTTAATTAATATTTAGAGAATCAGATCAGACTGAAATATTCAACTGAAAAATCGGTGAAACGGCCATGTTTTCATTATGGTTTGAACTTAAGAACCGTAAGAGCTTAAATTAGTGAAAAATTAGATGAATCAAAAAAATTGATAAAATTGGTTGGCTTGATAGTTTAGCCGATTTTTTTTGGTTGAGCTTTTGCAGCTATAACGGCGTTGTTTCATGCCCCTCCCCAAAATCTCTAACTGATTTAGATCTCTTCATGCCAAAGTTAGTTCAAAGTTTAGACCTATGGAGCCACTGCATGTCTGCCAAAATCCCTTTTGAACCACCATCTACCATCAAAGACGCCTCGACGTTGTGCTCTGTCACTGGTGACACATGCCCAGGCTGCCCATCGAAGATGCCTTGTCATTGTGCTCTGTCTTCGCTTGTGTTCGTTGATTCGCATATCATAAGATAGTTAAGCCACACCTAGTCATTGTCTACCATTGGAGACGCCTCGCTATTATGCTCTACCTTCGTTTGTGTTTATTTTGATCACGGTTCGACAATTAATTATTGATTTGATGCGTCGATCAATTTAATAATTAGTCAAATTTTTTGAATTTTAGTTGTAATTTAATCTTTGAAAAATCAAATTTTTAATTTAATAATTAAAAATTTTCCTTTGTCTCAATTTTGGAATTTGTTAAACCAACTTTGAAAATAAAAATTTTTAAATTTAGCAACAATAAATTTGGTAATTAATAACAAAAACTTGAAAACATCAAATTAAGATAAATATATTTTTTTAAAAATTGAATTAAAATACTTTTTTTAGAATAAAGTAAAGTAACTACAATTGTTCAAGAAATAAATCAGTAATTTACTCTTTACTTTATTAAAATTATATATTTGTAACAAATGCAAATTATATGCAAATAGTATTTAATAAAAATTAAGGAAAGATGAAATGAACATGATGTAAAATTTTGAATATATAACATATTTCGTGATACTTGTTATCTGAATATCTTAGATATTGATATGTCAAACAGAGACAGTTTAGACCTTACTTGGCATCTAAGATATTAAAACCAATGTATTGAATATATATATATATATATATATATATCATGATATAAGATACTAAAATAAAAGATATTATATTATTTAATATTTAAATAATATAATACAAAATTGATGAATAAATTATATATTATTGTTTAAGAAAACTTAGTTCATCAAAAAAAAATTTAAAATGTAGGATTCTCCTTATTTTTCTGATACTATCCAAAATATTATTATCATATAGTTTTTTACTTTTTACATATCACATCACTAAATTTTGAAAACCAATTTTTCAAACACGAATACATTAAATATATCTTAACATTCAAGATAACTGATGAAAGTGAAAAGTTGTTTATGTATCTTTAAAAATATAAATAAAAAAAGTTAATATTAATTTTCTCTTGTTTGAATGTCATACAAATAAAAAGTTTTGATGAATGGACTGATATATAAAATTATTTAGCAAAAGTATTATACATATTAGAACTCGTTTTAGGATATAACACATATTTAAGAATATTACTGTCATGCACAAATTTATAAATAAAAATAAATAAATAAATAATAACTTAGACACTCATAAACTTTAATAACTGTAATTTACTAAATATTAATTTTTTTCATATAAAAATGAAATGATAATTTCGTCAACAATAAATGTCTATAAAAGTAACTAATCTACTTTTTTAAAAACACGTTATCATCGGAATATAGGCACAATGAATAAACAAAATCCAATCAAACGTATTAAATTATCAATAAAATTAATAAAAAAATTATTCTTTGTATCAAAAAGGTAATTTTACATTAACATTATTTTTATGTAAACATAATCATAATTTTTTAATTAGAATTAATTATGGACCAAGTCACCTTTTTATTTTTTGGGTGAAAGACCAACTTACCTTTGGGTATTCAGAACCGTCGAGTAAATCTCAGCTTTATGCAAAAAGATAAATTCCAACCGAACGTTGCACTTTTGAGCTTTTTTTTTTTAAGATAAAAGTATATTTTTCGTCCATAACATTATTTTAAATTTTAATTTTATTTTTAATATTATTTTTATGTCAATTTTGTCTCACATATTTTTATTTATTTAATTTTTTTTTAAGACTAACATCATTAATATAATTAGTGTAAAATGTTGATATAGACTTTTTCATGTAACTCATCTCCTATCAACATATTATACTAATTCACTTTTGGGTATTTAGAACCGTCGAGTAAATCTCAGCTTTATGCAAAAAGATAAATTCCAACCGTATGTTGCACTTTTGAGTTTTTTTTTTGGGATAAAAGTATATTTTTTGTCCATAACATTATTTTGAATTTTAATTTTGTTTTTAATATTATTTTTATGTCAATTTTATCTCACATATTTTTTTTATTTTGATTTTTTTTAAGACTAATATCGTTAACATAACTAGTGTAAAATGTTGATATGAACTTTTTCATGTGACTCGTCTACTACCAACATATTACACTAATTGATTTTATTTTTAACTTTATCCCAAACATTGGACTAAGCTTCAATTTTGTCTCAAATGATATTTTTTTATTTTTCTCATTTCTCCCAGGCCAGATTAACTATTAAACGTGATATATCACATGAAAAAATATACATATTATTTAGAGGAGTTTATGTGACACTTAGAAAAGTTCTTGTTAGCATTTTCGTTAGCTTTGTTAATGACATTAACCCTAAGAATAAAATTGAAATAAAAAAGAAATACGTAGAATGAAATTTAACACAACAAAAAATTAAGGATGAAATTGAAATTTAAGGTGAATGTTAGGGATTAAAAAGGTATTTTTTTTACCTTTTCGTTCTTCTTTTTCTTTTTTCCCTTTTTACTCCTTTTTGTACTTTTTCTCGCTATTTAGTCCATATATTGTTCTACGAAAAGTAGAAGTTTATATTAAAATTTTTAATAATGCAGATATGATTCCAATGCCCATCACGGTCAAAAGGAAAAAATAAAAAAAAAATTAGGAAATTTTCTTAGCAGTATTCTGTGTCCACACTTTCCATTCTTTACTGGCTATAGTGTTCAATCAACTCGACCAATCCAATTAGGGTAAGATCATCTGACATAACATCAAGCACGAATCTTTTGTTAGGGTTTAGCGTCTATAAGATTTTTTATTTTTATTTTTACTGAAAATAAAAAATAAACTTAAAAATACGTTTGGTTGAGTTAACTAAAACGTTTTCTTGAAAACATTTCTTAAAATAAGCCTAAATCTGAAAATACAAAAAAGATGTTTTTAATGTTTCAGGAAATGCATTTCAGGAAATGAATATTGAAAATGAAAATATGAAATATTTTCATAAACCAAACAGACCTTTAGGTTCTTTAATTTTGAATGGTACAAATAAAATTTATATGAACTTCATTTCAACTTTTTAATATTAAACAGTACTTAAGAGTCTAATATCTTACCAAAAGCCAAAAGCCCAGTGTTCCTTAACATGTTATAAAAAAAAAAATCAATTTCAATTTTCTTATAAGTACCTATCCAAAAATAAGAATCATTCAATTAAATTTAATCGGTCAAAACTAAAAAAAAATATATATTTCAATTTTAATGTTAGTACTGAAATAAGTAAAAATTGATAAATTACATTTTACGGTTATGTCATTTCGACTTAAAGTCAATGCTATATGGTGAGGTAATTGGACATTTATTTTTTCTTATTATAAAATCTTAATTTTCAATCTTATGAATAAAAAAAATAAAAATTAAATTGTTAGAGATTTATACCTTATGTATCAAATTAGATGAAATCTAATAATTTTCTTTGATTTCTTATTATTACAAACCAAAAACCCAACTGGTGCATATCTTCTAAACGTCACTGTATTTTATAATGTAAGCTGATTAACTATTTAGACCCAAAAAAAAAAACCTACCAAAACAGGAGCTTACATTAGGCAAGAAAATTACACAAAATCAATTTATTCCGTGAGGAAAAAAAATCTAAAGTATAAATTTCATTTTAAAAAATAAAGTGTACTGTAAATTATTTTTTCTGAAAAAAAAATTAACTGTTCAAAAAAGAACATGATATTTATTTATCAACTTAAATTTGATTCTTTTTACACATAAGTCCTTAAATTATAATTTAATAACAATTTTAATTTTAAACTATAATACTTTTCTCTGTATAACTATTACAAAAAGTGAAAATATTACATATTAGTTAAATTAACATTTAAAATAAAACTACATGCTCGCCACATGATGCTGATATGCTTCTATATATATCATCTTTTCTAATTTTTCTTCATCATTTCTAACTTATGTTTCCACAAGAATTCCGTTGTTTTTATATATTTAATTTTTACTAATAAACATTTGCTTTTGTAATAATTTAAAGTAGTAAAATATCTCATTATAAAATTTAAATATTACAATTGTAATCAAACTCTAATTGAAAGAGTTTATATGTACAAAGAATAATCAACGCTACTTAGTTCAAGCAATCTGACACTCGTTTATTTTAAGCTAAATTTCAAGTTTGAATATGCTGAGTGATTTGAATTATTTGATAAATCGAATTAGGATTCGACTTGATATTTTAGGAGCACGATTTAGAGGTTTGTGGAGCGAGCAAGGCAAGAGCCGATAGGCTTAGTAAGCGAACAACACTGACCTCATTGAAGGGTTTAGGGTTCATGGAGCAAACCATGATCCGTTTTATGTTTTCTCCTAGAACAGTTATGTATTTTTTGATATATACTCTGTTTCGATTTTATCATATATTCAAAACATTTTTTGTCAGTGAAAGAATAAGAACTTCTCTTTGTAAGGTCATATTGATCGAACCATATTAAATTCATGTATTTTCTATGTTTTTTTTATCGCTTATCTTTTCTATTTATTACGTTTATTGCATGACAAAATCTTATAATTAAAAAATACTAATGTTAAAAAAACTTTATACTTTTATAATTCAATCTTATTCGAACAAGAATAATGCATTAAAGTCTCTTCTTCTTGTGATCCATCTTCTTTTTCCTTTTGATTTGTTTAATGAGAAACTCTTCCATGCTACGAAGAATCAATCTTGAAATGTCCTTTTTCTTTGTCCTTTTAGCTCATGAGCAGTGGCGTATCACGCAAATCCAGCTCTTTCCATTTGTTAAATTTGAAAAATTCAAATTAAGCAAGCAGAATAAGTTCTCCAAATTGTGTGGATGCTACTGTAGAAAAATTCAGACCAGTTGAAAAATGTGTATAGCGTATAAACAGAATAATATATAACAAGAGACAGTCATTTCAATTTCAGAAAGCTGCATGCATGATTACGTCTGCAAATTTATATATATATATATATATATATATATATATATATATATATATATATATATATATATCTGGGTTGTCTCTCTTTTGACGAAATGAAGAATTCAATTTACGAATGATAATCATCTATTAAAATGAGGAAGTTTAAAAAACAAATGGGCAAAACACACTGTTTATTTATTTTCAATCATACCCAAAACGCGTAGTTATGATTCGTAAATTAAACTCTTCATTTGACACCTAGAGCCTTATATAATGAAAGAAGTGACTTAATGTGAGAATTGAGAAAAGAAAATAATCACTATTAAATCATAAATAAATAATTTAGACAGATGCAAAATTTATTCATACAAAAATCAAGATATGATTTTCTCTTCGATCTCATCTAAACTATTGATTTATAATTTAACAATAATTATTTTCTCTGTCTCTTACATTATTATACTATTTCTCTCGCTATATACATCCTACTATGTGTATGTGTGTATATAATGTAGATAGTCAAAGTGGTTCGATGTGAAAAATAAAAGAAAAAAATAATTACCACTAACTACTCGTCTCGCTAAAAACGTCCCATGTATATATATGCTCCTCTTTTTGCAGATGTTAATCCGTAAATACACAAGGGTATGTCTGACAATAGTGCCATCTACATAGCCCCACTTTGAAGATTCACCATTAGAAGCCCTACATCTGGATTGCTGATTTTATATAAATATAAATATATATATATATATATATATAAAGGAAAAATATAATTTAATGTTGTGATCCCACCCATAGTTTGGCCACTCATCTTTTAATACTCTCAGGATCACTTAGATTATTCATAATATAATTGATTCCATGACCCTACCACTATATATATATATATATATATGTATATAATTTGATCACTCCTTTTTACAGTAAAGTGTTTTCTTAATTAATTTGATTGGAAGATTGGAATTCTCTCATGCCTATATATAAATAATGTACTGTGAATTTGATTGGGTTGGTTTAGGTGTTGAACAAGTACTTTTTTAACCCAAACCAACAAGTTGAGTTAGATTGAGATTTAAAAAATTTGTAACTTAAACCGATCTACTTGAGTGTGGATTGATATACAGTTGCATTGGCAGGTTGGTCTTTTAATTTTTTAATAATAAAAAATTATCACATTACTAATATTTTTAAATTGTTCAAAATTAGTCCTAAGATATGAGCTCAATTTAAAATATCAAAAAGTGAAAATAATTTATAATTTAATGAAACTCTGATTATAAGTATTCAACTTAACATATGCATCATATGAAAAAAATAATAATAATAATAACAAATAGTGGGTTTAGTAAATTAATCTGTATTAGTTTAGGTTGAAATATCTTAACCCTTAACCCAAACTTAATGGTAAATTTGAAAGTAAATGAACCTAAACCAACTACTAATCTAACCCAATTGTATATATATAGAGTTGGTCTTGACTAAGCGTATGTTTGGGATTACGTTGGCGACACACCTTGAGTGTTGGCATTCATCTAAACATGGTTTGCATCAAAATGTTGGCGTTTGACAGAGCGGTGGCAGCATAGTTCTAAACCATGTTTTTTTTCCGTGGACCATGTTTGAATCACCACGCCACTGTGTTGCTTCTCAGAGTCATAATCATGGTTTCATCCACGTTTCCTCCATGGACCACGTTTGATCTAACCCAAAGAATACCCTTATTTATGGGTCAATAAATGAAACTTGAAAAACAAATTTACTGTACTTAAGATTAATAAGTAAGAACAGTTGAGTGATACTTAGCTTATTAGCTAGCTCCTCTTAGTGCAGAATCAGCAGTTTCTGATTATTTTCTCTTAGTGCAGAATCAGCCAGAGTCAAAAGTTTCTGCTAGTTCAACAGTTTCTGATTCTTGTTCTTGCGTTAACATACATGCACCACTCATATTTGTGAGGCAAATTAAAACGGATTTTTTGGGATTACACCTGAATGCATGCTGGCTAGAGTGAGTAGGTTCTGTTTCTTCCTTTTACTTTTACAGTATATTTAGGTCTATAAAATAATTTTTAACTGCCAACTTTTGTTGATTTGCCTTGAATTTTTTGGTACTAGAATATATTTATGACTTGACCCAAAATTTAGGAGCTCAACCCGAAAAGAGAAAAAATTGAAGGTCTATGGTGCGAGCAGGGCGAGGATTAATATTTTTTGAAGCAACCCGAACCGATATTGTAATACCCATGAAAAATAAAATATAAATATTTATTTACAAACTACTGTTACTATTTCAGTATACGGTATTATTCACCTGTATAATACTATTTATATATATGGTACTGTTCATTTATACAATCAAAATGTCAAGTACTAGATTTGGTTTGGTCATAAGAGACAACTAGAAAGAAGTTCGTAGGAGAAAATGACGTTTTATGTGTGAAAATACTCTCAGGGACTAAATTGAAAGGACTGATTTGAAAAAAAACTTAAAGGTTTAAGGTGAAAGGATAGTTTTTCCTTTAAGTTTTCAATAGTAATAAAAGAAAAAAATTTTCAGCCGTCTTTTGTACAGTAAATTGCATTATTAGAAATGTCATTTTCATGAATAGTAAGTTGAATATTTTATTAGCGCATAGTATCAAATAGTACCATTGACTTTTGCTATAGTGTTCTTGTAAATCTTACCAAGGATGTGAAGAGGTTTGGAAAGAAAGAGATACAAAGGATGAGATATAGACGAAGTAATCACACTTATTTCAGTCTTGAGATGAGTTTTGAATTCGGGGGACCGAATTCTCTTAAGGGGGTGATAATGTAATACCCATAAAAAATAAAATATAAGTATTTATTTACAAACTACTGTTACTATTTCAATATACGATACTATTCACCCGTATAATACTATTTACGTATATGATACTGTTCATTTATACAATCAAAATGTCAAGTACTAGATGTGGTTTGGTCATAAGAGACAACTAGAAAGAAGTTCGTAGGAGAAAATGACGTTTTATGTGTGAAAATACCCTCAGGGACTAAATTGAAAGGACTGATTTGAAAAGAAACTTAAAGGTTTAAGGTGAAATGATAGTTTTCCCTTTAAGTTTTCAATAGTAATAAAAGAAAAAAAAATTTTAGCCGTCTGTGTTTTGCACGGTAAATTGCATTATTAGAAATGTCATTTTCATGAATAGTAAGTTGAATATTTTATTAGCGCATATTGTCAAATAATACCTTGACTTTTGCTATAAATAGCCCCTTCCATTTCACTTCTAAACTCACACCTTCAACTTCTCTTCTTCTCTCTTTAAGTTTCTCTTACTCCAAAGCTAGGTTTCTGAGATTTTGGACCTTTCTTTTTCAGCTTAGGTAAGGATACTATGCTATTTCTATGTCTTTTAATTTTAGAAGTTATTTTCTTAAGTATGCTCTGTGGTTGCGGCTTTGGCTGATCTTTCACATCAGAAAAACTGTCCTTAGCTGCTTACATATTATTTTGATTCTCTGATTACCGAAATAGGATGTAAACTGTGAAGAATACATGTTTAGGAAAGTTCTGGCTAAGGAAAGACCTGGTTTTTAAGTGTGTCCATTGTGATCCTCCACTCTTTCTTGGGAACTTACCTGGTGTACTCTTTTACAGATTGTATTCTCTATTTCTGGTATAAATAGTAACTATACATATGAATAGTGACCGTATATATGAATAGTAACTGTACGTATAAATAGTGACCGTCCATATGAATAGTAACCGTATGTATAAATAGTGACCATATATATAAATAGTAACCGTACGTATAAATAGTAACTGTATGTATGAACAGTGTCTGTATGAAAACAATCCTAACTTGTTTTCTCTAATCTTTCATGAAAATCTCTGTAGCAGAATACTGAAATTCACCTGTGTACTCTTATCTGTAACGACTTAAAGAAGTGATACTCGTACGGAATTCAGGTGAGTGAAACGACCCCGTTTTAATAGAGTTTTAGCATTACTGGTGATAAAAAAGTATGTCGTAGGACACTCCCAAGATTCATAGGGGGAAATTGGATTCAGAATAACGAATCTAATGAGATAATTAATCCATAAGTATGGATAAAATGAAATAAGTATCTTATGATGATGTGAAGTTTGAATGTTTTCAAAAACGGATTAATTGTTATCTTGATTTGTGGTTTATAAATTTATAATATAGTTATATACTATACATGTTATATGGATGAATATTCTATTGTACTTCTGATTATGATATGAACTGTTGTGCTATTGATTGTGATTGAACGGGACAGTACCCCCTCTCACGGCAAGGCGGAAAACCCGGTTGAAAGGGTGTCTTGACCAATGAGTGTGGAGACAACGATTCCCTCAGTAGGGATATAGCCCGAATTGGTGATAAATTCGTGAGGCGCCCTAGCTAAGAGGATGAGGTTGTGCGTCATGGCGGAAATATACAGAATTGGTGAGCTGGCCTGTGTGCGATCTCCGGGATATATTGCCATTGATGAGTACTAGTAACGTTTGTTGAATTAGTTGTGCGTCATGGCGAAAATATACATAATTGGTGAGCTGGCCTGTGTGCACTCTCCGGTATATATTGTCATTGACGAGTACTAGTAACGTTTGTTGAATTGGATGAATGTTTATCTTCTTGTATGTAATTTCTAACTATGTCTATTGGTTGAGTATGAGCCTTCTGATATGCTTGCATGACTGGTAATGTATTTGAATTTTATTAACGCGAGGCCGATTCGCTCACGGAGTTTAAAAGCTCACACTCTCTGTACAACCTTTTTGTTCAAATCAGGTTGCCGATGAAGAATATCCGCTAGAAGAGTAGATCACTTTGGACCCTCCCGCTATCGGGTTGGCCCCTCTGTTGTTGTAGATTATGTTGCTCTGTAATCGTCTAGGACATCTAGGTCAGGGGTTTGACTTGTATGTCAATAATGTATTTTATGTTGAGGATCTATTATTATATGCAAATAATCTCTATGAATTTCAAATAAGAAAATTTGATATATTTTCTTCAGGAATGGTTATTTTAATAATATAGAGATAATGACTAATAATTTAACTCATGGGTAGAATTTATCGAAAGGCTTACAGTGATGGGATATTCATCATTGTGCCGGTCATGTGCCCAGAAAACGGGTCGTGACAGATATATGCAGTTCTACAATTTTTCCATAACTTGTAAAAGCTTTGTCTGAAGAATAAGAAACTTCTACCTGTGAATGTAGGTAGGGGTGGCCCCCAACCTGACCCAAATAGCACATTTGGGTTGGTTTGGGTTGAATTTGGTCAAAAAAATTACAAACCGGTCAATGGCAAGTCTGGTAATAGGTTTGAAATTTTCAACCTAACCCCAATCAATATATAATTTTTTTTTAAATTTTTCTAGTTTTAGGGTTCGCATATCTTCAACTCCTCTGTGTATCGACCAAGCTCATCTCCCCTACTCAATCTGTCTCAGATTCTCAATCAGTAGCCCTCTCTCTTCGCCTTCCAAATTACAATCTTCCATCCTAGTCTCAGAAGTTAGGTACCTTGCAAACTGAAAGCCAACGATAGGTCGTCGAGGCGAGGCATCTAGCGAGGTAAGCGGTGAACAGTAGCAGGGGACCGAGAGATTGAACAGCTAGTGGCAGCGAGTAACAGAGTGAGAGACTGAAAGTGAACAATAGAAGGCGAGCAACAAGGAAGCTTGGCGATGAGTTCAACAGGGGAGCAAGAGAGTAGAGACTGAACAACAAAAAGATGAAGGAAACACACAAATTCATATTGATTCTTGAAGCTTATGTCTCCATCTCCTTCGTCTTCTCCTATCTCCATTCATTCAATAGTTGAATCTGGTTGAAAGAAGAAGAACAAAGAAGAAGGAGAAAGAGAGAAGAAGAAAAAGGGGGGAAAAGGGGATTTTTTTTTTAATCGGTTTGGGTTGAGATTTTTTGCTCAACCCAACTTGACTCGACTCGTGTTTACCCTCTAAATATAGGTCACATCGACCAAATTACATAAATATGTGTATGTTCATGTTTTTTATTTTGCTTTTTCGTCTCTACTTCTATGTGATTTTTGTAACAAATAGTTTGGCAATTCCCTTAAATAAAGTTTCAGGTTGGAGTCTTATAAATAGAGAAATTCAATGTTGTGAAAGCTATAACTTCTATGGCCCAGCTTAAATCAACCGAGATTTGTTGAAATCCATTGTGTTTCTAGATAACGGTAATTTAAAAAATAAAGTCAATTGAAATTTTGATCTTCGAGAGATCATTTTTGTCCTTAAATTTCAACACATCTCATTTCAATATTTTAAAGAGTATTTCATCTTCAATTAATATTCTTTTCACGTTTTAATATAATCTAAAATGAAACTGTAATGATTGTTATATATTCAATTGTCATTAAAAACATGCATGTTATGACAAGCACTAAAATAGGATGATGTATATGTTGTGGCTAATTCAAATCATTTAAGAGTGATATGATGCTTTATTTTGGTATGTTACTTTCAATAATAACTTGCAGTTAGACAATAAACAACTGCATTGACTTTACATTGTGTTATATGTTACTCATATATTGTGAAATTAATATTAAAAACAATATTTTTTTAAAGATTGAAACATAGGACATTTAGATATACTTTTTTAAGAGTAAATGTTAATTCACTCTAAAACATTAACTTGAAAGAGACAAACTTGCATACGCGGCGAGGGGGAATCGCTTTTGATTGCTGTCCTAAACTGTATTTATATAAGAAAAAATTGAGTGAATATATCTTAAAACATATATTTTTGCTAGCATTATTTTTGTCCCAAAACTTTAAAAAGTTTCAATTTTGTCTTAGAACTTTATTTTTGCCAAAATTTTTCTTATATTATTTCAATTAGTTTCAGTTTGTCTTTGTCTCTCTAAGTTTAACGGGGTTTATATTGCTAATGATAAATATTCATGTGATCACCTCTAGAAATTATACTCGTTAGCATCAACTCATCTAACTAGTCAGATATACACTTGAAATGACAAATCTGATCATCTTTCTTTCATATTTAATAGTTGGCATCCCCTTCACTTGAGAAGTAATTTTATTATTTTAAATGTATATCTCACGTGGACATTTATAGTTGAATAAGTTGACAGAGATGGTCATATCAACGTTTGCCGTTAATAATATAAATAGCATTTAGACTCAAGAATAAAATTGAAACTAATTGAAAATATGTGTTAATAAAATCAATACATAATAAAGTTTAGAGACTAAATAGAAACTTGGCATCAAAGTTTACGGACTCAAAATGATACTTTTTCCTATAATTTTTTTTCATTTAGTGCCTAATTTAAATATTAAATGAGTTCATTTTTTTAAGTTAGAGGCTTAACACAAATTAATCAATTTGTTTGAACTAATTAATCGTATGCTTTCTTTTATAGAATCGAGTTTACAATATATTTAAGTACTAGATGATGTAAAACTAAATTATAAAATGTAGTTGACTTATTTAATAATTAAATTGTCAATATAATAAAAAAAAAGAGTTTACTGCATGATCAATCATGATGTACCCACAACTAATGGATCAGATACTCGCCGATTTAAAAGAAAAGGAACACAATTGATGGACCAGATGCAATTTCTTTTCTTTAATTTTACACTCATTTTCTCCCATAGTGAAATGTTATTTAATTATTTGTTGTGAAGAAAGAAAAAGTTTGATACAAACACTTGGCTTGCCGACTTATGACACCTAAACTTGAAGATACGCATTTAGCATTTGTTATTAATTTGTAGGTCAGCTATTAGGTGACAGGAATTTGATTCTTCCTTTTTTAAATGATCTTTTGAAGGACAACATATATGATATGTTTGTGGGTCAGCGATGTGTTGGGTACGCACTAAAGAGTTTTAAAAGAAGGGAAAAGAGAGATTGAAAGGAAAACAAAATTAAAAGAAGAGGGAAAAGAATTTGTATGGTATGGAAAAGAGTTATTATTGTTTGGTATAAATTTTTTAAGAGAAAATAAAGATGTGAAGTAATTTTATTAAATTACACTTAAATTAAAAATGTTTTTTCTAAAAAAGAAAGAAAGAAGAAAAGCGTCATCTCCCACTCAATTTTTGTTCTCAGTCTCGTCTCTCTCTATTTTTTGCTCACGTTCTATCTTCCTCTTTGTTTCGTGTTCTCTCTCACAGTCTTTGCTTCTCTTTCTCTCTTTCTCTCCCTCCTCCCTTTGTTTCATGGTCTCTCAATCTCTTTCAATCTTGTCTCTCTCTCAGTTTGTTTTCGTTCTTAGTCTCTCTCTATTTTCTACTCATGTTCTCCCTCCCTTTCTATTTTGCGTTCTCTTTCACTACCTATGCTTCTCTCTCTCTCTCTCTCTCTCTCTCTCTCTCTCTCTCTCTCTCTCTCTCTCTCTCTCTCTCTCCTCCATCTGTTTCATAGTCTTTCTCTCTCTCTCTCAATCTCATCTCCTGACGTCGCTCTATGTGTGTGGATGGAGGTGGTAGGTAGGCTTCAACCAATGAGAATGATAAAATTTTCATTCCTCCCTTTCACTTTTCCATCCGCCTAGTGATGGAAAACGTCTATACGATTATGGAAAACAAAAAATCAATTTTTCATCGCATGACTTTCATTGAACTCCATTGTTGGTTAGGGGTGGGCAATGGTTCGAGTTGACTCGCCCAACTCATTTATATGGATTGAGTTGGTGGGTTGCGTTGGGTCAAATTTTTAATTTGAACTTAACCACTGACAAATCGGGGGACGGGTTGGAAATTTTCAACATAACCCAAGCTATATATACATATATTAGATTTTCCTAGTTTTAAGTGGTCTGGTGCCCTAGGTTTCTCATGAATTACACAGCAGTCAAAGTCAATTCTCACTTCTCTTCTCATTTCTCACACTTGTCTCTCACAGTCACTCCACTCCGTCTCCATTGTTTGTTCAAGGTAGCCACCACTCCACTCCGTCTTTCGTTCAAGGTAGCTCTTCTCCACCACTCTACTCTGTTGTTCGTTCAAGGCATCTTTCCTCCACCACTTGGCTACTTTAGTCACCGGTTCGTATCTACCACTTCACTCCGTCTTATAATGTCTGACTGGTTCTTATGAACCTATGAACCAGAAATTTCTAGTTCCCAATCTAATTTCTAGCTAAGTCAAGAGAGGGAGAAGGAGAACTCGACCCATTTTCAAGTAAGCAGCAAGAAAAGAGAGACTAGAAAGGAAGAAGGAGGAAAAACAAAAACAAAAAAATAAAACCAACTCGTTTAGGGTTAGTTTGGGTTCAGTTTCAAAAAATGACGAACCCAACTCAACATGCCAGTGTATGGTCGGTTTGGGTTGAGATTTCCCTTCAACTCAAACCGACCCAACATGTGCACACTCTTATTGTCGGCTACCAAAGGCAACTAAATTTCATCTTTCGTCGATGCATTTGCTAGCTAACAAACACACTCATATAATTTTAAGTTTTTTATCCATGGATTTTTTTTTCCTTCCATACATCAAGTGTGTGTGAATTAATTAAGTGTCTATAAAAGTGGATCCCCCGTATTAAAAATTGAAATGTGCATAGAGCTGATGCCATCTTTCTCAATATATTGGGTTTTCTGATACAAAGAGAAATCACTTCATAAACAGATCAACTTGGCCACCAAACTTCTGGACTAAAATTAACGTTAATTGGTACAAATGAATTGGCACTTCTTTTTTTAATCATGCGAAATTCATGTTTATATTTTGTAAATTAAAAAAAATAGCAATAAAAGAATTTTACATCTCTATAATTGGACTTCACATAAATTACATTATTCGAGCTTAGTCACTTTCGAAATACTAATGAGTTAAACAAAGGAAAAAAAAAACTATTTCTGGAATCTGCACTGAATTTTTATGTACTTTTACTTCTTTCCCCATTAATTTGAATTTTAGTGATGCATGAATCTCTCGATGATTAAGACTAATTACAACTGAATTTGTGCAGCAGAATTTTTCTAAAGCATATACGTTTTGGATAGAGAATTCCCGAGATTCATAGAATTTGCCATGCAAGAGAATAAAATTTGTCATTTATTTTCTTTAACTGGAGATATTAGACAAGAATTTGTAATTTTTACGCTTCTTTTGTCATTAATTCGGATACAAAGCCTAATTAAGGTCAAATTTGAGTTTAAATACCAAGATCGAAAGTTAAGCTGCATTTGTTCTTTTAACAATTTATGATTAAACTACTTCAAATTTTTAAGAGCATGTTTGGAATAACTTATTTTGAATTTATTTGACTTATTTTATAGCATAAACACTCATACACGTATTTGAGAGAGCTTATCAAAAAAACTTATAGCATGCCAATAAATTTTTTTCCAGCTTATTTTCATATGTTCTCCAGAATAGCTTATAAAAATAAGCTAAAAATAACTTATGTGAAGTTTGCCTTCATAAATTCTTTAATTATAAAAATTACTTATATATAAGCGTCTATATGATAAGTGCTTATTTTATAAGTATTTAAATAAGTTGTTTATCCAAACATGGCTTTAAAAGTCTTTGATTAATTAACTAAACAAAATATTTAGCATTATAACTTTCTAAATGGTACATTATTGATTTTCCCTAAAAAAAATTTGTTGTTTCAATTTAATGTGTGAAATATCAAACGTCTTAATTTAATTATTAAAGATTTTATTTATTTCAATTTTATCTTTTATTAGTCAAAATAACTTTTGACAATGAAAAGCTTAATATTTAACAACGGTAAATTTGATAATTTAGTAACGAAAAAGATCAAATTAAGATAAATATAATTTTTTAAAGACTAAATTGAGATATTTAACCTTTCAAAAATTAAATTAAGATAATATTAATCTTTCAAAAATCAAATAAGTAATTTACTCTTTTTGAAATACTTCATTTAAAAAAAAAGGCAAAAACAGTATTTTGATTCTTTATCTTTATTTTAGGTTTTATTATAATCTTTATGTTTCAAAATGTTTCACATTTGTCTTCTATATTGCTAATTCACTATGTTCTAATTCTTTTCCATCAATTTTTTTATCCACTTTAACAGAATTGACAACTTATATCACCCTATATTATACACGGTCAACAACAATATCAAATTAGTAAATATGTCATATTAGCATTAAGATGATGAGCTGTCAGGACTCGATTAAAGTGACTAATGATTTTGATGGAAAAACACTGAAATAGTGTTGACTTGCAACTTATAAAAGATCCAAATGAAATATTTGAAATATAAAAGATTAAAATGAAACTTATAATAAAGATAAAAAATCAAAATATTATTTTTGCCCAAAAAAAAAAGAAACCTCTAACATCATTTGAGGGAAAAAGAATTTTCAGTGCCATAACATAAGGTGAAGCTTATGAGTGCCCAAGCGCTCACTGGATATATGTTTTTCATTAAATAATTATATTTAATAGTCCAATAAATCACATGCAATAATTTAAACTTCAAAATTACACTGCAATGATTGAGTTCGAATCTTAAACTAGGGATGGACCTATGTGTATGAGATTGGCAAGAATTTTTTTTAATTAATATATGTGAAATTTTTTTATTTTTAATTAATATATGCAATTGCCTCTAATAAGTAAATATTCTAACAATTAACAGGTCAAATAAAAAAATTCTTACCCCTACTAACAAAATATTGTAGATCCGTCATAACATAATGCTCATCATATCAGCTCCATCGGAGTCATCAATGTCTTCTGATGTAAAATGCAAAAGCCATGATGAGCAAACATTACAGGAGACTTTGAATTTCAAATGAAATTCAAACAAACAGAAAACACACATTATAACAAATATACTAATTAGTTAGTGCATAACAAGACACAAATGCTCAATACGCGATTGAAAGCATTAGCTGGCCAGCTTGCCAGGAAGTGGGTGCTTGGTTTAGCGTAGGAATGCTTAAACGCGATACTGTCCCTCCATAATTGATTTTTTTCACAAAATAGGCATGTTTGGTTCAGCACCTCCTCCTTCTCGAATCGATTTTGTTACAAACTTAAGTTTTGTTAGATGCGGTGTAGGGTAGTTTTAGGCTTAACGTGGTTGGCGTCTCTGCCATACCCACGTAATATTCATCTGCTAATCAATTAAGGGAAATGAAATAAAACAATATAAAATTTATATCATTTCTAATAATTACACATTTAAAAATATTTTTTTTAACTAATATTCAAACAAAATTTATTTTTTTAAAATTATTTTTTGACAATATTTTTCAAACATTAATTACATTTATATCCAAAATCAATTTTGTTTAAATCTAAGTTTACCCAACTATTTTTTGAACACAATTATAGTATATATGATTAGAAATGAAGAGAATAAAATTAAATGGCTATTGAGCGTGATAAGTACTATTTTTAAAAAATTTATGATTATGTATTAAAAAATCTCAGACAGATTCTTTCATGATACAATATGAAACTTTTGTCTAGATATTTGCTATCCAAGTTATCTATATATGTGTTTGAATAACTAAATTTATTTAATTTTCAACAGATGTGTCTGTTCAACTTTCAATAAACATGTATATTTAATTTTTAGTAGATATGTTTGTTTAAATTTAATCAACATGTATATTCAAATTTTAAAATAAATTTAAAATTTAACTAATACATTGTTTTAAATTTATTAACACATTATTTTAAATAAATTGATCAAAAAATATTAATTAATTATAAATAAATATCCGGCCCAAAGAATCAAGCTCAAATCCAAGTAATATATATATATATATATATAGTGCTTGCATATAGATATCGGGCCATAATTAATTGACTAGGGCCATATAGTTAATCCTTATTGTAAGAGACAAAGTTGAAGGGACTCCATGAGTGGAGGAGTTTATTCTTGGAATATACCAAGTATGGATATAACATATAGTTTTAAATCTGCGCTTTTTCTGTATTAGTTTCATAGTTTTAATCATTTCCAGATTGATTCAGTTAATGTTTTTTAAGGACACCACTTTGGTCTTCCACTGAAGTCTGAATGCCAACTTTGACTCTTTGAGGATCGTTAATTAAACTGCGCCTTCTTAATATCATAGTGGTAATTAAAGGCGCTAAGCTCTGAAACCTCAGTTTTGTAGGGAAGGCAATCCAGTGTTGTTCACGAAGCGTTTGGTGTACATTTTGATTATTTGTGGATGGTTGATTGTGTGACTCAAAAATTATGAATTTTTTGGGCCACATGATTTTCCATTTGCGGACGGTCGAAATGTGCCCTAGACACTTCAGTCATGGGGCCGATTGCAGCATATTTTGTAAGTTTTTTTTAAAAAAAAAATTATTGATTTGATTTGTATAAAAATTATAGTTGTTTTAATAATTTAATCTTTGAAAGATTAATAATTTTAATTTAGTTCTTAAAAATTGTATCATCCATCATATCAATGTTTTTTCTTTTTTTAGTTTGGAATCATTGGCATTTAAAAATTTATTACGCTTTAATTAATTTGGTTCAAGCCTAATCGAACCACTATGGTATAAAATTTTTGTAATGTTGATTTTTTTTCTATTCATAAGACTTGAATTTAATACCTTATTTAAAATAAACACATTCCAAATTACATGAACCAACTAATGTTAATTGTTAAATTGATGTTTTGACAATAATAAATTTGAAATATGGAATAGAAGATTTAGTATCCTGGCAGTAATTTAACAACAAAAATAAACAAATTTAAACAATTGAAATATTTGAGAGAATAAATTGAATTTATTTTTTATATTTTAAGAAATAAATTAAGATAACTATAATTTTTTAGATTAAATTAATAATTTCTCTGTTTTTTTTCCTAATATCAGCTAGCTAGGATTTATATAAGTGCTGCCTTTTGACTTGTGGGCGACCATATGATTAATTAGAGGACAAAGTTTTAAGTTTGACTTTTAAGAAAGATTAAGAATATAATGGATTGAAAAAATAAAAGAAAGGAAAGTAAAAAGTTTATCTTAGGAATTTCCTTGATTTAAATTTAAATTTAATTAATTTTTTTAATCCTAAGATCTATTTAAATAATAGCATTACAAATTAAAAAAAAAAGCTCAATGACAACAAAATTTATTACTAAAAGTCAAAAACTCATTACTAAAAAGTTTTCAGTGACAATATAAGGTTGCTACCTAAAGTCTTATCATTAAAAGTTTCAGTGGCGACTTTTGTTATCACTAAAAAGTCGTCATTGGAATCTCACTTTGAGTTTTAATGATCATATTTGCTGTTTCCATCGAAAATGAACATTCAATAATGAAATTTTTTGTCATCATCAAAAAATCGTTATTGAAAATTAATTTTTTTATAGTATAGGAAGGGAAAATTTTTTATTTTGATATAATTAAAAAAAAATTGTTTCTTCTTTAAAGTCTCTCAATTCTCTTCAAGTCAATTCAAGCATGGCTAAAGGCAAAATTAGCACTAGTACATTATAAATATGGTGGAAATGATGGAATTGCATTAATAAATAAGGTGAAAAGTGTCTGTTGGGGATTCTGCATACTAGTTTTTAATCCCTTAATCATTTGATCCACAAGTGGGATTAATTGTTATGATCAGAATTAATGTCTGAAATTGATAGTGCAACTTTAGTTTGGTTAAAGTGATATTTTTGTCTTTGTGTTTGACTCATCACTTTTACACTTTATGAACTAATTAATGGCAGACTCTATTTCATTCTTTCATATATGATCGAATGCTTTTAATTAATGTGTGAGAAAAAAATTAACTAATACCAATTAAATTGTTTTTATCATTTTCTAATAGATATTTTGGCCCTTAAATTATTTGTATCATTCATGCATGGTATAAATTGTCCGCACCATGTAGTATACGTATATCATTCTTCCCAAGTTAAAGAAACGACAGATCATTGAAGACTGGTTTTGTACTTTTAGAAATTAAATTAATATATTTTATATTAACTTAAAACTAGACATTATTATGGGCTAAAAAAACTCACAGGCCCAACAGGCTTGGTTTGAAAAAAAACAAAGTAAAAAAAAAGGGACCAAAATTAGCGGTCGAATAAAAAAATGCTCCAAAAGATTTGTGGTTGGCCTTCAACTTTTTTAAAGCTCAAAAGCTCGTCCCAAATTATTATATTTTAAAAACAAGAAATTATATATTTAAATAATAAAATATTTTATATATAATATAAATTATATATTATAGTATTTAGAATATTCTATATACGTATGTAATATTAAAATGTATGATATAATTTGTATAATATATATGTTACACACTTTTTTAGTATGTAATATATAATTTGAATCTAATACCGTTATTTGAATTGATGTTTAATTGTTTATCATATATTTTATGTTATATAATATATAATACTATTTCAATATGTATCTTCATGAATTATGAATTATACTATATCTAGAGAATGCAAATTATAGAATTTTTATAATTTAAATTGTTATGTTTTTTACCTTTATTTTAATCGAATGTCACAATTTATTTCAATTATTATTTTTAATTTTATCATATTTCTTTAAAATAACCATTTCGACTATATATTCTCAAGTTACCTTATTTAACACAAAGATAAAATTTTTTATATGTTAATGTGTAAAAATATGTCCTTAAAAAACATATAGAAAAATGAGCCCGAATCGAAAACAAATTCAAATCTGAATAATTCAGCCTGAACAAAAACTGACCTGGACTCAAACTCAGGCCCACTTCTCTATGTTGTTATATAAAAAAGCCCAAACCGTTTTTTAACAAACGCAACTTATGATCAAGTCTACTTAAAATAAATATAATGTTTTAAACATCAAAATGAAACAAAGTAATAACTAAAATATAACTATTTGAATTAGGGATGGCAACTAATTCAAGTATTTTAAATATCCAGTGATATCAACACCAAAAAAAAGGGAAAATGTATTCGATATCTGATGGATCTTAATAAGATATTGATAGCAAAAAAATAATTATTTGATGAATATTGTGTTGATTAAGATATTGCCATCAGATACTCTGCATTGGTCCAAAATGAATGGTCAGATAGGGTATTCAATATCTATCTAATAATTATTTATATAATACATAAATATGTATTATAAATTATAAAATTTTAATATATTATTTATATAATATGAACTTTATAAATTTAATATTTTTGTTGGATAGATATCATATATTGAGTATTTGGGTACGCACTAACAAATTTAAAATATCTAATATTCATTATACAACACACTTTTTTGGATATTTTGAGTATTTCGGATATTGAATATTTCAGATACAAATACTAAGTAAGTAAAATTTTTTTTATTTTGAATAAGGTAAAGGTATATATTGAATATTTTGGACGGATACAAATTCAGATATTAAAAAAAAAAGATTAAAATTGGAAACCAAAAATTAATCAATTATTAAAGAAAAAACAATCTGAACTTCAAATTTGGCCGAAAGCAGTGAGGGTTAAGAAATGGACCAGTTGTATTTATATTGAATATTCAAAATAACGTGTGGAGACGATTCGCCGATCATCATTGACTCACTGAGCAGTCCCTTGTCGTGACTCGTGTTGAAACGCGAAGTATGGCAGAGATGGACTAGGAAGCTCAATCTGTGCCGTCCATTACAACGCGCAAGAGCAGTCTACGGCAGCAGAGGCATGGGGTGACACTATCATGAGTTTTGTGGATAAAAACTACGGATTTCGATTCCTTAGTGAAGAAGCATCTCTTCACCATATAAACCAACCTCTTACCCAATCTCCTCCATTGCAACTTCAAGCAACACAGCTTTTTTGGATCAACATTCAACAATCAAGCTGTGGTATCACGCCATTACTCGTACAAAATGGTACGTGATCATTCCATTCATACTCTCTTATTTTTTACACAAGTATTTTTTTTTATGTTTCTAATATTTATATTAAATTTTATTTTTATTTTTTTGTGTCAGTTATATTATATATATTTTATTTTTATTAATGTTTTCTATTTCATTGATGAAATTAGGTGATTAGTAAAAATGAAATATTTAAAATAAAAATGAAACATGTAGAATTCAAACGTATTATTTGTACGTCCTTATTTTTTTTTTTGGTTAGTTATGTCATACATGTTTCATTTTTTGTTTCAAATCTATATTTTTTACTAATCGTTCAGTCAACAATTTCTATTAGTAGAATAGATAACGTTAGTAAAAAAAAGATAGATTTAAAACAAAAATAAAATATGTAAGACTAACACAAATAAAAAATGTTTGAGATGAAATTGAAATTTGATGTAAACGTTAAAAATGTAAAAAATACTTTTATCTTTATATTTTACTATGTTAACATTTGAGTGCTTTAAAAATACATGGTTTGATTGTTATTGATTTAGTCATTTAAAGATGAGTACATGTACAATTTAACCTTTCAAAAAGATTAATTTATTTTGAGTTTTGTGACTTATACTATTATAGGAACTAACATACTTAAATTCTTAGGATTAAATAATAAAAAATGTATCTTTAAAGAACTAATATGTATATTTACTCTTTTTGTTTTGGAAAATTGACAATTTTTGAATTGTAATGTTGTGTTTAGCTCTATAGCATAAAAATCAAGGGATGCACGAACTAGTTTTCAAAAATAATAAACTCGTTATATGCTAGTCTTCTGTCAAGTGACATAGGGATTATGAAGAAATATTAAGAGTTAATTATTAATTTAGTTTCTAAAATATTATAATTATCTCAATTTAATATTTTTAAAAAATTAAATATTTGAAGTGTGGCTAATTTAACGCGCTTATGGCTTGTTACTATTGTGTAGGAGCAGACTCTTTCCCTTCAAATTGAGGTACTTCTAATTTCAAAACAATCTATTTCACTTATATTTTTCATTCCTAATCCAAATTTGCTTAAAAACCTTTTAACATTTTGCTGCTATTTTTTTTTTTCTGGATCAGCCTGAATTTGTTCAGAACACAGAAAGAGTGAAGTCCGTTGATCTTCATCCAAGTGAACCATGGTAATAATAAAACACATAATTCTCCTTTCTTCTTCATATTCATTAGAGCTGTCAAAATGAGTTTGGTCCAATGGACCAATTCACTCCAACCCTATAAGTAGGATGAAATGTGCCAATAATTTAATAACTCATTTTAAAAGGTTTTTAACCTGGCCTATCAAAACCCTTAGAACTTAGATAAGTTGGAGTTGGTTAGCCGTTGTGAGCTTTTTATTTTTTTTATTTATATTTTAAGTTTTAGTCTATTTTTTTAGAAGTTTAGTTTTATTTTTTGAAATTTCATAGTTCCAATACCTAATTTTTGTTATTTAAAATAATTAAAATTAATTTTACAAAAGAAAGGCCTATTTTAAGTTTTAATATATTTTTTTAGAAGTTTAATTTAATTTTTTAAAATTTAATTGTTCTAACATCTAGTTTTTATCATTAAGACAACTAATATATATATATATATATATATATATATATAATTTTAAACAAGGTAAATAGGCTCATGGCTCACAATGAGTTTGAATAAGTCATAATTTTTTAGTTATGAATCATATAAGGCCCATTTCAGCTCAATCCATACTCATTATTAACTTTACAAGACTTGAACTAGACTGAGCCGACTTAACCCATTTGACAGCCCAAATATTCGTTTACTAAGAATGCTTTAAATTTTCTCATGCAGGATTCTAGTGGGTTTGTATTCAGGAACTATTTTCATATGGAACTATCACACTAAGGTAAGTATTCAAAAACCCTACCATTCTCATTGTTGATCTAAAAGTAGAAAAATGAGAAATAAAAATGTGGAAAGGCACTTATTGCTAACTCGTTGATTCTGTTACAGACAGAAGAAAAGTCCTTCAAGGTCAGTGAATCACCAGGTAAATGTCAAAAGCAAAACCTCCATAAGCCATTAAGTTTTGGTACCTTATTACATATTTTTTGAAAAAATTACTAATTTGATCATTAAAGATTATAATTTTTTTAATTTGATCCTTAAAAGACACTGCAACAATGAAGTAAGATACCAATGGCAAAAACAATTGCAACACATAGGCATTTCAGTAGGAAAAAATGATTTGCTACTGATTTCCTACTAATTATATATAGTCAGTAAAATAATAGTTGCTAATTTATTTGTGACTCATTTTTAACTGAATAAAAAATCATACTAAAATTTTTCTGTTGAATTTCAATCACAAATTTCCATGCTACATCCCTTCCATGCATGCCACATGTATGTATTTTTGTTTGAGTGACCTTCCTTCCACATACAGACATATATGTTTTATGTTTGTATGTAACTCGAGTGAGGAATCTCTCGAGCCATATATATGTTGTGACTCAATATATATATGTGTGTGTGTATTTTTTTTTTTGGATTAGCGACAGACTATCAATTTATTTTGTAGTAAATAAATATTATTGATTAAGTGTTATTCGCTATTTCAGTAAAAAATCTTTTTTCATGACGCTATGTGGATAAAATATTTGTTCCTACAACATTTCTGTTAGTCAAAGTAAGAAAAGCAGTTAGAATTTTGTTCAGTCACATTCAATAGGAAATTTTCTTTAAGAACTTTCATTCATTATTGTAATGAGATAACATGTTTCAATTTAATATTTGAATGATTTCATTTATTACAATTTTATCCTTCTATTTATAAAAGTAACTTTTGGTAACAAAAAAAAAGAAAGAAATTTGACAATGATAGATTTTTTAGATTTAGCAACGATAAGAATTAATTTGAGATAAATGTAAAATTTTAAAATTAAATTGAGACGTTTAATCTTTCAAAAAATTAAATTAAAAAATTGTAATTATAAGTAACTAAAATAGTAATTTACTCTTCTTTTTCAAATTCAAGACGATAAAGTATAAGCTCTTGAGTTGAAATACTCCTTCTACGAATTGTAGTAAGATCAGCGAAGTTCATAGCTCGCAAAAACTGGGTTGTTACTGCGACGGACGATAAATTTATCCATGTCTACAACTACGAAAAGATCGAAAAGGTGGTAGAATTTGAGGCTCATAAAGATTATATCAGGAGTCTCTTTGTGCATCCTTCTCTGCCATATGTGGTGTCAGCTTCTGATGACCAAGTTCTGAAGGTGTGGGATTGGAGCAAAGGCTGGATTTGTGCTGAGATCTTTGAAGGCCACTCACATTATGTGATGCAAGTTGCATTAAATCCAAATGATGCATCTAGTTTTGCAAGTGCATCCCTTGATGGCACCTTAAAGGTAATTGTTATATTTATTAGGCAATAATACTTTTTATATCTCTGATGTCTATACTAAGTTTTAATTTCGTAAACTCTAACTTTTTTTTGTATCAATTATATTTTATATGTTTTATTTTTTTTTTAAATATATTATTTTTACTAACGTCATATGAAATATGAGTAACTAGAGTTGTCGAAGCGTGCCACATGAATCGCACGGTCAACGTTTTCCGTCAGTACAATAAATGATGTTAGTAAAAAAAGGTAAATTTGAAATAAAAATGAAACATATATGACAAAAATGACAAAAAAATGTTACGGATGAAATTGAAACTTAATGTAAATATTAGGGACATAAAAAGTATTTTTGCCTTACTATTATAATAGTTAGAGATATTCTCAAATTTTACCTGGAATTAAATATTCTTCTCAATTTAGTACATTTGGAATTTTACCCTTGAAGTAATTTTAGATAGAAGTGTTGATTGGTTTGGACTAATTCGATTTAGTCACTTTGACCAATCAAATTGATCTAATTTGATAGAAAGAATTTTCATTTATTTAATCCAGTTATTTGGATGAAATTGAACCAATTCAATTTATTTTTAATTGGTTTAGATTGGCTTGAAATGTTGGCTTTTGAGGAAAAAATTGTAGAAAATTTTTAAAAATCAACATTAAATATTTAAAAATTTCAACCATGAAAGTACACGTTTCTAACAAAAAAAAATGTTTACAATAAGAATATTTCAACATCTCTTTAAACTTATTCCAGCCATAAATAAGTCAAAATTCATACTAAAAACTAAAAATATATTAAATAAAATTTTGATATAGTAATTTGTTGGTTCAGTTTATATTGGATATTTACTATAGTCATCAAACAACAAAACTGATTTAATTAGTTTTGGCCAAATTTAATTCCTCAAACACTTTGCTTCAATTGTCTCTTCTTGTAGATTTGGAATCTTAATTCCTCAACTCCAAACTTCACTTTGGAAGGACACTTGAAAGGGGTGAATTGTGTTGATTACTTCACAAGCAATGATAAACAGTATTTATTGAGTGGTTCTGATGATTACACTGCTAAGGTTTGAATTATTGATCAATTTTTTTTTTCTGGTTTTTAGTATTTGAGAGATTTTCTAATTAACAACACCTAAATCCATTTTCCAACAGGTGTGGGATTATCATACTAAAAACTGTGTACAAACACTAGAAGGACATGGAAATAATGTTACTGCAGTATGTGTTCATCCAGAGATTCCAATGATAGTAACAGCTTCAGAAGATGGCACTGTTAAATTATGGGATGCAGTCACTTATCGGTAAATTATATATAACTACTAAATTTCTCATTATCACATCTAATTTAGTTTATGTTTAAAATCATAGTTGTCAAAATAAGATTGGATCGCTTAGTTCGACCGGTCGGACCGTGTACCGATTCTATATTCAGTCCGAAAAAATTGTTTTAACTGTTGAGGGATTGAATCGGTGAAAAATCAATCACACTGATTTTGAACTAGTAAAATTAGCCAAAACGACCGGTTTACTAATAGGATCAGTTCAATGATTTTTTTTTTAAAATTATTTGATAGATTTGATATGCATGAATTATATGATGATTAATAATATTTTCTTGTTAGTTAACTTTTTTTATTGTAAATTTTTAATTGAGGATGTTGTTTTGTCAAAACTTTTGTGTAATTGAATATTAACTCTTATTTTTAATTGAAATTGTATATTTATGTTTATGATATGTAATTATGTATAATATTTTAATATTTTTAATTATAGATATATTTTTTAATATTTTTAAAATACCATCAGTTCAATCATTGACCCTTAAACTGGTATTTCTACTAGTTTAATGACGGATTCAATTTTCAAAACTTTATTTAAAACATTAATATTAGTATTTTTCATCTATTTAAAAAAGTATCTATGAAAAAATGTTTGAACAAAAATCAATAAGATTTATCTTTGTGACACTCAGTGGTCTCTAGTATTGAAGAGAACTTTTTTTTTTCATATTATTATTTTGATACATAATAACATTTTGCAATGGGTTTGCAAGTACTGGAAAAATTAAAAATTTTCCATATCAAATACCACCTAGTGTAAAACTTCATTGATATTTTTGGGACTATATTAATTAACAGTTTAGTCCCTAAAAAGTATATAGGCTTACTGTTTAGTGCCTAAAAGGTTATGATCTTTGCACAATTTAGTCTTTAAATATTTTAAACTTATTAAACATTATTATTGAATCAGTCATTTAAAAGTAAGTAAATATACAATTTAGTTTTACTGAAAAACTAATTTGTATTAAGTTTGTAACTTACAATGACTGACTAATTTAACATTTAAATTTCAAAGACTAAACAATGAAAAAAAGTATCTTTTAGTGATCGATTTATATTTTTCCACTTTTTTATTTTGTTCTTTTGTTTTTGTTGTTCTGACCATTTTTTAAGATTAATTACTAATTTAATCCCTAAAAAATTATGATTTTTTCAATTTGATCATTAAAAGATTAAGTATTCCAATCTGATTTCTAAAATGTTATAGTTGTCTCAATTTAGTTATTTTTATTGATAAATTTCAAAATTTAATGTTGTCAAATCTCAAAATTTTCATTTTCAAAAGTCATTGACAAGTTTATGGATAAAATTGAGATAAATACAATTTTTTTAAAAATTAAATTGAGACACTTTATCTTTTTTGGTCCAAATTGAAAGAAATGTAATCTTTCTAGGGCTAAACCAGTATTTACTCTATTTTTAACGGTTGTTAAATGTCAAAAACTCGCAGGCTTCTGACTACATTAAACTATGGCCTTGAGAGAGTGTGGAGTATTGGATACAAGAAAGGATCATATCAGTGAGTTTTCTGGACATTACTTTGACTTAGCCAAACACAGACAAAATTTGTCACTTAAGATTCAATGAAGGGTGTTTGATCTGTGTGTGGATCGTTAATTTTTCTATTTAATAATCAATATTTTAAGATATTTTTTGTATTTTTTTATTTTTAAAAATAATTATAAAATATGAATAGTTAGTTGTGAAAATTAACGATTCATATGAGTCAAGTACCCTGCTATATTCCCACTTATTCTCACTAATTGGAATTACTAAATTTCTACAGGCTTGTCTTTGGTTGTGACAAAGGATTCATCATGGTTAAGATAAATCGTTCTTCTCTGAATTTCCCAGATGCCAAACAAGATTAAAAGGAGCTATATGTGTCTGAAGAAACAAAAGGAAAATACTATTTATGCTACTGAACCTTGACTTATGTGTCAATTATAACTTATAACTTTATTTTGTGTTACTTATAACTCATATATTTTTAATTAATTTTGATTATATCTCTAAGTCTAATGTTGTTCAAATATTTAACAGCAGATATTAGTATAACACCTATCTTACATACGTTAGCACCTATTAATCTATCATAACTTTATTATATGAGATTAGAACTGATAATAACTGAAATAATCAGATAAAGTAAAAATAATGATTATTTGGTTATTATCTATTCTGGTCTTTCGTGACAAAGTTAAGGTATATTAGTAGAATTTAATGTGTGTAAGATTGTATGTTACATTATTATCTATAATTAAATATTTGGATGACGTTAGGTTTAACAGCATAATAATAACTAATTAGAAATATATGAGTTATAATTGAAATAAAATAAAATTTTGTGTTATAATTCAAATATAAGTCAATGTTCAGGGGCATGCATACTATTTTTGTCAAATAAAAACTGATCCATCAGAAATAAGAAAGAATAACTTCTGATAGCCAGAAGATACAGAGAGGGAAAGCTTTGCTGCACTTATCAGTTCTTCATAGTTGATATATGCAAGTAGTTATCCCAAACAAGTTACATGCATGTCATGTTCTTGTTGTAATTTATGATATATGTTCACTTAGTAAACATTACTTTTGCCTTGTATGTATTTCATTTGAATGCGTGACACTTCTAATTATTTCTTGAGAATTATTAAATAATTTTACATGATCATGACAACATGACGAGTCTACTAGTTCGGCATAGCTTCTTCCATAGCCATAAGGAGGAAACGGGCCTGGAGGAAGGAATAGGTTTCTTTGGGTTTTGATAGTCTTGTATTCTTTTTTTTAAAAAATTACATAATTAATTTTTAAAAAATAAAAAAATACAATACTAGACACGTTAAAATTAATTATGTATTTTAAAAAAATAAAACTAAAATAGATCATTGGACGAATTAGAGCCTAGAGGAAAGCCGATTCCGCCATAAGGTGGTGGTCCGATGTGGTGGCTTCTCATAGATCAATGGGAGGTCAGATATCCCAGCTTACACTGTGATGTCTTAGTCAGTAAATAATTAGAAGTGTGTTTAGCATATAGAAAATGAAAAGGAACTGCAGAGAATGAAAGTAACATATTTTACTAAAATATCTATTTTTTTTTAAAAAAATTAATATTTGTTAAGAGAATAATTTAGACAATTTCTCACAATTTTTTAATTTTCTTACCGTCTCTCTCTTCTTACATCCTCGTTTCCTAAAAAAGACTATCTCCTACCAAACATCTTGTAAATAATTCTAAAATGTAACGTAAAGTGGATGACTTGTGGTATATAAATAACGATTTTTTGTGTACTTTGTGAATTGTAAGTACCCTCTCGGGGCATGCGTGTTTGGTTGTGGACAGGATGTCTTTCAATATTGGAAGATTCTGTCCAGATCAGAATTAAAATAATTATATTATATTAGTGATCATCACATTTTAAAACTTTTTTAGTCATTACAAATAAAAATTTATTTATAAAAAAATTATCCAACCAATTAAAGTATAAGAATAAAGGAGTATACATCCTCCCAAAGTTCGTTATTAAATTTAAATTCTATTGACATATTAGATTTTATTCAAAATTAATAAAATGTTAACGAAGGTTTATCATAAGAATTAAAATTAAAATTTTTAAAAACTATAAGAATTTGATTATAAATTTTCAAAATATAGAAATTAAATTAATAATGAAATAGAACTGGGGAAAAAAATTAGCCTATAATTCTGATCATTAGCATTTTCATGGCGTATCAATGAGGTGAATGCCTTGCGAGGCCCATGGAGCCACCGTGGCAAGCAAGTCATCAACCATTTACACGACTGATTGGATATCTACCGTCGATTATCTCACAGTCTTTTGATTAACCACCGATTTCTACCTTGTACGTTGGGACATCGAACACAACAGCGCTCAACCAGTGGCATTTTCGTAAATACTGCTCCTTCGAACTTCGCTCTTCAGCCTTCACCGTCAAATTTACACATACGTTATAAAAAAGTGAAAAACCTTTGTTCCCCCCCTCTCTCTCTCTGAGCTTGATCTCTTGGCTCGTGGAATTCAGCTTCTGATATACGAGGCTTTGTTCTCTCTCTACTGAAGCTAGTTGTTCTCCAATCTGTAAACATGGTGAGCTTCTTCTTTGATTTCTTCTTTTGCAAACGCTTCTGCATTCTGAATACCTTAGATCTAGAGCAAATTGGGTTGGATTTTATATTTTCTGAATGTGTCGTTAATTTCATCTTATTGTTTATGCGATTTCGAATGCATTGTGATCTAACGTCGAATTCTACATTAACTTTTGTTTGTTTCTTTTTGCTACGTGCATTTGCAGCCTCTCAGACTCGAAATCAAGGTATTGCTATTTCGCCTATTGATTCAATTCCTATCCGCTAATTGTTTCCTTTATGATGTGTTTGGTTACCGAGAAATGCTTGATTAACCTGCCGGCGAGAGTTATTATTCCACTTAAATTTCTCAGCAACCAAGCACACAGTGTATGTTTAGATTTCTGGCTACTTAGCTGACGCGTTTGTCATCTTTTGATCAGAGAAAACTTGCACAAAGATCAGAAAGAGTAAAGTCCGTGGATCTACATCCAACAGAACCATGGTAGTGCCTCATTCTTTCTTCTTTGCTTGTCATTACAGATAGTGATATTTTTTAGAGGCGGTTACTAGTCCAAATGCTGTTATCATTCAATTATTTCTCAAGTGTGTTATCAAGAAGGATAATTCTAAGGATTTGCCACTAATAGCAATGTTTGTTATTGAGGGCTACTGCTGACAATATTCAATTATTGTGGAGCTTAGAGAGATAGGTAAATAGTTGATAATTGAAGTTTTGGACTTTTCCTGAATAATGTGATACTACCATTGTTAATGCAGGATTCTAGCAAGTTTATATTCAGGAACTGTCTGTATCTATAACTACCAGTCTCAGGTATGTGAAATTATAATTGAGTACTGTATATTTTATCAGTGAATTTTATGCAATTGTGAAATGTGATGTTGGATATCTGTAATTCTCTATATTGTGATGCGCGTACCATGTTAAGACTTTTTCTTTTTTCTTCTAATTTGTTTTGTCATTTACTTCGAGTTTCAAGATAAAATTACTTTTTCTTCTAATAAATAAAATGGTTCTTTGACATCTAGTAATGTGCACAATAATTTGTTATTTATGTTTGTTATACTCTTTCTTTAAGTTGACATAAGAATAGAGAATTTCATAATTATGGTCATAGTTTGGGGACAGCTACCACGTCCCATGTTTTTTAGCCTAAGCTTTATGTGCAGACACAGGCATTCCTTGGCACACAAAAAAGAGTGAAGGATACAAGATTGTCTGAACATATTCTTTGAAATAATGGGTAATTTGATTCAATATGTGGAGCAAATAATGAACATGATCAACAAATTAATTTTCCTTTACTGTATTTTTAGAGCCTATGCAATATGCCATAATCATAAAAGAGTTAATAGAAAAAACCTTTTAGCCATGAGTTAGCCATGAGTTATGTTGAATTATGCTTAGAAATTACTGTAGCACCTGCTATTGAAGTGGGCTTGAAAGTTTCCATAAAATTATGCGTTTTCATGCCATGTGATGTGTGCCATATGAATTTACAGATTGGTGTTAAAAGATTTCATCTTTCCTGCTTTTACATTTCTCCTGTATAAGTATTGAAGTCTTTCACAAACCTGTCTGCCAAAAATGGGCCTATATTAATTTCCCTGGAGATTTCTGGTGAAATATGCACTCAAAAGAAATGTTCTTGATGCTATTTCAGACCATAACGAAGTCTTTTGAGGTCACTGAGTTACCAGGTAAATTTTCTTTTTCTGGATTTTGTTGCCATCTTTGTAATGCTGTGGCTCAAAGAAATTCTATTCCTTGTTTTTTTTTTTTTTCAAATACTTCAAAAGGCTGCTCTGGGCCTCAACTATAGTATGATTTTGCAGTTAGGTCAGCCAAGTTTATTGCACGAAAACAGTGGGTTGTTGCCGGGGCAGATGACATGTTTATTCGTGTATATAATTACAATACAATGGATAAAGTTAAAGTATTTGAGGCACATACGGATTACATAAGGTGTGTGGCAGTTCATCCTACCCTTCCTTGCGTTCTGTCATCATCTGATGATATGCTCATAAAGCTTTGGGATTGGGAGAAAGGCTGGCTGTGTACTCAGATATTTGAGGGACATTCTCATTATGTCATGCAAGTGACATTTAATCCTAAAGACACCAATACCTTCGCCAGTGCATCTCTTGATCGCACCATAAAGGTATTTAAGTGTTTGTGTTGCAAACTCTTTTCTGCATTTTTCTTTGTTTAAATCCATGCATATATGATTTAATGCTTCTCTTGTGTTCTCTTTCAGATTTGGAATCTTGGCTCTCCTGACCCCAATTTTACACTGGATGCACATCAGAAAGGGGTGAATTGTGTTGATTACTTTACAGGTGGTGACAAACCTTATCTGATTACTGGTTCTGATGATCACACTGCTAAGGTTTGCTTTCATTTTTTGTTTTCTTTGCTTTTAACTTTGACTTAATTGCCTATATATGTGTGTGTGTGTATGGATATGTATGAGTATGAATAGGAAATATTTTATTAATAAAACTTATGAAACAGGTTTGGGACTATCAGACCAAAAGTTGTGTCCAGACTCTAGAAGGTCATACACACAATGTATCTGCTGTATTCTTTCATCCTGAACTTCCTATAATCATTACTGGTTCTGAGGATGGTACAGTACGCATATGGCACTCAACAACTTATAGGTAATATTTGAGTGCACATTCATCTTCCTACTTTGGCTCCCTTGTCATTACTCTCTTATTGGGGCTACTTTTTTTCTTGAGTCATTAGTATTTTACATTATTGTTACTATGGCTTGGATAATTCAGCTTTGGTTGACTTTTGATAGAGAATGAGTCTTTAAGCGAATTGCCTTTTCGGTTTGATTTTTGAACATCATGAGATTCATGACACTGTCATCCCTGCTTGTTATAGTCTGTCTTTTCTGCTGTTTTTAGTATTTTGATTAACTTTTGAAAGTGTTCATTAAGTCATTTAGTGAATGATGAGTATAGTGCCTGGATTTGATGATCAATTGATCAGTTGAGGTGACTTTGAATTTGAGACTGACAAATTGAACAGTGTTGTCTAATTCTTCTTTTTCTATTTTTCTAAATTTTATTGCATGCCACGGTACACTTTATAAGATGTTGGAGTCACTTAAAAGTGTAATTGAGATTATGAATGTATATTATCCCACAATTTTAATAATTTTTGGACATTTAATCCATTTACAGGCTTGAGAACACGTTGAACTATGGTCTGGAAAGAGTTTGGGCTATTGGATACATGAAAGGTTCACGTCGGTGAGTTTCCTTGCCAGTAATTTCTTGTAGTTATTTTTTCTTGCCCTAGATATATGTTGAGTGGGATAGTAGTGCCAAGTCTTGGTTATGAATTCTGCATGTTTAATAACTGATTTGAGTAACCATGTGTCACAAAATTTGCTTGCTTCAATCTTTCCATCAACGGGGATTCCCCTCCACTTTTTATTTTCAGAAGCTGCAAAGTGTCTCTTTTTACCCCACTCTCATGACATAGAACACGAAAACTTCTTTCTCCAGGGTTGCAATTGGCTATGATGAGGGAACTATCATGGTCAAACTGGGTCGAGAAGAACCTGTGGCCAGCATGGACAACAGTGGGAAAATTATTTGGTCTAAACACAATGAAATTCAGACTGTCAATATAAAGAGTGTAGGAGCAGATGTGGAGGTTTGGGCTCATTTCTAGCTTTAACTTTTTATTATGTGAGAGCAAATTGGAAGGCATGATTATTGCTATTGCATGATTTGTGATTTGAATTGTATAATTCAATTTGGAACTTAAAGATTAGAATATCCATGTAAATCATGTGTGTACTAGAATCAGGTATTGATTCACATGAATACTTAGAGTGAAGCAATTTCCTTTGATCCTAGATATTCTGGTTTCTTAAAACATAGCCAGGTTGTGTTGCGTCTAATCCAGTTTGGGTCTCATGCATCACAAATGCAAAGGTTTTTCAAAAATAAAAAAATCCTTAAGATAAATAGCTGCAGAATTCATTGAGTTTATATGAAGTTGTCAAGGACCATTTCAACCCAAAAGTTTAAACTGTTAAGAATTTCATTATAATCTCTTACACGCTACTTCACACAAAAGCCCTTCGGGTTTTAGGTGTGTAAAAAGCATAGGCCTGCCACATCTTGTGATGAAACTTGATTTTTGTTTAAGAGAATAACTGATGGCAAGGATCAAACTCCTGACCACTTTGTTATAGAGGCTTTGAAACCATTTCAGGGATCACTTCAACTTAAGAGCTTAAGTTGTAATGCCCATGAATAGTTCTATTATAATCTCTAACAAAAGCCATTCATTCCCTTTTTTACCCTATTTCATTGACCTGGATTCTTTGAAGCCCCAACTCTCTTTTGAAACATTAAACCTTCTATGGTCACCTTTTTTTATTTTTTTGGTCTAAACTCTAAAGGAAGTGATTTATAATTTTATATGTTTTAATTTGTTTGACTTTGTCATTATTTAAAGCTTGATGTGATGATTTAGAGTTGACTTTTGGGTTACTTACTTACTATATAGTTTGAAGTATTATTATGTCTTACATTATTATTATTGACTTTCTGATATATTGAATTATTATTATTATTAGTTTTTTGTTTTAATGTAAAACATGCTTTCCGAACACTCTTAAAATGTTAGTTATGAATCCTACTTTCCAAAAATTCGCCTTCTAATTCATTATTTGTCAACCTTGGTTCCTCTGAGTGACATACAATTAACTTGCCTATTAGGTTGCTGATGGAGAAAGATTACCTTTGGCTGTTAAAGAATTGGGCACCTGTGATCTCTACCCTCAGGTAAGTCAGGATCCTTCTGCTTATCTTGGATTGTTTTCTTTTGCACTGCTTCTCAATTCTCTGTTTTTTGTAATCATTATGCTCCCATTATGAATTCCTTGGATTTTTGGAACAGACATATTTAGCAACTCAGCAGTTTCTGTACCTACTGCTTCAGAACCATGTAGTAATCTTAAGTAACATTATTCCTGAATGCTGCTGGAATTTGTAAATTTTTTGTATTCGATAAGTTGATCATTACCTTAAAATCTTCTCCTTTAGTCTCACCCTAGATTTTAGGGTATGTATGCAATCTGGGATTCTGAGCATGGATAAGTATAGGTTCAACTATATATAGGTTATATCATTTCATGTTGAATGTTGTACTTCAAAACTTGATGCAAGTGGTATCTATAAATATGGAGTGTAGCTGGATTCAATTGGTGTTTGGGAAATGCTCTCGTGTTAACTTCAATCTACATTGAAAGAAATGAGCTCTAAATTAATAGTTCTTTTTGTGGGTTTAATTATCAACATCCATGGTTTTTTTTTTCCTGTATGGGGAGGCTAACTAGTGATTCAATACATTATTTCAGAGTTTAAAGCACAATCCAAATGGGAGGTTCGTTGTTGTATGTGGAGATGGTGAGTATGTTATATACACTGCATTGGCATGGAGAAATAGGTCATTTGGTTCGGCGCTGGAAATTGTTTGGTCTTCAGATGGTGAATATGCTGCTAGAGAAAGTACATCAAAGATTAAAATATTCACAAAAAATTTCCAGGTTTGTGGTTCTTAGACAAGAGGTTGTGCTTCCAGTGCCCCTAATTTGAGTGCCAGATATCTTCGAATTATATTTTTGTAGTTCTCCTGACTTGATTCCTGCTCTGCATATTGTTTGAAATCTAACATTCTAATTGTTTTAGCTGTTTGCTAAGTGAATGAATTTTTTTTAACATGTATTTCAGGAAAAGAGGAGTATTCGACCAACATTTTCAGCTGAACGACTATTTGGTGGCACTCTACTAGCAATGTGCTCAAATGATTTCATTTGCTTTTATGATTGGGGTGAATGCAGGTTAATCCGTCGCATTGATGTTAGTGTGAAAGTAAGTGCTTCCATTATGTGGTTTAGTTTTCTTCTTTTCTTCTTCCTATTCATTTTTAGATTTTGTTTATTTATTTTTATCTTTTGTCAGAATCTCTACTGGGCTGATAGTGGTGACCTTGTAACAATTGCTAGTGATACATCATTCTACATCCTGAAGTACAATGTGAGGATTCTTTTGTATTTTATTATTTTCTTACAGTTCTTGGCTTTTTTCTGAACATTGTTTTTTCTACATTGTCCCTTTATGTTTGTATTTTATGGTACAAGGAGCAGTAAACATTATAACATTCACTATGCAGCGTGATATTGTTGCACCATATTTGGATAGTGGAAGACCTGTAGATGAGCTAGGGCTGGAAGATGCCTTTGAGCTCCTTCATGAAATAAATGAACGTGTCAGGACTGGCATCTGGGTTGGGGATTGTTTTATTTACAACAATTCCTCTGGGAGGCTTAATTACTGTGTTGGTGGTGAGGTATTAAGTTTTTTCCCTTCTATGCTTGAAAGAAATCCATATTTTTGTTTATAACTACATGGATATTATGAGGCCTCTTGATGCTTAACATTATGAATTAGGTAACTACAATGTTTCATTTGGACCGTCCTATGTACTTGTTGGGATATCTTGCCAACCAAAGTCGGGTCTATTTGATAGACAAAGAGTTCAAGTAAGTGGATCTTTTGTTTGTGTTATATCAAGTGACAACTTGCAGTCATATTGACTAATTTTCTATTTATTGATTATTTGCTTTCAGTGTCATGGGATACACACTGCTTTTAAGCTTGATTGAGTACAAGACTCTTGTAATGCGTGGTGATTTGGGAAGGGCCAATGAAGTTCTACCATCAATTCCTAAAGAGCACCATAATAGGTACGAGATTTCCTGTGACCCTTTTATGCTCTAGTATGCAAAGAATGAATTTCCCTTTTATTTTTAAGAAATTACATTGATGTGTTAGAAAATGCTTTTAGTAACAAAATCATGCTTCATAAAATTATGTATATGCAGATAATTATGATGTTTAATGTTCCCCTTTATGCAATTTGGTGCATATATTTTCGAATTATTTTGTTAATTTTTTAAGAAAAATGGATGTGCATGCCAATTCCATTAAAGCAAAATTGCCGATTCCCATAGAATATTTTGACACAGATAAATTTGGTTTTCTGGTTAATGCCACTTTGTATGTTACATTCTTTGAGATGTTATCCTGGAATCTATCCAGTATTCTAGTACCTTATTATACTTTGCCTTTCATCCTTGGATGATTCCAAATCTCATTGCCCAATCTTGTATAATTTCATAATACATCTTCCTCTGTCTGTCACTTTAAAATAGGATACTGTTTTATATGACATATTGTGCTTTATTAGAGCTTCGTATTTGAGGCTTGGTGGTCAAATGACTTGTATGTCATAGTTGTTAATTTGATTCAATGATAGTGTGGCTCGCTTCTTGGAATCACGAGGGATGATAGAGGATGCTCTCAAAGTAGCTACTGATCCTGATTATAGGTTTGAGCTAGCTATGCAGCTTGGAAGATTAGAGGTGGCAAAGGTTAGTTCCATGTATTATGCCTACAAGGGAATATCGTCGGACATGTAAAATTATCAATTGTAGTTTCTCAAATCCCGATAAGGGATGGTGGATGGGATAAGTAAACATTTGATTACATAGTTTATATGTTTGAGACACCAAATACTTTAAATCACCCACTGAATTAGCATAAGAAGAAGTGAGTACTAATTTTTCTTTTTGAAGTGAGTTTAATTTGTCAGTTTATATCCTGAGTAATATAATATCCTTGTTAATTTTGCAGAGTATTGCAGCAGAAGTGCATAGTGAGTCTAAATGGAAGCAGTTGGGCGAGTTGGCTATGTCTACTGGAAAGGTGTTTTTTACATGAAATGAATTGGCAGTGTTCTTTTTGGCCAATAATTGGCACTGTTTATAACCTCTACAAGACTTAGTCCAAATTACATTCTTAAATATCATTACCCAAATGCATGATTATGAGGTCTTGAATCTTTGTAACATGCTTCTGAATATTACCATGCGTACATGATGGATTTATATGTTTTATTGAGGCTTTTTACAGAAGTTTTAGTTAGGGCTAAATTAAGATAGTTTGATTGAAATTTCTACTGACAAGTTGTATTCAGATGGTTTTAGTATTACATGCTGATTTTAATGTCGGATTAGGGTGTTGGATGCTTTAGCTTCTGTGTGTCTCAAGGAGTAACAATTCTAAAGGCACTTGATGTTGATCCTTGTTGGAAATTTCTCCTTTCTTCGCGGCTCACTGTATTTTCTGTTATTGCAGTTAGAAATGGCTGAAGAATGTTTAAAGCATGCAATGGATTTTAGTGGGTTGTTACTGCTATATTCATCTTTAGGAGATGCTGAGGGAATATCAAAACTTGCAACCCTTGCTAAAGAGCAAGGGAAGAACAACGTTGCATTCCTTTGCATGTTTATGTTGGGAAAACTTGAAGACTGCCTTCAACTGTTGGTAGAAAGGTAATCTTCAGCTTTGCCATTTTCCTTCCTAAAACTACTGACACAAGAAGGGGACAGGTTGATTAGGCTGCAATTATATATAAATGAATTATGCCTTTGCAGCAATCGGATTCCTGAGGCTGCTTTAATGGCACGATCTTATCTCCCAAGCAAGGTCTCAGAGATTGTAGCAATTTGGAGAAAGGATCTCAACAAGGTAATTTCTAATTCAGATATATTTTTTTGTGCAGTGGAACTGCCTGACTGTTATGTAGTGCAAGTGATATTGTGTGTACTTCTCATTCTCACGCGCCTGTCCAAGGAGGCTTGTCATCTTAGCAGAATTCATGTTGATTAAAGATAATTAATGTATTTCTTATATATTTAAATGCTGCTTTGCACAGGTTAGCCCCAAAGCTGCTGAGTCATTGGCTGATCCCGAGGAGTATCCTAATTTGTTTGAAGACTGGCAAGTTGCAGTTGCTGTTGAATCTAAATCTGCAGAGATAAGGTTGGGGTGTGAGAGTGCAAAATTTCAAGTTTTGGTGATTTTTGTGTTCGCATGTTTACAAAACATCTGAAAAATTATCTTTGATCTTATTTGTTTTGGGTATTTCAGGGGTGTTTACCCTCCTGCAGAGGAGTATGTCAAGTATGCTGGAAAGTCACATGTTACCCTTGTTGACGGTTTCAGAAACATGCAGATTGAAGAAGGGGAAGAGCTTGAAAATGGAGACTATAATCATGAGGTATACACTAAAAGAGTAGAAGCAGTTCACTAAAAGAAAATAAATTAAAATTCATTAACTACGTGGTACTGTACTATCTCAGACAGACAGAAGATTTTCAATTAAACGTTAGTCTGTTACTGGATGTAATCTTGTCTTTCTGTTACAGTTGACTGAACAAAATGCAGAGGAAAAGGGGGAGGAACTAAATGGAGAGCAGGGAAGCATTGAGGAGGCAGTTGTGGTGGATGCTGATTCTATAGATGGTGTAGTACTTGTTAATGGTAGCGAGGCTGATAAAGAAGGAGGCTCATCAGCCTAAAAGCAATTTGTTGGGCAGTGTGAAAATCCAAATTTGCCTCTGGTGATTAATTGTTTCTGAAGTGCCACTTCTCACTCCATTATTTGCCAACTTGCTATTTACTATGACTACGTTACTGCCCAAGTCCCCATCATTTCTAGTTATCCTGTCATATTCTTTACTACTACAAGGCTTTACATTTGGGAATTAGATATTTATAAAATTATGTACTTTGTAGGTAGTGAACCGGTACTTAAGTCTTATAACTCTCTGACCTATTTTTCCATAAATATGTTCAACTGTTTGGCATGGGATATAGTAACAATGTGCTGCTAATTGCACATTCTTGCCTCTAGTTGGTTAACTTGTCCAGGGTAATCTACTGGATATAACTGATGCTAAATGTATTGTAGAATTGGCTGTTGCGTATGATCAGGTTTAATTCACAATATTTCCATGGCTATAAATTATATATTCAGAGAGTTGTCAGCTGGCTTTGATTTACATTTTATTGTTTATTCAAGTGCTTCCCAAGCCAAAATTTTCAATGGCTGTAAATTTTATCTTCATAAATGTTGTAGGTACATTCAGTTAAATTAGATTTCCTCAGTACAAGCCTTTTATATTGTTTGATTTGATTTTTTCTATAATCTCTTGATTCTTCTGTTTACTCTGTAAGCCCTATCATTTGACTGTCTACTCTTTAGACAATTGACCTTACAATCTTTATTTAACATAACGACATACCTATTTCTATTTTAATATGGTTGGATTTGTTGTTTCTTGGACGTTAATTCTTTTTTCTCTTTTGCTGACAGTGCTTATTCCACGTCACTGGGTCTCCTCGAGACAGTCGGTTTCAGCTCTCCAATGGATGTTTATCTAAGGTTAGGGAAAAAAGACTATTTTTGGGTTGAGTTCAACATGCTGGTCATACTCATGCCTTAGTGTTATATTAATATTAAAAAATAAACTTATATACAGTTCCTTATGTTTTTGTTATCAGGTTTTTTAATTAAAACATGACAAGTATATAGTTCTCTAATTAGAACAAGTAATTGTATGGTCTTTTAGAAATAATGTATATTCTTTTAAAAATAATATATATTTTTTTTACAACTCATCATTACATGAGTAGTTCTTTAAGGCACTTTTTATACATGTTTTATTTTTAGTGAACTTGATAACAAGGATATAAGAAACTTTATATAAGTCTTCTCCTTAAAAAAAAAAAAGAAAAAAGAAAATCAGTAGCTGGTACTGTTTGCTTGATTACCTAATGTGATAAGTCGTTAATATCTTCAACAAAAATTTTCATCAATATTTAATCGTTTTTTGTTTTTCGGTTTACTGGTATATATTACTCCATGCAGGTAAATATTTGACATATAGGATTCTAGAACAGGCGAATAGGGTTCTCGATAACAGGACGTTTCATTTTTATAGCCTGCAGATATCTAGCTGAATTGCGTGGATGGTCCCATTTGAATTATTTTTTCGTGTATCATGTCATTTTCGTTCAATTGAATCTAAAATGCAGGTTTCCTCAAGGAGATCACACGAGAATGTATGGACCGGTTGTTTCCATTTCCTGGTGTTGTGGTTTTATAAAACCCTGGTTTTTGTCATCTTGCATTGCACGTGGGTATAACAACATTCAATAGGGTCAATTTGTTACATTTTGATAGATTATATAGCATTCTTTTTGAGGATTTTTACCTCGATATTCTCGTGCAATTGTGAATGTAGAAAAGCTGAACTATAGTTTGTCCAAATTCTAGTTAGTATTTTTTGTTTTTGTATTGCAATTACTGATATTTTCTTGGACTGTAACATGGACTATTAATAGAGAGAATAAAGATTCTTCCCCAGTTTCTTGCTTTCTTCCACCATTATTATCTTGCTAATAATATCAGACTATATAGCATTCTTTTTGAGGATTTTTACCTCGATATTCTCGTGCAATTGTGAATGAAGAAAAGCTGAACTGTAGTATAGTTTGTCCAAATTCTAGATAGAATTTTTTTTTATATTGTATTGCAATTACTGATATTTTCTTGGACTGTAACATGGACTATTAATAGAGAAAATAAAGATTCTTCCCCAGTTTCTTTCTTTCTTCCACCATTATTGTCTTGCTAGTAATGTACAAGAAAATAATATATTTTTCTTCTGAAATTTTCTATGGTTTCCTATATTTTATGCTTACCTTGAATGTACAACATTGAAATGAGCAGGGAATGGGTTAGTTGAGGGCCCTAATATTTGGAAAAATTTATTTTGAATTTATTTAAATTATCTCATGATATAAGTGTTAATATAAATATTTGAGAGAGTTTATAAAAATAATTTATGATATGCCTATAAGCTGTTTTTAGTTTATTTTCATAAGCTCTTTTGGATAGTTTATGAAAATAAGTTGAAAATAATTTATGTGAAGTTTCTTCTCATTTTGGCAAGGAAAAAAAAGAACTTATAACTTCTTTAATTAGCTTATAGTTTATTTTACTAACTTATAAACTTGTTAAAAATATTTGGTAAACGAATTTATTTTAGTAACTTATAAATTATTTTGAAACGTTATTTTGAGTAATTTATAGCTTATAACTTATGTACTTTTTTTTTTATTGGTTATTTTATTATAATTCTCATTATACTCTTATTATATTTTTCAATCCCAAATCGTCTTTTTTGTACTTATCTCTGCCGTCGGCCGTTTTTGCCAGCGTCGTTTGCCTTTGTTAGCATTGTCTGTCTTTTTTCGGGGTCTTTCGTCCGTGCTTCTGTTTCATCTTCGTTTGAGCAATAGATCTTCTTCATTTGTACAGCACAAACGGAGAAGATGGCCGAAGAAGTTCTTCGTCTGTACTGTACAGACGGAGAAGAAGATGGTTGAACTTCGATATATCCATATATATATATATATATATATACTTCAATAAATATTTAATTAATTTTATCTATATATATACACACTCTAATTTCAATTAATTTAATTAAAAATAAATATATTTATTTGTATTATTTAATATTATAAAAATATACTTTATTTTATATTTTTCAACTAGTTTAACCGTTACTTTTATTAAACACTTCTAATTCAAAAAGTTTATTTATAAGTTTTCAGCTTTCAACTATAAGCTATCAATTAAAAATTAAATTATAAGTTTTTAACTAATTTTTAAACTTTCAATTAGCTTATAAATTATTTTTGCTAAACACACCTATAAACAATATATAAGTTATATATAAGTACTTATATGATAAGCACTTATTCTATAAATACTTAAATAAATTATTTATCAAACAAAACTTAACTACCCAATCGAGAAAGAAAAGCGGTTGCAATGAGCTTTAGCTCATTAACAAAACTGTTTTCAGACCAAAAAAGATAAATAAAACTATTTAAGCATAAATAATCACTAAATCACCTTAATGTATAGACAGAAATATAATCTAGTTATTCAATTTCCAGAGATAATATTAAGAGTTGTTATGGGGACTTCAAGTTTTTAAAATTGATCTTGAAATTTGTGTTTTCAGTGTATATGTTAAAAAATATAATTTTTTTTTATGAAAATGAATTAATCAGTGCTCCAACTCTCCATAGCACAATCTTAATATTAATACACTAATATACTTGGTGAAACGCAGCAAGGGTAACAAATGCTAGCTGTGCATATTTTTACTCACGCAGCAAGGGTAACATGGATATATTTATGAATTGTTTAACATCATAGATGCATTTAACTGAGTTCAACTTCTGCAAAAAGAAAAAACCACCTCAATTACCCCGGTACTTTCTCGGTCAAAACCTGACGTTAAATGTTTACTTGCCGAAAGGTACAAGTTTCTTGACAATTGTAGCATAAACACTGTAACCTTTTAACTATCCGCAGCTACTTATGAAGCCCAAATTAGCTTCTTTTGTTCCGTCTTATGAGTGAGCCCAATGATTAACAATGGGATGGCCCTATTCTGATCGTCGGTCTCACAAATCGAAAAACCTTCAGTACCTCAGCTGAGTGAGAAATGGAAGAGATTTGAGCTATTTTCTCTCTCTCTCTCTCTCTCTGGATCCCTCTTTCTTTCTCTACCCAAAGGGTTCCCTCCCTCTCTTTTCTCTTACGAACTGCTCTTCCCGGGCGGCAAGTCTAGCTTCTACCTTGTTTTCACTGGTATGTTTTCATTCATGCTCAGTTCATTGATACCCTATATTCCTCTATGGATTTTATATGTTGGCTGTGTACTAGATGTTTGTTTTCTGTTGCAAATCTACTACAGTGCTATATGATCTGGTTCAGTTCGTTTTTATGTTCTTGATGCTGAGTTCTGGAGGTGGTTCTGGTAGTATCCATTAAATAAGGTTTAAGTTCGTGTTTGGTTCCTGGGAAATGGAGTTCCGAGTTTTAATTGCGCCGTTTCTTATGATCTCTGTTAGAGTTATATGTTGTCTGTATTTCATCTTGCAATTTTTGCTTATAATTTAGTTTATTTTTTTAGTTTGGCTTGTTCTTTTAATGGATTTGTACTATTGGACTCGGAATATATAGTTAGAACACCCACAGAACACCCAACTCATGTTACTTTCGCTAAGAACCATATCTCTAATTTATCAGAAAGCTTTGAATTACTACGGGTTTCCAATAAGCTCTGTCTTTTTCTGAGAGGACCATGTACTGAATATTGGGGGTGGAAGTCTATGTTCCGGCAATGCGTTCGGTTAAACACTATTGCCTAAATATTGGGGGTATTGCAGCTGATAAAGTAACAGTGTAGTATAGTACCGTTGATTTCGTTAATGAGAAATTGTTGTTAGGTATGCTCTTTATTTAGCCAAAAAGATTGTGGTCCGATGCTGTACTAGTCCGTTTGAAACAGAACTTGGATGCCATTTATTTTTTTTAATTAAATTGAGATTGTGTAAAAGTCATTTTTGAAAATATTATTAAAGTCTGGGCTGTTCTATTTCGCAATAATCATTCAGCAGCCTTTAAGGTACTGACTTCCTGTTTATTCAGCAATTATTTCTTTTTTCTTTTTTGAAGTCATGGTTATCAAACAGGCAGAAAGATTTTTGAGACAATAAATCTTTAGTTTTGTTGACCTGCTTAGTAACTCAGACTTTTTAAGTTTTCTTAAAACTATGACGCTCCAGATTCTAATGGTAAATTGGTAATCATTTTGTATTTTTTTTTTTTACTATTTGGTTGTGATTTTCAAGTAGCATAGTTAAATTACTTGTATAAACCGTGCATTATGTGTTGTGTGGAAAATTAGAGTTGGTCATTCAGTTTTTAATTTTTTCCAAAGTGATTTTTTCTTGGTGTGATTTATTTCTCACTTGATCGTTTTTTGGTACTGTTGTTGAACACTAAGCTTTTCCAGTCTTCACTGGAAGTACTAGGCTTGTGAGAGTATGATGCTTGGAAATGTCTTAGCATTGATCCATGGAACTGAACTTCTGTGATGTGGCCAAATTTTCTAGTTTTCACTAGTATGAATTTACTTTCTTCTGCTTGTGAGGATATGCTGCTAACATTTCTAAGACATTGGGAGCTAAAATTGTCTTTCTTTTTAAAAATAGCATGTCTTTAACTTGAAATCTCCAATAATTCTATTGAGCTACAAAATATAATATTTAAATTTTATCTGTATCTTTGGGACACTCCTTCGCCCAAATTCTTCTCTAACTTATTAGATCAAGTTAGTGTAATGGTCACATACAAAAATTGTTAGCAGCTCTACATGTCTGTGAGACTCAAGTCTTAGTGGTTACTACTTGCTAGGCTCTCTATCTTATTTATTACTAGGAAAGAGGGTCTCTTTGTTAACTTATATGGAGGGGATTTTGGTCTTGCTTACGTTTCTGTTGGATTTCATTTGAGTGTTAATGCCTAATAATTGGTATTTATTTGCTAATGGTTAACCTATCGTGAGGTTTTTAGTTTTTGAATGGATGTGTGACTTTGTCATACGTACACTATGATTCATGAAGCTTGTGTCATTCTCATTACTTTGAATTTGGCCTTCTATTAATTTGAGGATGAAGAGTGAACATTGTACTTTTCTGATGGCAGCTATTGATTTATCCAAGTTGGTGAACAAAGGTTCTGAAGTTGTAGATTATTGATTGCTTTCTTCAATGGAGGATGCTGAGAACACCCTTCCACCTTCAAAGAAAAGAGCTGCTGGAAGAGAGCTCACTCGAGATACTCCTCTTGATGACGACGAAGATACCCCAGAGCTTGAGACTGGAACTTTCAAGCGGGCCAGTGAAGAAGTGCTGGCAACGAGGAGAATAGTCAAAGTTCGTCGCCAACAGACTAGTTCTGCTCCGTCTTCAAATCCTTTTTCTGGAATACGCTTAGTTGCTCCTACTGAGTCCAGTTCTAATCCTGTTGAAGCTATTGCTCAGGCAAAATTGGCTAGTGAGAGCACCACTGCAGATGATACAAAAGGTAATGATGGTATAACCAAGGATTCTGAGAATGCTAAAGATGGGTATAATAAGCAGCCAGAAACCCAAACAGATGAAGTTGAGGATAAATCTGCTGCAAAGAATGATACTTCAGAAGAAAGCACTAAAAGGGAGTATACTGCAGAGAAGGAGAGTGCCAGTGATACACCTGAGGTTGATAAAGAACAAAGTGTGGATGGCAATAATAACAAAAATGATGATAAGTATGTGGCAGAGAAGGTGAGTGCTAGTGATAAACCTGAGGTAGATAATAAACGAAGTAAGGATGGCACTAATAACGAAAATGAGGATAAGGATGTGGCAGATAAGGAGAGTGCCAGAGAGGTAGATAAAGAAAAAACTGAACATGATGAAGATGAAAAAGATAATACTGACAATGAGGATAATAAAAGCAAAGTTGAAATTGAAGAGCCAAGTGTAGAAGGTGGCCCTATGAAGTCATTTCAACAGCTTTCGAGTAGTCAGAATGCCTTCACAGGTCTTGCTGGTACTGGATTTTCTTCTTCTTCATTTTCTTTTGGGTCTATATCAAATGATGGGTCTGCTCTGGGTAGTGGTGCCGGTTCTATTTTTGGGATGAAAAATGGCAGTCCTTTGGGTCTGGGTTTATCCAACAAAGGAAGTTCTGTATTCGGGGCGTCTGGGAGCTCAGCTGCTTCTAAAGGCGAGGGAAGTGGCTTCTCAACAATGCAGGAGGTCGTAGTTGAAACTGGCGAGGAAAACGAGAAAGTGGTTTTCAATGCAGATTCTGTATTGTTTGAATTTGTCGATGGAAGCTGGAAGGAACGAGGAAAGGGAGAACTGAAGGTCAATGTTACTATAACTGGGACAGAGAAAGCTCGACTTCTTATGAGATCAAGAGGAAATTACAGGCTGATTTTGAATGCTCGTCTTTATCCTGATATGAAGCTAACGAATATGGATAAGAGAGGTGTTACTTTTGCCTGTGTCAACAGTGCCACTGAAGGCAAGAATGGTCTCTCAACATTTGCCTTAAAGTTCAAGGATGGCTCCATTTTAGAGGAATTTAAAGCTGCTATCTTGACACACTCAGGTGAGGCATCTAGAGGTCTCAAGACCCCAGAAAATTCTCCGTAGGCTTTTGATAAGGACAAAAATAAGTAAAGTTTTTTAGGTTTTTGTTATCAAGTTTTTCTGTGAAGTTCTTTTTTTTTTTTTTTTTAGTTTTGTGAAAAATCGAATCATGTGGTAGAGTTATCTAAAATATCAACATGTTATATTTTTATCGGGAAAAACTGATAACAAATATCTAAAAACTATACTGTAGTTTTGTCCTTATGATAATTGAGAGATATCCCACGGAGTGAAAACTCGGTAGTATATCTCACAAAGTCTGTCTTTTTATAGTGGATACGTTATGAGAGAAAATTTGCTGTTCCGAGTTTGCATGCCTTTTTGTGACAGAGTATATCATATCTGACTATTTCTTGTACTTTAATTTTGAGTCCAAGCAATAACGGAACTTAATTTTGGATAGAACTTAATTATTGTACCCAATTTTAGCCTTTTGTATCATTCTAATTTTATCGGAGGGACTACGCAATCTTAGCTTTGGGTTGCTGGTATTGGTATGTTTCATAGTATACTATACACTTCCGCAACATATTTTTTGTATTCGGATCTTGTGATGTGAGAATCATTCACGTCACTATAATATGAGATCTATAAGATCTGAATTGTTTGATTGCGTAAAATGAATTTCATCTTGTGCTACAAATGTTGACGCATTAGATATCGTCCATTTCACATGATTGAATAGTCTAGTTCATATTTCATGCTGATGAGAAGAATCCTCACATCACAAGATCCGTATCCATATTTCTTGGCCCATTAAATGAAAGTGAACAATTTTTTTTTTGGGCCTACAAGAAGCAAAAATAAACATAAGTAACCCGATCGAAAGGAAAAATAAAACTTAAAGTTCATGGTTATATATATAAAATACTTTTTTCCAGATTGAGCCACATAGGTGCAAAATTTTTTCAACATTGATATTTTTCATTCAAATAATTTAAATCAGAAACCTTCGCCTAAGAAAATAAATATTAAATCACCTAAACCAATTAATATTGGTAAAATCAGTTATTTTTTTTATCGAAAAAGAAATATTATTAAGGAAGAGAGAAGGATACAAAAAAAAAAAAGAAAATAAAACAACAAAAAAAGGACTAGATATACTCTTAAAAAAAACAAGAAGGCAAAAATAAAACCAAATCGAGAGCTAAAAACAACTCCAATACAATAGTCCTCTAATCCCTAAGAGCATCTTCGACGAACACTCACTTAAAATACCCATTGGCTGAAATCCAAAGAATGACAATGAAGCAAATTCTATCCCAATAGCAAAAGAAAAGGATGGATTCACTGCTTAAAAACTATGACATTTCTTTCCATCCAAAAACACTACATAGTTGCAAACATGGCCGCCTTCCACAAAGTCTTATTCTCCTTTCTTGAACCAAAACCCATAAAATTATTGGTAAAGAGAGTACCAATGTCATTCGAGCAAACCCAACACTCCTTGAAAAGATTAAATAACTTATTCCAAATATCTCAAGCAATCTAACAATGTAAGAACAAATGATTATTCGTCTATGAGTTTTTCAAACACATTACATAAATGCCAGGAGATAAAGCCATAGATTGCCATCTAATTTGACGCAAATCATTATTATTAATTCTATTAAGTACTACAGTCCAAACAAAGGCCTTCACCTTAAAAGACACTTTCACTTTCCAAAACGACTTTTTAAAAGGCATCGAAACAAGAGGGCTACAAATCAAGAAATTATAAAAAGAAACACATGAAAAAGAGCCCGAGGAATCGAAATTTCACAATCTCCTATCAAGGAACAAAGAAATGCGGAACAGATTCAAAATGTCCAACAACAAAGTAAGATCGCTCATAAGTCTTTCATTTTCTAGAGAAGTGAAAATTCTAAGAAAAAAGGTCTCCTTAAGAACGTAAAAAAGCACCAATAGAGGTTTCATGCAAAGAAGACAAGGTATAAAGACGAGGGAGCCTTTCTATGAAAGGAGAATGACCAATCCAGCAATTTTCCCAAAAGCGAAAGCAAGACCCATCTCCAACAGAAATCACCTTCCAGGGACTAGCATGTATAATGACACCCCCGAGTTAGCATCCCAATCATTTCGATGTAAACCAAACTTGGCTTTAATCATCTTATGCCAAAGGGAATCAGGTTCCAAAGGGAAGGGCCATAAGCACTCAGCTAAGAGAGAGGCATTTTTAGACACCAAATTACCAAGACCCAAACCCCCATCTTTCTTCGTTCTACAGCATATCTGGCAACTAACCAGATAGTCCCTCTTACTCTCCCCACCTTTTGACCATAAAAAGTCCTTCATAATCTTCTTAATCCTATTTGCCACCCCAACCAGAATATTGAACAAGGACAAAAAATACAAAGGCATGCTAGATAAGGGGGCTTGGATTAACATGATTCTCCTTCCTAAAGAAAAATAAGCCCCATTTCAGCTATCAAGCTTCTTTAAAAAATTTTGAATTACAAGGTCCCAAAAAGACTTCACCCGAGGGTTACCACCTAAGGGAACACCCAGGTAGTTAAGAGGCCAACTCAGAACCTCACAGTCAGCTAAATCAGCTAATTCACATAAGGATCCCTCCTGAACGTTAATACCAGGTACGCCATACTTACCTAAGTTGATACTAAGCCAAGACTAATATAAATGGCTAGTTCCCAAGATGGGTAAATTGAGTTTATGAAAATTTTCTTTAAAACTTGTTGGAAGTTTAAGAAGTTTATAAAGCAAAGCCAAATATAAATGACAGTATAAAATAGAGTAATGTCAAGATGAATGGAAATAGAATGCAAGTAATCAAAGATAAAGCTTTTAAACAGTTAAAGAGATAAGGGAAAGTGAAATAAACACAAACATTTATACTGATTCAGCTTAAACCAAGCCTACATCCAGTCCCCAAGATCACTTCTTGTGTATTTCACTAAAAACCATAAGTTTATACAAATTGGGTATTTGTGAACCAGTACAACAGAAATATTTTACTTTTCCAAGAGTGTCTCTCCCTTACACTAAGATTACTCTTAATCACAGCCTCAAAGAACCCTTCCTTGATCAATACAAATGAAAGATTGAGAAGAAAATGGATAACTCTCTAAAACAGAGTAAATATACAAGTGAAAAGTACTCTAGAAGCAGATGATTGGAAAATAATTTGACTTTTCAAGATTCTTTGGCAAATAAGATGTTTTTCTTCTTGATTTGATGACATCTGAAGTCAATATATAAAGCTCAAAAGATTAAAGATCCGTTGGAAGAGGATCTATGATGATATAAACTAAAATCTTTAAAAAATAACCGTTGGAACTGATGTCATCATGCTGGTAGTCGAATGATTGACTCACGACAGTTGACTAATGCTCTTTAATGAGTCAATAGTTGACTGATGAGTCTCTGTCTCGAAGTTGAAATTCTTCTAGAGTCAACTTTACAAAGTGATTAGTCGACTAATGACTACTAGAGATCTTTTTGAAATGAGAAAGTAACTGATTAGTTGATTAATAATTGGATGTTGGTTGACTGATGAATCTCTGTCTTGAAGTTTAAAATTCTCCAAAAGTGATTAGTTGACTAATGAAATGGGACCAGTCGATTGATGGCTAATGGAGTTCTTTTGAAATTGAGACAGTGACTGATCAGTCGACTATTGAGAGTCAATTAGTCGACTGATAGATATTGATCCTTTGCTGAATCTTAGATAGAAAGTGATTAGTTGACTATGTTGACCCTAAGGCTATATGCCATAAGTTTTGATGATGACAAATGTATTTGAATAGTAGCATTGATATATATATAAAGATTAATTATCATATATATGCTACAAGTACTTAAGCATGATTATGTTATTTAATATGTATGTTGCTATATTGAATCATGCTATTAAACTAACCATTGGGTTTGCAAGTAAGATATATTTTATAGGTTGGTTCAAAACAAGAAGAGTGAGGATTGTATTGAAGAACAAGGAAAAGCAATATCATGCTTCACTCAAGGAAAACAACATGCAAGGATGAAGCTCCAAGAAATGAAGAATTAGAAGATTTGAAGTCTTGGAAGCTTGGATGCATCAAGATAGCCTATGTGTTTAAATTAGGTATATTTTATATAGGCTAGTATATTTGTGCAACTCAATGATTTAGATTTGCATACATTGGCTCAAGCATTTTTGAACAAAAAGATAGTGAGATATGAAGTTTTACAAAAGTTATTTTTTGACCTTTGGTCACTCCTTATATCATATCTCATAAATGAAAAATTCGTTTTTCAAGTATCTTAATCTCATTTGATAGTAGACTCAAATATCTTTTCAACGGTATATTATTTATTCAAAACGGAGTCCAAATGAGAAATATATGACTATTCAAAATATAGTTTGAAAAACTGAAAGTTGATTTTACTGTAATAAAAAATTATTCTGTTCTGACCTATAGTCAGTATTTTGATTATATCTTTTAAAAGAAAAATAATTTTTGAGTAAAACTTGGCTCATTTGAAACTAGACTCCAAGAGCTTTCCAACGGTATATTATTTGTTTAAAACGGAGTTCAAATGAGGGAGTTATGAATTTTTAAAGAAAGCTCAAAATCTGGACTGCACTATAACGGCTATATAACGGCTATATAACGGCTAGTTTTGTAAAATCTTATATATATGACCTTAGATACACGATTTTGAGCAAGAACAAAGTCCTACAATGTGATATTAACTTCTTCTATCATCTTTGAGAGAAAGGAAAGCATTCTTGAGCCAAATCTTGCATATTCTCTATCATTAGAGTTATTAGAGCTTCATTTGTTTTCATCTACTCTTTAGAGAGAGTTTCTTTGTATTGTTGATTTTGATCAACACAAATATTATTTTGAGTTGAGGTTCGCAAGTACCGGTGTTGGAAGAACTTGCTTTGGGTTGAGGAGGAGCCCGGATTCATAAATTCTCTATTGTGGTTTCGCAAATACCCGGATCGAATTTGCGTGGTTGTAGTGGTTTGCAAGTACCCGGATTAAACTTGCAATTATAGTGGAAATACTCAAGTGGTCTCTTGAGGACTGGATGTAGGCTTGGATTAGCCGAACCAGTATAAATCTCCGAGTTTGCTTTCTCTATCCCTTACTCTTTAATTTGTGCATATTGATATATATTCTTTAATTCCTTGATCTTTATAATTATTTATCTTAACAGCACATTGATTTTCTGTATTGTATTTATTATCCTAAGCATTGTACTTTTACAGAAAATCATTTTAACTTCCAATTAATTCTTGTAAAAAAATTTATAAAACCCAATTCACCCCCCCCTCTTGGGTTCCAACCATTACTTTCAATTGGTATCAGAGCTTGGGCTCTTGTTTAAAGACTTAACCGTCTAAGAGTTAGCATGGTTGGATATAGTGATTGGTTTATTTCTAAAAATTGTTCTTTCACAGAACCTCCAATTTTTGATGCTAATCATTTTCAATATTGGAAGTATGAAATGAAAATATTTTTAATTTCAGTAGACCATAAACTCTGGGATGTTATAGAAAATGGTTTTTGTATGCCTATCAAGGAAGAACAAGGAAAATGCATTCCAAAACTTAAGAGTGAATGGAATGATACTGAAAGAAGTTTAATGCAACTCAATGCTAAGGTAAAATTGATTATTTCTTGTGCATTGAGTCAAGATGAATTTTTCAAAATCTCCAACTGTGCAACTGCAAAAGAAATGTGGGAAATTCTTGAAGTTGCACATGAGGAAGATCTTATTGCTGAGGAATTAAGGTATAGAAGTTTCATTAATGAACTTGAAATTGCTCAAATGAACAATTGCAAAACCATTAATGAGATACAACTTGTGCTTAATCAATTGCAAGCTCTTGGTATTGAACTTACAGAAAAATCTCAAATCACCAAGGTGGCAGACGAAGAAGAAAAAGGAGAAAAAGAGAAACCACAACCAAAAGGTGAATCATCAAAGAAAGCTTACCTATCTTCTAATTGGGGAAATAGCAATTCTGATAAGCAGAATACAAATGAAGAAGCCAACACTTGTCTTGTGGCCAGAGATAAAGATGAGGTAAATTCATTTGACTACTCTTTTGAAGAATTACAAGATGCCTTTGATGATTTACATGAAGAATCTCTTATACTTGCAAAGAAACTAAATGTTTCAAAACAGAAAAACTCTTCTCTTGAAAATGAGTTGGAAATATTGAAAAATGAATTTTCTATTTCCAAGGAAGAGAATTTTGTTTTTGAAAATCAAAACAAAACTTTGCAAGAAGAGAATTTGATTTTAAAAACAAATATCTCTACCAACAAAAATTGCTTTTGTACCAAGTGTGATTTTTTGAAAAAAGAAAATGATAATCTTAAAAACACACTTAAAAAACTTTCTCGAGGTAGAGAAATTCAAAACTCTTCTGTTGAGAAACATAGTAGTAGCTTTAACAAAATTGGTTTTGTTCTTAACAAGTCAAATCAGAAATATTTCGAAAACTACTTTGTTCCTACAAAAATGTCTAAAAATCCACCTTGCACTTGTTTTTATTGTGGACTGAAAGGACACAAGTCTTACTCCTGTTTTTATAAGAAAAATCTTGTTCATGGAGTAAAAATGAAATGGGTTCAAAAAGGACCTCATGACCCAGGCAAACCCAAAAAAATTTGGGTATCAAAGACAAAGGATTAATTTGCCGATTTGCCTCGAAGCAAGGAGCGGAAATAACTTTTCAATGGCTACATCATTCAAACTCCACTCTCTTGCATCAAAAGGAGGCAATGGATAAGTAAACATATAAGCTGGAATGTATTGTAAGAAATTTGACTGATATGTTTACTGCTCTCTAATGCTTTTGTCTGTTCTCTAATATGCATTACATCTATCCTTGATACTCATGCATGCTATATCTGAAAACAATTGTTAGGTGTGCAGCTTATAGATTTGAATTTTGTTTTGAGCTAAAATCTTTCTTCCAAATTTTGCTCAAACTATCCTTTTTGCCGCATCATGAAAACTTGCTTCCATTACACGCACATTTTTCTTGTCTTCACAACAATAAGATTACTCCTACCCATAGTATTTATCATTGCTGTAATCTTATTTAAATATTTTCAATGAAATCAAATTTATTGCAAAATTGCATTTCATGGAAGCATAGCACTTTTATTAATATGGCATATCTTGAACATAATGTTGCTCCTAGTGCTCAAGATTTATTTGAACATCAAAGTGCTCCACCAAAAGTGTTTTGCAGGAGTTAATCCTTAAAATTATCCTCTAAAACACATTCTTTCCTCTGCTCTCCGAAATCAGTAAGATTTATAGTTTTGAAGTTGGTTAGTCGACCAACGCTCCTATCAGTAGTCGACCAACGAAGCCTACATTGAACCAATGCTTGATAGATCTTGTAAATAATCAATCAATTAAGATCATTAAAATTGTAAGAAGACAGGATCGATCAAAAGAAGAGCAATGAGCAAAACAAGGATATCAAAATCTTGAAGAGGAACTTCAAGAAGCAACAAAAGTTTGCCAAAATTGATGAGTATCTCTATCCTTTACTTCTTCATTATTTAATTGAATGATACTCCTTGATCTCAATTGTACATTCTGGCAAAATTTTTTTTACTGTCATACTTTCATTACAATGACATATTGTTTTCTAACATCTTACATACTTGATCACAACATGACATATAAAAATATGTTAAATACTTAAATTATTTTTTTAATACATCATGGTTTGAGCATTATACATATCATCTCTTTTACATAAGCTGTAACTTATGAACCATTGTTTATGGATTATAGTTTATATCTGATTATATCTTATTAATCCATATTACCTCAATTATGTTACTACATACTCTGATTATAATATGTTTTATCTTGAGTAAGTATGTAACTTGCTTTTGCTTTGAAATGATGATATATATATCCATGTCAGAAAATTCTTTCTATCTTTAAAATGGATATATATTTTTCAAAATATATATCCTTCTATTGTACAAAATTTGTGCGACTGATTTTCTTTATCTTTCTTTATTATTATAATTTTTTTTTAAGTACCGTCAAATAAAAGAAACCACTTGCATTAAAAAAAACCGAAGGATTACATTGCATAATTAAAAAAAAAAAAAGGGAAAGTTTGCTCATGCATGAGCAATCTACAGGCGAGGTGGTCTTGGATTAGGAGGCCCGTATTGTATCATCACCCCTCGGCCATTCCTTGGAGCAAGAGACTGAGCAATGTCACGGAGGGTAGTGTAAATCCCATTCATACAATCAACACTTCTTTGTTGTTGATTGCAGAAGCATTGGGTAGACCAATAGAAGAACCTATCTATTCTTGAAGTCAGTGCCGCATTGTTGCGTTTAGCTAACTTCTCCTGGTCCTCTATCATCTTCTTGAGTTTCTTCACCTCCTGCTCCAGACAAGCAATTTTGTCTTCTGACGTATGGCCTGTACTAATCTCTTCAGCTTCTTCGATCTTCATCTTCTTCTTTCGATTCTCTTGAGATTCCTCCAAAGGTCTTTTGCCTTTGTCCTTGCCTAGACTCAAGTTTAAGTCGAGCTCTTCCTCCCTTGCTTCTACTGTGAGATCAATGAACTTTCTTGCTGCCATGGTTTGGAAAATTCAGAAATTTTTGTAGGAGTATGAAGAGAGAGGAATGTGAGAAAGTTATAGGCTCAGAGATGAATACTCTTTGTGGTGTGGTAATTGAGAACTCTGGGGCAGTCTTTATAGAGAGAAAATTATGACTAAGAGCCAAAGAAGATATCTCTTCGCCGCACCCCTACACGCTCATCCTATGGATTTCTGCAAGCTGGAAGCCAGAAGTCTAGAGTACGCATGCACACCGATAACGCGTCACATTAATGGCAAAACCACGAAAGTCAATTTTCGGTGGATTTGCGGCTGATTTAATTTGTTTTGATTAGAAATTTTAAGGATTAATAAAATGGTGATGTTCAGAACCGTATCACTCTGCTTTGTTGTGTTGTTCTTGAGAGCATACATGATTACATCATGCTGTGATTATATGTATCTAAGAACATATGTTGTGTATGCTATTCATGCATCATGAGCGAAGGCTATGGCTAGGAATAATATTTCATGATTCCACATGCACTCATACAAAATGAGCTGTCAAAATTTTTACATGTACTCATCCTCAAGATACATATATAAATTCATTTTGAATGGGTATATAAATTGCTTCCTTTGTGCTGAAATTTATCTTATCCTTTATGATGCAAATTTGTTTTGAAAAAGGACTTTAAAAATGCTTCTGTTATGTTAATATGTTTTATCATATGAAGCAACATTCTTTTTGAAAAGAAAAGATTTTAAAGATCTCTTTTGTTGTAGATAACAAAAGGGATGAAAAATATTGATGTTTCATATATGGGTTATGAACTATATGCTTGAATATATCTTATTACACTAATCCATATATATTGCTTCCTTAGATGAAACATTTCTAAATTCCTTCGAAGCAAAATGTTTTAGAAAAATATCGTGAATCTCTTGAATTGCTTCTACAATGCTGAAATTGCTTTGCCATATTGAAGCATTATTTGTTTTGAAAAGAAAAGGATTTGAGTATCCTTATTTTAAATCACTTTTGCTATATGTTGAAATAATTTTATGCATATATGAAGAAATTGTTTTTCAGAAATCTTGAAAAATATTATTATTCGATTTATGGATTATGATTAATATTCTTGTTTATATCATGCTTTGCTAATCCATATATCATACTTCTGCTGTGTGCTGTAAATATTTCTATCATATGACAGCAAATGATGTTTTTTTTTTTTTTCAAAGAGTTTAATTTTTCTGCTATTTACTAAAAATGCCTCTTCATAAACAAGCAGAAATCATTTTCAATGAAAATATTGCAGAAATTTTTTCAAAAATCTTACTTCAAAATTCTGCAATCAAAAACTGAATTTCCTTTATAATGATTTGGACAATCTTTTTCAAAGGAAAAATGTTATGAAATTCAGGGGGAGCTTTGTCTCACTTGAATGTATTTTTTTTTGAAAAAGAATATATCTTGAAAAATTGGATATTCATTATTCATTATTCTTTTTCAAATTATGCAAGGTTTAAGGGGGAGCCTAAAACTCTTTCAAGTTTTATCTTTTGGCTCATTTCATTTGACATGAGAAAAATTTTTCTAAAATTTTCTTTTTACATGTCAATGAAATCAATGATAAGTTTTGATGTATCCTTACCCCATACTATATTGACATCTTCTGACATCCTGACTTAATGAAGGTATGTGCTTTAACTTCTATATATTGTGTTCCTTACACCTTTTTGTTGATGTCAAATAGGGGGAGAAGAAACAATAGAAAAATATGTATACGTGCTTATAACATTGCATTCATTATCTTGTGATACATATTTTTATGTGGTGATTTGTCATCATCAAAAAGGGGGAGATTGTTGACCCTAAGGCTATATGCCATAAGTTTTGATGATGACAAATGTATTTGAATAGTAGCATTGATATATATATAAAGATTAATTATCATATATATGCTACAAGTACTTAAGCATGATTATGTTATTTAATATGTATGTTGCTATATTGAATCATGCTATTAAACTAACCATTGGGTTTGCAAGTAAGATATATTTTATAGGTTGGTTCAAAACAAGAAGAGTGAGGATTGTATTGAAGAACAAGGAAAAGCAATATCATGCTTCACTCAAGGAAAACAACATGCAAGGATGAAGCTCCAAGAAATGAAGAATTAGAAGATTTGAAGTCTTGGAAGCTTGGATGCATCAAGATAGCCTATGTGTTTAAATTAGGTATATTTTATATAGGCTAGTATATTTGTGCAACTCAATGATTTAGATTTGCATACATTGGCTCAAGCATTTTTGAACAAAAAGATAGTGAGATATGAAGTTTTACAAAAGTTATTTTTTGACCTTTGGTCACTCCTTATATCATATCTCATAAATGAAAAATTCGTTTTTCAAGTATCTTAATCTCATTTGATAGTAGACTCAAATATCTTTTCAACGGTATATTATTTATTCAAAACGGAGTCCAAATGAGAAATATATGACTATTCAAAATATAGTTTGAAAAACTGAAAGTTGATTTTACTGTAATAAAAAATTATTCTGTTCTGACCTATAGTCAGTATTTTGATTATATCTTTTAAAAGAAAAATAATTTTTGAGTAAAACTTGGCTCATTTGAAACTAGACTCCAAGAGCTTTCCAACGGTATATTATTTGTTTAAAACGGAGTTCAAATGAGGGAGTTATGAATTTTTAAAGAAAGCTCAAAATCTGGACTGCACTATAACGGCTATATAACGGCTATATAACGGCTAGTTTTGTAAAATCTTATATATATGACCTTAGATACACGATTTTGAGCAAGAACAAAGTCCTACAATGTGATATTAACTTCTTCTATCATCTTTGAGAGAAAGGAAAGCATTCTTGAGCCAAATCTTGCATATTCTCTATCATTAGAGTTATTAGAGCTTCATTTGTTTTCATCTACTCTTTAGAGAGAGTTTCTTTGTATTGTTGATTTTGATCAACACAAATATTATTTTGAGTTGAGGTTCGCAAGTACCGGTGTTGGAAGAACTTGCTTTGGGTTGAGGAGGAGCCCGGATTCATAAATTCTCTATTGTGGTTTCGCAAATACCCGGATCGAATTTGCGTGGTTGTAGTGGTTTGCAAGTACCCGGATTAAACTTGCAATTATAGTGGAAATACTCAAGTGGTCTCTTGAGGACTGGATGTAGGCTTGGATTAGCCGAACCAGTATAAATCTCCGAGTTTGCTTTCTCTATCCCTTACTCTTTAATTTGTGCATATTGATATATATTCTTTAATTCCTTGATCTTTATAATTATTTATCTTAACAGCACATTGATTTTCTGTATTGTATTTATTATCCTAAGCATTGTACTTTTACAGAAAATCATTTTAACTTCCAATTAATTCTTGTAAAAAAATTTATAAAACCCAATTCACCCCCCCCTCTTGGGTTCCAACCATTACTTTCAGACTATAGAAAGGACTTAGTTGACTGATAGCTCTTGATTAAATTTTTCTAAAGTTTTTGCAAATACAAAGGATCAGTAAGCCATTTTCCAACTTTTAAAAGAGATTTTCTGTCACGTCCCAAAATTTGAGCACGTGACCGGCACGGAAAGTGAATTTCATTTCACTTCCGTAAGCCTATCTTTCTCTTAAAAATCATACAATTCTTTTTCATGCAACCAAAACGAGTTCTCTATACATACTACAATTACTCACATTACATCACTGAATGAACCTACCCGATTACAGAGATTTCTAGATTTATACAACTTAGAATAAAACTTAACTATTATACCTTTATCCTAAACAAATGAAAAGGTAATTATGGACTAAGGATCCATAATTCCTTGTTCCGATATTTACCTTCAGCTGTCAACTCTGAAAAAAAATATCAATAAGAGGGGTATGAGAAAACCACGTGCCCAGTGAGTAGATAACACAATACTATGACAAAATAAAAATCATGCATCATAATGATAACATGCAGCAATCATACGTAGATCGATCATCATATGATATAATATTATTCATAATACTTCACAACAATATCCAAGTGAATCAAATGCATTTCAACAAAATTCAAAATTCACAACAGCAATCGATGAAATCAATTTCACACACAATTCCCGTACCAACCGGGTCGTCCAGAATACCTCTGGATCGTTGCCCGCGGCCCCCGCTGCATCCACCCTTATCGCTCCATTTATATTCTCCACCCTTATAGCTTCACATAGATTTCTCCATGGGTTTTCATCCTTAATGTCTAAGGAGTGTTTTAACACCAAAACCCCCAATTTCTACCAACAATCCAAGCTCAAATCTCAAATTTTCATCAAGAACACTAACTTTTTCAAATATCTAAATTCTACGAATTTCTCCTAGTTTTTTCCAAATTTCTTGTTCTAATAACATCATAAACCACCTAGGAATGTTTTAGATTAACATCCACACTTAAATTCATCCATTAAAATATTCTACAAAAATTTTACAAAAATAATAACCAAGGATTTGATCTTGTAATAAGAGGAAGAAGAAGAAGAACATCAACTTACCAATCATCCTAACTTTCATAGCTTCTTTCCCAAAGCAAAAATTGCATGAATGATTGATGAAGAAATTCCTTTGCAAGCATAATCGAGAGAGAGAGAAAGTGAAGCTACGGGAGGGAGAATGAGAAAAAGAAAAGAATAAGGAGAAGTGTATATGCGTGGGCCCCACCAATTTCTTTTTCGATAAAATCGCTCATAGCCACCTTAGTTTATAAGATTTGTTCACTTTAATCCCTCTCGATGTCTCAAACTCCACTTTAACCTCGAATCCATCATCTTTTCGGTACCGGACTCATAATTTATTCCCATAAGCTCTATTTTTCTTCTCGGGTTCCTACTTGGTCATTTCTCAAAAGTCCTCTATACTTTCTTTTCTTTTCACTTTAGTCCTTGAGAATTTGTAAAAATTTCCTAAATTAAAAATAAAAATTTCTATTCCCACATTTTCTTCACTAATTCAAAAAGAAAATTTTTCACGTAATTAAATTTTTCACTAAACTTCAAAATAGGCTTTAAATATTCATATAAATTCTTGGGATATTACATTTTCAAATAATTTTACTTGCCATTTAAGAGCTTTTACAAAAATTTCTTAAGGAGACAAAAAGGTAAAAGATCTTCTGTAATACCCGTTAATTTTGGAATATAATTCGCCTAAGAGTATTTTAGAATTTTACAACGTTACTTTAGTTATTTATTTTGGTTATTTTTAATTTTCATATTTAATTGTTCTCTTTGAATATTATTTATGAAAATTGAGTTAAATGACTGGACTGAATATTTGCACAATGTGGGATATATTCTAAGAATGGTGAAATTCATGGAAAAGTGGTTTAATAATGGTCAATTAGTCCATTTATTGTAAATTGACTGGATGGGTTTGTATGTTGGGTTATGGATACCCATGGGTTATTCAATAACCCATTAGAAATATTTAAAATAAAACTTCAATAGTACCCTCTCATTATTCACGCAGAAGCAAAGGCTGAAAATTGAACAGTGGAAGTTTCTCTCATTTCTTCATCCTCTTCTCAAATCCTTTCGTTGATCTTCAGAATTTTGATTATTTGTTCTGTTCAAAAGCTTTGTAAGGATCAAAGGTAAGCTTTAATCTCATTATTCCTTAAATCTAAGTTTATATGGAAGATTAGAGGAGGTTTTGTTCTTGAAGATTTTGATGATAATTCATGAATCTTAGTTGTTTTAGAGGTTATATTTGAGTTAGGATTGAGTTATAGTCGGTAAAAAGAGTTGAGATTCTGGTTTTGAATCAAGAAAGGAAAGGATGAAATTTTCTGGGAAAGTTTCTACAAACTCGAATTTACTGTAGCAACCAAAAAATTTGAGAAAATTTTTCGAGTTACTGTAGCAGTTACTGTAGTGTCGGCAGTCAACGGTACTGTAGCGAACCGTCACTGTAGCAAAATGTTACTGTAGCGAACTGTACTGTAGCGAACCGTTACTGTAGCAATCAGAAAATTTTGCATATTTTCGTGATTTTGTTTCCTTTCTTATGTTTCCTTGTAATATATTTTACTAGAAAATTTTCCTACACAAATTCTAGTGTGGAACAAGGTAAACTTGGACAAACATCAAGGTAAGTGAATAACCTTACTAAGCTAATTTGATATTACTAGTCAAAGTACAATATAAGTCCCATTTACAATATTATTTTAATATTAAGCAATCAATTTTTCATATGAGAGTATATGATGATCGGTATATTTTTTTTACAAAAATTCAAAGGAATAAGAGTATGTAGAAATTATTTTATTTCATGGCAATTGTACTATGTGATAAATTCTCACTATCTTATTAATGAGTAAAGATCTACGGGATCTAATACATGAGTTTGAAAGGGTTAAAGTCCCATACAACTCAGTGCATAACGATGAAAAACGATACACGAGTTTGAAAGGGTTAGAGTCCCATACTACTCGGTGTAAATAGGTGAAATCATAAATACGAGTTTGAAAGGGTTAAAGTCTCATACTACTCGATGTATATTTATGAAATCTTTTTTACGAGTTTGAAAGGGTTAGAGTCTCATACTACTCGATGTATATCTATGAAATTTTATTCACGAGTTTTAAAGGGTTAGAGTCTCATACTACTCGATGTATAAGACAATTAATTATATGAGTAAATGTGGTATTTGTACTTTTGATATTTTATATAGTACAGTTATTTACTTACTGAGTTTTTAAATAAACTCACACTCCCTATGATTATCTTTTCAGATACAGAAAACAAGGAAGAAGAGTATCTGTTTGAAGACTATAAGCTCCTTGGGATTATTTTCTATTTTTGTCTGGTGGGATACCAGTACTTATTAATGTGGATACTAGGAACGCTCTGTACTTTATATAGGTCTCCTAGGCTTGCGATGAGATAGAAACATCAGATTATGTATGCCTATATTTGCTTATCAGATGAATATAATTCTGTCGTGTGGAATGAATGATTAAGGTTGAATGTAAAACTTTACAGAATATATGTAAATAACTTATGTTTGAGAATTTTATCAAATGAGTAGTATCTTTTCACATGTTCAATTTTTGGGATGTGACATCTTCACTAGAGCTCTTTGGAAATTCCTTTTTGTCTTGTGATATTTCCCTAAAAATATAGACATTAAAGCACAAGAGAAATATGATTTTAAATTTGTTTGTTGATCATCAAAATTTAAGAAAGTCTTTAAATGCAATAGGGTTAACAAAGACACCAATTCAAAAACCTGTAAGATCGTCAAAACATGAGTACAATTTTGTCTATCATCAAGCAAGAGGATAGTATCATTTGCAAACTGCAAATGGGAAACATGACACCCCCTCTACTCCAACCATCAAACCGCGAAGAATCCCTTTATGAGAGCCCTTACTCAACATATGACTTAACACATCAACCACAAGCGTAAAAAGAAAAGGACCCAATGGGTCACCCTGCTTTAACCCGCGTTGTCCATTAAACCATTGTTTGGGTTGGACATTGACAATGACCAAGAAAGCCACCGAAGAAAGACAATCTCTAACCCAACTCCTCCATCTTACACCAAACCCTTTTTGACATAAAACCTTATCTAGAAAATGCAAATTGACCCTGTCATAAGCATTTTCAAAATCTAACTTGAAAACTAAGCCCATATGCTTTATGCGCTTAAAGTTCTCAACTAACTTATTAGCAACCAGACTAGTATCAAGAATTTGACGCTCAGCAATGAAAGCACTTTGATTCTCAAAGATAATATCCCATAACACCTCACTCAATCTCGCAAAGAGACTTTTGCAATGATTTTATAAATGTTAGTAACCAAACTGATAGGCCTAAAATCCCTCACCTTAATAGACCTATCTTTTTTAGGAATGAGAACAATGAAAGTAGAATTCATTGCTGCAAACACCTTCATCAAGTCCTCTTTCATAATATACCAACAAATTTGGAAAAAAGCCATATTAAACCTATCAGGCCCAAACACTTTATCTTTCTCTATCTTTTAAATGACATCCCTGACTTTTTTCTCCTCAAAGGGTCTTTCTAGCCAACCACCCTTAGAACTCTCAAGAGGTAACCAATCCAAGCCCTCAATAAATGGCCTCTCAAGAACTTCTTCCTCATAAATCCCTTTAAAAGAACTAGCATCTCCTCCACAATCACGTCATTGGCCCTCACAGCACTATCTCCTTCCACCTTTAACTTTTTCAAAAAACTCCTACACCTTTTCCTATTGACAACCTTATAGAAAAAGCTAGTATTCACATCTCCCTCCTTGGCCCATTTCACCTTGCTCTTTTGACGCCAACTAATCTCTTCTTTCCTGCTAATATCATTCAAAACATTTTTAAGAGAAACATTGCGAGTAATAAGACTTTCTTCTAAACCACCTTGGCTTTTTAATTTATCTAACGCTTCCAACTCCTTGATAACATCTTTTTTTGCAAACTCTAATATCTCTAAAATCTTTCATATTCCAAACTTTCAATTTGTCCTTCACATATTTCAACTTCTTTATGAACTTATATCCCTCCCACCCAAAAAACCGAACACTCAAACCACTATCTCTCCACATAGTTAAAAAACAATTGGTTTTGCACCCACATGTTCTCGAGCCTAAAAGAAGTATGACCCCAATTACTTATGCTGGAATAATGTAATTAAAATATATACAAGTTAACTGCATTTTTGTATAAAAATTCAAATTAAGTATTATAAATTACGCCTTCAAATTTTATATGTGTTTAACTAATTTGGTTCTATAATTTTTTTTGTACCGTAAAAAACTCATTTTTTTCAACAAATCTCCTTACTAAAAAGGTCATTTTTGTAATATTACGTGGCAAAATACCATTGGACAATGGTATCATACTGGTGACTCAGCATCTCATGGTCGGATCTTAACTAAGACAACCAATCAGAAACTTCCAAATCTCCAACTGACCCGAATTTCCTAAAGTACCCCTGGAAAATCAGATAATTTCTCTAGACCCTTCTCCTATTTTAAACTCCTTTTTGTTAACGAGTCTCTGCCCCTCAATTGCTGACGACGTACTCAAAATCCAAAAATCTCTGCGTAAATAATTTTCTAGGGTTTCGCACGACGCTACCTCTAGATTCCTTTACAGGCACAATTAACCCTAATTTCCTTCAATTTTACCATTTAGTACTTTGTTTGCTGAAGTTGTTTCCACTTGGTGTTTGGCTTCTCGATAAATTCTGAGTTTTGAAGACTTTTGAGCTTTTGGATTGACTGCGAGAGCGACTTTGAGGAATTTTGTGGTATTTGGAGAGATTGAGGGGTGTTATTTGTTGACTGGTTATTTGGATTTGGGCTTTTCTACGGAGGCTGGGATTGATTGCGATTTTCTCTGATTGCTTTCTGCTTTCTTGGAAAGTTGGATTTTTTGAATTCTGGTTCATTTTGGTTGAGTCGATTTTTTTATTTTTGTTCCTGAGAAATCATAGGCTTTTGGAGTTTATTGGTGTTGAAACTGCCTGGAATTGATTAGGAAGCTATTGATGGCTACTGCGGTTGAAGAAGACGTTGAGTATGAGAGTGATCCAGAAGAGTCCAAGAGATTACTGGGAATGCGGAGGTGCGAAGCAAGTGATGATGAGGAGGGCGAAGGGGGAGTGAGAGACAAAAGGGTTGATCGTCGGGTTGGAATTCATTCGGATGATTCTGACGGCCAGGGTGGAGTGGCAGAGTATAATGATGAAGAAGATTTGGATGGAGTGGAGGAAGATGATGTCTATGAAGAGGAAGAGGTTGAGGAAGGTGGTGATGTTCAAGAAGAGGAGTTGTACGAGGAGAGGGATGGGGAAGGAGGTGCGCATGGCGGCAATGTTGAGGGTTCGGTCGCTATTGTAAAGGAGTCTGAAGGTGATTTCAGAACGCCATTAGAAGCGGAGGTGCATTCAGGGAACAATGGTGGTGAAGAGAAGAAGGAGAATGAACCATATGCAGTGCCCACGGCTGGAGCATTTTACATGCACGACGACCGATTCAGAGATGATGCTGGTGGTCGTCACAGGTATGTTTAAACTTGATATCATACTTTGTATTGCAACCAACATGCTACATGGAAGTTGTGTATGCACTAGAGAATGTGTAATATCTTGTATCGAGTTTCAGTCATAAAATACATTATATTATTCCTGTTTGTTTCTTGATAGGTCATAGATTGCTGTGATTTTCTGTTATTTGTTTTTAAGTTGGTTTCTTTGCGATGTAAAAATGCTAAAGGTTGAACTTATAACAGCTCTGGGTGGACATTATGTGAGGTAGCCCATTCATATGTCATTTATATTTTTGGTCATTTTTACGCCGTCCTTTTTTTTCCCCAACAAAATGGAAACAAGATGCACATATATGTTGAGCTGGGCTATTAACATGCTTCTTCATCTCTTTGATTGATTCTGAACTCTAATATATGTGCCTATTAATGTTAAGTGAGGTATTGAAGTGAGGGTTTAGGAAAGTGGGTGCTGAATACTCAGAGTAATATACTGTGAGACTAAGTTTAAAGGAAAGTATGGCATATAATTATGCAGTAAGCGAAAGTTTTTGGCCCAGATATTTTATGAATGACAAATGATGTGGAGCTGTACAAATGTGATAAGCTGAACTGCTGAAGGTTTTTAATCTCTTTTAGAAGGGTCTTTTATTTTCTGATAGAATGGTTCTTTTATTAAGCCTTTACTTTGGTGTATTGGAATCTTCCAGTTTCATCTGCCTTACCAGCTTGGCATGCTTACACTAGTGAGGATACGGGTATATGCTACATTATAATTCTTTCTCACATTTAGTACAATTGGTCATTACAAATTTTATTATTGGAGGACGTTGGTTCCATGCACTGAGCCTTAATTTACCTAGAATTGGGTGTGCTAGAGGTTGGTATTTTTTAAATATTTCACATTCATTTTACTGTACAAAGCATAGCATGATAGAGCATAATTTCTCAAAGTAAGGCTGTCTGCTCTGCATCTTGAGGTAAAAGCATATTTTTTGTCCTGATTTAATTTTATATAAGTTTTCAATGTTTTGTTAACTGTTTGGAGTTTATTTAAGTTCTTTCCTGTTATTATTTGCAAATTTTACAGTTAAAGTTTACTGAATTTGATTCGTAAAACAGCATTTTATGGGTTGCCTTGCTTGAAATCCATGATCATGATTCATGATAAAATTCAGATATAAGAGTTGTTTCTATATTGTTGGTTTCCTTTGAGCAGCTTTTGAAATTACACTTTGATGCTTCAAATGATTTTTAGCTGTGCCACATGCATGGATTTGTGTCTTGCTATCTAGGCAATTCAAATATCCTGGAGATTTTAGTGAAGTTATGTTATAATGTACCTAACCTTATCTTTTCTCTACTTTTAGGCGATTACGTGGTGGAAGGAGACTGTGGGAGTCTAAAGATGACAGAAAATGGGGACATGACAAGTTTGAGGAAATGACTATGCATGAAAGGCGCTATGAAGAGGTGATGATCTTGTAGACTTATACACATGAAATGCTTGAAATGACTGCTTGATTAAAAGTTCCTTTGACTTGGATGTTCCATTTTCTGAGAATTTTTTTCTTGCAATATTTGAAAGGGGAGAAGAGTTTCTAAAGGCAGTTATCGAGGCTGTGGTAAAAGTCGAGGCATTGATCGTGGAGGACATGTTCGAGGAAACAGAAAAGGATATGGCAACAGTGGCAATCAAAGCCAGGCACCCAAGAGTGGTCTGCGAGGGAGAGGGCTGCGGAGGTATGAGCCCACTAATAAGGACAATGGTCTGTTGCCCCAAATGCAAAATAAACAGTAAGTACAAACTATGTTCTATAGGATTAGTTGGAGACATGCTTATCTGTGCCTCTACTTTGTGAGTTCTGATTTTTTCTTTTAATTATTTTTTCCAAGACCTGGGAAGCTTCTTGAGAAAACCTCACATGGTAGTTCAGGAAGAACTTCTGCGCCCCCTTCAAATGCAGATTCTGATCCTATGCCAGCTAGAAAACAAGTGGTTGCTTCAAACTTGAATTCTGCATCTCCCCCTTTTTATCCTTCTGTCTCTTCCAACAAGGACATTGCACCAAAAGGAGATGTACAAACAATCAGGGCTGTTCGCCCTGGTGTTACAACTGAGGGTTTTTCAGTTCAACAAAACAATGCATTTCTTCGGGGAAAGAAAGTTGTTGAATCTCTCAGCATGGACAAGCTGTACATTGATGATTCCATTACTCCAGCTGTTGGAAAGCCTCTGAACAATGTGCATATGCCACCTTCTGGATCTTCTGGAGTTAATGCTTCTCAATCTCCTCAACCAAGGGCTCCAGGGAGGACTGTTGCTATCCCTGTACAGATGAATTACCAGCCTACTTCACATAATCAAGTAAATAAAGTTTCTCCAACACAACTCCAGGCAATGCAGAGAAGTTCTGTACCAGGACAGAATCAAACTTCTGTGCAAGCTTCTGCTCCACAGTCAGGGCTACGATCTGGTAGTGGATCTCAAGCTTCTTCTCCCACAAGAACATCTGTGGCAATAAATTCATTTGATTCTAGAGAAATAGATACATCATCAGAATCAGGTAAATCCAAAAGTGCATTGGTTGGGAAGGGAAAGGGAGGTGCCCAGGGTAGTGGAAGAGGATCTTTTCTTTATGGTGGGGCACAGGTTATTGGGGCTTCTGGAAATATGGGTGCTACCCATGGTGATCAGAACTTCCCTGCCACTCCAGCCTTCTTGCCAGGTTTTATTTATTGTCTTTTTGTCAAGTGTTAACATTAATTTTCTTACTACAACTTATGTTGTTGAAATGTAATTCATTTATGCATCAAAGTTGAAATTGTATTATCGCTTGTGAAAAGTGAAGTAGTTATAATATTTATTATGTTACAGATGGATAATTTGACACTGAAGGTCCTGATTTATTAATTTACAATACGATTATATACTCTTTTCTCTAGTGAGGTACATTATATAATCTACCTTTATGGTTTCCTTTATTGTGTTTGTCGTCTGTAAAGAACACATCAAGTGGTTGCAGGCATGTATTTGCATGCTTGTGTTTTCATTTACTAAATTTATTTCTCTTTATTGATGATTTTTTCGATTTTCATGGGGATGTGGTGGGACACAGTTATGCAATTTGGCGGGCAGCATCCTGGTGGTATAGGAGTTCCTGCTGTTGGCATGGCATTTCCTGGATATGTTGCTCAACCTCAGCTTGGTTTGGGAAACTCTGAAAGGGCATGGTACAGATATTTAAGTTTCCTGTATTCTCTAAGACATTACTTATTATTTTTCTTTTTGAGTTAATCAATTGGCCAATTAACCATTTCATATGTTTTTGTGCCATTGGTTTTGTTAAATTATCTATTTGTGTTAGGAAGGAACTACTGAGTTTAGGTGCAAGATCTCAGCATTGAATTCCCTTATTACATTATATTTTGAAAAATTTTGTATATAGATGGAATTAAGTCATGATAAAAAAGTGATCATGCAATTCTTTATCTGAATAAAGTTCCTTGTCTTCTGGCCCCTCTTGTTTATTATTTATTTTGGAACTTTAAAGTTCTTTGTTCCTTGTATCTCCCCGTCAATTGGAACATTTAGCAGTTTCTTGTTCTCCTCTTGTTCAGGTTACCAGTATTGGCTAGTGCTGCAGGAGCTTTAGGGGCTACATATTGTTCACCCTATCTTGCTGTTGACAGTGCTTACAATGCACGGCAATCAGGACAGACATCTGCAATGGGTACTTCAAGGTTTGTTGATTACAAATTATTTACCATCTTTTTCTTTTCAATATTGCATGAATAATTGCTTAAGGATTGCCTTTGGTTCTCTTTAAAACTGTTGCAAGTGTTTCTTGGTGTTATTGTAGTTCTAATGCGTGATGTATATCAGGTTCCAGTACCTTGGCATGCATTATTTTGTTAGTAATGGTTTTATATTTTACATTGCATATTTGCTCTTTGTATTTATCAATTGATGCACATCTGATTGCTTAAAATTGGTGCTTGTATATCTTGATCTTCATGTTTGGTTTAGGGAAATATTGCATGCACTGTACTCTTCTAAATTGTGTGGGGGAAAAAATCTTTAAAAAATAGTTCTTTTTACGTTGTTGTAGCTTATTGCTAGTTTCTTGACTTCTGTTTTTGTCTTTAAATCTTTGCAGCAAAGAAAATATTGCAAATAAAGCAAATAATGAATGGAAGCCACCACAGAGAATGGGTAAGAAATTGATATTTTTTATTCTTTTGATATTGTTACTACCGTCTGCTGCCATTGGGTTCTAATGTCTTATCTTTTGGACTTATTCATTGGCAGAGCTTGTAGGTGATGAGTTTGGGCAGCGGCAGAATAAGCCCCGCAGGCAAGTTGATTTGCTAAAATATTTTTGTTTTTATGGTTGGTATTATTTGTTTAAGTGCTTTAGCATGTAATGCTTCTATTCTATATATATATATATATATATATTTATTTATGCTGGGGAGGGTATACTGCATCACTTGATTAATTTGCTATGATTTTAAATACATATATAATTTTATTGAATGTTGCTTATGCTCTATGCAGATATTCAGAGATGAACTTTGGTCAGTGAAGTATTTTGATAGGATGCAGCTTGTTTGAATAAGCAAAAAAAGGTTCAGTATTTTCCTAATTAATGCTTATTATTATTATTATTATTATTTGCAGTTGCACCTTTCTGAGTGGTTTATTTTGTGATGCAGGCCTTTGTCCGGGCCCTTTGTTCTCCAGCTTTTGCTCTGGAGCACTTTGGGCTGCAAAAGGTTTCAAGATTTTTTAGGTAATTACACAAGTTATATCTTTAACTATGAACAATTGAATTCATTGAAGTCATTATTTGTAATTGTCTTATGAGAGATGTCCTTTTAAATTTTAGCCCTTGAATTTCAGCATTTGACAGTTCTACAGAAGAATATTTGGATTTGGAAAATACTTTCTGCCTTTTGGTTGTGGTCCTTTCTTTCCTGCTTGGATTTCATGAGATTCTCCAATAAAAACATAACATGTGGAGAAAATGTTTTCAAAGACAATCACGTGGCTTGGTGTCATGCCTTTATAGGAAAACACCTAACAGCTTGAACTTTATTTCAATAGACAATCAAAATTTGCCTAGGTAGGAATGTCAATTACCTGTTGAAATTCTCTTTTGGATAACACCTAACAGCTTGAACTTTATTCTCATACTTGTTTGTTCCTCTCCCTTCCCCTTTTTCTTCCTGAAGTTATACAACGCCTGCTCATGCTGAAGTCCATCTAAAGAAGTTATTGCAGCTTGACGGGTGGCAGTTGATTGTTTAATTGTGAGGTAATAATGGTCACAAGCATAATTGACTGTCTGGTTAATACATGTAAAATTGTTGATTGAGGAATTTACAAGAAGAGTTGGCTTCTTTCTAGGCGGTTTGTTTTGCGTAATGAGGCTTGTGTGCAAAATGGGCAGGCTTCTCTAGAATTATGGATATGGAGGAAAGCGATATTTATTGTGCAGCAAATGATTGCTTCGTGGAGTAAATGTTTCTATGTTGATGGTTTTCTTATTCATCTAGTATGACCTTGTGGGTGGATTTTACAGTTTATGATATAGTCCTTATTGTACTGGTTTTTTTTTTTTTTCCCCTTCTCATTTCATTCCCCTTCTTGACTGAGTGGGTTGTATCAGTTTCACTTGTTTGTGACTTGTGAGAGACTCGGGTGGTCGGTGGTATTGTGTTCATTACAATTCTCCTGTATAACCAAAACCAACGGGAAGGTACTGGTACTGTTAAAGTGTTAATAAAAGCATGTTGAGGTTTCAATAATTGATATGAAATTTTAAGACATGGTGCTCTAAAAAGTGCAATTCTTGGCTGTTTGACCCAAACTTTGATATTTTTGAGATAAAAAAACTATTTTAGTTAGATGTCATTGGTGTCTGGGGTACCGTTTGGTTGTGTAAAGACTAGAGTGTACCTAAGAATTTCTTTAATTTGGCTGTAGACGAGAGTGTACCTAAGAATTTCTTTAATATGGCATATATGGTCAGAGAATAATAGATACATGGTATTTACTTAGAAAAAGATTAAAAAAAATTGTGCATATCTGCCATTTCATATGGTGAATTGATCACCACCTTTACAAGAAAGGCTGGATCTCCTCTTTCCGAATGTATAGGGCTTTTCGATTATGTTGTGATTGTAAATACTAAATACTTTTGAAAATAGCCTGTTGCAAGTTGGAAGTGAGTGTTGTATGTTTAATAAGACAAAAAAATGATTTTGCTAATTGCCTTTGAAATTAGGGAGTTTCGAATATCATTATTTGCAACACTAATATTCTTGCATTGGGTTAAAATATTAATATAAATGAGATACTTAAAGAGTGAGTTATTGATAAAGTTTAATGGTATCGTGCGATTTATGTAATCGATTCCATTTAGTGAGATAAGACTTTGTTGTTGGGTTAAAATATTAAGATTTTGCTAGTGTCATGCAAGAGAAACAATTAAGAATAATTGGAACAAAGATGTAACTCAAAATATTATTAAGAAATCCTGTCTTCATAATTAAGTTTGGGAGCAATTATAGGTATATGTCTATCACAAAAAGGAAAAAAAAAGAAATCAATTACAGCATTGATACGTACTTCTTGAGAAACATTTTAGCAGTAACATGTACTGTGGTTTGTAATATTTTCCATTGTAATTTGACACTAATTAACCAAACAACATATCACTAAGGATAGAATACTAGGTTAATTTAGTGTGTTATGCTGCTTATATATTTAAAAATAATTTAAATTGGCATTATCTTGTAATTTCTTTAGACAAGATCCAGATAAGATCTAGAGAGTTGATTAATATGATTACATAAACATTGCACACTGTCTGCCACAAGTGCTAACTAAATGTTATGATTCTTTTTTTTTTTTTTGGGGAAAAAAATGTTATAATTCTTTACTTGGTCATTAACGTGAGAATAAATAGATCAAAGCTAAAGCAGAGTAAATAATCAAACTCTATACAAAAGGTGAAAAAAAAGGATGAAGCAAGGAATATACCACAAATTTCTTAAAAGCTGAAGAAAGGAATCATTGCTTAAATCCCATAAATTGTGTTGCAAACGAGAAAGAAAAATACACATAATCTATCAGGCAAATTGTGAATCGCAATCTCTTTTAAGAGGTAAGCACTAAGAACTTTGAAAATATAGCATGTTTTATGATAATGAATACATATTCGTTCACTTTGAATTCATGCTTATCTCTAAAAACTCTAAATATATAGCGTCTTTAGCTAATGAATGCATATACGTTCACTTTGAGTTCATGTGCAGACACACATACATAATGAAATTTAGGGTGAATTATGCTATTTTTGTTTTATAGTTTGGCTAATTTTGTTTGGTATTCTTTTTTTATTTGTTTTCTGAATATTACATCCAACTTTTCTCTAATATTTTTGGTTATTGCAGTTAATTTTTAGCATAGTACGTGTTGTTTTGAGTAATAAAATTGACTTAACAGTTTCTGTTTTCATATTAAAATGTTCATATTAGTTTCTGTTTTCATATTAAAATGACGATTTAATATACGTCATATGAATCAGTCTGTAATATTTGAAACAATAAGAGTATCATATGCAATTTAGTTACATTTTGATAAAGATTAATAAAATTTACTCTAAAATTTATAAAACTGCTCAAACTTTTGCATTTATTGTGTGCTTTTGGATGAATGGAAGAGCTTAGCATTGTTTGAAGGATAAATCAGAGGCATAAATATGGAAGCAATAATATGGGATATTATGAAATGTTCGTGTATTATCGCCATGGATAAAATTGCTTATATTAATAATTTGGAAGAGAATTTAAAGTCATTGGAAGATAAATGGGAAGAGCTTCAAAGAGAGAGACGAGATTTGCAGAGAAAAGTCGATGAAGCTGAGAACAATGGGGAGATGCAGAGGACAGAAGAAGTTGATGGATGGATGAAAAAGGTTGATGCTATTCAAAAGGTAATATATATGAATCAAATCTTGTCCTAATTGCCTTTTTATTTCTATGTTGTTATTTATTTTTAATTGAAGTATTCTTACACATACATATATGTATATAGGAATTTGCAATTAGTGCATATGGTGGAGTAAAAAAGAGATAGGAAAAGGGTATAAATGTCATATATATTTATATGGGAATAGCCTATGGGGCCAATTAATTACTAGAGTTTTAATTTGCCTCTTGGTTCTCTCATGCCACTCATCAAGAAACCTTCTTAGTTTTAACAAATGTTGAGAGTTTTTTTTTGGGATAAATTACACTAACTTTCCTTGAGGTTTGGTTAAATTACAATTAACACCCATCTAATTTTAAATATTTTACTTAGCTCCCCAACATTTTGATATATATACACACACACACACACATACATACACACACATGATAATCAAGATCGAGATCTTAATCTTAAAATTGCATAAGATCATGATATTACATTGTTAAACCTTGCAAGATCATGATTATGATCGTTTTTACATCCGTACTGCATAAAATTGCAATTCTGATCACATAAACGTGGCGTCGCATGATCCCACGTGGCACTTACTAAACTAGATTTTTTTCCCTCAAGGCTAAAAACAACGTCGTTCTGTGGGTGAATTCTAGCCCCAATTTGATCTTCACTCTGCTCTTTGGCCTTTGCGCTTTCGAGTAAACCACTAAAACCAAAAACACTTCGCTTCCTCTGCCTCCTCCTAAGTTCCTTGACTTGAGTCCAAACCAAAAACACTTCACTATGCACTTCTGCTCCATGAACTCCGTCTATGACTATGTGGCCTTACGTTGCTGTACTCTTTCATTTTTGGTACTTGGTATGAGGGGGCGAGTGTTGTTGACTTGTTGATTCAATTGTATTTTGACTTTTGATGACTTCATTATGTGTAAGCATAACATTTTGTTATTTTTTTTAATGTATGTCATGTTTTATGAAAGTATTTTGAAATTTAGATAAATTTACACTTGTTTAAGAATTTTAGTAAATTATGACTATATTTGACAAAAATAGTTAATAAACTGATTTTTAGCTAAAAGTTAAAAGTTGTTAAATTAGCTTATTAAATTAAAAGTGTTTGATAAAAGTAATTGTTGAAGTAGATGAAAAATATGAAAGGACATATATCTTATAATCTCAAAATAATATAAATAAACATGTATGTTTGTTTGTTTTTAATTAAATTTATTTAAAGCATTATATATAAAAATTAATTAAAAATATATATTTATTGTATTTTATATATATTTATAAATATATATATATATATATATATATATATATATATATATATATATTTGGGAGTTTAGGTTATGAATATGACAATAAGGATATAATAGATATTTTGATAAAATGATAAGTTATAAGCTATAAACTGTTTAATATAATTTTTTTTTATATTTATTTTTAAAACTTTATAGGATCTCATGATCCTCTATCCAATATTGCCAATCAATTTATTTTATACTTATCTCGATCTTGTACAAGAACCATTTTCTTTCTCCTGATCTGATTTGGCCAAAATCAACCAACTATGATAGTGTAATTTTGTTTGTAACATGACAGGAAAGGAATTAAATTAATTTTATATTGAACTCACTTTTTGGTCCTTGAGTAAGTGTTGAGTCTCTAAAAGATTCACATCATACTCGTTAATTCCTAAGAGATAAAATCGTTATACTTGTTAGTCCAAACCTCAATTTTTGCTAATGATTCATCTTATGTGCCTGCAACGTGGCATGAGTGGGTCACCCCATAAGGGAAACAAAAAATGTGTGATTAGTGACATGTTACGTGGCAGGGTTTCAGTGTTTGAAGTGTATCGTTCACATCAAAATTCCATCTTGAGCCTTTGGCATCTTCTGCCTCCTTGCCTGTTCTTGGGACTGCCTTTGCTTTAGTCTTACAAAAATAAGTATTGTGTTTATCTTTATCTCAATCGTTAGATTTTAAATCTAACATTTCAGATTCAATAGTAGTTTTAGTAATTTTTTTTAAAAAAAATTAAAATCTGAACGTTGAATTTAAAAATCTAACTATATAGATAAGGATAAACACAGTGCTTGTTTTTATAGTACAAGTATCGGACTCCTTCTCTGCTTCATTGCATCTACCGTTTCAATTTTCTAACATATTCAACGGTTTAGATAAAGACAAGCACTAAATCCTAAGTCGAAAATACAAGCGATATTCTTTGGATCCATTGCATTAATTGAAAATAGATATTATTTTCTCTCTCCTATGCAATTTTTCTGAGATCCCTTAACCAAATTTCATCCAGTTTTGTTCTTACATGGTTGCCCCACCAATTACCAAGTCTTCTCCTTCTTTCCCATGTTTAAAGTCTCCATGGACCTTCGTTGTCTTTGTCTGCTCTCAATATACTCCAACACCAGTGTTAAAATTACTGATTTAGCTTCTAAAAAGTTATAATTATCTTAGTCTACCCCTTGAAAAATCAAATTCTTTAATTTAATCTTTGAAAGATGTCATTTATCTCAATTTAATTATTTTTATTGTTAGGTAATTACTAAGTCCTTTGTTATCAGCTTTCAAATTTGTTGTTTTCAAAATATTACTTTGATAGATGAAAGAAATTAAATTGAGTCAAATATGATCTTTTAATGATTAAATTGAAATGTTTGATCTTTTTTAATAACAAAATCAGAGATTTATTCTTATTATCCATTCTTTTCTTGTTGAAAAATGACTTTTAATTGATTCTAGGGATGTAATCCTGTAGGTTCTGCCAACATTTTCTTCAATTCTTTATAACAAAAGTTCATATTCTAATAATCCATCAATTGATAATCAAATTAATGCCAGGGAAAAAAAAAGCATCCGATTACCAAAAGTCTCTTGGTGATAGAATGCAGTAATTGTGAAAAGCTGGATCAAAAAAATAAGGAAAATGAGGGGAGTAAGATTCCTTAATATGATCGAAGGAAAGCACTTATTCGTTTATTGGTTTAGAATATAAATAGGAAAGAACTGGTAGATTGATTGGAGATGGCAAGAAGAACAACATAGGCATTAATAATAGCTAGGAAGGGTATTTTAATACTTACGTGGTCAAAATTGTCACATTTATAGACATTAAGCAGTATATATATTGCAAGACTGATAGACCGAGGTTTGATTATAGTTATTTTAGATGAAGTAGGATATTGCAATTAGAGGATATGATTAGAGTGTATACTAAAATTTGTAGCTAGTTTTTCTTGTTCTTGGAAATCTAGTATACAAAAAAAAATCAGTATATATACTAGATCATATATACCACGTGCACATGGAAACTTGATTTGAAAGTATGCCTACCAAAATGTGTCTTGCAAATAAAAGACGTGAAAATTTTGAAGCTGATAATTATAATCTAATATTCACACAGGCAGTGAAAGACATTCAAGATCAAGGAAAACGAGAAGTTCAAAACAAATGTCTAAGTAAAAGTTGTCCAAGGAATTGCATGTCAAGTTACAATTTAGGAATGGATGTTGCTATGATGCTTAAGAAGGTAGATGAACAAATAAATAAGAGGGAAAAGTTCTATGATGAAATTGCTCACCGGCAACTACGAAGGCCTTTAGAGATACCTCTCGATGATACTGTAGGGTTGGATTGGATGGTTGAGAAGGTGTGGAATAGTATTAATAAAGAGAATGTTGGGGTCATTGGTTTATATGGGATGGGTGGTGTGGGCAAAACTAAACTTTTGAAGATAATTCACAATGAACTTGGGAAGAAAATGGGAGATTCTGATAGTCTGATATGGGTAGATGTAAGCAGAGAGCCAAACTTGGATAGAATTATGGACACCATCAGAAAAAATTTAGGGATTGAAGATCATATTTGGGGTACATGTAGCAACCCAAATGGAAAGGCGGCAAAGATTCATGATTTCTTGAAACGGAAGAAATTTGTTCTGATATTGGATGATGTATGGGAGAGTTTGGACTTGAATATGATTGGCGTGCCACATCCCAAGGACACTGGTTTTCAATCTAAAGTGTTATTCACAACACGGTTTGAGAACGTGTGTTCACAAATGAAAGCTGAAAGAAAATTCAAAGTAGAAATTCTAGAGAAGAACAAAGCATTTGAGTTATTTAGCAAGCATGTTGGTGAGTACGCTCTTGAATCGCAGTTCGAGATTCCAAAGCTAGCAAGCCAGATAGCGGCAAAATGTGAAGGGTTGCCCTTGGCATTGATTAGTTTGGGAAAGGCCATGAGTGGTGTGACGCAAGTGAATATATGGGAAGACTTAAGAAGCGGCTTCACAAGTTCTCTATGGATTGGTCCAGTTTTGGAGAGAGATGTCTATCATATTCTGAGGTTTAGCTATGACAGCCTTCCAGATGAAACACATAAAAATTGTTTCTTGTATTGTGCATTATACCCGGACGATTATAAGATTCTAGTCGCTGATCTAATTGACAAATGGATATGGGAGGGATTTCTTGGTGACTATACAAAAAAGAGCATACAAGGTTTGCGTGATCGCGGCGAGTCTGTGATTGAAAGATTGAAGCTTTCATGTCTGTTGGAGACTGTAGAAGATGAATTTTTTTTTTCCCGTACGGTTAAATTGCATGGTTTGATCCGAGACATGGCACTGTGGTTATGTGATCAAGAGAACAACAAAAGAAAGATTTTAGTACTAGATGATGCATCATCAATGCCCCATCACGATGATGAGATATGGAAATTTGCTGAGATGATTTCAATCACAAGATCCAAAGTACTAGATGATGGATCATCAATGTCCCATGATGATGATAAGAAATGTGAAACATCCAGAGTACCAAGTGATGCAACATCAAAGTCCCAAGATGATGATAAGAAAACATTCAGAGTAAGAAGCCTAATGTTTGCAATAACTAATTTTGATAAGCAAACTATAGGTTTGCCAGATATCCCACACATGAGAGAATTAAAAATGTTGGATTTGTCATGTGGGCCTCAGACGATGATAGTGCTTCCTGTACAAATTGGTGATTTATCCCATTTGGAATATCTTTCTTTGACGGGACAGATGAGGCCTTCAGAATTTCCCTTCGAGATGAAGTACTTAGAAAAATTGAAGTTTTTCTGGTTGAGAAACTTGAACCCTGATGACCCTTCAAGTATCCCATTAGGCATGATATCAAGTCTTAAACAATTAAGAGTGTGGAGATTTACTACCATTGCAAAATTAAGGAGTATAGAAGGAGAAGAGAAAGAATTCTTTGAGAAGCTAGAATCCCTACCAGACCTACAAGAACTAATGCTGCAGATAAAAACTGTTGATGGCTTGAAAAAGTTACTTGAGTCGACAAAGCTGCAAAGTTGCTTATTGTACCTTTATCTTGAAGAGTTAACCCAAATTGACATGCAGTCATTAGTAGTAGCTATGTCCGAAATGAAGCAGTTGCAGCTTATTCGGTTCTCGAATTTTGCTGGGGTGGTGGATTCTTCTGTTTTTGACACACCTCATCTAAGCAAGCTTCGAAGTGTATCGATTTCCAAGTGCCATTCATTAATTCATTTGACGTGGCTCAAGCATGCTCCACGTCTTGAAGATCTTGACATTGAAGATTGTAGGGCTATGGAAGATGTGATAAAGGGAGGAATGGCAGATGACAAAGGAAAGGAGATCAATGTGAATAGTACAAGCCCAATATTCCCATCTCTTGTAAAGCTTCGCTTGTGGACTCTCCCAAAGCTCAAGAGCATCCATAAAACTGCCTTGAGTTTTCGTTCTCTGAGATTCATAGAAATATATAGTTGCCCTAATCTAAACAAGTTACCCTTTGATTCCAACTCTGCAAATAAGCTGAGGCATATTAAAGGAGGTAAAAAATGGTGGGACAATTTGAAGTGGGAGGACCAAGCCACGAAGGACAAGTTTGCCAAAGTTCCAAGGATGGGGTCTTAATGAGCACCAATTACTAACTGAGGTAACTATATATATATATATATATATATATTCAAATATTGATATATTTTTTTGTCTTTTTAATTTCCTGCCATATAATTGTTGTTGATTAGCTATGTAACGTTGCAGATTGGTTGCCGATGGGAAAGCACTTTCCATGGTTTGTTTCTTATTTGAGATTACATGAATCTCTCTTGTTTGAAGATCTTAATTTATGTGATTGGTACTTTGTGTTTAGTATAAAATGTTGGCATGTATTTATTTATTATTATATGTGTGTGTGTATTAAGTGCTACAATTTATTTAGATGTACTTGCATATTAATTATTGTGTATGTAAACATACATTAGAATAAATAAATAAATAATATATATATATATATATATATATATATATATATATATATATATATATATATATATATATATATATATATTGCTATCTATTAATTAGGTTCAAATTATGATATTTATAAAATATGTTTTGGTAAGACATATTTGATATATTTAAAAGTTAATTTGGGGTGATAGTAAAAACGTTTATGTAAGTAAATACAGGGATCAACTCATGGGTCAAGCTATGAGTGTGATGGATGAGTTATACTTCTTTGAAAAATATGAGTAGGTTTGGTTTTGGTGGAATATGGATTTTGGGATTTGGTAAATCCATTGTAGTGGCTCTATCATCCAAGCCGAATCATAGGCTTTATATTTTGGACTCCATCTAGCATTGGGACTAAATATCAGGAAAATTTGAAATTGAGCGTATCTTATCAGACCCCACCAAGACAGTATGCTGAACCCAGCGATGATTTAACCGAAGATGACCATTTGGCCAAAGATACCGATCAGGAAGAGGAGGATCAAGCACTCGATCGTAGAAAGAGACGTGTCGCTCGGCGCCGTTGTGGAACTGGCTCGCACTACTATTGAATGTATTCTTATATAAAACTTATTTTATATCCAGTTTTTAATTACATTTAATGTAATTCCTTTTTTTAATTTACTTAAAAAGATATGACTATTCTATAGATTTTAACAATATAATAAAAATAAATCTTTGCCAATACATAAATTAATAATGAAGCCACAATAAAATAATTTATATTGTATACAAATAAAAAAATTCATGTATTTTATTAATATTATAATTTTATAAACTATAATAATAAATAGATGTTTTAAAATAAATAAATCAAAATCTTTATAGATAAATAAAAAATATCATCAATTTAATTTAATAAAAAAATTAATTATGTAGGCCAATTTAATAATCAACAAATAAATGATAAAATACATATAAAATACATACATAAATAAATTGTTAACACATATAAATAAATTTTCAGCATAAAATTCATTTTAAAAAATAAATAACGTTATTTGTATAAAGTAAAATAAAAAATATACATGAATATTTTTAGAAAAAAATATGATTTCATAATTTACTAATTAGTTCATTTATTATTCACATTAATCAAAATTAGTTGGTTCATTAAATTCCTTACATTGTTTTTCATTTTAATAATAGTAAATTTAATTAATGACAATTGCAATTGGCATTTATTATTTTTTAATATCTACTTTTCCACTATAATTTATATATTTTCATATTTTTTATTTATTTAAAATATAAAAATTGAGAATATTCTTAAAATCTAAGAAAATAATCAAAGTAAAACTTTCCAATTATTAAAAGTTAATATTATCTAACTTATATATATTTTTTAATATAATTAATGAAACTAAATATTATATAAAAATAAATAAATCATGTATAATTTATTTATTACATAATTTTAGTTTAAATAAAAAAAATTATTTTTCCAACATCAATATTGTTTAAAAAAAATTGATATAAAATTTTTTTAAATATTTAATAATAATTATATTGGTAAAATCAAGAATTTAGTGTTAAAATAACACACCAAATAATTCGACCAAAGTTTAGTCGAATTTGTTACTTATATGCACTGAATTCGACCAAGAGTTGGTCGAATTCAGCGAAAAGTTAGTATATAAAAAAATAGTTTTGAATAGTTAGAATACGAAAAAATTATTTTTAAAAAGTTAGTATCGCGGTACTTTTACCATATTTTGATAGATGGAGTGCAACTTGAGCTATAAGATTCATTGCTCAATTTCCTTTTTACTTTCTATTTTTAGGTTTCGACATTTTCCTTGAAATTTCCTAGTTTCTTTAACAATGGTGCCAAGAATATATATGGTAATGATTGTGTTAATATGATTCACTTTCGAATAATTAAGCTTTATTTCAGTTCTCTCTCCCTCAATTCTGCCCTTGTGCGAATGAAGAAGGCCATAAGCAGAAACTCGATAACTTTGCGTCCAAACTTTGAAGGAAGCAGAAATATATCATAGGTGATTTCTTCCTTGTGTGGTGCTGTAACGCGGTTTTCCCATGGCTGCTCATTTGACAACCTCTGTCTCTTTTAACATAAATTTATAACATCTTTTGACAGATGTCAATATCGCAATTGCTAATCTTAGAAAAAAAAAATGAAACTTGAGGAATCAAATAATTGAGTTAGTTAAGTTAATGTTTATATGCTTATATATTAGCAGAAATTGTTTACTATATGTTTGGGAGTGTTATTTTGGCCTAAGTTTTGTGAACTTTTTCACATGATGCAGGTTCATTGAATTTGTTCATCTTCTTTTTTCCCCCTTCCCTCTTTTGCCTCTTGTGGTTGCCCTCCTAAATGATTGAAGGATTCTTATTTATAAGTTGTCTTATCTACGAGCTATTATGTGGTGTGACTTGTGAGTTTGGGCAAAACAGAGGAGTTATGCAACATTGCCTCCATTCCAAGGTTGGCCTTCTAAGAAGTTAATTTTTATTTTCTAATTTAGTATTACTGATATAGATATTAAATGCAGCTTTAGTTTTTCAGTTGCTTTGATACTTCATACCTCTGAAATATTAATTTTTCATCTTTATATGTGTATTTCTTGGTCTCGGTGCCTGCTTCTAGATTATTAGTGACTGTTGAGTTTCATGCCTTCTTGTAGATTATATACATTAAAACTTATGGAAAACAATGGTGAGTACTTTTACTTTCTCTCTCTAACTTCTCATTGCCACCTCTGTCACTGTCGTCCACTCATTTTATCATTGATGAAAATTGTACTTCTACATCATCATCCTTTACGAGTGAATGCAAGAAGATGAAGAGAATGGAAAATCCATAACCATACGTGAGGGTGTTGGTTTAATTTTCCTATCTATAAAAAATTGTCTTATTTGTACACTGCATCATTATTTTGGATATATGTTATAACTTTAGATAAATTTTAGATAATGTAGATTTTGTATATAATTTTCTTTGTAGTCGCTATAGTCATCACTAAACGTTGCTCTAGGTTCCCTCTGAAAAATAGCAGTTCAGAACTTTTGGGCAAGAGCCGAATAACAAAAAACAGAACTAGGGTAGAACAAATTTCAGGGACTTGTTATAATCTTTTAAAGACTTGTTATGTGTTGCAATTGTTTAGATTGAAGAATACCATATAGGGTGAAGCCAAGGGGGACCAGGTGGCCTGTAGCTTCGTCCAGCTAATTTTTTTTTTTTTGAAATTATTCTTTAGCCCCTTTATTTTACTTAATTTTTATTAGATCTCTTTAGTTTAAAAATTTATAATTAGATTCTTATAATTTCAGAACTTTATAAACTTTTGTCAATATTTGTTGAATTTTGCAATGACTAATAATATATCATTTAGGACGTACAAGTTTTGCAAGAGAGAAAGATTGGTAAGTTTCTATGAAACTTTGTACATGCTAATATATTTGCGATGAATTATTAGAGCGACTATCCTTCAATTCTTTTTTATTTATGTGTTACGATATTAGTATGTTAATATTTCGTGTATACTAATAGATATCTTTAATATCATATAGGCAAGTGAAATGGCTGGAGGAACAGATGATATTGATAGCCAAGTGCAAGATGGTGCAGAAGAAGACGAAGATAGATGCTCTGAAGATTCTGTTATTAATTTGTAGAATAAACTTTTAATAGTTTTTTGTGATAACAATAAATATTTGATGGTATTGTTAGTGGATATCGTGTTGGAAAGAACCAATGAAAAATTTACATCGATTTCTTTGAACTTGTGTTTATTACTTGATATTAGAATAAAATTAATAAATATACAAAATATCGGTATTATAAAAATAATAAATTGTAAATATTAAAAGGCATTCTAAAGGCAATAGTTTTCAAGTATTGTTGAGATTATAAATTGGTAACGGTTTAAAGATGTTGCTTAAAATTTAATAAAAGTGTTGTAATCTTTATTGTAATAGCTAAAAAATATTGCCTAAGATGATAAAATGTGTAGCAAGTTTTATGTAACAACTTAAAAATGTTGCCTAAAATGATAATACCTATAATAAAATAAAACTTTTGCAAAATATTAAAAAACCGTTGTATAATAGTGTTGCAAGCAACCATAGCATTTGCTTCCTAAAACTGTTATCTAAAAGTAAAAGCAATGAGAATGAATGCAATGCTTAAAATATGTTGCAAAATCATTACAAAAAGCATAGGCAACGATTGTTTAATAATTTGCAACAATTTTTCAATGTTGTGTATCGAATAAAATGTCGTAGTGTGTTTGTCCCAAACTACCATTAAATCCTAATTGTTGCCCTAATAATTATAATTAAGAATTGGTCCCTAAGATTTTGATAATGTTGAAATTATGTCATATGAATCTTATAATTATTTTATGTTAATGTTGAAATTATTTGATGTGAAATTATGTCATGTGTTTTGATATGCAAACTTTAATTATTGCTTATGATTAAAAGAGTTATATCATATATATGTGTGTAAATGTTATGTAATTTGATCGATGTTGACTATTGGATTTGTCAAAATATACATGCGCATAAGATTTGATTGAAGCAATTTCTAAAATTAATTTATTGTAAAACTTTGCTATGTGTTTTTAAAAATGGTCTGGCCTTGGATTGCTTTAAAGATCAAAACATACTTTTGCCTTTAAAAATCTATTTCATATTTGAAGACATGATACAAAATTTATCTGAATATTTAATTTACCAAACCTCAATTATGATAGCCTCAAAATGGATTTCCTTGTTAATCTCATCATAAATGTAACACCAACCTAAGAACTCTTTCTGTCTTTCATGCTCTATTTCTAGAGTTTTTACTTGAAGAAACACATGCGTAATTTCTCGAGAATCGTTTCAGCATTAATCACTACAGCAGTTTAGTGACGGTTGTCTTAATTGCCACTAATTTCTTGTTTAGTGGCAATTTTTTCTAACCTTCACTAAGTCACTTTTTTTTTTTTTAAGTAAATGAATACTGTGTTTTGTAATACTTTTTCTTGTGATTTTACACTAAAATTAACAAAACAAAGCAAATCACAACATATCACTAAAGTAAGAATACTAGGTTAGTTTAGTGTGCTTATGTTGCTTAAGCCTAAAGAAAGTAATGGAAGATTGTGTTCACTAAATAGTAAATTTATATTTAATACAACGAGTAATCCGCTCAAACTAATATATATTGATAATTCAAACTTAAAGAATTTTCTTTATGTAAAGTAAATTACCCCTTTTTTCTTTCTAAATATTTAAAATTACATAACCTTTTTTTACGTTTATTATATATAATTTCCTTCTTTGTAAGTATATAATGCACTTCAATTTTTTTTTGACAAATACATTTTATTAACTTAAAAATATCAATTTTTTCATACATTGTAATACCATTCTTTGATATTAATCCATAATAAGATATGAAAAATATTTTATTTTCTCGAAAAAAAAATTCCATATGTATTTAAACTAATAGGTAGTATATTAGTAAAAAAAATAATATTAAATTACCACACATATAAATAAGATGGTCTCTCGGAACAAAAATTATGAATTAGGACAATGTAATTTTAAACACTTCTAGGAGGGATGTGTATAGTCCACAAAAAGCATCAATGGGCTTTTCTTTGTGGGGACAATACTCCAATGGACTTTTCCATGGGCCTATTCCTAGATGTACTTGGGCCTTTTCCAATTCTAGCTTGCCTTTTCTTTTTTTATCCTAGACAAACAGAATTGTACGTGAAAACAACATTGGCTCTATGTACTGTTTCTCAGTTGCTAGAAGTAATAAGTGATTTTTTTTTATATTTTTATAATTTTAGTTTACATTAACCATTAAATTTAATAATAATTGGATAAAATTTAATCATTAATAATTTTTAAAAAAATATATATAATAAAAGGTAAAAAGAATTAAAAAAAATTACAACTATTGAATTACACAACTAACAGTTAGAAGATAGCGCAAAAGGCTCCTGTGCAAGAACAAATTTGTGTGCCCCTATTAGACTCCCTCAAATATGTTTAAATTTTTTTTTTGTTTTGGGCATAACTCAGCAACAATCTTCAATTAAAAAGTCATAAGATAAATGTGACACCATTTAAACTTTTGTACACGGGAGATTTTGACTTGTCTCGAGCTATAATCATATATACATAGAAAAAAAAAATTCAAAACCTACCATTTGTTTAATTTCTTCAACAAAAGAGATTTTAGTCCAACAGAAAACATTAATAATGTTATTTTATCCATACAAAATAGGAGAAAAATTGGTACAAGAGCCACTAATATAACAAGAAACAGTGTTAAGAAGGAATTTAAATTTTCTATTTAGCCAACCATCTTGTTCGATCAAATAAAATCATTGATTCTGACAAATTAAATTTATATAAGTTTCACTCAATGAAAATCTAATCAAATAACTGGGATGACTGACTTGACCAAATACTTTATTTGTGTTCATAGAAAAATATTGATGCGTAACAAGGAAAGTGTTCAAGTCCTTGCACTGGGCATCACGTAACATTGACTGGTGGCTTCTAGATGCCTACGTTAGGACCCTAGGCAGTTTGACCTTTGACATTCAATGACATCAAAATTAATTGGTGTGGTATAATTGAAACCCAAGTATTGAGAAGAATCGAAGAAGATCAAAATCAAGGAGCAGGATAGGGTTCAATATAATATAATATAATATATATAATATTTAATGATTATGAAGACTTGCATTACATTACATTGAGTTGTATAGTTTGTATAATATCATGTGAGTATCCATACACACATGGCCCACAACGCACATTTGGATACAAGGATCAAAATTAAACAAAAAAAAAAATTAAAATATCAAAGTCAATGGAGTTATAAAACTAAATTAAAATCTAAAATTAAGTCAAAAGATCAAATTAAAACAAAATGAAATTAAGAGATTAAAGTGAAATTTAAAATAAAGCTAAAGAATCAAGATAAAACACAATTAATGAGTAAATTACTAATTAAACCTTAAAAGATTATAATTATCTCAATTTAGTCCCTGAAAGATTATGTTTGTTTTTATTTGGTCTCTCTTTTTTGTCAAATTGGTTTTTAACAATGAAAATTTTGAGATTTGGTTATAGTAGATTTTGTAATTTAGCAATGAAAATGATTAATTTGAAATAAATGTAATATTTTAAGGACTAAATTGAAATACTTGATATTTTAAGGACCAAATTAAAGATAATAATTTTTTAGGGACTAAATCAATAATTTTTATAAATTAAAGGATTAAAATAAAATAAAATGAAAATAATAAGAAAAAATTGAAGAGCAAATTAAAGGATCAAATGAAACAAAATAAAATTAAAATACCGAATTCAAATATAAAATGGAGTTATAAAACAAATTAAAATCTAAATTAAATTTAAGAAATTAAATTACAACAAAATAATTAAGAAATAAGAGTGAAACCTAAAATAAAGTGAAAGAATCAAAATAGAACACAATTAATGAGTAAATTACTAATTTGGTCCTTAATAAATTATAGTTGTCTTAATTTAGTTCTTGAAAGATCAAGTGTCTGAAATATGACATTTATTTCCATTTGTCCCTTCTTTTTATCAAAATAACTTTTTTAACAATGAAAATTTTGAATATAACAATATAAATTTTGTGATTTAATAATAAAAAAGACTAATTTGAAACAAATGAAATTTTTAAATTGAGACATTTGATCTTTTAAGCACTAAATTGAAAAAAAATATTTTTTTCCTTTATATTTTGATTGAAGTTGAGCAAATTGATTTTAAAAACATACTTTCTCCTTTTCGTATGCAAAAATGAGAGTCTATTTCCGAATCAAAATCATTCAATTTATTTCATTTCATAAATGTAGAGAAGTTTCTAAAAAAACAAAAGGAAGCTAGGCGGGCAACCTAGAAGGAAGGAAATAAAAAATAAAATTTGAACAAAAAAAAATTGGATATTCCATTATAAATGAAGAAGATGAGAGAGTTCAAATTTGGAAATTTAGAATCCAAATCCATTTATGTTAATTTTTTGGATCAACTTCACTTCGATTAAAATCAAATTAATTTTTTTCATTCAAATGAAGGTTTGAGAGTAAAAAAGAAAAAGTGATTTGAGAAAAAAGAGACAAACACTAAAGAAAACAACCGTTTCTGCATCAAAAATAATGTTTTAGGGTTTAAATTAACTCTTAAAGAAATATAAACGTAAAAAGCGAACATACCTTTATTTTGCTTCTTCCTCCAAAAGCTGTATGCATGTTCCTTTGTATTGTGTTTGAAGTATACATTAATGCTACTTTTGAAGTATATATATGGCCACACGGTATTATGTTCTCTCTCTCTCTCTCTCTCTCTCTCTCTCTCTCTCTCTCTTTCGTGATATCTATTACAAAAATTTTATATTAAAATAATTTAAAAAATGAACAATGCATATGTAAGGATCTTGACAAAAAAAAAGTCAATGTTGATGGATAAGTCTATAAAATATATATAATGCTAAATCTAGAAGTTGAGAAATAATTCATCAGGCCAGAATTTGATTTAACGCAGAAACACTGGTCATGTTTCCTACATCAGTATGTTTGATATGAAGCAAATGTCAGTTTTGGTTTTATCGGTTGAACACATGGATATTCGAAAATTCATCATACTTTAATTAGTATGGTTCGTTGTTAGTGATTTGACAAGCGCACCAATCACACAAGTAATATAATGAAAATAGTTCAGATTATCATTCTCCTCGAGTACTAATTTAGATCAAAAGTAGCTCCAATGAAAATTAAAAAATAACATACAAAAGATAAAATATTTTTCTTAAACTGTTTCACAATTAAAAAGAACAAACGCAAATATGGATGAAATTAATTTAATAAGATGTTTAGGGCAACTAATCCCCCTTTTTTGTTCTAAGAGTTGCTAACTCTCTTTAACACTTATAATTATAATCAATTATACACTTTAATCTTAGGTTTTTTAATGGCTTAAAATAATTCTTCCGAACTTAAATTAAGCTACTCAACTCTAACACAATCCATTATGTGAATTTAAGCCAAATAAACATTAACCTAATTTGATTAAGCGAGGTTAATTAATATTCTTATTAATTAACAAGTAAAAACCCTAAGGTTCAACCACTCGCCCTATCCATTCAATGTTCTACAGACACCTCCTTCGTCAAAGTTCAGTGAAAACAACAAGCAAGTTGTAAAGTGATCAATTTTAAAGTAAGCACGACAGAATTGAATAGTAGAAATGTATTTATTGAATAAAAATCACAAAGTTAGATAGAAAACAACTCCTAATCAAGTATTACGTTTATAGTAATCATAGAATGAAAATTTAGCTACTCATAGTTCTAAAAATACAGAAAACAACAAAAGATGAAAAAATTTCTATAAAACTGAGGTTGAGTGGTAAGAATCAGGCTTGGAATGCTTTAGAGATGATTCCTCCTCTTCCTTTAGCAAAAACGACGCCCTCCTCTTCAGTCTCAAACTCAAAGTACCCTAGAAAACTTTCTTTTTTGATATTTAAACCTCCAAGAAAAAGCTACAAAAAATCGTTCGCTATAGTAGTAAATTCCCACTGCTATAACGATAGAGCTTCACTTGATATTTGGTACTACAGTGTTCATCACTATAGTGGTGAGAGGCAGAGAGTGGGGTATTTGGGACTTCTGATTCTAAGGATCACCGCTATAGCGGTACAGACTCACAGTTATAGTAGTGGAAGGTAGACTGACATGCTTTACAATCTTCAGCTCCAGTAGTAGTCGCTATAGCGGCATAGACTCACTGCTATAGCGGTGGATGACAGAAAATCATGCTTCAAAGCTTCAGAACTGCAGCACTTGCATGTGTACCCTCCTCACCAATTCAACCAACACCAAAAGATAAATAACATCATTAAATCACAAGTTAGAGACATGAAATTACTCAAACTAATCTAAAATCTAATAAAATATAAAATAATCTAAAACACTTAAAATAAGGGTCAAGAATCACAAGCTAAGGCAAGTAAGAGATAAAAAGATAAGAAATTTAGCATCAAAATGGTGTTAAATCTAGAACTTAACGCTAGATTAGATTAGACTGGTCGATTCGATCGAAAAATTAGTAAATTAATCAAGTCTCTACTTTGGTATGAACAAAAAAATCAATGAGTATTTAAACTGATGAAAAATCAGTCAAATCAGTAAAATCGAATGGTTCGAGGATTCAACTGACTCTTTTTTTTGGAATTTTTTAAGTTTTTATTGAATATTATTATGTATTTTTAAGAAATTTTCAAAATTTAAGTTATTCGAAGAAGATCAAAAACTTGTATAAATATATATCTGTAACATACTTTGAATATTTTAATAACTGTAACATATACATTAATTATATATTTTAATATGCTAATATATTTTAAGTATCATTATTTTAATCGCGATTCAACTATAATCTAACTATTGACTCTTAAATTAATATTTCAACTAATTTGGTCTTCTAAAACTTACTAATTAATTTGGTTCAAACCGAGTCAAATTATAAAAATATAAAATTCTCTTGATACAAATTCTTTTTTATTTACACAACTCATATTTAAAACACTGATTAATGAAAAAAAAATGGTAAACTAGTGGTCCTTTCATTGCTAATATTAATTTTGGTTTGACATTTTATTTTGTGAAAAATGTTTGGAAAGTGGAGACACGAAACAAGATATTCCAACTCAAAAGCATTCACATTTCTAAATAGATTGTTCTCCCACAGAATTTTTTTTTTTTTTCAATTTTGTGATAACCACTGCTCATTCTTTAATTCACAATACATTCTACGAAGTGTAACGAATCCTTTTTTTTTTTTTTGATAGAAAGTTATTGAAAAAACTGACAATTACAAAGTTCACAATGTACACGTGAAAACTATGTATTTTTTCTTTTGGTCAACATTGAAAACTATATTTATTAGTACACAAATATCTTCAACTTTATGTTCATCTCATGTCCCCCCCCCCCTATTTGGGCACATTGATCATGTTCTCACATTTTGAATTTTAGTATAATTCATTTAAAAAAATTATTTTTTAATCACGTTATTAATAAAAATTGTTATTTATGCTTCGAAGAAAATAACAATTTTAACTTTTAAAAAAACACCAGAAATTTCAAAATCTTAGAAATTGGAGTATTTGACAAAGCGTGTGTGACATTGAATAGTCAAACACCCCATTTATTGGGTTTTTACTTTTTAGTACATTTCTCTTTTCACGTTCTTTCAGTGACATAATCTTCTAGAAGCCTCTCGTCCTCCTTTCTTGTTGGAAGAATTTCTAATAAAATGTAACAAGAATCAAATAGAATTTTTAAAATATAACTATATATAATATAGGGACAAATTGCACATAACTTTTATAAACTTTGAGGTTTTTACAATTTATTCTTATGAATTTTTAAACTTAGCAAAAGATATTTTTATTTTCAAATATTTATAAAAGACTATATTTGTTAAATTGATTGTTAAGTTAAACGATAGTCAATGGTTTAACTAATTTTTTTTTAGTTTAGTCAGATATGAAATACAATGATTTTGATTTAATTTTCATTATTTCTTATTTCTTTTTTTTCTTGATTTATTAATTTGTTATATTTTTTAGATTAAAAAGACAAATATACCCCTACCACATTAGTGTCAATATAGCACATTTATACTGACTAGACACGAAAAAAATCTGACTTAACTATTGTCTAATAGTCAACTTGACAATAAACTAAACGGAATGAGTATTTTACAAATATTTGAAAGTTAAAGAGAATCTTTTTGTTAAATTTAGAAGTTTATTGAGATAAATTACAAAAACCTCAAAGTCCATGTGCGTTATGTGCAATTTACCTTAATATAATTCTATCAAATTATATTCAAAATATTTACTCTTCATAAGTCCTAGGGGTTTAGGTGCCAATAAGCAATAACATCTACAGCCGCTATTCCAGAGATGTGTGGAGGTACTTATTGTTTTATTTCTAACTTTTTTCTTTTTTTGTGTCTAATGATCTCAGGTTCTGAATCTATTGAGTATGTGAAGAGAAGAATGGTTTTGCTCAGGATATCCTCTTCCTTTGCATTATTCGGTGGTGATGGACTGGGATGGATTCAGAACAAAAAATTGGTGGGGGTAAAAAAATTAGCATATAAATATTTTTATTAAATTTTTGTGGGAGCAAAACAAAAATTTACTAAATATATTAATTAAAAAAATTTCACATATATTAGTTACCAAAAATTTCTTGTGGGGGCAATAGCCCTCACAAGGATGGGAGATGGTGAAATGATAATGTTTATGGTGGCAATAGTAATCGATGGTCTCACACTCTACTTTTTTTCATTGTGATGGTGCTCGTCGGTGGTCGACATTGATGAGAACGAAGGTCTCTATTGTTTCATTCTCTCCCGTAATAGCAATGGAATTTGATTCCATCCAATTTTGGATGAAAAAAAGTCTGGACCATTTTCTTTCCAAATTATTTTCTAGTGGAATTAGATTCTAGGTCTGAAATTGCTACCAAATAATCTTGTCAAGCCATGGGAATAAAATTCCATTTTATTTAGTAAGTACAAAGTGTGACCTAAATGTTGAGTAAATAACGCTTCTAGGAATATAGATGTAGGAGTCAATGACCCATCAACGTAGAATCCACGGTTTTAATTAGACGCATAAATTAATATTACTTTTTTCAGCCTTTTCATTTAATCATTTTTTTAATTTTAACTTTTTTATTTAAATTATGGTTTTAGTCATTATAATTTTACTTAATTTTTAATTTAATCTCTATAATTTAAAAATTTTTAATTGAGTCCTTCTAATTTCACAATTTTAAAATTTAATCCTTATTATTAAAATGTTGTCAATAGTCTGTCAAATTTTGGTAATATAATCAATTGTATACCATCTTAACATTAGGAATATATATGACTTAAGTAAATTTGTCTGAATTATTTAATATAAATTACATTACTTGTAATATATATATGAGTTAATATCACTTAATTATCTTTTTTTGTTGCTGAAATAAATCATGTATATTTCAAGTATTAATATGAATATGGTTAGCTACGTTAAAAAAATTTAATGAAATACCAACCAAAGTTTAATAGGAAGGACTATACTAAAAATTTGTGACACTATAAAGATTTAATTGTAAATTATTAAACTACAAGGATCAAATTAAAAATTACGTAGAACTATAAGGACTAAAAGAATTATTTAACCTTTTTTAATCACTTAATCAATTATTTAATTATCTAGCTCTTTGGCTTCCTTCAATTTAATATTAAAATATAGTCATTTATAATATATTTTAAATTTTTTGTTAAAATCCCATAAAGAAGAAGATGATATGTTCAAAGTTCCTTATATGTACTTAAACATATCTCTTATTTTAAATTAACTTTTGAGAAGAGTTAAACTTAAATATTATTCTTAATATAGTATCGAAATCTACCTCTCAATTAACTTGCACATGTAGAGAACGTGTGGAAATGTCACATATATAGGCTTCCATATCCTTATTTTCTTAAACTAATTTTTTTCTTAAACTAATTTTTAGAGTGAATTAGGCTCAATAATTATTTTAATTTTTTTTTAAAATATAACTAATCACGATAGTTTAATATTTAAAAAAAAAAAAATAAAAGATTCTTATCCAGAAAAAAGCGTAATAGTGGATAAATTTTACTTTTTATTAATTCTTCATTAATTAACAGATGGGTTCGTGAATGATAACATTGATTATTTAATTAAAATAATCAATTAAATAATCTTAAATAGTATGGTGCCCTCAACCTATTTCGTTGTCAACTTGCACAATAAAGAGAAAATGTGACTAGACAGTGACAGATAAGTGTGACTATTAGTTCTTAAATTTGGACTACCTATCTAAAGTGGAATGATTTAAATAAATATAAAAATAAAATATAATTTAGATAATCTGATGAATTCAATCAAAAAATTAGTAAATTAACCATGTCTTTGATTTGGTTTGAATTTGAGAATCAGTAAACGATTAAACTGATAGAAAACGGATCAAATTAGTAAAATCAGTCGATTTAACGGTTTAACAGTTTAATTTTTTTTTTTTAAATTTTTATTAAATATTATTATGTATTTTTAAGAAATTTTTAAAAATTTAAATCATTAAGAGAAGATTTAAGACTAGTATAAATATATAACTTAACATGCCTTTAATATTTTAATATTATATAAATATATTTAATATTTGTATATCTATAACATATATATTAATTATATATTTTAATATATTTTAACTACTATCAATTTAATTACAGTTCGACCATTGACTCTTAAACCGGTGTTTCAGCTAGTCTATTTTTTAAACCTTAAAAAATATATGTAATCTATCTTTTTTTTTAATTTTCTTTTTATTTAGACTATTTAATCTGAAATAAACTACTTAAATATGAGAATTTAAACTTTGCAATTCTCGTTAAAATAGTAGAGAAATGAAATATCATATATATTGTATTCAATAAATTGAGTAATTTAATGTGAGAAATAGAAGAGGAAAATAATCTATATAAAATCACATGGGTTTGTGAAAGATAACATTGATTATGTCACTAAAATAATCAATTAAATAATCTTAAATAGTATGGTGCCCTCGACCTACTTCTTTGTCAACTTGGACAATAAAGTGAAAATGTGACTAGACAGTGAAAGGTAAGTGTGACTAATAGTTCTTAAATTTGGGCAAACTATCTAAAATTGAATGATCTAAATAAAAAAAAAGAACATGATTAATATCAGTTTAATTAAAAAATTAATAAATTAGTTAAGTCTCTCATCTGGTTTAGATTTAAAAATCGGTGGACATTTAAATTGATAGAAAACTAGTCGAATCTATAAAACTAACTGGTTCAATGGCTCACCCATTGAATTTTTTTATTTTTATTAAATATTATTATATATTTTTAAAATTTTTTTAAAAATTTAACCTATTAAGAGAAGATTTATGATTAATATAAATATATAACTATAACATGCTTTTAATATTTTAATATTATATATATTTAATATTTTTATATCTGTAATATATCCATTAATTATATATTTTAAGTAACATTAGTTTGACTACAATCAGATTATTGATTTTTAAAATGGTACCTTGACCAGTCTATTTTTTAAACCTTGAAAAAATGTCTGTAATTTGTTTTTTTTTTTTCAATTTTTTTTTTATTTAGACTATTTGATCTCAAATAGACTACTTGAATTTGAGAATTTAAACTTTACAATTCTAGTTGAAATAGTAGAGAAATGAAATATCATATTTATTGTATTCAATAGATTGAGTAATTTAATGTGAGAAATAAAAGAAGAAAATAATCTATAGAATCACATGGGTTTGTGAAAGATATCATTGATATATCACTAAAATAATCAATTAAATAATCTTTGTCAATTTGCGCAATAGAGTGAACATGTGACTAGACACTGCTAGACAGTGAAAGATAAGTTTGAATTAATAATAGAACTTTGGACTATCTTATCTCAAATTATCTAAATTAAAGAAAAAATATGTAGTTTGTCTTTTTTTTAGTTAGACTGTTTGATCTCAAATAGACTATATGAGGAGTTAATCTTTGCAATTTTCACTACAAAAGTAGAGAATATAGGTTTGTGAAATTAGCGAAATATCTATATCATATATATTGTATTCAATAAATAGAGTGATTTGTGATTTTAAATAATTATCTTTTTTTTTCATATTTTATATTAAATTGCTCTTTTCTTTTCATTAGATAGGCTTTCTATATATATATATAGAGAGAGAGAGAGAGAGAGTTTATACCTTAAATATTTAATTTTCATTGAAATATATTTTAGCATGTAGAACACGAAAACAGTATAATTTTGTAATTATTTTGAAGCAGCCAGATATTTTCTCCTAACATATTCAATACTAGTTAAACATTTAATACTGACATTAATTTTATGTTAAATAAGAATTCATTTTTGCCAATTGTATGATATATGGTTAACATAAAAATAGTATCAAAGATAAGACATTGTTTAAAAGGTAAAATTAATATAACTATATTTAAACAAATTAAATTAAAGAAGTATAAATTTAGTGAACTAAAATGCTATCTTGGTCTTACTATCATTAATATGTATACCGAAAGAGCTTTTATAACTGCACACTACGCCAAATTACAAAATGTGCACATTCATGAAAGTGAAGTGTTCATTAAAAATATAGGAAGGAAATAGTAGACACCTTAATTATTGCATATCTTAAAAGGTTGTTTGAAAATTCAATACTCAAAAAGCTATCAAATAAGTGGAAAAAACATTCAATGCACATCTTTAACTAAAAGTGTAGGTTCACTGTATCTTACGGAGAAATAAGTTATAATTTTAGTCTAATAATTTTATCAAAATTATAAATTAATTTTTATATATAAAATAATTTTTTTAATTTTTTTATATATGTATATTAATCTTTAGTGTAGGTATGATTAAATTTATTATTAAAATAATTTTACATGACAATTGATATATATATTTATAAATATATTAGTATAATAAATTATTAATTTTTACACAACTTAATTGACATCTTAACAAAATAAATTTTTATTTTACTTTTAATTTTTAATTTTTTTTAACTTAGTGTCTGTCTTCGTCTTCTAGATTTCTTCATCTATTGTCTAATTTTTTTCACAAAAGAAAGTAACTTCATCTACTGTCTCTCTATTTGTTTACTGTTAAGATATTGGAATGAACTTTTCGAAAAACATGTTCAATTACATGTTTAACATATTTGATTAAAATGAAACAAAATAAATTTTGTAATGAAAAAAAATAGAAACAAAATTAAACTAACCGAAAAACAATAATGTGCAAGGATCTAATTTCTTGATAAAATAGCAGGTGGGCATTCCTCATCATCCACATCCATGATAATAGGAGAAGAGGGATGCTAGGTTAGAGAAATTGAAAATTAAAGATAAAATAAAAATTTTATTTTGTTAAAATGACGGTTAAGTAGTGTAAAAATTAATGTCTGGACATGCTAACGTATTTACAAATATATATATCAACTGTCATATAAGACTATTTTAATAGTAAAACTAATCATACTGATGTCATTGACTAACTTACATAAATAAAAAGACTATTTAGATCATTTTACATGAAAATAACGTATAATAGCCAATTTATAATTTTGATGAAACTATAGGAACAAAAAATATAATTTAACCTATCTTTGTTAACATGCTTCTTTTTCTTTTTTTCTTTTTATTATTTTTATTTTTTAAAAAAATTAGGTGCATTTCTTGTAATCTTGTTATTAAGTTTTTCAATTAAAAAAAATTAGGTGCATTTCTTGTAATCTTGTTATTAAGTTTTTCAATTAAAATACAATAAGTAAATATTATTGATTTGATTTCTAAAAAATTATAATTCTGTCATTTTAGTTTCTAAAAAGATTAATTATCTCAATTTAATATTTGAAAAAGTATATTTGACTCAATTTTTTTTATATAGAACCACTAGTATTAAAAAAATTCGTTTCTACTAATTTTTTTAACATGAAATTCAAAGATTGGGTGAATTTGAATAACAGTAAGATGGTAGGAACAACATAGTTTTCATAAAAGAAAAGATATGACATTTTAGTTAATTATATTGATACACATAAAAAAATAAAAATAAAAATAAAATATTTTATTAAAATATCATCTTTTTTTTTAAAAAAGAGAAGACTTATTTTTAAGAATGATAAATTGGATAATATTTTATTATATCTCTTTTTACTTCTCTCTCGCTATTTTTTTAATTTGCTGAACACATCTTCTAGCAATAAATATATAAATAAGTTATGTTAATATTAAAAAAATGACTTATCAACTTTATTATATAAATTAATAATTTTAAAAGATAAAAATATTATTTTTACCTATTTTTTAATATACATTGACAAAAACACGTGTCAACTTTTTCATTTGATCTTTTTTTAGTCACCCAATCAATTATTTAATTATCTCTCTTTGTTTGGTTTCTTTCAATTTAATATTAAAATAATCTTTTGAAAGATAACAAAAGGATCTTGTCTAGAAAATATCTCATATGGTGGAAAATATCACTTTTTAAATAATTCTTGATTGCTTAAAAAGTAAAGATTAAAAATAAAAAATATTCAAATTGCCATTCAATGATTATCCTTGTGTCCCACCATGCACATAGGTTCGTGAATGATTTCATCATTGAATATGTCACTAAAATAATTAATTAAATAATCTTAAATAGTTCGGTGCCGATAAGCCAAGTATTTGTCAACTTGCACAATAAAGTGAAAGTGACTAGATAATGAAAGATTAATAATTCTGTATGATACAAAATATAACAGAAATCAATAACATTTATTAAATTATATCTTTCATTTTTTACATAAAATAATCTTTTTCTTTTCTAATATTTATATTAAAATTTAATTTTATTTTTAATATTTTTTGTGTAGATTTTGTCTCATATATATATTTTGTTTAATTTTTTTAGACTAACATTATTAATATAATTGATAAAAAATATTAATATAGATTTTTTTATATTACACATCTACTATCAACACGTTATACTAATTAATTTTAATTTTAATTTTGTTTCAAAAATTAACTAAATTCCAATTTCACCTTTAATGATACATTTTATTTCTTTTTTTTATCCCAAACTAATATTTAAACGTTTGATGTGTCATATCAAAAAGTTCACATATTATTTAAAAGAGTTTATATGTCACTTGAATGAATCCACGTTAGCATTTTCTGTCAAAACTGTTAACCTTATTAGCACTAGGGACAAAATTAAAACAAAAAGAAATGTAGGATGAAATTAGCACAAAAAAAATAGAAATAAAAGTTAAATTTAAAATAAACATTAAGAACGAAAAAAATGAAAGTATATGAAATACTCAAACTCTTGAGAGGTTGAATTTTTTATAGACTTAACCAAAAAAAAAAATTCTAGAGACAAGAAAAGTTTATATAATCCTCTAATATGTAATTTTCACTGAAATATATTTTACATGTAGAACAAGTAATATAGATTATAATGTAATTTTGTAATTATTTTAAGAAGCTAGATATTTTTCTCATTGATATATTTTAGTACCGGTTAAACATTCAATAGCGAGATTAATTAAGTTCATGTTAAGTAATCATTCATTTTTGCCAAATATAAACATTGTTCACAAAATAAAAAATAAGATAACTAAATCTATGAAATTAAATTAAAAAAGGGTTAAAAATGTTATCTTGGTCTAAATGCGCGGCGTGTGTTGAAATTTGAAAAAAAAAAAAAGAAAGAACATAGGAGACGTTTTATTGCGTATAGACTATTGGCCACTTGTGGAATTCAAAAACTCAATACATATCTTTGAAAATTCACTACTCAAAAAACCACCCAAATAGAAAAATAATAATTAAAAAAAAAAGAAAAAAAAGCATTCACAAAACAAATGTGAACATCACACCGTTGAAATGTTTAACGGCGAGCCACCGTCAATCGCCGTTATAGTCTTCTAGAAACGTTGCTATGGTATAAATCGTCATGTCAAACGAAAGTGTTACTAACAAATTTTCCTCGTTCATGGGAAAACTTGTCTGACTTTGCCCACCCAAACCTTTCCTAATGGTCTCCCTTGGGGAAAAAAGAGTAAATTACTGCTTTAATTTTTAAAAGATTATAATTTTTTTATTTTAGTTTTTAAAAAATTAAATATCTTAATTTTATTTTAAAAGATTAATTTTGTTTTAATTTAATATTTTTTTGTTTTTAAATCACAAAATGAACTATTATTAAATTTTAAAATTTTATTGTTAAAATTTATTTTAATAAAAAGAGAGACTAAATTAAAACAAAGACTATTTTTTAGTGACTAAATTGAAACACTTGATCTTTTAAGGATTAAATTGAGATAACTATAATTTTTTAGGAATCAAAGTATTAATTTATTCTAGAAAAATTTAGGTGCAAAACTTGTAACTTTGTTATTAAATTCTCTAATTAGAATATAACAAGTATATAATCTTGAAAAATAACTGCACATTTTTCAGAATAAGTTACTAGTTTCATGCCAAAAATTACAGTTATCTCAATTCAATCCCTAAAAGATCAAACATATCAATTTAATCTATATATAAAAAATTGTATTTTTTAATTTAATCCATATGTTAATGTAGTTTTTAGCAAGGTTCAGAAAATTATACCGGTCATCGAACTAGTTGAGGCACAGGTTCGAGGTCAATGGTCAAAACGCAGTTGAACCAATAATACTTAAAATATATTAAAATATTAAAATATATAATTAATGTATATGTTACAAATATTAAAATATATAATACATAATATTAAAATATTAAAATATTCTAGACATATTATAGATATATATATATATATATTTATATCAATCATAGATCTTTTCCTAATAGTTTAAATTTTAAGAGATTTTTGAAAATAAATAATAATATTCAGTAAAAATTTAAAAAAATTCAAAAACTTAGAAAAAATAAACTTGTTAAACTAGTTGAACTGGCTAATTTTACCATTTCGATAGTTTGACTGGTTTTACATTGGTTTAATACACAACTGTTCTCAAGTCTAAATCAGACCAGAGACCTGATTAATGTACTAATTTTTCGATTGAACTAGTCAATTTAATTTAATTCTTTAAACTATAACTTTTAGCAACTAAAATTTGAGATGTGATAATAATTAATTCTTTGATTCAATAACAAAAAGAATACAATTGAGTATACAATTCTTCAAAATTAGTAACTATCATATTTATTTCTCTCACAACCTTTTTCTCCGACCTTTAATCTATCTCTACTCATTCCACCTCCTTTTTAATTCATACAGTAACTATCAACAACATGTCCGACTACCTTCCCTCCGTGTTTTCTTTCCCTCGTTTTTCTTCCGTCTATTCTTCCGTTCACAATAATAGTATTAAAGAGAAATTGCACAGAACCCCCCGAATTTTAGAGTCTCTGTAATTTATCTCTATAAATTTTTTAATTTAACAAAAGATCCCTTCTAACTTTTAAATTTTTACAAAAGACTCATTTTGTTAGGTTGACTGTCAAATTAACCATTTGTCAATAATTCAGATAACTTTTTTTTTATATCTAGTCAAATATTAAATATAATTATTTGATTCAATTTTTATTATTTTTTATATGTAAAATATAAATATACTCTTATTATATCAGTGCTATATGACATATTAATGCTAAGTTTGATTGGACATGAAAGAGTTGACTTTTATTAGTTAACGGCCAATATGACAATGAACTTAATAAAGAGAATATTTTGCAAATATTAGAAAATTGAAGGGGGTGTTTTGTAAGATTTAAAAGTTCATGGAGTAGATTGTAAGGACCCAAAAGTTTATGGGAGTCTTGTGCAATTTGACCCGATTATTTATAACATTTTTCAAAACGGCTTCTATATTTGACTCGTTAGCCGCCTGCTTACGGTGACAGTCTATATATATATAGGCCTTCCAAGTTTCCCATTTCATTCCCATAGTTTTGCAGAGATAGCAGAATCTTCGTTTCTTTAATTCTTTTTGTATAGTTGGTCAAAGAACTATAAATACAGAACGTTTCTGGGTTGTCTTAGCTGTTGCGGAAGCTGTTGATTTTGAATCAAAGGGGAAGTTTGGGGTTCTGGTTTTTGGTGGGGTTGATCTGAAACTGCGAAAGTTTTGATCTTTTTGGGTTGGCGATGGACGGAGGGAATATATATCTGGCGAGTAATAGCATACGAGCAGGGAGTTCTACAGTGTGGAGAAACACTGAAGCTGAAGTGTTCTCTAGATCTTCGCGTGACGAAGACGATGAAGAGGCTCTGAAATGGGCTGCTCTCGAGAAGCTTCCCACTTACAGTCGTCTAAGAAAGGGGTTGTTGACAGCTTCCCATGGGGTCGCCAGTGAAGTGGACGTCACTGATCTTGGGTTTCACGAGAAGAAGAAGTTGCTTGATAGGTTGATCAAAGTCGCAGAAGAGGACAACGAGAAGTTCTTGTTGAAGCTCAAAGAAAGAATTGATAGGTAATTACAAATTCGAAAGTTGCTTCCTGTTTTAATAATCATCAAGGAATTGATCCTTGCTTGTTTCCAAAATCGAGGGATCCCTTGTTTCTAAAACGGAGGTAGGATCCCTGCTTGGCGTGCTTACAGCCAAACAGGGTTTTTGGAATCAAACAATGTGTTTTACTAAACTGGATCATTGAATTTTATAACTAAAAATTAAGATTTTAAGATATATTTTTAAACAAATAGTATCTTGAAATCTTATTTTTTAGTTGTCAAATTCAATTATTCAGATTACACCAAAATATTTAGATCTTTGGTCTTAAAGTTGAATATGATGCTGGCTCTCGTTGAATTTTATAACGTATAATGATATTATTTTTAAGAAAAAAAATTTTAAAATCTCAACAGTTGGTCATGAAATCTAGCTAAAACTTATTACTTTGTTGGACTTTGACTTTGATGCCAAACCAGAGATTTACCTCTCGAAGTGTGTGTTACGAGAATTTTATGGTTATTGATGGTTGAAACAAAGAAATATCTCTTTCTGATATATGTTTTTGTTAATTTTGTGTTGTTTTTGGTTTCAGAGTTGGGATTGATAGTCCAACGATTGAAGTACGATATGAGCATCTAAACGTTGATGCAGAGGCTTTTGTGGGAAGCAGAGCTTTGCCTACATTTCTCAATTTCGCCACTAATATAGTGGAGGTAACATAAGTCTGATTTATTTGTTTATAAAATTGTTGTTTCGCACAGTTCTTTATGTGTTGGGGGAAAATTCTATTTTAATCCATCAAAAATTACAAAATTTCTCACTTTACCTCCAAAGTTCTTTTTGGATCTATATAGTCCTTCTATTTGTTTTATTTTTTTAATTTGGTACATGACAAAGTAAGGTTTGGAACATATTACTCCCAAGATTACTCACATCTTTCACCTGATTGCCACCTGTGCTCACTATTTGAAAAAACTTGAGTAAATTACTAATTTGGTCTCCAAAAGATTAAGTTATGTCAATTTAGTTTTTGAAAGGTCAAACATCTAATAATAGAAAGATTATATTAGTTTTAATTTGGTCCCTCTCTTTGTTAAATTGAGTTTTATCAATGAAAATTTTGAGATTTTTGTTTGTTTTAGTAACGAAAAAGACTAATTGAGGCAAATAGCAATTTTTTAGGGACTAAAATGAAATAGTTGATCTTTTAAAGACCAAATTGAAAAAAACTGTAATCTTTTATGACTAAATCATTAGTTTACTCAAAAAGCTTTCATTTCCCCCATGAAAAAAGAAGCTTGCAGTTCTGGTCGGACAAACAAACAACGGGACTAAATTGAGAAGCTTATATTCTTGAAAACTAAACAGAATGATTAACTCATGTTTCTTCTAACTGTGTCTTCTCTTTGTTCTGACAATCTTGATCTCTTGGTGTTGCAGAATATATTGACTTCTTTGAATATACTCTCAAGCAGAAAGAGACATGTAACCATTCTGAAAGATGTTAGTGGAATAGTGAAGCCTCAGAGGATGACTCTGCTTTTAGGTCCTCCAAGTTCTGGAAAAACCACACTCCTTTTGGCCTTATCAGGAAAGCTTGATCCAACTCTTAAGGTAAAGACTCAAACTCAAGCATTTTTATTTAGATATATTGCTTTCTTTCATCTGAAATAGAATTATTAATACTTATGAGTCCTTTAGGTTACTGGGAGAGTGACATATAATGGCCATGAAATGAAGGAGTTTGTGCCTCAAAGAACTGCTGCATATATAAGTCAGCATGATGTTCATATTGGAGAAATGACTGTAAGAGAGACCTTGGCTTTCTCTGCAAGGTGCCAAGGCGTGGGATCGCGTTATGGTTAGTCAATTTATTTTTGTGTGTTTAAAGGTTGGAGTAAATTGTTGATTTGGTTTCTGAAAGATGAAATATCTTCACTTAGTCCCTAAAAAATTGCATGTGTCTCATTTTCATCCTTTTGTCTCAAAAAAATTGCGCCATGTCTCATTTTCATCCTTTTGTCTGTCCAAGTGACTTTTGACAGCAAGTTTGGTGCCAAAAGAGACTAGATTGAGAGATATTTAGGGGACTGAATTGATATGTTTTGTTTTTAAAGGATATCTCATTTTCGTCATTTTTTCTCTAAAAAATTTCACGTGTCTGATTTTCACCCTTTTGTCAGTCCAAGTGATTTTTGGCAACAAGTTTGGTGACAAAAAAGACTGGATTAAGAGATATTTTGGGGACTAAATTCATATGTTTTGTTTTAAAAGGATTAAATTGAGACAGCTGTAATTTTTGGAAGGGTCAAATTAATAACTTACTCTAAAGCTTTTCAATGAGTCTAATTTGGGGGTGTATGTAACATAAGCATGACTGGTTTTTATTATGGGGGATCCACAGACTTGCTATCAGAATTGTCAAGAAGAGAGAAAGCAGCAAATATTAAGCCTGATCCAGACATTGATGTCTTCATGAAGGTAAGATTAAGGAAGAAAGAAGCCATAATCACTATTTATAATTTCATCACATCAAAATAAGATATCTTCACAGTTATCAAATATCTCAGTTTTGAATTAATCGGTTTCTGACTTAACAGGCAGCAGCAACTGAAGGACAAGAGGCAAACATGGTGGCAGATTATATCCTAAAGGTAATACTAACACCACTTTCTGTCTATCTCCGTAGTTTCTTCACAAGTTGACATTTTGGTCCAAAATTTTTCCAAGTAACAATTTTTTTTTTCCTTTTAATTTGTAATTTGCAGATTCTGGGGTTGGAAATATGTGCTGACACTATGGTGGGGGATGAAATGTTGCGAGGAATATCTGGAGGACAGAGGAAGCGTGTTACTACAGGGGAGATGCTGGTCGGACCTGCAAATGCTTTGTTCATGGATGAAATATCGACTGGCTTGGACAGCTCCACAACTTTTCAGATTGTGAACTCGCTCAGGCAATATGTTCACATTCTCAATGGCACTGCAGTGATCTCGCTGCTGCAGCCGGCGCCGGAGACTTATGAACTTTTTGACGATATTATTCTGATGTCCGATGGCCAAGTGGTCTACCAGGGACCCCGGGAACACATTCTTGATTTCTTTGAGTCTATGGGTTTTAGATGCCCTGAGAGGAAAGGTGTTGCTGACTTTCTTCAAGAAGTAAGTCCAAAGTTCATCTCTTTTTCCCTTTTTTCACCTCACTTGGTGGTTTTCACTTTTCGGGTTGTTTCTGTTGTCCCTTGTTCCCGATAAGATTACAGAGATGATACAAAGGTTGTTCATGTTCATCTAATAATATCTTTGTCTCCTCCTGCAGGTGACTTCAAGGAAGGATCAACAGCAGTACTGGGTACGCCGAGATCAGCCTTATAGTTTTGTAACGGTCACTCAATTTGCTGAGGCCTTTCAATCGTTCCACGTGGGCCGAAGAATTGGAGACGAGCTTGCAGTCCCATTTGACAAGTCTAAGAGCCATCCAGCTGCTTTAACCTCTAAGAAATATGGTGTCAACAAGAAGGAGCTTTTGAAGGCTAACTTCGCCAGAGAATTTTTGCTTATGAAAAGGAATTCCTTTGTTTACATCTTCAAGCTCTCACAGGTGGGTATTAGTATTTAGTATTACTATATTACTTGCCCATTCATGACATTTGTAGCAAAAATTCTCATGGTCTTGACTGGTATCTTTTGGTGCTATTCAGCTTTCTATCATGGCATTTATAGCAATGACACTATTCTTTCGAACGGAGATGCACCGGGACACAGTTGATGATGGAGGAATCTACATCGGTGCACTATTTTTCACATTGGTAATGGTTATGTTTAATGGCATGGCTGAGATTTCTATGACCATTGCCAAGCTATCTGTTTTCTACAAGCAACGGGACCTCCTGTTTTATCCTTCATGGGCTTATGCTCTTCCTGGATGGATCCTCAAGATCCCCATTACGTTTCTTGAGGTTGCTGTTTGGGTGTTCCTCACCTACTACGTTATTGGATTCGATCCAAACGTTGGAAGGTAACAAAAGAAGAAGAACAAGCCACCTTTTCTCTCCTTTGTATCTTTTTGGAACATTCATGTGACTTACAATGTGAGGTCTTTGTCTTGTTCTTCATGCAGGTTGTTCAAGCAATACCTTCTGCTGTTACTGATTTCCCAGATGGCTTCTGCACTGTTTCGAACCATTGCAGCACTCGGAAGGAACATGATTGTTGCAAACACATTCGGGTCCTTTGCACTGCTTGCTCTTCTTACTTTGGGAGGTTTCATCCTATCAAAGGGTAAGATATATAGGTTAACATAATGTCACAAACTTGTTAGGATGATATCAAGAGCAACACCTTATATATAATGCTTCTCTCTTTTCATTGCTTATGAAACAGATAATATCAAGAGCTGGTGGATCTGGGGTTACTGGATTTCACCCTTGATGTATGGACAGAACGCCATAGTCGTCAATGAGTTTCTCGGGCATAGTTGGGACAAGGTAATAATTTCTTGATCCCTAATCTGCGAAATCATCTGCTTTAATATCAGTAACGTTGAAGCCTAATATTGAAATTTCTTTCTTTTCCCAATTACAGAAAACACAGAACTCAAATGAAACACTGGGGATTCAGGTTCTCGAATCTCGTAGCTTCTTCACGCATGCATACTGGTATTGGATTGGAGTTGGGGCACTGATAGGATTTGTGCTGCTTTTCAATGCTTTATATACAGTGGCTCTCACATTCCTGAACCGTAAGCACCTTCACATTCCTGCCTTAAAATTTACTAACTATACATCACAGTGATGCACAGTGTGTACTAATTTTTGATATGAATGATTGTGCAGCTTTTGATAAGCAACAGGCAACAATAAACGAAGATGCAGGTGATTCACCTAGTGGCAGAGCCGAAGAAGTCGAATTACCACGCATCGGTGAGATCATGTTATGTGTACTTCAGCTGAATTATTATCATTATATTCCTTCAGATGCTGAGCTTTGTTTTTGCTTTTCTTGCAGCGAGTTCGCAAAACAATAGAGTAGCTGATGCTGTTGTGGAGTCCAGCCATGGACAAAAAAGAGGAATGGTTCTTCCTTTCGAACCACACTCTATCACCTTTGATGAGATCGTATACTCTGTTGACATGCCTCAGGTAAATGTTACTAAAGTCACAATCTAGTAGTTATGTTATGTAAGGTGTCGTGGAAATTTACAGTAAAATAGAGAAGATAACAAAGCAAAATTAATGAGAACACATAAGAATTTACGTGATTCGGTCCGTGTGACTTACATCTGTGGGCAAAGAGAAAAATTTGTATTACTTCTGGCAAAAGTTGAATACAGCGAACAGTGAAAAAACTGAACATAACATGCACAGGAAAAACATAACTGCTCTCTACCCTTACTTCACAGACTTCCAAATTTTTATTTTTTTCTTTTGGGCCATGCTTTTAAATAAATTGAGTTGGGTCACAAAACCGGATCGTCATATAATTCAAGTTTGTTTTCGAGTACTGATATTATATATTGGTTTCAAATGGCAGGAAATGAAAGAGCAGGGGGTGACTGAGGACAGATTGGTGCTCTTGAAGGGTGTTAGTGGCGCATTTAGGCCAGGTGTTCTTACAGCTCTAATGGGTGTAAGTGGAGCAGGAAAAACAACATTAATGGATGTGTTAGCTGGTAGGAAAACAGGTGGATACATCGATGGGGATATCAAAATTTCTGGGTACCCTAAAAAGCAAGAAACTTTTGCTCGAATCTCGGGTTACTGTGAGCAGAATGATATCCACTCACCTCATGTTACTGTCTACGAGGCATTGCTGTACTCAGCATGGCTTCGTCTGCCTCAAGACGTTGACTCTAAAACCAGAAAGGTTTGCGTTTGAAGCTTAACACACCTGTTGACTTTATATTAACATGAAGGCTGGTTGGGGTCTGATCTGATTGTTGGATTTGATGAATTTTGCAGATGTTCATTGAGGAAGTTATGGAACTTGTGGAGCTGGACCCATTGAGGAACTCGCTAGTGGGTTTGCCTGGTGTGAGTGGTCTCTCTACTGAACAACGCAAGAGGCTAACCATAGCAGTGGAACTAGTGGCTAATCCTTCCATAATCTTCATGGACGAGCCTACTTCTGGGTTAGATGCAAGAGCTGCTGCAATTGTTATGAGAACAGTCAGAAACACAGTGGACACAGGGAGAACCGTCGTTTGTACAATCCACCAACCCAGCATTGACATATTTGAAGCCTTTGATGAGGTACAAAATAATCATCCTCATCGTCAATGAAGTCTGTAATTTTTGTCCCTTTCATCCTCCATTAGACTTGAAGAACAATCTGATACATATATGCTACTTGTGATGTCAGCTTTTCTTAATGAAGCGTGGAGGACAAGAGATATATGTAGGGCCACTGGGTCGCCATTCTAGCGAATTGATCAAGTATTTTGAGGTAGGATCAGGCAACATAAACTCGCTGATTTCCCATGATTCTTAGAAGCAACCATTGATTTTCCCTTCTTTCGTTTTTCAATTATCCAGGGCATTGAAGGGATTAGCAAAATCAAAGATGGCTATAACCCAGCAACATGGATGCTGGAAGTCACAACTACAGCACAAGAGATTGCTTTAGGAGTTGACTTTACTGAGATCTACAAAAACTCTGACCTACATAGGTAAGCCAATGTTGTAGGCATGAACATAGTTTCTATTGACTATTGTCATATTTATATTTTTACATTCAAAATACTTAAAACTAGTATATTTTGTTCTTCAGGAGAAACAAACAGCTCATAGAAGAATTAGGCAAGCCCTCACCAGGTTCAAAGGATCTATATTTCCCCACACAATATTCACAGTCATTCTGGGTCCAATGCATGGCTTGCTTATGGAAACAACATTGGTCATATTGGCGAAATCCACCTTACACTGCTGTGAGATTTCTCTTCACTACTTTCATAGCCCTGATGTTCGGAACAATCTTCTGGGACCTCGGACAGAAAACGTAAGCTCAAACTATCAAAAATGTACTTGTTAGTCCTGGACAAAAAAAAAATATATATATATATATATAATTTCATTCTGTTCTGATCTGATTTGTCTGGGTAACTTTCATAGTGAAACGAAACAAGACTTGTTGAATGCCATGGGTTCTATGTACACCGCTGTTCTCTTCCTCGGCGTCCAGAACTCGTCATCGGTACAACCAGTGGTAGCAGTTGAGAGAACTGTGTTTTACAGAGAAAAAGCTGCAGGGATGTACTCTGCCTTGCCTTATGCGTTTGCACAGGTAATTACTAAAAACAGTGAAGTGTGTCCTTATATTGGAATCATTTTGTGGGACCCTTATGATGGAGCTGAGCTCATGTTGTTGTCACAGGCCTTGATAGAACTGCCTTACATTCTTGTCCAAGCTGTGACATATGGGGTCATAGTTTACGCCATGATCGGGTTCGAATGGACAGCAGCCAAGTTCTTCTGGTACCTCTTCTTCATGTTCTTCACATTGCTGTATTTCACCTTCTATGGCATGATGTCTGTGGCTGTCACGCCAAATCACCATGTCGCTTCCATTGTTGCTGCTGCTTTCTATGGCATTTGGAACCTCTTCTCAGGATTCATCGTCGCACGCCCTGTAAGTCATCAATTCATCATACCAACCTGTGACTCAATTCTGTCCATGACTGAAACTTCATTCTGATCCTCAAAAATTTGTATAGTAGTAATTAAAAAAAGTAAACTCACTTTTGGACCTATGAAAGTATATTTTGATGACGGTTTAGTCCTCGAAAGATGGTCACTGACTATTTTAATTTTTGAATTTCGAAATCATTACACAAAATGGTTTGAAAGTTGACCTTATCAATATTATCTGCTAGTGTGAATTGTTGCTTATTGGCATGGCAATGACGTAGAGCGACGTGACATCATAATATGCTAAAATGAATGAACACTTCAACCTCCGAATTCTGAAGTTTTTGAACAAAATGGTCCCTCTGCTCATCGCTTTGATAGAAGGAGGGACCACTTTTGTAATAGTTTCACAATTGAAGAATTAAAATGATCAGAAACTATCTTTCATAACTAGACTGTTGCCAAAGTATACTTTCAGGCCCTAAAAAGAAGGTTTACTCAATATAAAACCTTCAGAACTGAATGATACCGGAGTCATTTTCAGAGGATCAAAATGAGATTTTAATCTTCTTCGACTGCATACGAACTGTTATTATATGGTTTTCTGACCTTTATTATTTTTTGTCTTCAACAGAGCATTCCAGTGTGGTGGAGATGGTACTACTGGGCATGTCCTGTGGCCTGGACCTTGTATGGATTGGTGGCATCACAATTTGGAGACATAACAAAGCCCATGTCCGATCAGGATAAAACTGTTCAACAGTATCTAAGGAGTAGTTTTGGTTTCAGACATGACTTCATAGGAATTAGTGCAGGCGTGGTCGTGGGATTCGCAGTGGTCTTTGCTTTCATTTTTGCTGTGTCAATCAAGGTTTTCAACTTCCAAAGACGATAAGCTCGACTTAGTTTCATACAATTTTTTTCTTTTTTTTTTTTCATATACTCTTTTGGTTTCCTTTTTTTGTACTACTCTGATGCTCCTTACATAAATGTACAACCAGTTTGATAAATAAAAGATGTTACACTAGTTTTCTGTAACTTATCTTTGCCAAAAAATTTTGTCTTCAAAACACACTGTTATATTCCTACACAAGGCAACATGTTACACAAACAAAACCAGCTCTGGTATGGGTCTGATTTAGTTGAGTATGTCCTTTATGTAACGTGCAACTAAGTTTTTCTTAGTTTTATTCCTATGGATAACAAAACAGAAACAAACTCCTTCCAATAAAGTATTGGAGATATTTAGCACCGTGCAAGGCAGCATGTTACAAAAACCAGTTTCCATATGCATATGAGAAATAGGAAATTAATCAACAGAAGTTACATACATGATCACCATTGTCAATACTGCTGGATGCTTTGAGGCGACACTCAGATTTTATAAGTTTTCCGGCAACGCATGTAATTGTCATGGTCAAATGGTATACGTCGCGTTGGATGTTCTTCATCAACTAGCTCTTCTTTTGTCTGAACAATCTTGGTGCTGAATGAAAATAATCCCATGCAGAACCTTTCCTTCTCTGCCCTCATGATGACTCGGTGTTCACAAGGCTGTATTCTATCATTACTCCAAACCTAAAATATAAAAAAGCATAGATTCATCAAATCTGCTGAAAACTTATTTGTCCACAAATTTAGTAAACTCAACTCCTGTTCTGGTGTTAGAAGTCAAAAAGCAAGGGTGATAGTAAGAAAAACAGTATACCATAAGCAAGCAGGCCATAAGCAGGTTAGAGATTTGAACTACTAGTTCATTGGCAATGAGTAAACCATTTCAATGAATAGTAAGACAAAGTATTGTGTTTTATTTGAAGCTTTCCTCAGTTCATAGTACTTTGAAAAACAGTTTTCTAACATACAGCTGTGGAAGATAACTGACCTTAAAAACATCACCAGCCATGAACAGAATCATGCAGGGTGAGGGATCAGTGTCGATCCATTCCCCATTTCTCAGTTTAACCTGCAAACCAGTTACATTATTCTAATGCAATATGGTACAGAAGGGTCTCTGTGAGCACGCAACCCTAAATTACTCTCTGTGTACCAGAAATAATCATATCCTGCAGGCCACAACGTGTTAGTGAACTTCTGGACTGCTTCTTTAATGGAGGGGTCATCAATTCCCACAGATTCATATAAAGGATAGTGAGGTTTTTGTGTTAAGTAACAATGCCCAGGCTTATCACTAGTATTTTTCTGTTTTGTTAAGGAAGACTGAACGTTTTTTCCATTAGAGTAAATACTGAGTCGTAAAGCTCCATGGGAATTCTATTACTCTTTGCATAAAAACAGACGTGGCTCTCTAGTGCACTCCGGATCACTTGGCATGCTGAAAACCATGTGTCTGTACCTGGCTGCAACTTCTCATCTGTGAAGTCTATAACAGGAATCTCTGAAGCTGTTTCAGAACCCATGCTCTCAATAGTTCTTCAATTTCCCTTCTATAAGAATGCAAGAATGAGTCTGTGCGCATTATTTATATATAGATGTTATGTGCCTTCAAGGTTTATTTATTTACTGATGTTTGCTTGTTCGGCTACATCCACGCAAGAAAATCATAATGGAAGTTGATGCAAGAGCATCATTACAAATCACCATCCATTCGTTTAAAAATCAACTCGAGTAATTTAATTACAATCCAAAAGTCATCAGAATATGAAGGTAACTCGGAGTTCCGAAATAGGGAAGAAAAAAAAAATGACCGTAATGCTCTGGAAATGTGAGATGAAATTCGCACAAAAAAAAATTAAGAATAAAATTTAAATTTAAAATAAACATTAAGAACGAAAAATAAAAATATATGAAGAACTTAACTCTTGAGAGATTGAGCTCTTATAGACTTAACTAAACAAAAACAAGTATTTCTAAGTTTATATAATCCTTTAATCTTTAATTTTCACTGAAATATATTTTACATGTAGAACAAGTAATATAGATTATAATGTAATTTTGTAATTATTTTAAGAAGCAAGATATTTTTCTCATTGATATATTTTAGTACAGGTTAAACATTCAATAGCGAGATTAATTAAGTTCATGTTAAGTAATCATTCATTTTTGCCAAATATAAACATTGTTTACAAAATAAAAAATAAGATAACTAAATCTATCAAATTAAATTAAAAATATATTTATTTTTAAGGGGTTAAAAATGTTATCTTGGTCCAAATGTGCGGTGTATGTTGAAATTTGGAAAAAAAAAATAGAAAGGAAATAGGAGACGTTTTATTGGTTATAGACTATTGACCACTCGTGGAATTAAAAAACTCAATACATATCTTTGAAAATTCACTACTCAAAAAGCCACCCAAATAGAAAAATAATAATTAAAAAAAAGAAAAAAAAAGCATTCACAAAACAAATGTGTTGAAATGTGTAACGGCCAGAAAGCGTACATTATGGTCTTCTAGAAATCGTCGCTATAGTGTTCTAGAAATTGACATGTCAAACAAAAATGTCACTAACAAATTTCCCTCGTTTATGGGAAAACTTGTCTGAATTTGCCCGCCCAAACCTTTCTTAACGGTCTCCCTTGGGGAAAAAAGAGTAAATTACTGCTTTAATTTTTAAAAGATTATAATTTTTTTAATTTAGTTTTCAAAAAATTAAATACTTCAATTTTATTTTTGAAAGATTAATTTTGTCTTAATTTAATTTTTTTTGTTTCTAAATCACAAAATGCACTACTATTAAATTTTAAAATTTTCATTGTTAAAATTTATTTTGACAAAAAGAGAGACCAAATTAAAACAAAGACTATTTTTTAATGACTAAATTGAAACACCTGATCTTTCAAGGATTAAATTGAGATAATTATAATTTTTTAGGAATCAAATTATTAATTTATTCTAGAAAAATTTAGGTGCAAAACTTGTAACTTTGTTATTAGATTCTCCAATTAAAATATAATAAGTACATAATCTTGAAAAATGACAGCACATTTTTTAGAGTAAGTTACTAGTTTCATCCCAAAAATTACAGTGATCGCAATGTAATCCATGAAAAATCAAACATTTCAATTTAATCTATATATAAAAAATTGTATTTGTTTTTAATTTAATCCCTATGTTAATGTAATTTTTAACAAGGTTCAAAAAATCGAATCGGTCATTGAACCATTAAAGCATCAGTTCAAGGTCAATAGTCAAATTGCAGCTGAATCAATAGTACTTAAAATATATTAAAATTTTAAAATATATAATATATAATATCAAAATATTAAAATATTCTAGACATATTACAGATATATATATATATATATATATATTTATATTAATCTTAGATTTTCTCCTAATAGCTTAAATTTTTAGAGATTTCGTAAAAATAAATAATAATATTCAGTAAAAATTTAAAAAAATTCAAAAATTTGAAAAAAATGAATTTGTTGAACCAGTTGAACATGTCGATTTTACCATTTCGAGACTAATTTGATTAGTTTTATAACAGTTTAAATGTTCATTGGTTCTTAAATCTAAATTGAATTAAAAACTTGATTAATTCACCAATTTTTCGATTAAATTAATTAGTTCGATTCAATTCTTTGAATCAGGACTTTTAACAACTAAAAATTAAATTTGACAATAATTAATTATTTGATTCAGAATGGCTAAATTAAAACATTTAATATGTTTGAAACATCAAATTAAGACCTATGTAATTTTTCAACTCTATTTTGCGTGTAAATCTAGTCCTTCTGTTATCCTATCTGCGGTATTGCAAACTTCAAAAGTAGTCTTCCCGTGAACGATGCAGGTGTGGCCGCCTTATTTTAATTCAACAAATGAACAACCATCATATTTGTTTCTCTCGCCATCTTTTTCTCCGACCTTTAATCTATCTCTACTCATTCCACCTCCTTTTTTATTCATACAGTAACTATCAACAACCTGCACGACTACCTTCCCTCCGTGTTTTCTTTCCCTCGTTTTTCTTCGGTCCATTCTTCTATCCACAATAATAGTATAAAAGAGAAATTGCACAGAACCCCCCGAATTTTAGAGTCTTTGTAATTTATTCTTATAAATTTTTAAATTTAACAAAAATTTTCTTTTAATTTTCAAATATTTACAAAACACCTAATTTGTTAAGTTGATTGTCAAATTAATCGTTAGTTAATAATTTAGTTATTTTTTTTATGTCTAATCAAATATTAAATATAATAATTTTGATTTAATTTTTATTATTTCTTAGGTGTAAAATACAAATATATTTTTGTCACATTAATGTCTATATATGACATATTTATGCTAAGTCTGATTAGGCATGACAGAGTTGATTTTTATTGGTTAACGGTTAATATGACAATGAACTTAATAAACGGAGTATTTTGCAAACATCAAAAAATTGAAGGGGGAGTTTTGTTAGATTCAGAAGTTCATGGAGTAAATTGTAAGGTCCAAAAGTTTTTGGGAGTCTTGTGCAATTTGACCCGATTGTTTATAACATTTTTCAAAACGGGTTCTAGATTTGACTCTTCAGCCGCCTGCTTACGGTGACAACCTATATATATGTAGGCCTTCCCAAGTTTCTCATTTCATTCCCCTAGTTTTGCGGAGATAGGAGAATCTTCATTTCTTTAATTCTTTTTGTATAGCTGCTCGAAGAACTATAAATACAGAACGTTTCTGGGTTGGCTTAGCTGTTGCGAAAGCTGTTGATTTTGAATCAAAGGGGAAGTTTGGGGTTCTGGGTTTTGGTGGGGTTGATCTGAAACTGCGAAAGTTTTGATCTTTTTGGGTTGGTGATGGACGGAGGGAATATATATCTGGCGAGAAATAGCATACGAGCAGGGAGTTCTACAGTGTGGAGAAACACTGAAGCTGAAGTGTTCTCCAGATCTTCGCGTGACGAAGACGATGAAGAGGCTCTGAAATGGGCTGCTCTCGAGAAGCTTCCTACTTACAGTCGTCTGAGAAAGGGGTTGTTGACAGCTTCCCATGGGGTCGCCAGTGAAGTGGACGTCACTGGTCTTGAGTTTCACGAGAAGAAGAAGCTGCTTGATAGGTTGATCAAAGTCGCAGAAGAGGACAACGAGAAGTTCTTGTTGAAGCTCAAAGAAAGAATTGATAGGTAATTACAAATTCGAAAGTTGCTTCCTTTTTTAATAATCATCAAGGAATTGATCCCTGCTTGTTTCCAAAACGGAGGTAGGATCCCTGCTTGGCGTGCTTACAGCCAAACACGGTTTTTGGAATCAAACGGGGTTTGACACAAACTGCACTATTGAATTTTATAACCAATTTTAATTTATATTTTTGAAACAAATAGCATTCTCAGATTTTGTTTGTTGATTGTAAAATTCAACTAGTGGGTTAAGGCTATGTTGTTGTTGTTGTTGTATTGTAAAATTCAACTACTCAGTCAAATATTTGAAATTCTGTTTAGTCCTAAAATTAAGCATGGTGCTTGATCTAATTTGAGTCATTAAATTTTATCATAAATGATGACATTTATTACAAAATCTAATTGTCTAGTTTAATGACACTGATTGACATTGACTTTAATATCAAACAAGAGATTTACCTCTCGAAGTGTGTGTTACGGGAATTTTATGGTTATTGATGGTTGAAACAAAGAAATATCTTTTTGATATTTGTTTTTTGTTATTTTTGTGTCGTTTTTGGTTTCAGAGCTGGGATTGATAGTCCAACGATTGAAGTACGATATGAGCATCTAAATGTTGATGCAGAGGCTTTTGTGGGAAGCAGAGCTTTGCCTACAGTTCTCAATTTCGCCACTAATATAGTGGAGGTAACATAAGGCTGATTTATTTGTTTATAAGTTGTTGTTTCTCACAGTTCTTTATGTTTTGGGGGCAAATTCTATTTTAATCCATCAAAAATTACAAAATTTCTCATTTTACCTCCAAAGTTCTTTTTGGATCTATATAGTCCTTCTATTTGTTTTATTTTTTTTAATTTGGTACATGACAAAGTAAGGTTTGGAACATATTACTTGCAAGATTACTCACATCTTTCACCTGATTGCCACTTATGCTTACTATTTGAAAAAACATGAGTAAATTACTAATTTGGTCTCCAAAAGATTAAATTATTTCAATTTAGTTTTTGAAAAGTCAAACATCTTAATTTAATAATAGAAAGATTATATTAGTTTTAATTTAATCCCTCTCTTTGTTAAATTGAGTTTTATCAACAAAAATTTTGAGATTTTTGTTTGTTTTAGTAACGAAAAAGACTAATTGAGGCAAATAGCAATTTTTCAGGGACTAAAATGAAATAGTTGATCTTTTAAAGACCAAATTGAAAAAAACTGTAATCTTTCATGACTAAATCATTAGTTTACTCAAAAAGCTTTCATTTCCCTCATGAAAAAAGAAGCTTGCAGTTCTGGTCGGACGAACAAACAAGGGGACTAAATTGAGAAGCTTATATTCTTGAGAACTAAACAGAATGATTAACTCATGTTTCTTCTAACTGTGTCTTCTCTTTGTTCTGACAATCTTGATCTCTTGGTGTTGCAGAATATATTGACTTCTTTGAATATACTCTCAAGCAGAAAGAGACATGTAACCATTCTGAAAGATGTTAGTGGAATAGTGAAGCCTCAGAGGATGACTCTGCTTTTAGGTCCTCCAAGTTCTGGAAAAACCACACTCCTTTTGGCCTTATCAGGAAAGCTTGATCCAACTCTTAAGGTAAAGACTCAAAATCAAGCATTTTTATTTAGATATATTGCTTTCTTTCATCTGAAATAGAATTATTAATACTTATGAGTCCTTTAGGTTACTGGGAGAGTGACATATAATGGCCATGAAATGAAGGAGTTTGTGCCTCAAAGAACTGCTGCATATATAAGTCAGCATGATGTTCATATTGGAGAATTGACTGTAAGAGAGACCTTGGCTTTCTCTGCAAGGTTCCAAGGCGTGGGATCGCGTTATGGTTAGTCAATTTATTTGTGTGTGTGTGTAAAGGTTAGAGTAAATTGTTGATTTGGTTTCTGAAAGATGAAATATCTTCACTTAGTCGCTAAAAAATTGCATGTGTCTCATTTTCATCCTTTTGTCTCTGAAAAAAAATTGCACGTGTCTCATTTTCACCCTTTTGTCTGTCCAAGTGACTTTTGAGAGCAAGTTTGGTGACAAAAGAGACTAGATTGAGAGATATTTGGGGGACTAAATTGATATGTTTTGTTTTTAAAGGATGTCTCATTTTCGTCCTTTTGTCTCTAAAAAATTGCACGTGTCTGATTTTCAACCTTCTGTCTGTCCAAGTGATTTTCAGCAACAAGTTTGGTGACAAAAAAGACTAGATTGAGAGATATTTTGGGGACTAAATTGATATGTTGTGTTTTAAAAAGATTAAATTGAGACAACTGTAATTTTCGAAGGGTCAAATTAATAACTTACTCTAAAGCTTTTCAATGAGTCTAATTTGGGGTGTATGAAACATAAGCATGACTGGTTGTTATTATGGGGGATCCACAGACTTGCTATCAGAATTGTCAAGAAGAGAGAAAGCAGCAAATATTAAGCCTGATCCAGACATTGATGTCTTCATGAAGGTAAGATTAAGAAAGAAAGAAGCCATAATCACTATTTATAATTTCATCACACCAAAATAAGATATCTTCACAGTTATCAAATATCTCAGTTTTGAATTAATCGGTTTCTGATTTACCAGGCAGCAGCAACTGAAGGACAAGAGGCAAACATGGTGGCAGATTATATCCTAAAGGTAATACTAACACCACTTTCTGTGTATCTCCATAGTTTCTTCACAAGTTGACATTTTGGTCCAACATTTTTCGAACTAACAATTTTTTTTTCTTTTAATATGTAATTTGCAGATTCTGGGGTTGGAAATATGTGCTGATACTATGGTGGGGGATGAAATGTTGCGAGGAATTTCTGGAGGACAGAGGAAGCGTGTTACTACAGGGGAGATGCTGGTCGGACCTGCAAATGCTTTGTTCATGGATGAAATATCGACTGGCTTGGACAGCTCCACAACTTTTCAGATTGTGAACTCGCTCAGGCAATATGTTCACATTCTCAATGGCACTGCAGTGATCTCGCTACTGCAGCCGGCGCCGGAGACTTACGAACTTTTTGACGATATTATTCTGATGTCCGATGGTCAAGTGGTCTACCAGGGACCCCGCGAACACATTCTTGATTTCTTTGAGTCTATGGGTTTTAGATGCCCTGAGAGGAAAGGTGTTGCTGACTTTCTTCAAGAAGTAAGTCCAAAGTTCATCTCTTTTTCCCTTTTTTCACCTCATTTGGTGGTTTTCACTTTCCGGGTTGTTTCTGTTGTCCCTTGTTCCCGATAAGATTACAGAGATGATACAAAGGTTGTTTATGTTCATCTAACAATATCTTTGTCTCCTCCTGCAGGTGACTTCAAGGAAGGATCAACAGCAGTACTGGGTACGCCGAGATCAGCCTTATAGTTTTGTAACGGTCACTCAATTTGCCGAGGCCTTCCAATCGTTCCACGTAGGCCGAAGAACTGGAGACGAGCTTGCAGTCCCATTTGACAAGTCTAAGAGCCATCCAGCTGCTTTAACCTCTAAGAAATATGGTGTCAACAAGAAGGAGCTTTTGAAGGCTAACTTTGCCAGAGAATTTTTGCTTATGAAAAGGAATTCCTTTGTTTACATCTTCAAGCTCTCACAGGTGGGTATTAGTATTTAGTACTACTATATTACTTGCCCATTCATGATATTTGTAGCAAAAATTCTCATGACCTTGACTGGTATCTTTTGGTGCTATTCAGCTTAGTATCATGGCATTTATAGCAATGACACTATTCTTTCGAACGGAAATGCACCGGGAAACAGTCGATGATGGAGGAGTCTATGTCGGTGCTCTATTTTTCACATTGGTGATGGTTTTGTTTAATGGCATGGCTGAGATTTCTATGACCATTGCCAAGCTGTCTGTTTTCTACAAGCAACGGGACCTCCTGTTTTATCCTTCATGGGCTTATGCTCTTCCTGGATGGATCCTCAAGATCCCCATTACATTTCTTGAGGTTGCTGTTTGGGTGTTCCTCACCTACTACGTTATTGGATTCGATCCAAACGTTGGAAGGTAACAAAAGAAGAAGAACAAGTCGCCTTTTCTCTCCTTTGTATCTATTTGGAACATTCATGTGACTTACAATGTGAGGTCTTTGTCTTGTTTTTCATGCAGGTTGTTCAAGCAATACCTTCTGCTGTTACTGATTTCCCAGATGGCTTCCGCACTGTTTCGAGCCATTGCAGCACTTGGAAGGAACATGATTGTTGCAAACACATTCGGGTCCTTTGCACTGCTTACTCTTTTTACTTTGGGAGGTTTCGTCCTATCAAAAGGTAAGATATATAGGTTAACATAATGTCACAAACTTGTTAGGATGATATGAAGAGCAATATCTTATATATAATGCTTCTCTCTTTTCATTGCTTATAAAACAGATAATGTCAAGAGCTGGTGGATCTGGGGTTTCTGGATTTCACCCTTGATGTATGGACAGAACGCCATAGCCGTCAATGAGTTTCTCGGGCATAGTTGGGACAAGGTAATAATTTCTTGAACCCTAATCTGCAAAATCATCTGCTTTAATATCAGTAACGTTGAAGCCTAATATTGAAATTTCTTTCTTTTCCCAATTACAGAAAACACAGAACTCAAATGAAACACTGGGGATTCAGGTTCTCAAATCTCGTAGCTTCTTCACGCATGCATACTGGTATTGGATTGGAGTTGGGGCATTGATAGGATTTGTGCTGCTTTTCAATGCTTTATATACAGTGGCTCTCACATTCCTGAACCGTAAGCACCTTCACATTCCTGCCTTAAAATTTACTAACTATACATCACATTGATGCACAGTGTGTGCTAATTTTTGATATGAATGATTGTGCAGCTTTCGATAAGCAACAGGCAATAATAAACGAAGATGCAGGTGATTCACCTAATGGCAGAGCCGAAGAAGTCGAATTACCACGCATCGGTGAGATCATGTTATGTGTACTTCAGCTGAATTATTATCATTATATTCCTTCAGATGCTGAGCTTTGTTTTTGCTTTTCTTGCAGCGAGTTCGCAAAACAACAGAGTAGCTGATGCTGTTGTGGAGTCCAGCCATGGACAAAAAAGAGGAATGGTTCTTCCTTTCGAACCACACGCTATCACCTTTGATGAGATCGTATACTCTGTTGACATGCCACAGGTAAATGTTACTAAAGTCACAATCTAGTAGCTATGTTATGGCTATGTCACGGAAATTCACAGTAAAATAGAAAAGATAACAATGCAAAGTTAAAGAGAATACATAAGAATTTATGTAGTTCGGTCAGTGTGACTTATATTTTCGGGAAGAAAAAAAAATTTGTATTACTTAGCGAATGAACAGTGAAAAAACCGAACATGACATACATAAAAAAACATAACTGCTCTCTGCCCTTGCTTCACACACTTCCAAGTTTTTATTTTTTAATTTATTTTTTTTTCTTTTGGGCCATGCTTCCAAATAAATGGTCATAAACTAGGTTGACATATAATTCAAGTTTGTTTTCGGGTACTGACATTGTATATTGGTTTCAAATGGCAGGAAATGAAAGAGCAGGGTGTGACTGAGGACAGATTGGTGCTCTTGAAGGGTGTTAGTGGCACATTCAGGCCAGGTGTTCTTACAGCTCTAATGGGTGTAAGTGGAGCAGGAAAAACAACATTAATGGATGTGTTAGCTGGTAGGAAAACAGGTGGATACATAGACGGGGATATCAAAATTTCTGGGTACCCTAAAAAGCAAGAAACTTTTGCTCGAATCTCAGGTTACTGTGAGCAGAATGATATCCACTCTCCTCATGTTACTGTCTACGAGGCATTGCTGTACTCAGCATGGCTTCGTCTGCCTCGAGACGTTGACTCTAAAACCAGAGAGGTTTACATTTGAAGCTCAACAACTGTTGATTTTCTATTAACATGAACGTTGGTTGGGGTCTGATGTGATTGCTGGATTTGATGAATTTTGCAGATGTTCATTGAGGAAGTCATGGAACTTGTGGAGCTGGACCCATTGAGGAACTCGCTGGTGGGTTTGCCTGGTGTGAGTGGTCTCTCTACTGAACAACGCAAGAGGCTAACCATAGCAGTGGAACTAGTGGCTAATCCTTCCATAATCTTCATGGACGAGCCTACTTCTGGGTTAGATGCAAGAGCTGCTGCAATTGTTATGAGAACAGTCAGAAACACAGTGGACACAGGAAGAACAGTCGTCTGTACAATCCACCAACCCAGCATTGACATATTTGAAGCCTTTGATGAGGTACAAAATAATCATCCTCGTCGTCAATGAAGTCTGTATTTTTTTGTCCCTTTCATCCTCCATTAAACTTGATGAACTGAATCTGATACATATATGCTACTTGTGATGTCAGCTTTTCTTAATGAAGCGTGGAGGACAAGAGATATATGTAGGGCCACTGGGTCGCCATTCTAGCGAATTGATCAAGTATTTTGAGGTAGGATCAGGCAACATAAACTCACTGATTTCCCATGATTCTTCAAAGCAAATATTGATTTTCCCTTCTTTCGTTTTTCAATTATCCAGGGCATTGAAGGGATTAGCAAAATCAAAGATGGCTATAACCCAGCAACATGGATGCTGGAAGTCACAACTACAGCACAAGAGATTGCTTTAGGAGTTGACTTTACTGAGATCTACAAAAACTCTGACCTATATAGGTAAGCTAATATTGTAGGCATGAACATAGTTTCTATTGACTATTGTCATATTTATATTTTTGACATTCAAAATGCTTAAACTAGTATATTTTGTTCTTCAGGAGAAACAAACAGCTCATAGAAGAATTAGGCAAGCCCTCACCAGGTTCAAAAGATCTATATTTCCCTACACAATATTCACAGTCATTCTGGGTCCAATGCATGGCTTGCTTATGGAAACAACATTGGTCATATTGGCGAAATCCACCTTACACTGCTGTGAGATTTCTCTTCACTACTGTCATAGCCCTGATGTTCGGAACAATCTTCTGGGACCTCGGACAGAAAACGTAAGCTAAAACTATCAAAAATGTACCTGTTAGTCCTAGACAATATATATATATATATATATATATATAATTTCATTCTGTTCTGATCTGATTTGTCTGGGTAACTTTCATAGTGAAACGAAACAAGACTTGTTGAATGCCGTGGGTTCTATGTACACCGCTGTTCTCTTCCTTGGAGTCCAGAACTCGTCATCGGTACAACCAGTGGTAGCAGTTGAGAGAACTGTGTTTTACAGAGAAAAAGCTGCAGGGATGTACTCTGCCTTGCCTTATGCATTTGCACAGGTAATTACTGAAAATTGTGAAGTGTGTCCTTCTATTGGAATCATTTTGTGGGACCCTTACGATGGAGCTGAGCTCATGTTATTGTCACAGGCCTTGATAGAACTGCCTTACATTCTTGTCCAAGCTGTGACATATGGGGTCATAGTTTACGCCATGATTGGGTTCGAATGGACAGCAGTCAAGTTCTTCTGGTACCTCTTCTTCATGTTCTTCACATTGCTGTATTTCACCTTCTATGGCATGATGTCTGTGGCTGTCACGCCAAATCACCATGTCGCTTCCATTGTTGCTGCTGCTTTCTATGGCATTTGGAACCTCTTCTCAGGATTCATCGTCGCACGCCCTGTAAGTCATCAATTCATCATACCAACCTGTGACTCAATTCTGTCCATGACTGAAACTTCATTCTGATCCTCAAAAATTTGCATAGTAGTAATTAAAAAGGGTAAACTCATTTTTGGATCTATGAAAGTATATTTTGATGACGGTTTAGTCCTCGAAAGATGGTCACTGACCATTTTAGTTTTTGAATTTCGAAATCATTACACAAAATGGTTTGAAAGTTAACCTTGCTATCATAGACAACATTATCTGCTAGTGTGTACTGTTGCTTATTGGCATGGCAATGACGTAGAGTGACGTGACATCGTAATATGCTGAAATGACTGAACACTTCAGTGACTGAACACTTCAGCCTCTGAATTTTGAAGTTTTTGAACAAAATGGTCCCTCTGCTCATCGCCTTGATAGAAGGAGGGACCACTTTTGTAATAGTTTCACAATTCAAGAATTAAAATGATCAGAAACTATCTTTCAAGGACTAGACCGTTACCGAAATATACTTTCACGGCCTAAAAAGAAGGTTTACTCAATATAAAACCTTCAGAACTGACTGATATCGGAGTCATTTTCAGAGGATTAAAATGAGATTTTAATCTTCTTCGATTGCATACAACTGTTATTATCTGTTTTTCTGACCTTTATTATTTTTTGTTTTCAACAGAGCATGCCAGTGTGGTGGAGATGGTACTACTGGGCATGTCCTGTGGCCTGGACCTTGTATGGATTGGTGGCATCACAATTTGGAGACATAACAAAGCCCATGTCCGATCAGGGTAAAACTGTTCAACAGTATCTAAGGAGTAGTTTTGGTTTCAGACATGACTTCATAGGAATTAGTGCAGGCGTGGTCGTGGGATTCGCAGTGCTCTTTGCTTTCATTTTTGCTGTGTCAATTAAGGTTTTCAACTTCCAAAGACGATAAGTTCGACTTAGTTTCATACAATTTTTTTCTTTTTTTTTTATATACCCTTTTGGTTTCCTTTTTTGTACTATTCTGATGCTCCTTACATAAATGTACAACCAGTTTGATAAATAAACAAGATGTTACACTAGTTTTCTTAACTTATCTTTGCCAAAAAATGTTGGCTTCAAAACACACAATGTTATATTCCTACACAAGGCAACATGTTACACAAACAAAACCAGTCTTGGTATGGGTCTGATTTAGTTGAGTATGTCCTTTATATAACGTGCAACTAAGTTTTTCTTAGTTTTATCCCTATGGATATGAAAACAAAAACAAACTCCTTCCAATTAAGTATTGGAGATATTTAGCACCATACAAGGCAGCATGTTACAAAAACCAATTTCCATATGCATATGAGAAATAGGAAATCAACAGAAGTTACATACATGATCACCATTGTCAATACCGCTGGATGCTTTGAGGCGACACCCAGATTTTAGAAGTTTTCCGGCAACGGATGTAATTGTCATGGTCAAATGGTATATATCGCGTTGGATGTTCTTCATCAACTAGCTCTTCTTGTGTCTGAACAATCTTAGTGCTGAATGAAAATAATCCCATGCAGAACCTTTCCTTCTCTGCCCTCATGATGACTCGGTGTTCACAAGGCTGTATTCTATCATTACTCCAGACCTAAAATATGAAAAATGATAGATTCATCAAATCTGCTGAAAACTTCTTTGTCCACAAATTTAGTAAACTCTACCCCTGGTGTTAGAAGTCAAATAGCAGGGGTCATATTTAGAAAAAATGAACACCATAAGCAAGCAGGCTATAAGCAGGTTAGGGATTTGAACTACTAGTTCATTGGCAATGAGTAAACCATTTCAATGAATAGTAAGACAAAGTATTGTGTTTATTTGAAGCTTTCCTCAGTTCATAGGACTTTGAAAAACTGTTTTCTAACATACAGCTGTGGAAAATAACTGACCTTAAAAACATCACCAGCCATGAACAGAATCATGCAGGGTGAGGGATCAGTGTCGATCCATTCCCCATTTCTCAGTTTAACCTGCAAACCAGTTACATTATTCTGATGCAATATGGTACAAATCGAAGGGTCTCTGTGAGCACGCAACCCTTAATTACTCTCTGTGTTCTGGAGAACTCTGTATTTAATGCCCCGAAGCATGTAATTGGTTGATTCAAGAAAGGAGTCACACTGTTTTTTGTCCACACCATAACCATCAAACACCATTCTGTTAAACACTTGGTCCATTTCCACTATCAGCTTTGCATAGAGATGAAGAGTCTCACTACTCAAATGAAAAACAAAAGCATAAATATAAATGGGAAAGTAAATTGGAAGACAACATGAACAAGTTTGAAGCAGTACCAGAAATAATCATATCCTGCAGGCCACATCGTGTTGGTGAACTTCAGAACTCCTTCTTTAATGGAGGGGTCATCAATTCCCACGGATTCATATAAAGGAGAGTGAGGAGCTCGTGATAAGTAGTATTTTTCTTGTGCAGGCTTATCACTAATATTTTTCTCTTTTGTTTCCAAAGGAAGATTGAACGTTTTTTCCATTAGAGTAAATACTGAGTTGTAAAGCTCCATGGGAATTTTATTACTCTTTGCATAGAAACAGTCGTGGCTCTCTAGTGCACACCGGATCACTTGGCATGCTGAAAACCATGTGTCTGTACCTGGCTGCAACTTCTCATCTGTGAAGTCTATAACAGGAATCTCTGAAGCTGTTTCAGAACCCATGCTCTCAATAATAGTTCTTCAATTTCCCTTCTATGAGAATGCAAGAATGAATCTGTGCGCATTATTTATGTATAGATGTTTATGTGCCTTCAAGGTTTATTTATTTACTATGTTTGTTTGTTCCTCTACATCTACGCAAGAAAATCATAATGGAAGTTGATGCAAGAGCATCATTACAAATCACCATCCATTCGTTCCAAAATCAACTTGAGTAATTTAATTACAATTCAAAAATCATCAAAACATGAAGGTAACTCGGAGTTCCGAAATAGGGAAGAAAAAACAAAAATTACCGTAATGCTTCTCGGATCCCTCTCCGTTCTGCTTCTACTCTGTGGTCCACTACGATCAATACTGAATATCCTACCTGTGAATCGAATCCGATCAACGGTCACATAGTGTGTGCGTGCATTTCTCAAAGCGCCACCTCGTTAGGGTATTGCCACTTAGCTAGCATCTAAAGTGGGATTGGGATCCTTTATAATACTCAAAAAGTATAATACTAAAAAATTATTGGAGAGTCAAGTACTTTATTTAATAATTTAGATTGAAATATAAACGGTTTAGATCAGAAAAGTTAATAGGAATCTAGATAAAATTTTTATTTAAGATTTTTTTTTTAATTTTTTGTTTAATTTAAAATTATAGTTAACTTTATCCAAGTCCCTGTTAACCTTTCTGCGCGATCTGTACTATTTGTGCTTCAATCTAATTGACCAAATGAGAGTATGAGATTCTCCAATAATTTTGAATATTGGAGAGGATCCTAATCCTCTAGTGGTTCTTAAGAAGTTTTTAAATTTAAAAACTAGTTCTTATTTCACCACATTTACTGTTATGCGTAAGAACAAATTTTATATAAAAAGTAGTTTTTATACAAAAATAATAAATAATCAACTTACAATAAATGTTAGTGAAGAGTAATAAATGTTAAAGTAGTGGAGAGTTGATTGTAGGATCAATTTGTAGGTTTTAAAGAATTTTACCACTGAAATAGAGAATTACTTAAAATAGTAGGGAATTGCTTAAACTTATGTGACACTGTAGGACCTACAATAAGAATTCAAGTGAGATTTACCATTGTAGATGATCTTACTTCTTACAAGAAGCACACCTATACATATTCTTTTTTAAAATGTTTTAATTTTTCAAAAATGACTGCTTTATATTTAGTGAATGACTGCTTTATATTTAGTGGCTAAAAATATAGAGTGAAGTTGAAATCTAAAAACCAGTTCTTATTTCATCACATTGATTGTCATGCGTAAGAATAAATTTTATATAAAAAATAGTTTTTATACAAAAATAATAAATAATCAACTTACAATAAATGTTAGTGAAGAGTAATAAATGTTAAAATAGTGGAGAGTTGATTGTAGGACCTATTTGTGGGTTTTAAAGAGTTTCACCACTGAAATAGAGAATTACTTAAAATGGTAGGGAATTACTTAAGCTTATGTGACACTGTGAGACCTACAATAAGAATTCAAGTAGGATTTACCATTGTAGATGCTCTTACTTCTTACAAGAAGCACACCTGTACATATTCTTTTTTTAAAATGTTCTAATTTTTCAAAAACAACTACTTTATATTTAGTGGCTAAAAATATAGAGTGAAGTTAAAATTTTAACGGTTTGATCATCAAATGAACGACTATGATTGAATGGATAAAATCGGATATGTAACTCTTTTTCTTTTTTATTTTTATTCATTTAATCCTAATAGTCGATTTGATGATTAAACATTTTAGATTTCAATTCCACTTTGTATTTCTCGCCACCAAATATAGAAGAGTTGTTCTCTAATTTTTCATAGACTTGAGACTATAATCTTATTTTGTTTCCTCATAGATTTCTCTTTCTTTATTTTATTCTTCCATAAATTTGTATTCACAATTCGGTCCCACCCATATTTTTATTTTTAACTTGGTCCCCTCACAAGTTCAAATATTTTCATTTTAGTCCCTCTTGTAGCAAAACAATTGAAGTTGAATCCCCTAACACTGCACATCAAATTAGCACAAAGAAAGAGAAAAAATTACATGGTGTCCACATCAACGAGTTAATTGTCAAATCAATATCTCCATTAAATTATTTGACGACAGCTACATAACTTGATCAAATTGAGAACAGCTGGACATGTAAAAGAGCAAATTATGAATAAAAATTTGTGAGGAACTAAAATAAGGATATTTGGACTTGTGAGGACTAAATTGAGAATGCATGGATTTGGAAGAGACAAAATTGAGAATAAAAATCTGTGAGAGACCAAATTGAAAAGAGACATATGTGAGGAACCAAAATGAGATTTTAGTTTAAAACTTAAAATTAAATAGCTAACAAAACATGACATTTGAAATTTTTGGTATTTTCCATTTTTATTTTAATATTTTTTATTTGATGAATAAAATTAAACTCAAAAATACCAACTTCTCAGCTGTTATTATGTTTTTTTTTTTCAATTTTTCTTCTTTCTTGTATTTGTGTTATTCTTGACAATTTTTAAATAATAAGTAAAAAATATAGACAAAATACAATATTCATGAGAAGAATAACTCTCTTTGGCAATGTTTCTTTAGTATGAGCAAAATTTCAAGTATATTCATCTCGTCTACTAGAAAAATATCTATAAATAATAAACAAGGTGAGTTTAATATTTCTAATGTCACTTAGAGTATTTTCAATAGTAGTTCTTCAAGGGTTCTTAAAAAAAAAAAATTCTTTCATAGTGAGTGTCACTATTGGAGTACGCTAGCATGACTGCCACAAGTAAAAAAATTCTTCTATAATTAATGAGTTCTTGCAACAAAAAGCCAATAAAAAAACCATAAAGTGGGACCCATTGGTGAAACAAAAATAAATGTAAATGAAATATAAAGATGTGAGGTAACTTGTGAGATCTATTGATGAATTTTTTAGAGTTGTATCATTAAAGTAGAGAGTTGCTTAAAGTAAAAAGTGATCATGTGACAATGTAGGGCCTACAAAAAGAGAACTTAAACAACTTATTAGAGCTGTACCATTGGAGATGCTCTTAGAAGCTTTAATTATATTTTACCATGATTCAATTTGCTTACTACAAAATATCATTTGTTACCTTTTTTTTTCCCTTAACAAACAAAATAGTCTATTTTTATTTTATCGTAAATTAGAATGTTCACCAAGCAAATAGTGGTAAATGTTATGTACTATCTCCTTTTCTGATAACTTTTAAGCTGAGTTAGATCTAAATATTGTTCTTAACATGGTTTTAGAGCATGTTGATCTCTCAATAGCGGGTTGCCTTTGTTGAATCACCCTTTGGTTCCAGTATAGTTTCACACTCCAAATGTCTAGTTCTGGGCATATAGGAATAGGGGAGTGTTGTGCTATCTATTAATTAGGTCCAATTTTATAATCTTTATGAAGTATATTTTAATGTGACTTATTTGATATATTAAAAGTTAGTTCGGAGTGGTGGTGAAAATATTTATGTGCGTAGATTCCCGACTCTAATTAGTAATGGGGATGTGATATTATTAAATATGGGGTTAACCTATTAGTGTGATGGGTGAATTATGGTTCCAAGGTTATATGAGTCATGAGTTTTTAGTTTTGACATACCATCTGACAAAACTTATTCTGTGTGAAAAACTCTCTATACTAACCTGTAAGAGCCCCTGCCTAATTAAAGTGAAAAGATTATAGATCAAGGTATGTTCTTCTTAGGATAATTTTTTATTGTTGTCAATTTGTCTATCAAATCCTACAAACAACAAAACTATGATCAAAACTTTAATTTTCTAATACAAATTTCATTCCAGATTTGTGTAATCATGGTTCATGGTTGTTTGTTGTAATAATTGTGTTAAAACTCCTTCATGTTGAAGTTCCATGCCAGTTAGAAAGAACATGTTAAAAATTCTTTATATGAATTTGGATATTATTCTCCTTTTGAACTAGTTTTTGAAGTGAGTTAAACCTAAATAACATTGTTAATGATAACTATGATGCAACACAAGGTGATATGTAACACTATACACAAAGTAGCTTATCACAAAAACCATTTTATCGATACATAGGGAAAATGAAGAATTCAGAACAAAATTTAAAAGAATTACAGAGAAGAGATGAGAAAGAGATAAAAAGAGAAAATTACATACACATTCAAACTTCGCACAGAATGCATAACAGAAATGTAAATCTCAGAAACTAGCCCTAACGACTAACAATGGTTAACATTTGTAATGGAAGTACAAAAATACCCCCACTTAAAGACTGAAAAGGACCACAATAGCCTCAACTATTACTTAATACCATCAGAAAGCTTCATACATTATAAAGTATCAAAATTGTCATTTTCGCAGTATGCTTTAAGGTGACAATCAGATTTTATAGTAGGATGGCGACGTATGTAATCATAATGGTTAAATGGCTTATAATATCTTGGATGTTCTTCGTCAACTAGCTCTTCTTCTGCTTAGACTATCTTATTGTTATATGAATGAAATCCCATGGAGAACCTTTCCTTCTCTATCATCATGATGACTTGATGTTCACAAGGTTGTATTCTACCATTACCCCAAACCTAAATACTGGAAAGAATGCATTCATCTGATCTAATGACAATATGGTACAATATATAATTCATAATTGTCATGGTAATTGCAAAGAACAAATAAGACAAAAGAAAAAAAAATAAAATCATAGAACACTTACAGATTTACATGTTTCGGTCAATGTGACCTACATCCACATGCATAGAGAAATTTTCTCATTCTTTAGGTAAATTATTACAAGTACATCAGATTGTAGAGCATTATACAAAATATATGATTGCCCAGAAATATATACAAAACTTTATATGGTTTGGTCAATATGATCTACATCCATATGCAGAGAGAAATTTTCTTGTTCTTCTAGACTATTATAAGTACATTAGACTATAGAGAATTATACAAAATATATAAATGCCAAGAAAAACACATACAAAACTGGATTAGGTCCATACCGCGATTTGGAGGGAGGAGCTATTTTTTTCTCCTTTTGGGGTGTGCTCTCAAATTTATGGTCGTGTCATAAATCAGTTCACCAAACAAAATTTTATCCATAATTGAAACTTCATTTTGATCCTCGACCAAGGTATACTTCTAGGGTCCAAAAAGAAGGTTTACTTAATATAAAACCTACAATCATTTTTTAGAGGATCAAAATGAGATTTTAGTATTCTACGACTTCATACGAATTATTATTATATGCTTTTCTTACCTTTAATATTGTTTTTTGTTTTCAATAGAGCATGCCAGTGTGGTAGAGATGGTACTACTGGGCATGTCCTGTGGCCTGGTGAAACATTCCATATTTTCTTTATCTAAGTTTTGAGTAATTCTAAAATTAAGTTATTTATGTTTTTAGATACCTAGAGGCAAGTAATAAAAAAAGGCATAAAAGAACTATGATAATTAAGTTAGATATAGAATAAAAACTGAGTTTTGAGTAGAACAATCGACTTTCTATAGCCATCAGTCGACCGATAGCAGTTAAAATTAGACTAAACATTTGATATTTGCAATCAGCCAACAATGGAGGGCGATCAGTTGACTGATAGGCAATCAGTCAATTAATAGAGGGATATCAGTCGATTGATTGCACTTTGATAGACTGAAATTTTGGATTCAGTAGCTATTAGTTGACTGATCAGTCGACTGATAACTTTCTGAGTGCAAAATAAGTCAGTGTAAGGCTGAAAATTAGTGTGGAATTTGACAAAAACACCCTTAACATACCAAGAAAGCTCAGAAATAAGTAAGTTGGGGTAGAAGACACATTTTTTTATATAAAGCTTTCTAAATAGTCTTCTTATAAGCTAAAAGGGAGAGAGAAATCAAATTTTCTGCAGAAACGGAGATAAAGAGAGAAAGAGAGAGAAACATGAAGAAGAAGAAGAAGAGAAAGAATGAGTCTCTAGTTGAGGATTTAGCAAGAAAATACAAAAGGTAAGCTTTCTAATTTGATTCCTCTAGTTTAATGAATTTTAGAGCTTGAGAATTTATAGAATAGTAATTTTCAGACTAAAAGAAAGAGCAAAGAAGAAGAAGTAGTCTGAAATTTGAGAGGCAAGAGGAATTATAGAGAAACTAGAAGAGAACTCACAAACTTTAGTTCTAGGAGAATCAAAGGTAGTTATTTTTCATAAAAGCAAGTTATTTCATATGTTTGTCATGCTATTTGTATGATATATCTAGTTTTATCTCAAAAGCTTTCCATGAATGTTTATAGAAATAGATTTTTCATGAAAGGTAGAGCTTAATTCCTCATGGGATGACAAAACTAGAACCTTTCCTCACGGGATGCAGAACTTTCCTCATAGGATATAAAAGTCATCATGGGATTTAAAGTACTTTGTATGAGAAAGAGTTAGAAGTTATAGCGCACTATAATAAGAATGAGAATATTCTAATCATATGCTTATATGATAGCTTTTATTTCATGGAATTGAGAATATTTATTTAGATTACTTTTATGACTGAAATGGTTACATTGCTATTTTCACAGAATACACTAGCTACTAAGATTTATATCTTATCTTGGTTTTCATGACATACCATTTTAGGGGTTGAAATAGATAAGCAAGAGAAAGGAAAAAAGAATATACTAGGTTGAGATAGTTTATGATTAGAAATATGACTTTTCTTGTAATCTTTTGGGAGACTTGTGTATATTTTGTATGTGTATATAAAGATAAGAGTTTTGATGTATAAAGGTCTCTAAGTGTATAGCTATGTTGAGAAGAAAACTAGCACTAAGATAGTTGTTACTATGTTTTGGGATGTAATCATGTTATGATGAGTATATATGTTACATTTCAGCAAATTGGCTAGTAAAGAAAACCAGAAAATGAGGTTGTAAGTACCAGCTGACTGATAAAGCATCATCAGTTGACTAGCACAAGTGAAAATATGGTACAGGACCTACCAGTCGATTAGTACCTTGTATTCATCAACCGGTAATCTGTGAGACTTCGAGACATAATAGATAGAAGATGACCAGTTGACTGATAACTGTTTGGAAGTCAACTAATTGTTCTCTTTCTAGCCTCAGATTTTTATGTTTCAAATACTCCATAATTTCCCTATTTTATAAAAAATGATATTTTACAAGAATTTTCAAAGAAATCTTTGGCTTTTAGTCATTTTTCTTACATCACTCATACTTTAATTTCCTAAACTTGTAAAAGTCTAGTAGATATTACACCTTGACCTTGTATGAATTAGTAGCATTGCAATTTAGAGACATAACAAAGCCCATGCCAGAAGAGGGTAAGACAATTCTCTACAAGATTGGAGCAAATCATAGGTAAAGAATATTTGGGTTATACTCGTTTCATTAAGCAATAATCAGAAAAACACTGAATCAATAATTTACAGCTCTTAGGCCCAATAAATAAAGGCTTTGACTAACTAACATACAAGTCAATAGCCCAATAACTAATCTAACTGACCAAGAAGCCCCAAGAGCACTAATAATAAAATAATTGCATCATTCAACCCTTATACACAGATTTTATCACCCTTCTCAAGTTGAGGCCTGATAACAATCCAAAAGCCCAACTTGAAAATATTCTTCTGAAAAATAGGTACACTAAGCCCTTTTGTAAGGCAACCAACCAACTGATCTGAAGAAGACACATGATAGAGGGAGATGAATTCACACTTGTATTGATCTTTCACAATATAACAGTCTATATCTAGGTGCTTGGTTCATTCATGAAATACTGGTTTGGCCGTGATGTGCATGGCTGCCTTATTATCAGAATGAAGAGGAATAAAGTTTAAAACAAGAATTAACACGTCACACAAAATATGTCACCCATTGTAGCTCACAAACAGTCACTGTCATAGCCCTGTATTCTGCCTTAGCTGAAGATTTAGAAATAGTAGGCTATTTCTTCGTCTTCCAAGAAATAAGAGTAAATATGAGATAGATGCAATAACTGGTTAAAGACCTCTGTGTGTCGGAACATGAACACAAATTTGCATCAAAAGGCATCTACTTGCAAATAGTTAGTAGAAAGGAAAAAAATTCCTAAGGATGGCATTCCTTTAATATACCTTAGTACATGTACCACAATGCTCCAATGACCCGATCCAAGATTCTAAACAAACTAACTCAATTGTTGAGTCACATAAGCTAGATCGAGTCTAGTGAACCCAAGATATAAAAGCCTACCAATGATGCGTCTAAAAGCCAAGGGATCCTTTAAAAGTTCACCATCCTCATTGTTCAATTTAAGATTTTTTTTTTGCAAGGGAGTGGAAGTGGATTTATAACCCATCATACCAACATCTTGTAATAAATCCATAATATATTTTCGTTGATGAACAAAAATACCATCTTTCAATCTACCCAATTCAAGCCCCAAAAAATATTTAGCCATTCCTAGATCTTTAATAGTGAATATTTCATCAAGAAACTTCTTAACTTTTTCAATCTCAGTCTTAGAATTACCCAAAATAAGAACATCATCAACATACACAACTAAAAGCAAAAAAAAAAAAAAAAAACAAATCTGGACAAAGTAAACAAGCAGTGACTATGACTAGATTGTGTAAAACCATAATGTGTAAGTTGACAAGTGAACTCTATTCCACTGCTTGGAGGTTTGTTTGAGCCCATATAAGGAATTTTTGTTTTTTTTTTTACAAAATTATCCTTGTCTACATTTAACATATCTATTTGGGGGCACCATATATATCTCCTCATCTAACTTACCATGCAAAAATGTGTTATTTATATCCAAATGTTGTAAGGATCATGATTTAGCAGCAACTATAGTAAAAATAATCCTAATAGTGACAATCTTAACAACCAGTGAAAAACTCTCCCTAAAGTGTAAGCCTTCAATTTGATTATATCCCTTTGCAACTAGATGAGCTTTAAACCTATCTATGGTCCCATTGGGTTTTAATTTGATTTTTTAAACCCATTTGTAGCCTATGGGTTTCTTGCCGTTAGTTAACTTACATATATTCCAAGTCTAATTTTCTTTTTTCTTTTTTTTTTCAAGAGCTTGTATTTCTTCCTCTATAGCCTTTATCCAAGTAGGATTACTTTTGGCTTCCAAGTAATTGGAATGTCCTTTTATCTCAATAAGGTTAGCAACATAATTCAAATAATCAGGAGAAATGTAAGGGAAGGTTCTAGGTGTATATTCTTGTTCAATTTTTTTATTCAAACCTTTTTTATGTGTAGCAAAATTGATTTGGCAAACAAAATCACTTATCCAACTTGGCCTTTTCATTTCTCTAGTACTTTGTCTAGTGGTAGATTCTTCCTCTTAGTTATGTGTTTTAGTACTCTCCACTTCACAGTCATGCATGTTAGAACTACCAAAGCATTCTTCTTTCTCAATAGGTTCATTATCATCACTTAAAGTGTCAGAAACAATAGGCAAAGGAACAATATCTTTTATTTTTATGTTTTCAAACTCATTAAAAGGGAAATATTTCTCATAAAAGACCACATCTCTAGACACAATAATTTTTTGAGTATTATAATCATTGTAATACCACAGATATTACGAGGTTGTAAGAAATTGTGAATTAGGACGTATGAAAATTTATTTTTTGTATAGATGAATAACCCGGAGGGATTTTTGCCTTGTCTTTTACTCAAATATTTGTACTTATGGTATGTGTGTAAATTGTTGTGTTGTAAAACATGATTGTTATGCGATATGATCGTCATCTCTACAAATGAAAAGTGATTCAGGCTAGAGGAACTAAAATAAAAAATAAAAGTGAGGGACTAAACTAAAAAATAAAACTTTGTTGGGGTTGAACGAAATTACAGAAAATGAGGCCAATAGGTAGGGATTAATTTAGTAAAGATACTATGACGTTTTAGCAGATGATTAGTAATTTAAAAATTCAAAAAAAATAATTATAGGGAAAATGAAGAAAAGAAATTCTTAGAAATTAAATAAAACAAATATTAGGGGAAATAATTATACCTATTGGATAGTAAGAAAATTAATAAATAAACAAAGAAAATAAAAAATTAAACATCACCTATTAGGCCTGCAAGATATGCATCCTATGGTGGAGTTTAATTAATTTGAAAACAATTAAATTAAATAAGATAAGATGATAAAGAAAACAAAAACTAAGTGGATTAGTTCATAAAACCCCAATCAAATTATCTAGATAGGCGTGGGGGTAGTCTTCAAGTTAGGATAAGGCTAGAAAGACGATTCAATTGCAAGTGGTAGGATATATATATATATATATATATATATATATATATATATTAAAAGGAACCATATGATGTCTTCATAGGAGTAGGAAACCAAAACAAAACAAGGGCTAGGAAAGGGGAGGATTGGCGAGTATCAAAACAAGACTAAGAAGAATAACTATAATAATGGAATACAAATTCAAAGAGGTGGGTGGATAAGATAAACAAAAACAATGAGATAACTTAAATTTAAATCTTAAAAGTAATAAAATCAAGATTCAATTAATAATAAATTAAATTAAACAAGTAGCACTGCCAAGTCTAACCAATTAGGCCTGTAGTCTTTTTAATATATATATAAATCAAATAGGATAAGATGAAATCAATTTTAAAGCATTAAAGTATGCTTAGTAGGTGACTGACTAGAATTCTATAAGATATGGTTAATCTATATTAAATAATATAAAGTTCTAATAGTAAAATGACACAAACCACAAATCTTGTTATCAACTAAAGTACATAACGGATAACTGACAAGATAAGGATGAAACATTATAAGAAAATGGAATCCTAATCTAACAACCCAATCAAACACCCTAGCTCTCAAGTCCTTTTAGTGCCTCTTTGGGGGCACGGTGGCTTTTTCTTTTTTCAACCATGTTTTAGAGGAGTAAATCACATTTGCACCAAAATGAGATGTTTGGCAGAATGGAGTAATCAAGGTAGCATGAAACATGGTTTGGGATATGGCTCATTTAACGTGGTTGGCGCCAACTCGACTGCGGGTAGCTTCTCCAATGAATCTAACGTGGGTAGGTATGGTTCTTCTGCCTTTCCTGAATTTGCCATTGTTGTGTGTGGGTATGGTTCATTAACTTCCCAGTGTCATTTTTGTTCTCATTGTCATTAATATATGAAGCTATGAACTCACATGCATTATTGTTCACAACTTTGCTTTTTTGTGTTGCCTCTCTATGTTGCCTTGTCGTTCTCTGTCATTCTTCTAGTGCTTCCATTTCCAGCTGTTCCCCATCGCTGAGATAAGGTTTCGACCATGAAATGAAAGTTCTCGATTTGTCCTTATTCTGCGTATTTATATGTGTGATTGTTGTTTGTGTCTTTGCAAACTAGAAAACAACCTCTTTTTTCTGCACTAAAAACAGAGGGAATCCGTGAGTGCTTGAGTAAGAGTTTCCTCAGTTTTTCCAATCCTAAAACCATAGGCTTCTTGGATGATTTTAGGTGTAGATTTTTCTTCCTCTGTTTTTCAACATTAAAACAGAGTTTTTAGGAAGCAAAAAGCAGAAGAGAAACCAGTAAAAACCACCAAGAACAATGTGAACTTTCGGTATATTTTAGAACTAGATTTTTCATTCTTAAAAAGTCTTTCTTTTGCTTAGTTTACGGGTGGAAATGATCAAACATGTCCTAAAAACACCTAAGAAGAAGTTCTAGGCAGGTTTGGAAATCAAAAGCATGAGAAAATAACATAATTTGCATGATATGGACTAAAGTGAAAGAAATGAGAAGTTTATAGGGGTTGATTTCATTTTGGAAAAAATATATTCTAGTTCGTTGGACCTAAATGAATCTAAATATAATCTTAAGCCATACAACATACAAAAGGAAAATTTGGACTAAGGACCTAAGTGAATAAATAAAAAGGTTCTTAATGGTTTAGCTTTAAATCCTTTCTTTTAGGTTTGCATGTATTTAAGAAATGTTTAAACATGGCTTAGAGGGTCCCTATATGAGTATAGGAGAGCTATGAAGCAAGGTGAATGGAAAAACATGGTGTTGGACATATGCATGCATGTTAGGGACTAAATTGAATAAAATCAAAAGTTTGTAGGAGTAGCTATAATGTTAGAAAAAATTATATTTGTGACCTATGGGCCTATATGAAACTAAATTTTGTCTTAGAACATCAAAAAGATAAAGGAAAAATTATTACCAAGGACCTAAGTGATTAAAATGAGAAGTTGGAGAGAGAGAGTAAAATTTCTGAAAATATCCAGATTTAGTATAAATGGAATTTTAATTAGGATTTGATGGAATTTACCAAATTTTGAATGTTATTAGTGAAGACATAATTTCTTTTATTATGAGAATAAACCTAATTTATACAATTAAACCTAATTATGTCATAATTTATATAATTACTTTAAAAACTTAATTTACAAAATTAAACATCTTAATTATTTTGTTTAATTAATTAAATAATTAATTTAATTATATCATTATACAATTAAGAACACAATTTCTTTTATTATAAAAATGAATCTCTAAATTTCTTTTATGCAATTAAGTTCTTTTTTGTATGATTTACATATTGGTCATCACTAATATTTCATATTTTCTTTTCCATAAGTAATTATTAACACTTTAATTATAATTATATTTAGTTCACATTGTTCAAAATTGAAAAATATTCTAATAAGCAATTAGTGAAGTAATACTGGACAAACAAACAAAATAAATAGTGCACTTTATTAAAATATTGATATAATTCACTAAATTAACTTTAAATAAATGACGATAAATAATAATGATACACTAAAATATAAAATATAAAATATAAAATATGTGCCATTGTTGGTAATTACACATCTCAAACTATGTTTGCACATCAACATCCAAATATCATGTTTTACACCAAACCACGTTTGTCCAACTGTCTTTCAAATATAAATTACGTTCATCCAAACCTAAGTTTTTTTCAACCATGTTTAATTCAACCTACTTTACCTAACTCATGTTTATCCACCAAGCTCCCAAACACACCCTTATTCTAACACGTACTCCCACATCCGTGGCTATCATCGTGGATTCAAGGAACACCCCTCCAGAAACTTGCATGGACAAGTATCTTCAAACTCACATTCATGTATCGAGTTAGAATGTTTGATTATGGAAAAGAGTCGCTAGAATCCAAGTGAGTGGACGAATCCTTAAATAATAGGATCATAGTGCAGTTTATTATGATGTTGAATCGAGTCGATATTCCGAAGTTCATCGTTAAAGAAAAATAATATTTTAGCATGAATAAATTCCACGTGATAAAATTTAGGAAATTTCAAATATAAGTAGTAAATAAGGAATCCAGAATAATTATATTAATATTAATTATTATTATGATTATGTGAATTTAAAGTGTATGTGTTCATGCAATGTTGAATTTTTGTGATTGAAAAAGCCATATGACATGTTTAAGATGTCGTGTGGTACCCTTTTTTTGCCAATTAAGTTACACCAGCTATAAAACTCAATTGATAGGGGAGACATCATCTCACAATAGGAGGATATAACTCAAGTAATTGAGAAACTCATGAGGCAACTTATCAATGATGATATTAAGTGTGAGCATCATTAAGGGCCTTAAGAGGGTCTAATGGTGACTTGCCGAAGTGACAAGTACCAGCACGATGGATGTATGTTAGATGATTGATTATCGAATTCAACTTTATTATGATATGATTTGTTGATTGTGTTTTGAGTGGTATTTTAGCCTGTGTGTTTGCTTTATAATTTACTTCGTATATTATTTTTATTATTGGGTGTTCGTACACTCATTAAGTTACCCCATAACGTATCCTCATGTTTTCCCTCCTTTTAGATCTAGTTGCAGGCGAGAAACCTCCTTTAGAGGAGTAATGTGGTGTTTCGTTTGTGAGAACTTTCCATTGCTGGGTAGATCCATGTGATTCCAACATTGAGTCTAGGGCTTTGTGATCACCAAGACTCTTAGGATATTTTGGGATTATTATACAGGACTTAATTAAATTAGCATGGACTTTACGGACTTATTATGTTAGATTTGCTTATTTATTTAATTAGATATCATATTTGAATTTTTGATTAATTCAATGTTCAAGTGATTTAACGGATTTTATGCCTTGATGAAATTATTGTTTATTTTATATTATTTTTCCTTCTAAATTAATAAGGTGGCGTGAATTTCCCTATTGATTTTGCCTTTTTTCGAAACCTAGGTGATGTATGTAATGCCTTATATTGACATTAATATGTGTACAGAAATAAATAAAATTCTAGATAGGAAATTAATAGATGGATTAGAATTGATATGAAGTAAATAGATTCATCCTTAGAATAAACAGTAACTTATTATTAAACATAAAATAAAATGATATAATAGTTAAACATAAATTGCCTCCTCATAACTTACCTAACTAGTTAATATTATGCAAATTGCTAATTTTAGTAGATGAAAAGAATAAAGTGTTTGTTTGTTAAAATGTTAGACTAGCTAGTACCAATCAATCATGTATGTTGTATGGTTTATATTATAGTTGTAGGTACGTCCTCACCTCAAACTTGTTGGTTGTGGTTTCATTTTAGTGTGATTGTATGTATTTAATGAATGAATGATGTGTCTTATGAGTACAAAGGCAAGGACGCCAAGTATGTCCCTACTCTATGTGATGTATAACATGATATTAAATAGTATTATATGCTTCCACATAATTAAAATAAAGGGGTATATGTAGTGATAATTGTAAGACTTAAAGTGACGAGGACATCGTCATTCCGCCGGTCTTGGCCTGAGTAGCAAGTCGTGGCAATTATAAATTTTATATCCTTTATTTTCCGGACTATATCCTAGAAAAGTGCATCTAGTAGCCCTAGCCTTAGACTTATTCCTCTTTGGTTCATTATTAGTAGAAAAACATAAGCTGCCAAAAACCCTTAAATTGCTACAATCAACATCCTTTTTATATAACATTCTATATGAGGTTTTCCAATTAATGATGATACTTGACCACTTATTTAAAAGGTATGTAGCATGTAGATAAGGAGAGTTGAGCAGATGATTTGAAGTCATGTGAAAAAAAGTTGAGAAAGACCAAGAAGGACACTTAGAGAAGTTATTGAACAAGATCTTCTGGTAAATGAGATACCTAAAGAGTTGGTCATTGATAGAATTTAATGGCGTCGTGCGATCCGTGTAGCCAACCCCATTTAATAGGATAAGGCTTTGTTGTTATTGTTGTTGTTGTAGTATGCAGAATGACTTCACCCCAGAACTTCCAGAGAGACCAACATTTGTTAATAGAGATTTAGCAACTTGAACTATGGCTTTATGCCTTCTTTCTACCTTACCATTTTGTTGGCATGTATAAACACAAGATTTTTGGTGCATTATCCTAAAATCTCTCAAAATATTTTGACATTTACCACCAATAAAATCACTCCCATTATTAGTTCCAAGAATTTTAACATTCTTTTGAAACTGGTTTTTCACCATAATGAAGAAACTTTTTAATATAGAAATAGTCTGAGATTTTAATTTCATTAAAAAAGTCCACGTGAATCTGAAGTCGTCAACAATGGTTGGGAAATAAGAAGCCTATGTTATACTAGGTTGTCTATAGAGTCCCCAAATATCAACATGAATAAGTTCAAATATACAAGAAGATGTGCTACTACTGTTAGGGAAGGGCAATATGGTTTGTTTAGATAATTGGCATGTTTCATAGAATTCATCATTATGGAAGTTATCTCCTAAACAAACTGTGTTTAAAAACAGAATAAGAAGGGAGACAAAATCTTTAGAAAAATCTAACAACACAAGAAACATTATCAGTAATATATCTAGAATAACCAGTAACAATATTGGCATTTTTTATAAACTCAAAACAACCAGCTACAATATTTGCAGAATTTTAAAAAACTAAACTATCATGGGAAACAATAACAAGTTTTTTTTTCTCTCAATCAAAGATGGAAGAGGTTATCCACCAGATTGCCTACAGCCACAATTTCATTAGTCCTCTAGTCTTGAAAACCATAACAATTTAAATAAAGAACACACCTCAAAGCCTTATCCTTTAAGATTTTATTGACTAAAATCATATTATACCTAAAAGATGGAACAAAGAGAACATCTTCGAGGATAAAAGAACTACTTAAAACAATATCCCCATATTTTTCTACAGTCCTAACGCTACCATAAGGTAAATGAATCTTAATTTTTTTATTCATAGTTTTGAGGCATTTAAAATCCTTTTCACAACCACATACATGACACGTAGCACTAATGTCAATTATCCAACGACTAAAATTAATACAAGAATTGGAATAGATGTACTTGCAAAGTCAGAGAGGTGTGTAAAATTTATTTGCTCTCCAAAGTGCTCATTTATTAGAAGCTTATTCACTTCCTTCTAGACCATATCAGATAGAACAGGAGACATTGAGCATTATTTCCCTTCTTTTTAGGCACTCGTCCTTCTTCAAAAGGACTATTTGCCAAGTTCACTTGAGCCTTTGATGTATTCCCTTTCTCTTTTTTCATTTGTTTGTACCAATCCAAGTGGCCATACAGTTTAATGTAAGTATCTTTAACATGTCCTATTCCCTTACAATGTTCACATACCCAATCCTCTTTCTTATTGGAGTCTTTTTTCTTACCACTACAACTATTTCCCCGTTGTCCCATTCTAATAAACATTACACTATTATCCAAATTCTCAGAGAAGGTATTTTCAACATTTTTCTGTTTCTCTACCCTCAGTATCATAGAGTAAGCTTTGTTCACCAAGGGTATAGGAACCATAACTAAGATTTGATTTATAACATTGTCAAACACGTCATTTAATCCCATAAGAAATTGTATTAACCTATTCTGAGATATGATATTAAAAGCGTTACCTGAGGCATTGCAACTACAACTGTTGATGGCTCCATAGGAACAATGAGGGATAGCCTAAAGAAGATTCATTATTCCCACAACTTCTTTAATCGACCAAAGTAAAGAATAACCGAGAGCCCTCCTTGCTCCATGGAAGCGATCTGGCGTTGTATTTGGTATATTTAGGGGCTATTGCTCTAACTGAATTGTTCTTTGAGGTCTAACCAAAGTGATGAAAAACCATGGCAGACCTACTCTAGGAGAAATAAAAGTCATAGAAACTAGTATTTTATTTTATTGTATTTTGTTTTATGTATGTTGTATTTATTTTCTTGAAGCTAGCCTATGTCTAGGGCCACCCTATGCCTATGGCCACCCTATGCCTAGGGCCACCCTATGTCTAGGGCCAACTCATGTTGTAGTATTTCAACTCATGCATTTATTTCCCTTTTGACTACTTTGCATGCTCAACTACTTGCATTAAATGCTCTTGTACCTAGACTCCCTATATAAAGGGGTCTCTCATGTATTGCAAGGCAGATTTGGATTGAATGGATTGAATCAAATATTTCTCTATCTTTCCCCTCTCTGCATCTCCCTCCTTTCTCTCTAATTCTCCCTCATTTCTTGCTGTTCTCCCTTCTCCCTCTTTCTGTTCTACATCAATTTGGTATCAGAGCTGGTTTTCCCATCCACCCACACTCCTTGCTACCAACCTACTAATACAAAACACCTCAAAATCACCAGGAAAGAGCTCTATTTCCGTCACTGTCTCACAAACACCTCAAGATTTGTCAGAACAACTCTGTTTTCGTCACTGTTCAGCCATATCCGCCCACGTCCAGCCACCAAATCGAAGAACTACCACCACCAGCTCCTCCGGAAACCGAAAACCGGCCGATCCCATAAGTCCGGTCGCCGGAGACCCGTCCACGCGCCTGCACGCGCCTCACGCGCCTGCACGCGCCAGCCTGTAAATTTCGAATTTTCTGCCATTTTTCCAGCCAGCTTTCACTCTTCTCAGCTCTGACTGCATCCACAACCATCAAGGAACAACTAGGGGTAATTGTTACACTTATTTGGCTCATAGTTGTTAAGGTAAGGCATTCAAAACTCTCTTTGAAAACTTGTTGCTAATTAACTATATTGGTGGTAATATTGCAAGTGTGCTGAGCCCTCAACTCCTGTCCTTCTTACCTTATTTTCCATTCTTCATTACTGTATTCCATCTTTGCTAATCATCTTTATACCCAAAAAAAAAAAGAGGTTCACCAGAAGTACTTCCTTTCCTTTTTCCACTTCTCATTGCTGTATTCCATCTTTGCTAATCATCTTCATAGTTTTGAAAAAAAAAATTTTTTTTACAGTGATCAATAGCAGGCATTTTATTTTGTATCTAACCTCAATAGTGCAATTGCTTTCTTTTTGCATGACCATTCGTGACTTGTACGATAGCCAAAATTTCCTTGTTGATCAACTTCTTGAAATAAAGTTAACAATGGAACACAACCATCAGAATTTCCAAGATAGATTGGACAAGTTCGAAGAAAGATTTTTAGCTCGTGAAGAATTTGTGGATCAACGTTTTGAGGAACTTATGAGTGCCATTAAATTATTAGGAAGACAAATGAATGGGAAAAATACAGATGGCTTAGATGGGATATTAAGGGATCACTTTCCAATTAGGGAGGATGAAACTATGAGGGAAGAGAATTTATCAATTCATCACCCTCCTAGGATTTCACCAGTAGGGTCCAACAGAACCATTAGTCCTGACAATGGAAATGCTAAGAGAGTTCCTTATGTGCCTTCATCAAGACAACCTCAGTATAGGGAAGCTCGAAGGGATGGGCAAGAATTTAGGTGTCACTTTACTAGGCGTCATGAATTACCTAGTGATGATAGGTAAATCCACAATGACTTAGGTGATATCACAAGGAAGGTTAAGGTTGAGGCTCCCGAATTTGATGGGAAGTTAGATCCTAATGCTTTCTTAGATTGGTTAGCTAACATAGAAGATTACTTCGACTGGTATGACATGAATGATGTTCAAAGAGTCCGATTTGCCAAAATGAAACTTGTGGGATCCGCTAAAAGATATTGGCAAACTGTCCAAAGAAACCTAGAGCGCCAAGGGCAACCCCAAATGGAGGTTTGGGCTGAGATGAAAATGAAATTGAAAGAAAAATATTTGCCCACATATTACAAGAGCCAATTAATGAATCAATTTCTCAACCTTAGGCAAACCTCTAGTGTTTCTGAATATATGGCCCGTTTTGATGAACTTGCTCTTAGGTGTGATTTGCAAGAAGAGCCATGGGTGGCAGTGACTCGATTCATTAATGGCCTTCGGTTGGATATCCAAAGGGAACTCAAAATTAATTTCCCTGAATCTCTTGAAGAAGCATTCCACAAGGCCCTTGAGGTAGAATCTTTGTCTAGATACTCATTTGCTAGGCGCTCTGCCTCTCAAGTAATTCGCAACCCCAACATTGTTGACCGCTCTATTGGAGCATCATCATCTAGAGCCCAATCCGTGTTACCTTCCAGTCAAGTGTCTGGCCCTAGAAACACCAGGAGCAATGAATCTATAGGATCTAGCTCGCGACCTAGCGGTCCTACCATTGAATGCTTTCATTGCCATTCTAAAGGACACATTGCATCGAGATGCCCACATCGCACCTTGACCATTGAACACCAGTCTGAAATTCTAGATGAGAATAAAGAAGCCGATGTAGTGATTGACACCCTTGACTGCCCTTCTGATATTGAGGATGATACTATACTGAATTTGACTCAATGTTCTGAGCATCTTAGTGTTATGAGATGTATTCTTTCTGTTCCCCTCTCTAAGGATTCTTGGAAGAGAACTAGTATATTCCATACCTTTGTAAAATGTAGGGACAAAGTGTGCAAGTTAGTTATCGATGGGGGTAGCACCAGAAACGTAGTCTCTCACATAGGGGTATCCAGACTTGGACTTAAAGCAGAACCGCATCCAGAACCTTTTCGGGTAGCTTGGGTAGATAAAACCTCTTTACCCGTTACCCAGCAATGTCGTGTTCCCCTTCAATTTGGAGAATACCAAGAGGAAATTATCTGTGATGTCCTCCCGATGGACGTTGCCCATATCTTACTTGGGAGACCATGGCTTTATGACCATGATGTCATTAACTATGGTAAAGAGAACACTTATGTGTTCAAACATGAGGGAAAGAACATTTGGTTGCGTCCTGCGAAACCCGACAGTGAGACTAAAGCAACAATCGAGTCAAAGAAAAAGGAATCTAAAGGTCACAACATTCACTTGTTAAGTCACAAGCAGTTTGAGAAAGAAGGTAAAGAAGTTGATGTCATGCTTGCCTTAGTTCCTAAAGCATCAATTGGTGTCACTTCTGAAAACACTTTTCAGGTGCCTGATGAGATTTCTAAACTGTTAGAAGAGTTTCATGACATTGCTCCAAATGAGCTTCCTACGGAACTACCACCAATGAGGGACATCCAACATGCCATCGACTTGATCCCTGGATCTCAACTCCCCAATCTTCCCCACTATAGGTTGAACCCTAAAGATAGGGAAGAAATGAATAGGCAAGTGAATGGGTTACTTGAAAAGGGCTATATCCAACATAGTCTTAGCCCATGTGCAGTTCCTGCCCTCTTAACTCCCAAAAAGGATGGAACCTGGAGAATGTGTGTGGATAGTCGAGCGATTAACAAAATCACTGTCAAATATAGATTCCCAATTCCTAGGCTGGAGGACATGCTTGATTTAGTGGCTGGTTCAAGTTGGTTTTCAAAGATTGACCTCCGTAGTGGCTATCACCAGATTAGAATTAGACCAGGGGATGAGTGGAAGACTGCTTTTAAGACCCAAGACGGGTTATACGAATGGTTAGTCATGCCCTTTGGTCTCTCTAATGCTCCTAGCACCTTCATGAGAGTCATGACCCATATTTTCAAATCTTACCTAGGAAAATTCTTGGTAGTTTACTTCGATGACATTTTGATTTATAGCAAGTCTAGGGAGGAACATGTAAATCATCTCCACATAGTTTTTCTCACTCTTCGTCAAGAGAAGTTCTACATTAACCTCCCAAAGTGTTCTTTCTTACAAACTCAAGTTGTTTTCCTAGGATTCATAGTGTCTGAACATGGTCTAGCTGCTGATCCTGAAAAAGTCAAGGCTATTAAACAGTGGCCTGAACCTACCACGATCACTGACGTCCGTAGTTTTCATGGTCTAGCCTCGTTCTATAGGCGTTTCATTAGAGAGTTTAGTACCATCATGGCCCCTATTACAGACTGCCTCAAAAGAGACAAATTTTGTTGGACCCCAACAGCTGCTCAAGCCTTTGCCACCATTAAACACAAGCTGTCTGAAGCTCCTGTTTTAGCTTTACCTGATTTTAAGAAGCCTTTTGAAGTTTCCTGTGATGCATCTGGAGTGGGAATTGGGGGAGTTCTTAGTCAAGAAGGTCATCCTGTAGCCTTCTTTAGTGAAAAACTCAATGAGGCCAAGCAAAAATACTCCACCTATGACAAAGAGTTCTACGCCATTGTTAGAACTCTTAAACATTGGCAGTTCTATCTTCTTCCCCAAGAATTCATTCTATACTCTGACCACCAAGCTCTTAAGTTTATTCATTCACAAAGGAATCTGAATTCTAGGCATGCAGAATGGGTTGAATTTCTTCAGAGGTTCACTTTTGTGATCAAACATCGATCTGGTGTTGAAAATAAGGCCGCTGACGCATTAAGTCGAATGTCCACTATCTTACATTCCTTGAGTGTCAGCGTTACAGGATTTGATAGGCTGAAAGAGGAATACACCAATTGTCCTGACTTTGGGATTATCTTTCAAGAAGTTAATAATGGGAATCGTCATACCTACGAAGATTTCCTGATCAAGGATGGTTACCTCTTTCGTGGGCCTAAGCTGTGCATCCCTCGTACATCTTTAAGGGATTTTCTTGTCTGGGAGTTACATGCCGGAGGGTTAGCTGGCCATTTTGGTAAGGCTAAGACTATAGCTTTGGTTGAGGATAGATTTTACTGGCCCTCCCTGAAACGTGATGTTGCTCGAATTCTATCTCAATGTAGAACATGCCTCACCTCCAAGGCGAAGAAGCAAAACACTGGCTTCTATACTCCCTTACCCATACCTCATGCACCTTGGAAAGATCTCAGTATGGACTTTGTATTGGGACTACCTAGGACTGCCCGGGGACATGATTCTATTTTTGTTGTCGTTGATAGGTTTTCTAAGATGGTTCATTTCATCCCCTGTAGCAAAACCACGGATGCTTCCCATTTGGCTAAATTATTCTTCCGTGAGGTAGTACGTTTGCATGGCTTACCCTCTACCATTGTGTCTGATAGGGATGTTAAATTTGTTAGCTATTTTTGGAAAACCCTTTGGAAGCTCTTTGGCATACATTTGAAATTCTCTTCAGCATTCCATCCTCAGACAGATGGGCAAACTGAGGTTACAAATCGTAGCCTTGGCGACTTGCTTCGAAGCTTAGTGGGAGATAAACCGGGAAATTGGGACTTGATTTTACCAATAGCTGAGTTTGCCTATAATAATTCGGTGAATAGGTCCACAGGCAAGAGCCCTTTTGAGATTGTCCAAGGTTATACCCCTCGCCAACCCATTGACCTGTTGCCCATTCCTCTCACTACCCGTACCTCTGATTCAGCAGAATCCTTTGCCCAACACATTCGTGACTTGCATGCTGAGGTTAGACGCAAACTCACATTAAGTAATGAACAATATAAATTGTCTGCTAATGTTCACCGTCGATACCAAAACTTTAATGAAGGTGATTATGTCATGGCCCGTATTCGACCTGAACGTTATCCTAAACATTCCTTCAAAAAGTTACATGCCCGTGCTTCTGGGCCTTTCCGCATAATTAAGAAACTTGGACCTAATGCATACTTGCTTGAATTGCCACCTCATATAGCCATTAGTCTTGTTTTCAATGTGGAGGATTTGTTTCCTTATCGAGGCACCTTTGAGCCTCCCCCTTTATTTTCTGATGGCATTGCAGGTACTCAACCTCCTCAAAATCCAGCGCCCGTCTTACCCTCCGTGCCTCCATCTACTGAAGTCATTGATGCAGTTCTCGACGACCAGGTTGTTTTCTCCTCACACGGTCCCCTTCACCGCTATCTCGTACGATGGAAAGGCCGTTCTGATTTGGATGCTACTTGGATCACCGAGGACGAGTTTCTATGCCTAGATCCTGATCTGTTACAATCTTACCAGAATTCTCACTCTCCTGAGGAGAGTTCTCTCCACCCCGGGGGAAATGATGAAAAACCATGGTAGACCTACTCTAGGAGAAATAAAAGTCATAGAAACTAGTATTTTATTTTATTGTATTTTGTTTTATGTATGTTGTATTTATTTTCTTGAAGCTAGCCTATGTCTAGGGCCACCCTATGCCTATGGCCACCCTATGCCTAGGGCCACCCTATGTCTAGGGCCAACTCATGTTGTAGTATTTCAACTCATGCATTTATTTCCCTTTTGACTACTTTGCATGCTCAACTACTTGCATTAAATGCTCTTGTACCTAGACTCCCTATATAAAGGGGTCTCTCATGTATTGCAAGGCAGATTTGGATTGAATGGATTGAATCAAATATTTCTCTATCTTTCCCCTCTCTGCATCTCCCTCCTTTCTCTCTAATTCTCCCTCATTTCTTGCTGTTCTCCCTTCTCCCTCTTTCTGTTCTACATCACAAAGTCTTCTTGCTGATGACCAATACATATACGTCTCGGCAATCTCCCTTGAGATGGAATCCAAGATCCATGCACAGACCATCTCATTTATTCTTTTCCATGTGCTCTTCATAGGTTCATCGACTGGCTCCGGTATAGTACCATTGACAAAACCAATTTCATTCTTGGCTTCCAAAGCTCGTTGCACGGATCTACTCCAAGTCAAAAAATTCAAGTCTAAAAGTATAGTCATGTAATTTAGACCACTATAACTACTGAATCGCCCAAAATTGAGTTCTATGGCAAATTTGTAGTATAATGATCCCCAAGTTGATCTCACTCTTGATCGGCTATCGCAAAAGCTAAACACCAGGCAAAGGCAAAGAACAAACTAGAAAATGGACAACAAGATTGAAAGAGGAAAAAATGTGATCAGGGAATAAAGATGAGGCCTAACCATTCGGAGATGAAAGTGATCAAGAGTAATAGCAGCAAAGAAAAGGATTATAGAAGAAAATAAAAAACAGAGGTAATGGAGTAGATTGGCTCAAACCTTAATCTTGGTGCTCTGATACCATCTACAAGACAGGAGCAAATCATGGGTAAAGAATATTTGGGTTATACCCTTTTCATTAAGCAAAAATCAGAAAAATACTAAATCAATAATTTATAGCTCTCATGCCCAATAAACAAGGCCTTGACTAACTAACATACAAGTCAACAGCCCAATAACTAACCTAACAAATCAAGAAGCCCAAGAACAATAATAATAAAATAATGACATAATTTAACCCTCATACACAGATTTTATCATTCAACAGTTTCTGGGGAGTTATTTTGGTTTCAAACATGACTTCATAGGAATTAGTGTAGTCAAGCTTGTTGGATTCACAATGCTCTTTGCTTTCATTTTTGCTTTGTCAATTAAGGTTTTCAACTTCCAAAGACAATAGGTTCGACCTAGTTTCATACAATTTTTTTCATGTACCCTTTTGGTTTCCTTTTCTATATAACTCTGATGCTCCTTACATTAATGTACAACTAGTTAGATAAATAAACAAGATGTTACACTAGTATACTGTAACTTATCTATCCCAAAAAATTTTGGCTTCACAACACAGAATGTTTATTCCTACACAAGACAACTTATTGCACAAACAAAACCAGTCTTAGATGCATTTGGAAGAGTTTATTTTGAATTTATCTGGCTTATCTTATGGCATAAGTGCTTATACACGTGTTTGAGATAGCTTATAAAAATAGCTTATGGCATTCTCATAAGCTATTTTCAACTTATTTCCATAAGCTCTTCAGAATAACTTATGAAAATAAGCTGAAAACAGCTTAAGTGAAGTTTGTCCTCATAAACTCTTCAATTATAGAAATAACTTATATATAAGTGATTATATGATAAACACTTATTCTGTAAAAGTTTAAATAAGCTATTTACCCAAACAGAACCTTAGTATAGGTACTCTGGTCTTTATTCCTATCATAACAAAATAGAAACAAACTCCTTAGTACCATATACAAGACAGCATGTTACAAAAGCTAGTTTCCATATGCATATGGCAAATAGGAAATCATCAAAAGTTTCTAATCACCATTGTCAATACCGCTGGATGATTTGAGGCGACTCTCATATTTTATACGCATGTAATCGTCATGGTCAAATGGTATATATAGCGTTGGATGTTCTTCATCAACTAGCTCTTCTTGTGTCCGAACCATTTTACTGCTGAATGAAAATAATCCCATGCAGAACCTTTCCTTCTCTGTCTTCATGATGACTCCTTCACAAGGCAGTATTCTATCATTACTCCAAACCTAGAATACAAAAAAGGATAGATTCATCAAATCTACCGAAAACTTCTTTGTCCACAAATTTAGTAAACCCAACTCCTGTTTTGGTGTTAAAAGTCAAATAGCAAGGGTGATAGTAAGAAAAACAGTACACCATAAGCAAGCAGGCTATGAGTACGTCAGAGATTTAAACTATTAGTTCATTGGCAATGAGTAAACCATTTTAATGAATAATAAGAGAAAGTATTGTGTTTATCTGAAACTTTCCTCAGTTCATAGTGCTTCCAAAAACAGTTTTCTAACATACAGCTGTGGAAAGTAACTCACCTATAAAGCATCACCAGCCATGAATAGAATCATGCAGGGTGAGGGATCAGTGTCGATCCATTCCTCATTTCTCAATTTAACATGCAAACTAGTTACATTATTCTGATGCAATATGGTATAGATGGAAGGGTCTCTGTGAGCACGCAACCCTAAATTAATCTCTGTGCTCTGGGGAACTCTGTATTTAAAGCCTTGAAGCATGTAATTGGTTGATTCAAGAAAGGAGTCACAGTGTTTTCTGTCCACACCATAACCATCAAATACCATTCTTTTAAACACTTGGTCCATTTCCACTATAAGCTTTGCATAGAGATGGAGAGTCTCACTACTCAAATAAAAAGCAAAAGTATAAATATAAATGGGAAAGTAAATTGGAAGACAACATGAACAAGTTTGAAGCAGTACCTAAAATAATCATATCTTGCAGGCCATATCTTGTTGGTGAACTTCTGGACTGCTTCTTTAATGGAGGTGTCATCAATTCCCACAGATTCATATAAATGATAGTGAGGTTTTTGTGTTAAGTAACAATGCCCAGGCTTATCACTAGTATTTTTCTGTTTTGTTAAAGCCTCTTGGGAATTCTATTACTCTTTGCATAAAAACAACCATGGCTCTCTGGTGCACTCTGGATCACTTGGCATACTGAAAACCATGTATCTGTACCTGGCTGCAACTTCTCATCTGTGAAGTCTATAACAAGAACCTCTGAAGCTGTTTCGGAACCCATGCTCTCAATAATAGTTCTTCAAGTTCCCTTCTATGAGAATGCAAGAATGAATCTATGAGCATTATTTATATATAGATGTTATGTGCCTTCAAGGTTTATTTATGTACTAATGTTTGCTTGTTTCGCTACATCCACGTAAGAAAATCATAATGAAAGTTAATGCAAGAGCATCATTACAAATCACCATCCATTCGTTCCAAAATCAACTCAAGTAATATAATTACAATCCAAAAATCATCGGAACATTGAAGGTAACTCAGAGTTCCGAAATGGGGAAAAGGAAAAAAAAGAAAAAAGAAAATTACCGTAATGCTCCTCGGATCCCTCTCCGTTCTGCTTCTACTTTGTAATCAGTCGTCCTCTTCTTTGTCCACTACGATCAATATTGAATATCTCACCTGTCAATCGATTGCCGATTAACGGCCACACGGTTGTGCCTGTATATTTCTCAAAGTGCCACCTCCCTATGGCAATGCTAAAGGGGACGGGTCACCTCTTGGAGGCTTTCCCTCCAGGCGTCTCTAAGAGGGATGAGGAATTTTGAATATAAGATCTAAGGTTTTAAATATTTATGCACTGTCTATTTTTTATAAAAATAAAAAAATAGGAAGAAATATTTAGAGTCTTTAGATCCAAGATCCAAGGACTTTCATCTTTCTTGGAGATTCTTATAGGAGAAGCCTCTAACAGACTCCTGGAGGAAAAGCCTCCAAGAGGGATGAAGGCTTAGATTCAAGGGTCATAAATATTTATGCACTGTTTATTTTTTTAAAAAAATAAAAAATAAAAAGAAACATTAATATGAGGGTTTTCATCTTCTCCAAAAATTTTTAGGAGGGGATGAAAGCCTTTGGATCAAGATCTAAGGGTCCTAAATATTTATGCACTATTTATTTTTTAAAAAAAATAAAAAGATAAGAAGAAACATTTGGGACTCTTGGATCCAAGAAGATTTAGGAAGAAACATTTATGCACTATTCAAATTTTATGATTTTTTTTATTATTTTTTAAATTTTTTTTAGAAAAACATAATCTTAAAATTTATGTTGTTAATTTTAAAAACCAATTATTCAAATAAATACTCTATTTCCTCATATGTAAATACTCTATTTGTTAAACATTTTAATTTTTCTTGGTTTATTTTTTCCTATTTTTCTTTGATTTTCTTATATGAAGCAGTCCGGACGATGACCAATTAATAGACTAGTCCATGTGTGTCTTTCTTAGTCTAATAAGACTTGAGACTAAGATCTTATTTTGTTTTCTCTTAGATATCTTTTTTTTAATCTAGTCCTTCATAAATTTGTATTCATAATTTGGTCCCTCACATATATGTTTTTTCAATTTGGTCCCTCAAAAGTTCATACATTTTCATTTTAGCCCCTCTTGTATCAAAACAATTGAAGTTGAATACTCTAACACTGCACATTAAATTAGCACAAAGAAAGAAAAAAAAAATTACATGGCGCCTATGTCAATGAGTTAACTGCCAAATTAGTATCTCTGTTAATTTATTTAATGATAGCCTCATGATGGGATCAAATTGTGAACATTTGGACCTATGAAGGAGCAAATTATGAATAAAAAATTTGTGAGAAACTAAATTAAAGATATTTGGATTATTGAGGACTAAATTGAGAATGCATGGATCTCGAAGAGACCAAATTGAGAAGAGGCATATGTGATGAGGAACCACGATGAGATTTTAGTCTAAACTTTAAAATTAAAAAGCTAACAAAACATGACACTTGAAATTTTTGGTATTTTCCATTTTCATTTTAATATTTTTTATTTCATGAATAAATTAAATAAAAATACCAACCTTCTCAGTTATTTTTTTTCCAACTTGTCTTCTTTCTTTCTTTTTTTTTTGTTATTCTCTTAACAATTTTTAAATAATAAGTAAAAAATCTGGACAAAATACGATATTGATGAGAAGAATTAGCTCTCTTTTTGATAATGTTTCTTTAGTATGAGTAAATTTTCAAGTGTATTCATTTAGGCTACTAGAACAAGATCCATAAATAGTAAACAAGGTGAGTTTAATATTTCTAATGAATAATAGTTCTTCAAGGATTTTTTAAAAATAAGAACCCGTTCACAGTGATTTTTATCGTTGGAGTGCGCTAACATGACAACTACATGTAAAAATCGTTCTTATATAAGCAAAAAGTTCTTATAGCAAAAAACTAGAAAAAAAAAATGGGACCCATTGGTGAAACAAAAATAAATGTAAATAAAGTATAAAGACGTAGGGTAACTTGTGTGACTCACTATTGAGTTTTTAAGAATTGTATCATTAGAATGAAGAGTTGTTAAAAATAGTGGAGAATTGTTTAAACCAAAAAATAATGATATAACAATGTAGGACCCATAAAAAGAGAACTTAAGTAACTCATTAGAGATGCACTTAGAAATTTTAGCTATATTTTGCCATGATATAGTTTGCTTACTACAAAATATCATTTGTTACCCTTTTTTTCCTACCAAACAAAATAGTTTATTTTTATTTTATCATAAATTCGAATGTTCACCAAGCAAATAGTGGTAGATGTAAGGTACTCTCTACTTTTGTATTAATTTTTAGGGTGAGTTAGATCTAAATACTATTCTTAATATAGTATTAGAGTATGTTGATCTCTCGATAGCGAATTGCCTAGAGTATGTTGATCGCTCGATAGTGAATTGCCTATGTCGAATCACCCATTGCTTCCAGTATAATTTCACACTCCAAATGTCTAGTTCTAGGCATATAGGGGGTGTGTTGTGCTATCTATTAATTAGGTTCAAGTTTATAACCTTTATGAAGTATATTTTAATGAGACTTATTTGATATATTAAAAGTTAGTTTGGGGTGGTGGTAAAAATATTTATGTGTGTAAATACCCATCTCTAATTAATAATGGTGACATACCCTGAGTCATAAGTTTTTAGTTTTGACATACCCTCATGACAAAAATTACTTTGTATGAAAAACCTTCTATACTAACCTATAAGAGCCCCTACCTAATTAAAGTGAAAAGATTATAGATCAAGGTACGTTCTTCTTATTATAATTTTTAATTATTATTAATTTATCTATCAAAATCCTACAAACAACAAAACTTTGATCATAACTTTACTTTTCTAATACAAATTTCATTCCACATTTGTGTAATCATGGTTCATGGTTGTTTGTTGTAATAATTGTGTTAAAATTATTGGAGCAGCAAGTCAACAACTTGAAAAATAAGAACAATTACAAATATAAAAAAAATTGAAGGTTAAAGTAAAAATATAAATCGCTTGGTACTGAGTTGAGCTTTGAATATTTCAACTTTCTTTAAATTAATTTTATATCTCCCACGAGTTAATTTTATTATATTACCTAGTGCAAGAGTTCTCAAATGCATTACCTCCGAAATATAACTTGTTTATTCGTTTATTACCTCTACACATTGAAAATAAACCGGACTCAACTTTTCTCACACCTTTCTCTATTCAAAATATCCTACAAGTGTATATATATATATATATATAGTGTATATATATATATATATCTTCTTATCGTCTCCATAACATATATTCACGTTAACATACCATATTACACACCCGTACACAAAGACACACATGTATACATAGGGAGATAGTTGGCTTTCCTCCTTCCCGTTAATGCCGTACCATTGGCACATTAACAAGGTTTTGAAGCATTATGCATACATAGGGAAAATGAAGAATTCAGAACAAGATTTAGAAGAATTACAGAGAAGAGATGAGAAAGACATAAAATAGAGAATTGCGCACACATTCATCCTTCCAGCAGAACGCATAACAGAAACGTAAATCTCGGAAACTAACCCTAACGGCTAACAAGGGTCCACAAATGTAATGGCACTACAAAAACACCCCCACTTAAAGACGGAAAAGGACCACAATACCCTTTACTATTACTTAATGCCATCAGAAAGTTTCATTATCAGCATTGTGGATATCGAAGTATGCTTTGAGGCGACACTCAGATTTTATAGTAGGACGACGACGTATGTAATCATAATGGTTAAATGGTTTATACTGTCTTGGATGTTCTTCATCAACTAGCTCTTCTTGTGTCTGAACAATCTTACTGCTGAATGAAAATAATCCCATGCAGAACCTTTCCTTCTCTGCCCTCATGATGACTCGGTGTTCACAAGGCTGTATTCTATCATTACTCCACACCTAAAATATAAAAAAGAATAGATTCATCAAATCTACAGAAAACTTCTTTGTCCACAAATTTAGTAAACTCAACTCCTCTTCTGGTGTTAGAAGTCAAAAAGCAAGGGTGATAGTAAGAAAAACAGTACACCATAAGCAAGCAGGCTATAAGCAGGTTAGAGATTTGAATTATTAGTTCATTGGCAATGAGTAAACCATTTTAATGAATAATAAGACAAAGTATTGTGTTTATCTGAAGCTTGCCTCAGTTCATAATACTTCCAAAACAGTTTTCTAACATAGAGCTGTGGAAAGTAGCTAACCTTGAAAGCATCACCAGCCATGAACAGAATCATGCAGGGTGAGGGATCAGTGTCGATCCATTCCCCATTTCTCAATTTAACCTGCAAACCAGTTACATTATTCTGATGCAATATGGTACAAATCGAAGGGTCTCTGTGAGCATGCAACCCTAAATTACTCTCTGTGTTCTGGGGAACTCTGTATTTAATTCCCCGAAGCATGTAATTGGTTGATTCAAGAAAGGAGTCACACTGTTCTTTGTCCACACCATAACCATGAAACACCATCCTTTTAAACACTTGGTCCATTTCCACTACCAGCTTTGCATAGAGATGGAGAGTCTTACTACTCAAATAAAAAACAAAAGCATAAATATAAATGGGAAAGTAAATTGGAAGACAACATGAACAAGTTTGAAGCATTACCAGAAATGATCATATCCTGCAGGCCACAACGTGTTGGTGAACTTCTGAACTGCTTCTTTAATGGAGGGGTCATCAATTCCCACAGATTCATATAAATGAGAGTGAGTAGCTCGTGATAAGTAACCATGCGCAGGCTTATCACTAGTATTTTTCTGTTTTGTTTCCAAAGGAAGATTGAACGTTTTTTCCATTAGAGTAAATACTGAGTTGTAAAGCTCCATGGGAATTCTATTACTCTTTGCATAAAAACAGCCATGGCTCTCTAGTGCACTGCGGATCACTTGGCATGCTGAAAACCACGTGTCTGTACCTGGCTGCAACTTCTCATCTGTGAAGTCTATAACAGGAACCTCTGAAGCTGTTTCGGAACCCATGCTCTCAATAATAGTTCTTCAATTTCCCTTCTATGAGAATGTAAGAATGAATCTGTGAGCATTATTTATATATAGACGTTCTGTGCCTTCAAGGTTTATTTATTTACTAATGTTTGATTGTTCCTCTGCATCCACTCAAGAAAATCATAATGAAAGTTAATGCAAGAGCATCATTACAAATCACCATCCATGCTTACTTCAAAAGTTTAAAATGAAGTTCCAAAATCAACAAGAGTAATATAATTACAATCCAAAAATCATCAGAACATGAAGGTAACTCGGAGTTCCGCAATAGGGGGAAAAAAAAAGGGAAAAAAAAATTACCGTTATGCTCCTCGGATCCCTCTCCGTTCTGCTTCTACTCTGTAATCAGTCGTCCTCTTCTTTGTCCACTACGATCAATATTGAATATCCCACCTGTGAATCGATTCCCGATCAACGGCCACTTGGTGCGTGCAGTGTGCGTGTGTATTTCTCAAAGCGCCACCTCCTTCAAAGGGTAATGCCACCTAGTTCTTACAAGAAGCACACCTGTACATACTGTTTTTGTTAAATGTTTTAATTTTTCAAGAACATTAGTCTATATTTAGTATTGAAAAATGTAAAGTGAAGTTTAAATCTCAACGATTTAATTGTCAAATGAATGACTATAATTGAATGAATAAAACTGGAGACATAATTTTTTTTTTCTTTTTTATTTTAATCTATTCAATCGTGACCGTCCATTTGTTTATCAAACGTTTTCATTTTAATTTTATTTTATATTTCTCGTCACCAAATATGGAAGAGTCATTCTCTAATTTTTCGTATTTTTTTGATTTATAGTTTTCTTTGACTTTCTTATATGAAGCGGATGAGTCCTGTGTGCTATAATTATGACTATAAAAATTGTTGCTAAGAGCATATTTAACCACGGTTTAAAAGCTCGCAAGACTCTTGTAGGCGCAAGAAACGATCTGCGTCCAGTCCATGTGTGTCTAAAATAATTCCCGTTGTATAGGCTTTTTTTTGTATAATAAGACTTGAGACTAAAATCTTATTTTGTTTTCTCGTAGATTTCTCTTTTTTTAATTTAGTCCTTCACAAATTTGCATTCATAATTTGGTCCCTAACATATTTATATTTTTAATTTGGTGTTTTCACAAGTTCAAACATTTTCATTTTAGTCCCTCTTGTAGCAAAACAATCAAAGTTGAATCTCCTAACACTGCACATCAAATTAGCACAAAGAAAAAAAAATTACATGGTGTCTATGACAATGAGTTAATTGCCAAATTAGTATCTCTGTTAAATTATTTAACGACAGCCTTATGACGGGATCAAATTGAGAATATTTGGACATGTGAGGGAACAAATTATGAATAAAAATTTGTGAGAACTAAATTAAGGACATTTGGATTTGTGAGGACTAAATTGAGAATGTATGGATCTGGAAGAGACCAAATTGAGAATAAAAATGTGAGGGACCAAATTGAAAAAAGGCATATGTGAGGAACCACAATGAGATTTTAACCTAAAACTTAAAATTAAAAAGCTAACAAAACACGACACTTTAAATTTTTGGTATTTTCCATTTTCATTTTAATATTTTTTATTTGATGACTAAAATTAAATAAAAAATACCAACATTTTCAGTTTTTTTTTTCTCAATTTGTCTTCTTTCTTGTATTTTTTTGTTATTCTCTTAACAATTTTTAAATAATAAGTTAAAAAATTGGGACAAAATACGATGTTGATGAGAAGAATTAGCCCACTTTTTGGCAATGTTTCTTTAGTATGAGTAAATTTTCAAGTGTATTCATCTAGAACAAGATCCATAAGTAGTAAACAAGGTGAGTTTAATATTTCTAATGATACTTAGAGTATATCCAGCGATAGTTCTTTAAAGATTTTTAAAAATAAAAACTCATTCACAATGCGTTTCATCGTTGGAATGTGCTAACATGACTGTCAAATGTAAAAATCATTCTTCTATAACCAACAAGTTCTTACAACTAAAAGCTAAACAAAAAACCATAAATTGAGATCCATTGGTGAGTTTTTAAGTGTTGCATTATTAGAGTGAAAAGTTGCTTAAAGTAGTTGAGGGACCAAATTGAAAAAAGGCATATGTGAGGAACCACAATGAGATTTTAACCTAAAACTTAAAATTAAAAAGCTAACAAAACACGACACTTTAAATTTTTGGTATTTTCCATTTTTATTTTAATATTTTTTATTTGATGACTAAAATTAAATAAAAAATACCAACATTTTCAGTTTTTTTTTCTCAATTTGTCTTCTTTCTTGTATTTTTTGTTATTCTCTTAACAATTTTTAAATAATAAGTAAAAAAATTGGGACAAAATATGATGTTGATGAGAAGAATTAGCCCACTTTTTGGCAATGTTTCTTTAGTATGAGTAAATTTTCAAGTGTATTCATCTAGAACAAGATCCATAAGTAGTAAACAAGGTGAGTTTAATATTTCTAATGATACTTAGAGTATAAAAATAAAAACTCATTCACAATGCGTTTCATCGTTGGAATGTGCTAACATGACTGTCACATGTAAAAACCATTCTTCTATAACCAACAAGTTCTTACAACTAAAAGCCAAACAAAAAACCATAAATTGAAATCCATTGGTGAGTTTTTAAGTGTTGCATTATTAGAGTGAAAAATTGCTTAAAGTAGTTGAGAATTGGTTAAAGTAAAAAGTTGTGATGTGAAAATGTAGGACCCACAAAAAGAGCTCCTGCCTAATTGAAAAGATTATGGATCAATGTATGTTGTTTTTATTATAATTTTTTTTATTGTTATTAATTTGTCTATCAAGATCCTACAAACAACAAAACTATGATCAGAACTTTACTTTTCTAATATAAATTTCATTCCACATTTGTGTAATCATGGTTCATGGTTGTTTGTTGTAATAATTGTGTTAAAAATGTTGGAGCAGCTGTCACGACGGGCTAACCGGGCTGGGACCGACACAATAACACTACTTCCTTGTTATTGTAAGCCTCTTATTCTTATTACCCTTTTTGTTTTATTCCATCGTGTGGAAGCATTTAAATTAATATTATTATTTAATTATTTCATGGTGTTCACATAATTACTCATTCAAAAGAATTACATTTTTAATAATTACTCATATGGATATTTTTAGTAATAACTACAATGTTTCTAATGATGTTGGATTGTTGTGATAGGACTAGTTTGATTTACCTATAGTCTATTTAAAAGATGTCATCTTAACCTATTATTGTTATTCTAGTTAGTTATCTTATTTAGCTCTGTTTCGATAAACAACTTATTTAAATATTTATCATATAAACGTTTATATATAAGTTATTTTTATAATTAAAGAATATATGAGATCAAACTTCACACATAAGCAGCTGTTTTCATGGGAAAATGAAGAATTCAGAATAAGATTTAGAAGAATTACAAAAAGAGAGATTACACACACATTCATACTTCCAACAGAACGCATAACAGAAACATAAATCTCAGAAACTAACCCTAAACAACGGTCAACAGATGTAATGGAAGTACAAAAGTACCCCCAGTTCAAGACCGAAAAGGACCACAATACCCTCAACTATAATTTAATGTCATCAGAAAGTTCATACACTATCAAGTACCACCATTGTCGATACCGCTGGATGCTTTGAGGCGACTCTCATATTTTGTACGCATGTAATCGTCATGGTCAAATGGTATATATCGCGTTGGATGTTCTTCATCAACTAGCTCTTCTTGTGTCTGAACCATCTTACTGCTGAATGAAAATAATCCCATGCAGAACCTTTCCTTCTTTGCCTTCATGATGACTCGGTGTTCACAAGGCTGTATTCTATCATTACTCCAAACCTAAAATACCAAAAAGGATAGATTCATCAAATCTACTGAAAACTTCTTTGTCCACAAATTTAGTAAACTCAACTCCTGTTCTGGTGTTAGAAGTCAAATAGCAAGGGTGATATTAAGAAAAACAGAACACCATAAGCAAGCAGGCTATAAGCAGGTTAGAGATTTGAACTACTAGTTCATTGGCAATGAGTAAACCATTTTAATGAATAATAAGACAAAGTATTGTGTTTATCTGAAGCTTTCCTCAGTTCATAGTACTTTCAAAGACAGTTTTCTAACATAGAGCTCTGGAAAGTAACTCACCTTTAAAGCATCACCAGCCATGAACAGAATCATGCAGGGTGAGGGATCAGTGTCGATCCATTCCCCATTTTTCAGTTTAACCTGCAAACCAGTTACATTATTCTGATGCAATATGGTACAGATGGAAGGGTCTCTATGAGCACGCAACCCTAAATTATTCTCTGTGTTCTGGGGAACTCTGTATTTAATGCCCCGAAGCATGTAATTGGTTGATTCAAGAAAGGAGTCACACTGTTTTCTGTCCACACCATAACCATCAAACACCATTCTTTTAAACACTTGGTCCATTTCCACTATCAGCTTTGCATAGAGATGGAGAGTCTCACTACTCAAATAAAAAACAAAAGTATAAATATAAATGGGAAAGTAAATTGGAAGACAACATGAACAAGTTTGAAGCATTACCAGAAATGATCATATCCTGCAGTCCACAACGTGTTGATGAACTTCTGAACTGCTTCTTTAATGGAGGGGTCATCAATTCCCAGAGATTCATGTAAAGGAAAGTGGGGAGTTGGTGGTAAGTAACCATGCTTAGGCTTATCACTAGTATTTTTCTCTTTTGTTTCCAAAGGAAGACTGAACGTTTTTTCCATTAGAGTAAATACTGAGTTGTAAAGCTCCATGGGGATTTTATTAGTCTTTACATAAAAACAACCATGGCCCTCTAGTGCACTCCGGATCACTTTGCATGCTGAAAACCATGATTCTGAACCTGGCTGCAGCTTCTCATCTGAGAAGTCTATAACAGGAACCTCTGAAGCTGTTTCGGAACCCATGCTCTCAATAATAGTTCTTCAATTTCCCTCCTATGAGAATGCAAGAATGAATCTGTGAGCATTATTTATATATAGATATGTGCCTTCAAGGTTTATTTATTTACTAATGTTTGTTTGTTCCTCTACATCCACGCAAGAAAATCATAGTAAAAGTTAATGCAAGAGCATCATTACAAATCACCATCCATTCGTTCCAAAATCAACTCGAGTAATATAATTACAATCCAAAAATCATCAGAACATGAAGGTAACTCGGAGTTCCGAAATAGGGGAAAAAGAAAATTACCGTAATGCTCCTCGGATCCCTCTCCGTTCTGCTTCTACTCTGTAATCAGTCGTCCTCTTCTTTGTCCACTACGATCAATATTGAATATCCCACCTGTGAATCGATTCCCGATCAACGGCCACTTGGTGCGTGCAGTGTGCGTGTGTATTTCTCAAAGCGCCACCTCCTTCAAAGGGTACGCCACTTGCTAACCATGCAAAAACTTAAATTTTATTTATTTATCATATTATGACTAAAAATAAAGTTATAGATTAATTCGGAGGGTTAAAGCATGAAAAAAAAAATAAAAGTGAAGAACATGAACTAAAGTGAGTGAACAAACTAAAAAGTTTGTAGGAGATGATTTTGACAAAGAACAAAATATATTCTTAAACTAGGGACTTAGATGAAGTAGAAAATGAGTTTATATCAAGTAAATGACAAAAGAAAAATTTTGAAAAAAAAACTTATGTGAATAAATTGAAACATTTTTATTATTATTAGGGAGTACACGTGACTGTCATGTGGCAAATATTTTTTGTCATATGACAGCCTAGTAAACATTTCCGTTAACTTCACTGAGTGAGTTACAAAAAAAAGATATATATGACAAATATTGAAATATGTAAAATATAAACAAGCTAAAAAAAAGTTAAAGGCATAAACGAAACTTAGTGCAAATATGAGGGACATAAAGTGTCCTTTTGCCATCTCTTTTTAATTTAGTCTTTCATAAATTTGTATTCATAATTTGGTTCCTCACATATTTTTTTTCAACTTGGTCCCCTCAAAAGTTCAAACATTTTCATTTTAGTTCCTCTTTTAGCAAATTAATTGAAGTTAAATCCCCTAACACTACACATCATATTAACACAAAGAAAGAAAAAAAAAATTACATGGTATCCATGTCAACAAATTAATTGTCAAATCAATATATTCGTTAAATTATTTAATGACAGTGGCATGAAGGAATCAAATTAAAAATGTTTGGACCTATGAAGGAGTAAATTATAGATTTGTGAGGACTAAACTGAGAATATACGGATCTGAAAGAGACCAAATTGAGAATAAAAATCTGTGAGGGACTAAATTAAGAAGAGACATATGAGAGAACCAAAATGACATTTTAGTCTAAAAATTGAAAAGCTAACAAAACAGGACACTTGAATTTTTTGGTATTTTCATTTTCATTTTAATATTTTTTATTTGATGAATAAAATTAAACTAAAAAATACAAACCTTTTCAGTTATTTTTTTTGCTTTTATTTTCTATTTGTCTTCTTTCTTGTATTTGTTCTATTCTCTTAACAACTTTTAAATAATAAGTTAAAAAATCTGGACAAAATAGGATATTGATGAGAAGAATTAGCTCTCTTTTTAGCAATGTTTCTTTACTATGAGTAAATTTTCAAGTGTATTCAGCTAGGCTACTAGGACAAGATCCATAAATAGTAAACAAGGTAAGTTTAATATTTCTAATGACACTTACAGCATCTTCAACTGCAATTCTTCAAAGATTCTTAAAAATAAAGATTCTTAAAAATTTTTGAAGAATTAAATTATGGATATTTGAATTTGTGAGGACTAAATTGAGAATGCATGGATTTGAAAGATGCCAAATTGAGAATAAAAATATGTAAGGGACCAAATTGAAAGAGGAAAATGTGAGGAACTACAATGAGATTTTAGTCTAGAAGTTAAAATTAAAAAGCTAACAAAACATGACAATTGAAATTTCTGGTAATTTCCATTTTCATTTTAATATTTTTTATTTGATGAATAAAATTAAATAAAAATACCAACCTTCTTAGTTTTTTTTTTTTCAATTTGTCTTCTTTCTTGTATTTTTGTTATTCTCTTAACAATTTTTAAATAATAAGTAAAAAATCTGGACAAAATACGATATTGATGAGAAGAATTAGCTCTCTTTTTGGCAATGTTTCTTTAGTATGAGTAAATTTTCAAGTGTATTCATATCTAGGCTACTAGAACCAGATCCATAAATAGTAAGCAAGGTGAGTTTAATATTTCTGATGACATTTCCTTAGAAATTTTAGCTATATTTTGCCATGATACAGTTTGCTTATTACAAAATATCATTTGTCATTAGAGATGTAAGATTAAGTTTTCATTCATGTATATATGTATGTACGTATAGTTATTGGTTTAGACATATTTCGCCTTCGTTATCTCCTTAGAAAAATATATAGCAAATGTTACAGGTAGAGCCCAAAAAGAGAGAATAGTAAATAAGTTTTTCAATTACCCTTTTTTTTTTTTCATTTCCTAACAGACAAAATAGTCTATTTTTATTTTATCATAAATTAGAATGTTCACCAAGCAAATAGTGGTAGATGTTAGGTACTCTTTCCTTTTTGTGTTAACTTTTAGGATGAGTTAGATTCAAAACCTTTCTTAACATGATATTAGAGATGGTTGATCATTCAAGAGCAGGTTGCCTATGTTGAATCACCCATTAATTCCAGTAATCTATTAATTAGGTCCAAGTGTATAATCTTTATGAAGTATATTTTAATGGGACCTATTTGATATATTAAACGTTAATTTAGTGTGATGGTGGAAATATTTACGTGTGTACAACCCAACTCTAATTAATAATGATAATGAAACATTATTAAATATAGAGTCAACCCATGGGTGTGATGAGTTAATTATGATACTTTGGGTTATGAGTCATGAATTTTTAGTTTTGACATACTATTTGACAAAATTTATTCTGCTCAAAAAACTCTTCATACTAACTTAGAAGAGTCCATATCTAATTGAAGTGAAAAAATTATAGATTAAGGTACGTTCCTATTATAATATTTTATTGATATCAATTTATCATCCTACAAACAACAAAACTATGAATAGAACTTTATTGTTCTAATATAAATTCCATATTTTTGTAATCATAGTTTATAATTGTTTGTTGTAATAATTGTGTTAAAACTCTTTCATGTTGAAATTCTACATCATTGAGAAGAATGTGTTAAAGTTCTTTATACAAATTTGGACATACTTATTCTTTTGAACTAGATTTTGGAGTGTGTTAAACCCACTTGACATTCGTGATGATAACTATGATGCAACACAAGGTGATATATAACAGCTTGTCACAAAAACCAACATGCATATAGGAAATAGGAAATCAACGAAAGTTTAAGCGCAAAATAAATGTTTTGAAGGAAAGGACAGAGAGAGGAAATAGGGAAAATGAGGAATTCAAAACAAGATTTAGAAGAATTACAGAGAAGAGACGAGAAAGAGATAAAAACAGAGAATTACACACACATACATACTTCCAACAGAATGCATAACAGAAACGTAAATTTCAGAAACAAACCCTAACGGCTAACAACAGTCAATAGTTGTGATGGAAGTACAAAAATACCCCTCTTAAAGACTGAAAAGGACCACAATACCATCAACTATTACTTATTGCCAATCAGAAAGTTTCAAACACTGTCGATACCGCAGTATGCTTTGAGGCGACACTCAGATTTTATCGTTGGACGACAACGTATGTAATCATAATGATTAAATGGTTTATACTGTCTTGGATGTTCTTCATCAACTAGCTCTTTTTGTGTCTCAACCATCTTACCGTTGTATGAATGAAATCCCATGGAAAACCTTTCCTTCTTTGCCGTCATGATGACTCGGTGTTCACAAGCTTGTATTCTACCATTACTCCAAACCTAAAATATAGAAAAGAATGCGTTCATCAGATACAGTGACAATATGTTATAGTATATATTCATAATTGTCACGGTAATCACAGAGAGCAAATACGACAAAAGAAGAAATAGAACAGCAGAACACATATAGATTTACATGATTCAGCGTGTGACTTACATTCATATGTAGAGAGAAAATTTTTTATTCTTCAAACAAACTGTTATAAGTACATCAGAATGTAGAGCATTATACAAAATATATGACTGTCCAAAAAGCATACAAAACCTTACGTAGTTCAGTCAATATGACTACATTCACATACAAAGATAAATTTTTTTATTTTTCAAACAAACTGTTACAAGTACATCAAATTATAAAACATTATAAAAATATATAATCACCCAGAAAAACATACAAACTGGGTTAGGTCCATACTAAGGGGGGATGAGGGTTATAAATCCAGTTTACCAAACAAAATTCAAGGCACTCAACAACAATACTATTAAAAATAGTTACAGATCTGAAAAATAACCCACCTGAAAAGCATCACCAGCCACGAAAATAATCTTGATGGGTGAGGGATCAATGTCGATCCATTCACCGTTTTTCAGTTTCACCTGCAAACCATTTACGTTATTCTGATGCAACATGGTAAAGTATGCAGTGTCTGTGTGAGCCTGCACTCCTACATTACTCTCTGTCTTCTGGGGAACTGTGTACTTAAAGCTCCGAAGCATGTAATTGGTTGATTCAAGAAAGGAATCGCACTTTTTTTTGTCCACACCATAACCATCAAACACCATTCTTTTAGCCATTTGGTCCATTTCTGCTAGCAGCTTTGCATAGAGATGGAGAGTTTCACTACTCAAGTAAGAAACACAAGTGTAAACTTAAAGCAAAAAGTATACATGCGAGAGTAAATTAGAAGACAACATAAACAAGTTTGAAGAAGTACCAGCAATGATCATGTCCTGAAGGCCACATGATGTTGGTGAACTTTTGAACTGCTTCCTTGATCAAGGGGTCCTCAATTCCCACGGATTCATATAAAGGAGACTGAGGAGTTCGTGGATAATAACCGTGGTTAGGCTTATCACCAGTATTTTTCTGTTTTGTTTCCAAAGGAAGATTGAATATTTCTTCCATTAGAGCAAGTACTGAGTTGTGAAGCTCCATGGGAATTTTATTACTCTCTGCATAAAAACAGCCATGGCTCTCTAGTGCACACCGGATCACGTGGCATGCTGAAAACCATGATTCTGAACCTGGCTGCAACTTCTCATCTGAGAAATCTATAACAGGAACCTGTGAAGCTGTTTCGGAACCCATGCTCCCAATAAAAATTCTTCAATTTCCCTTCTATGAGAATGCAAGAATGAATCTGTGAGCATTATTTATAAATGTTATGTGCCTTCAGGGTATAGGAGTTCATCTATAAGATAATGTTAAGCCTTTGCTTTTTGTTGGTCGCTTCATGAGTTCGTCTTTTTGATAAAGAAAAGGACTATTAATTTACTAATGTTTGCTTGTTCTTCTACATCGACGGAAGAAAATCATAATGAAAGTTAATGCCAGAGCATCATTACAAATCTCCATCCGTTCGTTCCAAAATCAACTCGAGTAATATAATCCCAAAAATCATCAGTACATGAAGGTAACTCGGAGTTCCCAAATAGGGAAAACAATAAAAAAGAAGAAAATTACCGTTATGCTCCTCTGATCCCTCTTACGTTCTGCTTCTACTCTGTAATCAGACCTCCTCTTCTTTGTCCCACTACGATCAATATCCCACCTGTGAATCGATTCGCGATCGACGGCCAAAAGGTGTGAGTGTGTGTGATGACCCAAAATGGTGGGTGGCTTTCGATGAGTTCACTGCCACTTTTATATATATATATATATATATTTAGTCAAGAAACCAGATCGTAGAAATAAGAGAGATGAGGCGAGATAAAGAGAAGGGATCTGAAGAATAGAGATAGATAGAAAGAAAAGACGACAGCGAGTTGAAGATTTCGAAGAAGAAGAAGAAATGAGAAAGAAGAGGTTTCGGCCAAGAAGATGAAGAGAAGAGATTCAGAAAAAAAAAAATAAGTATTAAATTTCATTCATGATAATTTTCAGTACATTCTTCTCTGCAACGTCCTAATATCTCTCCACGTTATAACAAAGTGGCCAGATTCTCCTAATATCTCTCCACGTTATGCTGCGATCTTCTGAAGTGCTGAAATGTAAAGTAAACAAGATTCCCTCTCCACTGAAGTCATGGGTGTACATTGGATTGACTCGTGCACTTTTACAGAAATACCTAATTTTTTGGAATTAAAAATAGAAATTGTAAATTGCTATTCATAAAAAAATAATCAGCAATCTCGACTGTGAGGGCACATGACTGTGTGAACTGTGAAATGCTACTTTTTCAACCCTAAGTACAATTTCTGTCCCCTGTGTGTGTATTTCCTGAAGTGCCAAAAGGGGTGTGTGTGTGACAGTGTCAGTATTTCTTAAAGTGCCACCTCCTTCAAATGGTAATGCCACTGAGTTCTTACAAGAAGCACACCTGTACATACTCTTTTTGTTAAATGTTTTAATTTTTCTTTGATTTTCTTATATGCAGCGGACCAATAGATAATGACTAGATTAGTACATCTGTGTCCAAAGCAACAAAGTTTTAAAAATTAGACCTATCAATGAATGGGCGAAGACATTGATTCAAAGATCAATTATTGTACTCTAGTTGGTTAAATTGATTTATTTTAAAATATTAAAAAATAATATACATAATTAAAAATTATAAATATAAATTTATAAATTCAATTAAAAATAAAATTTAATATCAAAATACACAAAATAACATTCACAATTAAAAATTTATACTAAAAATTGATCAAATAACAAAAAAATGTTATTAATCAAGATAATATTCATTCATATCAAATTTGTAAAATACTAAGGTATTGACATCTCCACTAAAATTGATTGATCTGTAATATTATTTTTTTATTACCTAATTATAGATAAGCAAAATTTTAAAAAAAGTTTCACGTTAACCGATTCATTTAGCACCAGTTCTTACCCGGTTTGATTGGTTCTTGGTCGGTTCAATCACTCACAAGTTTTAAATGTTATTCCAAACCGATTCCTTAGTCGATTCTTGGTCTAATCGATCGAACTGCCTGGTCTGTTCTAGTTCTTACAACAAGGCAAAATAATTGCTATAATTTAATTTTCTTTGTCTAATAAGACTTGAGACTAAAATCTTATTTTGTTTCCTCCTAGATGTCTCTTTTTTTTTAATTTAGTCCTTCACCAATTTGTATTTATAATTTGGTCCTTCATGTATCTAAATATTCTCAATTTGATCCCTCACATATTTGTATTTTCAATTTGGTCCCCACAAATCCAAACATTTTCATTTTAGTCCCTCTTGTAGTAAGGAAATCAAAGTTACCCTAATACTGCACATCAAATTAGGACAAAGAAAGAAAAAATTTACATGGTGTCCACATCAAGTTAACTGCCAAATTAGTATCTCCATTAATTTTTTTTTGTTTTTCTTTATCTCCATTAAATTATTCTTCATGGGGGGATCAAATTGAGAATGTTTGGATCTGTGAGAGGAAAAATTATAAATAAAAATTTGTAAGAAATTAAATTAAGAATATTTAGATTTGTGAGGGACTAAATTGAGAATGTGTGGATTTGGAAGAGACCAAATTGAGAATAAAAATCTGTGAGGGACCAAACTGAGAAGAAAAATATGTGAGGAACCAAAATGAGATTTTAGTCTAAAACGTAAAATTAGAAAGCTAACAAAACATGACCCTTGAAATTTTTGGTATTTTCCATTTTCATTTTAATATTTTTATTTGATGAATAAAATTAAACTAAAAAATACCAACCTTCTAAGGTTTTTTTTTCAATTTGTCTTCTTTCTTGTATTTTTGTTATTCTCTTAACAAATTTTAAATAATAAGTAAAAAATCTAGACAAATACAATATTTAAAGGATTCTTAAAAATAAGAACTCGTTCTTAGTGAGTTTCACCATTGGAGTGTGCTTGCATGGCTGTCACATGTAAGTACTATTCTTATGTGAGAATTGGTTTTTACAGAAAAAGTAGTAGAGAGTTGTGAGACTTATTATGGGAGTATAAAGATGTAGGGTAACTTGTAGACCCATTTGTGAGTTTAATGGAATTGCACCACTAGAGTTAAGAGTTGTTTAAAGCAAAAAGTGGTAATGTGTTATTATAGGACCCACAATAAGCAACTTATTAGAGTTGTACCATTGGAGATGCTCTAAGAAGAATTAGTTCTCATTTTGGCAATGTTTCTTGTATTACCCGAGGTCTTTGTGCATTTAATTTTAAAATATATGTCGCGTGATGGTTTTTGCATGAATGGCTTGTGAGTTGTGCTTCTAAACTTAACAATTTATGGGTGTGTAAGTCTTTACATATGACAATCACAATGGTGGTACACTCAAGAACCCTTGTGGAGGGACTTGAGTGTTAGATACACACACACATACACAAATATATATATATATATATATATATATATATATTGTTTTGGATGTGGAATAAGAAATATGAAAATGCAAAATGCATGTATGCATAGAGTTTGTAGTGAAATTTGTACACTAAAGTTAATATGAGTAGAAGGTGCAGGGTGAATACATAGTTTCCTTGACCATTTATGTGGGGAAAAATAATAAGGGACATATAAGGAATTATGGTATTTTTACTTAAACTCTTTCTCCCCAATATAGCCCCAAGTCACTCTCCCCCTCTTCATCATCAGACAGAACTTCACGCTTCTCTTCTCCTCTCATTCACAAAGACAGCTCCTTCGTCCTCTCTCTTGCAAATTTGTTCAACCTTGGTGGTAAGTAGCATTGTGGGCTTGGATTGGAAGAAATTTGAAGTAAGCCACTTAGAAGCTTTCCTCTTCCTCTTACTTTTTCGTTTTGGTATAACCCTAAGTGGGAATGTGGATATTTTGTGCCCTAAGGTTGGTTATACTTCCAAATTATTCCATGGCTTTATGAAAACGCTTTGCTATTTTGAATGAGTGACCTAAGAGTGGTTGAGGTCCATTTATTAGGGAGATATGGTAAGAGATTGTTGGTGGCTGTCATAAATGCCTCTTTGCTATCAAAAAGGAAACTTTGAAAAGATTTAATGAAAAAAGTTAATTTCTTTAGATTTGGGCAAGGATCTAACTCGATTTTTTTACCTCTAATAACACTTAAAACAATTTCGTAGCTTTCCAGGTAGGTTTGGGGTTGTGAGCAATGACCTTTGGCGTCAAAAGGAAGGATGTTCACGCAGCAATGGTGGATTACATAAAGCATGAATGTGTTCTAGTGCCTGGCGCTATAGCGACATGACCTATAGCTTGAGTTTTAGTTCTGTCTTTCAGTGTTGTAACACTGAATATGGGTGCTGCAATAGTGGAAATTCTACTTCTTTATGAATTTTAAACCCCCTTTTTTATTCTGAATTGATAGGGCTTTAATCCTAAACTATTTTGGGCAATCATCCTTGAGTTTATCAACAAGCTTACCAACCCAAAGACCCTAGGTCAGTAACTAACTCTATCCCTCTATGTTTTGTGTACTTTAAATTGTCACATATGCATACATTAAATCTAAATATAATTTGTATGCTGGGATTTAATGGTATTACTTTTCGTGGACCCTATAAAGGGGTGATTATGTTAGTTGATATTGTAAGGCTTGCATATTAAAGTTTGGTTTATGCTTGGACTACACTATGTGATGAGTTCCTTTCCTGTTATTGGTAGTGATTTGTGATTATAATGGAATGCAATAGGAGCTTGTGTGGCCCTTTTATAAATGAAATTACCCAAATTACTTGAAACAGTGCATTGTAGGAAATTCTTATATTATAGGCAAGTGGTTGGTAATGTTGCTACTTGATCCCCGTGGGAAACCTTGTTGAGTGTCTATAGGATGTGACCTTGTCCAATATGTGTTATGGGTGGTTTATGTTGTGAATGTGAATTTTCACTTGTATTTATACTTGCATGTACTTGTTGGTACATATAATTATATATATGTTGTGGTTTGGGGATGATCAAGTATAATCTTACCCCTATGCGATGTATACAATAAGTATTTCTTTCTAATGTGATTTTGTTCCTCACTGAGTATAATTTATTCACCCTCTCTGTGTACCTCTTGCAGATTCTTCAATAGCCTCTGAGTCTCTACACGAGGAGTAGTAGAACTCCATCTCCAATTCCTTCGTAGTGGTGTTGGTTCTTTTGTCTCTAGGGAATGTTTTGGAATGTGTCAAGCTCTATAGTTTGCTAGAACTCCTATGATAATGAGTGTATGGGTTGTGTTGTAATGTCTCATTTTGTGAATTAAGTTTGATGTATTTTGATATATCATGTATTCATGTTTTGGAACACTTCCTTCAAGCTATGCTGACTAATGATACAAAGGGTGTTGACCCTAAGGCTATATGCCATAAGTTTTGATGATGACAAATGTATTTGAATAGTAGCATTGATATATATAAAGATTAATTATCATATATATGCTACAAGTACTTAAGCATGATTATGTTATTTAATATGTATGTTGCATATATTGAATCATGCTATTAAACTAACCATTGGGTTTGCAAGTAAGATATATTTTATAGGTTGGTTCAAAACAAGAAGAGTGAGCATTGTATTGAAGAACAAGGAAAAGCAATATCATGCTTCACTCAAGGAAAACAACATGCAAGGATGAAGCTCCAAGAAATGAAGAATTAGAAGATTTGAAGTCTTGAAAGCTTGGATACATCAAGATAGCCTATGTGTTTACATTAGGTATATTTTATATAGGCTAGTATACTTGTGCAACTCAATGATTTAGATTTGCATACATTGGCTCAATTATTTTGAACAAAAAGATAGTGAGATATGAAATTTTACAAAAGTTAGTTTTTGACCTTTGGTCACTCTTTATATCATATCTCATAAACGAAAAATCATTTTTTCAAGTTTCTTAATCTCATTTGATAGTAGACTCAAAGATCTTTCCAAAGGTATATTATTTATTGAAAACGGAGTCCAAATGAGAAATATATGACTATTTAAAATATAGTTTGAAAAACTGAAAGTTGATTATTCTATTCTGACCTATAGTCAGTATTTTGATTATATCTTTTAAAAGAAAAATAATTTTTGAGTAAAACTTAGTTCATTTGAAACTAGACTCCAAAAGCTTTCCAACGATATATTATTTGTTTAAAACGGAGTTCAAATGAGGGAGTTATGAATTTTTAAAAAAAGCTCAAAATCTGGACTGCACTATAAGTGCTGTAACGGCTATATAACGGCTAGTTTTGTAAAATCTTATATATATGACCTTAGATACACGATTTTGAGTAAGAACAAAGTCCTACAATGTGATATTAACTTCTTCTATCATCTTTGAGAGAAAGGAAAGCATTCTTGAGCCAAACCTTGCATATTCTCTATCATTAGAGTTATTAGAGCTTCATTTGTTTTCATCTACTCTTTAGAGAGAGTTTCTTTGTATTGTTGATTTTGATCAACACATATATTATTCTGAGTTGAGGTTCGCAAGTACCGGTGTTGGAAGAACTTGCTTTGGGTTGAGGAGGAGCCCGGATTCATAAATTCTCCATTGTGGTTTCGCAAATACCCGGATCGAATTTGCGTGGTTGTAGTGGTTTGCAAGTACCCGGATTAAACTTGCAATTATAGTGGAAATACTCAAGTGCTCTCTTGAGGACTGGATGTAGGCTTGGATTAGCCGAACCAGTATAAATCTCTGAGTTTGCTTTCTCTATCCCTTACTCTTTAATTTGTGCATATTGATATCTATTATTTAATTCCTTGATTTTTATAATTATTTATCTTGACAGCACATTGATTTTCTGTATTGTATTTATTATCCTAAGCATTGTACTTTTACAGAAAATCATTTTAACTTCCAATTAATTCTTGTGAAAAATTTATAAAACCCAATTCACCCCCCTCTTGGGTTCCAACCATTACTTTCAAAGGGAAGACTTGGAAACATGATTGTGTTTTAATATGGAATTGTATATGGATGGGTTTATTATCCAATGATGAAATTCTAAATTGTATTACTTTGCTTATATTTAATTTCATGGTCTGAACCTGCAAGTGTAGATTGAGTTAGGCTTACAGTAATAGTAGTGGTGCCACATTGAGCTGGTCACGATCCCAAATCGGGGTGTGATAATTCTTTAAGTATGAGTAAATTTTCAAGTGTATTATTCAACTATGCTATCCATAAATACAAGGCGAGTTTAATATTTCTAATGACACTTTCTTATAAGCTTTAGCTATATTTTGCAATGATACAATTTTCTTACTACAAAGTTTCATTTATCATTGGAGATGTAAGATTAAGTTTCCATTCAAAAAATACATACAATTAAACCTCCATAAATTAATACTTGATAAATTAATAACTTCCCTAAAATAATATTTTTTTTTATAGTCTCAACTTGGGCCAATTTACAAAATTAGTAATTCTGATAATTTAATAAGATAGTCATTTTTAGGATGACCCTTATATAAATCAATAGTCAAGTCAATATTATAAATTAATAATTCTCTAAAATTACGAACATAATTAGGACAATTTAGTAAAATATGAATCTATTGTTGTTTGTTTTTCCATGAAATTTAAATATAGGTGAATTCCATATTTAACTTTTCTCATTGCATTTAAAAGCTCTGATATCATGTTCTCAAACTGCAACAAAAAAATTGTAAAGAGTTGTTGTCACTATAAATGTTTCCTTTCACGTGATTAGTTCCAAAGGTACTGAATCATCCTTAGTTTCATCCTCAATAAGATTTTCAATGACACTAGCCACAATAAACCATAGATGGAAGTGACTTGTATTAAACTTTATTTAATTAGTTAATACAATGAATATTGTTTAAGTATTAAAAACAATGAATCCAATTTACTTATTTTCATAAATTTAAATGTAGAATGAAATTTTTCAAAATTAATTCATGAAATATCGTACATATACATTGTATATTAGTGATATATATATAATGATTATTTATGTAATTAAATTTATATTTGTTGAATCGAGAAATCACTCTTTAAATTAATAAATTATTAATTTATTGATTAGTTAATACTTCTCTAAATTAATAAAATCTTATGGTCCCAACATTATTAATTTCTAGAAGTTTTACTATGTGTGTATATATGTATGTATGTAATTATATCAGAGACAGAGCTTGACTGTAAATCAGAAGTTATTGTTGTTACATATTGGTTGTCACAACCAAAATAGGATATATAACGGGCACAGTAACTAGAAACAAGTCATTTTTAGACCGTAAGCCTACAACACATTTACTACAATTTCCCTTAATTTTTAACATAGACATCATAATTATCGCAAATTAGTATATTAATTCTAGAACTTAGGTGACCTATATAGCTACAGAGCACACTAAACTTACTTACCAAAGAACTAAGAACTCACCAAAGGTTGAGTCACACTGAACCCATCATCCCACGAAAAGGTACTCCTTCGCTAGGCTGCATCTGAAAGGTGAAAACTATAAAGTGTGTCAATATAACTCACTAAGTAGATAATCCTATCCTAAAAATGTGTATGCATGAGCTTAATCACCTATGTGTGCTTATTAGCTCATAATAAAAAAAATTTCATTTAATTGAGTAACACTAGTCTCATGCATTGACTTGCTAAGCCTCATAATCGACTGGCTCCTTTTGAAACCTCTCAAACACATGACATCTTCCTCTAGGTCATGAGTAACGTACCATTTCTCAACATTATATAGGACATGTACGTACCTTACTTTACTTGGATTTAGATACTAGAACATCATAGTCCTGTGTAAACATTTATAAATGTAAAAGAATATTCTTGCATACATATAGGATAAGGCATATGATTCCTTTACATAACACATGCATTATACTACATTTAACTTGTGGCATTAATTGGAATTACTTTGCATAATTAAGAATACATGCATCTTACATAATAAGTGAAAACATATATACATAGCCCATCGGGTCTCTCAGGAGACTCACTTGACCGAGGCCTTCGTTATCCATCAGGTCTTTAAGGAAGGTTGATCCACTAAGCCCTTTCACTACCGGGATCGCTATGAGTCTTACTCAACCTAAGCCCTCAACATCTATCAAGTATTTAGGGAAGGTTGACCCACCAAGCCCTTTCGCTACCGGGGTTGCTATAAGTCAATGACCCAGCAAACCCTTTCACTACTAGAGTCACTATGAGTCCTACTTAATCTTGGCCCTTAACATCCAGAAGCACAATCATTTTATAACTCACACATACTTAGTCAGGCATGCGAACAACATAATGTACATACATCACGGACTGAAAAACTATCAAATCATATCTCAACTACATTTAGGCCTACTAACGGATTCCATAGATCTTATGGATCATATGCCACCAGGTCTCAAGGGTGGAAGCAATGCTCCACCAATCTCCATAGACTTCATAGATCACATGCCACTGAGCCTCATGGAATTTTTAAGGTTAAAAAGCTTTTCAGGATCTATAAATCTCATGGACTATGTGCCACCAGGCCTTATGGGTGGGAATAATGCTCGACCAACCCATAGACTTCATAGACCACGTGCCACCAAACTCTACGATATGCGACCAAAACCAACCTACCAAGATATATCCTTTAGATCATAAAATAACAAGGCAATAATAATAATTTAAAGACCGAGTACTCCATGTTCAATACCCTAAATCTTCATCATGCTCGCTATATATATCAACTGAGTTATGAAACAAATCCTAATGTCACAAGGTAAGCAAGAATAGTTTGGAAACTACTTAAAGCATAAGACAAGATCCAAACATGATCCATATAATGTAATGTATGAATTGATCAATATTTAGCAACCATTTCCACTTCCATAAGCATCCAACACCTCAATACTAAAGCCTAAATCAATCGATGTACCAACTCAATTATCATATCTAAATGAATTAGAATTTGAGCTGGGAAGAGCAAGGTAAATCAACATCATGATATACCTTAAATCGAACCATTTAATGAAATACCCTATGGTTCAAGCTCAAATAAAAACCACTTACCAAGACACTTAAGTTTCACAAAATCATAATTCATTCTAAGCAAGAAATTCATAATGAAAGTTAATGCCAAAACATCATTAGAAATCCGTTTCTATTTCCTTCGTTATTGTTCTTGTACTGTTTTCTTCATTTTTGATGTTGGATTGAACAATATTTCCAATTTTGGTTAATGTTATATTGACTACTATAACAAAATCACTATCAAAAGGGTAAATGAAGGAATTTCCAAATCAACTCAAGTAATACGATAAAGTGGGAATGATTTGAGTCGTACGAAACAAAACAAAAGAGCATATGCATTCATAGCAGAACGAAAATGTTGTTTAACATATAAAACTCTACTCCAGAATCATCCTCAGGGCCAAAACCTGTATCAAAACAAACAAGAACCTCAAAGAAGTCTGAGGATCAACAAAGCAAAGATAACTCATAGTTCTTAGGAATAGGAGGGAGAAAAAAACTTTACCATTGTGCTCCTTTGATTCCTCTACGTTTTGCTTCTACTCTGTAGTGAGTCCTTGATAAACACCCAAGAAACTTGGGGAACCTACCCTTATTGGGGAACCTACCTTTAAAAACTAGTTGTTAAGAGGGGAGAACCAAACTATTTTGGTACTCCATTAAGTAGTTCTCCCTACTTGATATAAGACTTAGGCTCTCATATGCCCAAGTTCCTATCATAGCACCTGATAAGTCCTTTATTGTGGTTCATTTCATATGGTTTTATTAGATTTTTTCTTTCCCTTGGTCCTATTTTGCTTTCCTTTTGCACCCTTTCTCTTAGTTTTTGTGTTGTTATTTATGTATTGTAGTTCTCCTTGTTCTTTCTCATTTTATCCCTTTTTTCCCTACCTTTTGGAGTAATCTTTGGTAATTTTCTTGTAGGCCTTCATTTCAGTTTGATGCAGGTGAGAAATTACTGATCTGTTGCAAATTTGATGGCTGGCGCCTAAGCACCACACAAGGCACCAGCACTTCATCTCTCTGTCAATGTTTCTAAAGTCGGCGCATTAGGCACCACACAGGGCGCCCCAGGTGCCAGCCCTTGAACTCTCTGTCTAGCAATTTCTGCATGGCGCCTAGGTGCCCCGTTCCTACACTTGTGTAATTTCTAATATAAATAGTAGTTCTGCAGAAGTTTTTGGGATCTTTTGGCTAGAGAAGCAAGGGAACTCTGCTAAGGCTTGCTAGAGAAGATGAGAGACATCTTCTCTACTGAGTTTGAAGTTTTTCTTCCTTTTTCTCCTTCCTCTTGATCATGTTTTGTTCTGTGTTTGTTATGTTTTTCTTCCCCTTGTTCATGTGTAACTAAACTCTAGGGTTTAGGGGATTGATGTAATTGACTTTCTTTGAAGCTTTGTTGTTGAATACTTGAATACAATTGCAGTTCTGATTATTGGAGTAGTTGTTACCAGTTTATTTCCTTTTACGTAATTGCAATCATCTAACTTAGATGTATTTGGGATTTATCTTTTAGATGATTTGGGATTTATCTTGTCTAAGCTAGAAATAGCTAGATATGATTTTGGCCCTTGTAATTTCTACCATGATTGACAACCATTGAATGGATTTTACCAGTTTATTTCCTTTTATGTGATTTGCAATCATCTAACTTAGATGTACTCGGGATTGTATTAATGCCAGATATAGCTTGATATAAACACGCCCTGATAACTTGTACCGTGAACCGTGTTATACTAGACATAGATAATCTTATTTGCATAGTTTTATAAGTTCTCAAGCTTAAACTCTGAACCAAATAATTTGACTAAGACATTAGCTAATTATTTTGGTAAGGAAGGTTTGTTTCACCAAGACATTAGGTTCAAAGAATTTCGTGAACTTGACCAACATTAAAAGGAATTTACAAATGTATCGAAGTATTTTTTAATGATTCAAAGATTGGTTTGTCTATGAATTAATCGAATTAGGAGTTAAGAAAGCCAATCCCCTATACCCGATGTGTTATTATGTATTTCTTCGTTTATTGTTTAGTTAATTCCTTGTCGTTAGTTTAAGTTACTTTCAATGAAATCTATACCTTTTCTTCTGTCCAAATATAACTTCATCTAGTAAAATTGGTAATTGTTGAAAGTCGATCCCTGAGGACAATAACTCACTCATCATTAAACTACAGTTGTGATCCGATACACATGTCAGAAAAGTCGCATCAAGTTTTGGCGCCGTTGCCTGGGATTGGCGGTATTTGACAATATTAAGAGTAGCTAGTAGGGTTGTAGTTTGGACCTTACTTTTTCTATGTATATTTATATTGTAAATTTTACTCTTATACTTGTTCATACTTTTGTTTTTGTTTTTGTGTCTTTATCTTACGCAAATCTTGGGTTCATGCGAGATACCACCGACTTAAGCTTATTGGTATTTTACCCGAAAATTGAAAGGTCAGTTCATAGAAGCCAAAAGCAAGCTTGACACGTTATACAAGCTTAACAAGCTCAGCCTACAACCAAGGTAGAAATCAATCAAAGCTCACTTGCACCTTTTCCACCTGTGAGAACTCTCATGGATTACAATATCCCATCTATGGAGGGATATGGTGTTGGCATAGCTGCACAAACCAGGTAAAGTCTAGCTAAGAACTATAAACTTAGCGCTTTTGGGAGGCAACCCAAGTTTCTTGTCATTCTATCTTTTTAATTTTGTTCTTAGCTTTGTCTGCAGTTTTAATTATTGTTCTATTGTTGTTATTTGCCTTTATTGATGGTTTATTTTTGTGCATAGCATTCTTTTTTTGGAACCCGTCCCCTGTTGGTCTAACATTGAGGACAATGTTTAGTTTAGATTTGGGGGAGAAAAGTAGTTTTAAAGTTAGATACCACTAACTTTTTGGCTAACCCGTTCTTTTTGTTTATAAGAATGCCTTCCTTTTGTTTAAACCATTGCTTTCTTTGGATTTTTCTTAATAAATTGGAATGTGCTTTATAGGTTTTATGTTATTTCATTTTCAATTAGTTCCTTGCATGTTCATCGTGTTTAAGATTTACCTTAAATTGGGTTTTTCAGAATTTCCAGATTAATTTGAAAAATTTCAAACTTTTTAATTAAAGATTGTCAACCCTCTCAACCTTCTTAAAGCGCTCTTTCAAAATCTTAAAAATTTCTATCTCTTTTTATGACAACTTTTTGCTCAATAAGGGATTTCTTTCTCTCAAAAAAAATGAGAAAAACAAAAAGCAAAACAATTTTAATAAAATAAAAGTGTGATTTAAGTTGAGGAGGTGTAGTGTGGATTAGGCGCACAACACTTGTTCTAACCAATGAATCATATCTTCTTTGCAAATAAAGGTAACAAACAAAGTGTTATTGTGTGGATTAGGCGCACGGGTAACCCTTTGTTTTCTTAGCCTCATATCCTTTATTTTTGTATAGATTAAGGGGGAGATGTGTAGATTAGGCGCACTGTCTTCACTTCAATCACTTTATCTTAAAAGTTCTTTTGTTTAAGAAGTTTTCCTTGAGAGCTGAATTCGTCATGTAAGAGATATTTTCTTTTAAGTTTGTGGAGAGCAATTTGAGAAAGTGAGGGTGTTTGCAATTTTTCTTTAAAAATTCTTGAAAAGTATCATATTTAATCTTTGAATTCTTAATTGCCCAATGCCAAGTTGGTTTTATGAAGATGACTGTGTGAAATTGATTTGATTTGATTTAATTTAATGTTTTATGTTGTTAAGTACTTCTTATATATCTTGAAAAATCCTTAGGCTTAGTTTAGTTTATTGTTTTCTACTTTAGTTTATAATTTTTACTTGAGCACAAGCAAAAGTCTAGGTTTGGGGGAGTTGATAAGTCCTTATTGTGGTTTATTTCATATGATTTTATTGGATTTTTTCTTTCCTTTGGTCCTATTTTGCTTTCCTTTTGCACCCTTTATCTTAGTTTTTGCGTTTTTATTTATGTATTGTAGTTCTCCTTGTTCTTTCTCATTTTATCCCCTTTTCCCCTACCTTTTGGAGTAATCTTTGGTAATTTTCTTGTTGACCTTCATTTTAGTCTGATGCAGGTGAGAAATTGCTGACCTGCTGCATGGCGTCTCAGGTGAGAAATTGTTGACCTTGCACCTCATTTCTTTGTCAACGTTTCTAAAGTCGGCGCCTCAGGCGCCACATAAGGCGCCCTAGGCACTAACCCTTGAACTCTCTATCCAGCAATTTCTGCATGGCGCCCCGTTTTTGCATTTGTGTAATTTCTAATATAAATAGCAGTTCTACAAAAGTTTTTGGGATCTTTTGGCTAGAAGAGTAAGGGAGCTCTGCTAGGGCTTGTCGGAGGAGATGAGAGACCTCTTCTCCACTGAGTTTGAAGCTTTTCTTCCTTTTTCTCATTTCTATTGATCATGTTTTGTTCTGTGTTTATTATGTTTTCCTTCCCCTTGTTCATGTGTAACTAAACTCTAGGGTTTAGGGAATTGATGTAATTGACTTCCTTTGAAGCTTTGTTGTTGAATACTTGAATATAATTGCAGTTCTGATTATTAGAGTAGTTGTTACTGGTTTATTTCCTTTTATGTGATTGCAATCATCTAACTTAGATGTATTTGGGATTTATCTTGTCTAAGCTAGAAATAGCTAGATATGATTTTGGCCCTTGTAATTTCTACCATGATTGACAACCATTGAGTGGATTTTACTGGTTTATTTCCTTTTACGTGATTTGTAATCATCTAACTTAGATGTATTCGGGATTGTATTAATGCTAGACATAGCTTAATATAAACACACCCTTATAGCTTCTACCGTGAACCGGGTTATACTAGACATAGATAATCTTGTTTGCATGGTCTTATAAGTTCTCAAGCTTAAACTCTGAATGAAATAATTTGACTAAGACATTAGCTAATTATTTTGGTGAGGAAGGTTTGTTTTACCAAGACATTGGGTTCAAAGAATTTCGTGAACTTGACCAACATTAAAAAGAATTTGTAAATGTATCAAAGTATTCTTTAACAATTCAAAGATTGGTTTGTCTATAAATTAATCGGATTAGGAGTTAAGAAAGTCAATCCCCTATACCCGATGTGTTATTGTGTATTTCTTCATTTATTGTTTAGTTAATTCCTTGTCGTTAGTTTAAGTTTACTTTCAGTGAAATTTATATCTTTTCTTCTGTCTAAATATAACTTTATCTAGTAAAATTGGTAATTGTTGAAAGTTGATCCCCAAGGACGATAACTCACTCATCATTAAACTACAGTTGCGATCCGATACACTTGTCAGAAAAGTCGCATCAACACCCCTCCCGGACTAGCCGACCTCTCGGTGGCTACACTTGCACACTTCACTCGGTGTTGCTTCACTTCGTCTTTTCTGATCAGCCCTTCCTATGCCAGCTTCCTCTAGATGATCCACTGATTTTCTTGGCAATGAAACCAAAGATAGGTACCTAAGCAACTTGGGGGACCTACCCTTAAAAGCTAACTGTTAAAGGGGAGAGAACCAAGCCACTAAAGTACTCCATTGAGTAGCTCTCTCTACTTGATGTGGGACTTAAGCTCTCACATGCCTAAGTTCCTATCATATCACTCCTATCATACCTTGTTTGCAAAAAAGTCCAAGTGTACATTTGCACAAGAATCAACAGAGTACCTCAGTCATTTGGTGAGTAAGGAGGGTGTGCATGTCGACCAGAGAAAAGTACAAGCTATACTTGATTGGCCAGTACCCTGCAATCTAAAGCAGCTACAAGGATTCTTGGGTCTCACTGGTTATTATCAAAAATTTGTAATGGGTTATACACTAATTACTCAACCTCTCATTAATCTTTTAAAAAAAAACAAATTCCTTTGGAGTGACAAGGTAGCTGTGGCGTTTGAGGAATTGAAGGACAGGATGACAAAAACACCAGTATTAAAACTTTTAAACTCTAGGAAGACATTCATGGTTGAGACTGATGCTTCCAATGTTGGTATAGGAGTTGTATTAACTCAAGAGGGTCACTCTTTGGCTTATTTCAACAAGAAGTTGTCCCCACGACTGGCTGTTGCATTTATATACATGAGAGAGTTATATGCTATCATACAGTCCATTCTTAAATGGATGAATTATCTCTTAGGGAGGTGATTTGTAATTAAGAGTGACTATAGAAGCATCCAACAACTGATGTCACAGGTGATTCAAACTCAAGATCATCAGTTTTACCTCACTAATGTCACATTCCAATTTCAGGTATGTGAATAATTCTATAAACTCGAGGGTGTACATCTATGGTATCCCATGAAACTTCATATCAGTACTAATACAAGCATAAATTTTTCAAGAAACAAATTTTTGCATATATGCATATGAAAAATTCAACATAGTAAAACAGTAAATACAAGCCAAATATCATAATGTACGATAAAACTTCCCAAGCCTAAGGATTATAGAGCGTTTCCTAAGCTTTTGGATTCATAAGCTTCCAGATAACGTGAAAAGTATCCTCAAGGAATAATATTCCTCATGCGAATTTCCTTCATTTTCACCCACTGTATCTAAAAAAATATTCACAGAGAGTGTGAGTTCATCAAAACTCAGTGAGTAAATGACTGTACAATAATATATATATCACAAGTACAAATGCCATAATCATTATCACAATAAAAACAATTATATTCATATTCAAGGTTTCTATACCTTTGTATTCAGTTTATGTGCAGGGATTCAATTTCCATTATATTTATGTTCACAACCATTATATGCATTGGTATCTTGAGGGATCAAGCTCTTAACCATTCCATGTGTATAATTATATGCATTGGTATCTTGGGTCAAGCCCTTAACCATTTCATGTGTATATATGCATACATTGGTATCTTGGATCAATCCCTCAACCATTCCATGTGTATATTTTCAATCATAATTTTTATCAACATAACAATAAATTACATTATCTAGCTATCATTATTAAATATAGAATCTAATTACAATATGAGGTGGGATTTATATTGTACTTAGAATAAAAGTAAATAAAATCGGTTAGCAAGGTCATCCACTCAGATAGATTCTGTATCCAAGTCACCTTTTTGAGTTGTTACAGATAAGAACATATAGCTAGATTTCAGGTTCCACCACAGAGATTTTCATGAAGATCAGATATAGAAAGTCAGGGTTACTTTTGTACAAAACATGATTCATACGTACAGTTACTATTCATACATATGAATACTATTTGTCTACGGATACTATTTATATGTACGTATACCATTCGTACATATAAATATCATTCATACATATGATTACTATTCATACATATGAATACTATTTATACGTACAATTACTATTCATACATACAGATATTATTTATACGTATAATTACTATTTATACATACATATACTATTCATATCTGGAATATCAAACATAAGCCATAAAGGAGTACACCAGAAAAGTTTCTAGGAAAGGGAGGTGGGTCATAATGGACACTCTCAATTACCAAATCTTTCCTTAGCTAGACATTTCCTAGACATGTATTCTTCACAGTTTTATACTCTACTCCGATAATCAGAAAATAATTCTCAAACAATCGAGAATAATTCTTTTCTGATGTGGAGGATCAGCTTAAGTCGCAATCACAGGGCATACTAAGAATTTAACCTCTCAATATTTACAAAAATTTAAAGAAGCATAATATTCTCACCTTGGATCTAGGCTAAGGAGGAAAGACCTAGAATTTCAGAGCCCTAATATCGGAGCAAGAGAAGTTTTAAGGAGAGGAAAAAGAGAAACTGAAGGCGTGAGTTTAGAAGTGAAATGGAATGACCTATTTATAAGATAAGTCAACGCAGTACGTGCTAATAAAATATTCATTTTACTATGTATTTTAATAATTTAGTTTACTATGCACTTTAATAATTCAGTTTATTGTGCACTTTAATAATTTGGCTTACTTTGCGCACATGGTTTTCACGACGGCGGCAAATTATTGATTACTATTGGAAACTTAAAGGGAAAACTATCTTTTCTCCTCAACTCTTAAGTTTCTTTTCACTTTAATCCTTTTCATTTTAGTCCCTATGGAGGTTTTCTTATATATAACGTTATTTTTCTTCTAGTTTCTTTCAGATTCCTCTTATGATGAAGCCATATTTTATCCATGGGATAAATTTCATATCATAACATCCATTATATCCCACAATTTATGTAATCTATGAATGAAAATTCGTATTTTTAACAATATGCACAAACAATCATACAAAAATTAAACAGATAGGGAAATTATTTTCTTCAAAATAAATTTATCATAATTCTTAAACACTTATAACTTTAAAATATAACGGGTATTACAACTAAACTATTGGGATTCGATTATGAGATTGTGTATCGCACTAGAAAATCCAATGGTGTAGCAGATGCCTTGTTAAGGCAGGGTGTTACGATCCTCAAAGTTGATGTTGGAAGTGAAGAAATGCAACTGTGGCATGAGCAGTATGGGAATAATGAGTTGGGACCTGAGTATAAAGTGAGGGATGAGGTACTGTATTTTCAAGGCAAAATTTTAGTACCAAATATTTAGCAATTAATGGAGGAAGTTTACAACATGTACCATGAAGTACCAATGGTAAGGCATGGAGGATTCCAAAAAAACTTATCGAGCCATCGTTGAAAATTTCTATTGGCCAAAGATGAGGAATGAGACTATGGAGTTGACAAAACAATGTGAAACTTGTCAGCAGATCAAATACCTAACAGAAAAGAAATAAAGGATGCTATAGCTGTTGCCTACCTTCCAAGCAATGGCAAGACATTACCATGGACTTCATAATTGGCATTCCTAGCTCCTATGGTCATATAGCAATACTAGTTGTGGTTGATCGTTTCACTAAGCAAAGTCACTTCGTAGGCCTTCAACTAGGGTACACCACTAGTATAGTGGTAAAGAAGGTGGTCTAAAACTTGATTAAATTGCATGGATTTCTACGTAGTGTGGTCACAAATTGGGATCCTTTGTTTGTTAGTAAGTTTTGAACCCAATTGGTGTAATTCAATGGTACGAAATTAAAGCATTATACTGCCTACCATCCAGGAACTACTGGTCAATCTGAGGTTATCAATAGGTACGTGGAATAGTACTTGCAGTCTTATACTCACTAACAACCACATAAGTGGTACAAGTACCTTGCCTGGGCTGAGTTTTGGTATAACACCTTTTATCATGCCATCATTAACATGTCCCCTTATGAGGTTGTATATGGGGTCAAACCAAATTCATTGCCTGGCTATAGTTCGAGATATACTAATGTTGAGATAGTGGATGCGTTAATGCAACAAAGAGAAATGATCCACCAACAGCTGAAAGTGAATTCGTCGATTGCCCAGAAGATAATGAAGAAGAATGGGGACTTAAAAATAAGAGAGAAAGAGCTTGCTGTGGATTGTTAGGTTTGGTTTAAACTTCAACATTATAAACAAGGATCTGTGGCCAAAAGATTGAATTATAAATTGTCAAAGCAATATTACGGTCCATTTAAAATTAGTGCAAAAGTTAGTGTTGTAGCTTATTAGCTTGAGCTTCCCTCAGAGAGTAAAATTCATACAGTTTTTCACGTAGCCCTACTAAAAGAGTACCATAGGAAACCTTCACTAGAACCTAGGGTTGCACCAAATGAAGTAACCTTCAATTTCGTAGAGCCTAAAGCCATCGTTAATCAAAGGTGGACTGATCATGAAGGAATACCGACTTTGCATGTACTGGTCAAATGGATTGGAGCGAGTAGAGATGAAGCTACTTGGGAAAATTTTGATTCCCTCAAGGAGGCGTTTCCTCAAATTGACGTTGAGGACAAGGTCATTTCAAAACATAGGGTATTTATATGAATAAGATAGTAGATGGAGTGGCCTCGAGTGACAAGTCAACAAGCTACATGGTAGCAAACGATGTATCAACTCGTGATGTGGAAAAAGAAGCAGAAAAAAGCTAAACATAGGGGAGCATAATGGCAGTCGCAAAAGGAACCCTCCCAAATGGATGGGTGACTATGTGATGGAGTGACAGAGAAATAGGACCACAAGACGTAATGGAATTTTATTAGCTAAGTGTCGTCATTTTCCTTTCTCTTGTTTTACGTTTTGCTAGGGTCAATAATACACAGGAGGTAAGGGAGAGATCATTATCATGTGAATTATCATTTGGAGCTTATCCTTGCTTAATAAAGGACATCTATTTGTATACTTTCCATTCTTACTGGAATTTGATACATCTACCTCCATTTTATCATCTCCTTCTCTCTACCATTTTTCTATTTTCTTGTTGAATTATAGTTTTAACAGTCCTCCTTTTCTTTTTTCCAGTGTGATGAATATTCCACCTATGAATCGATTCATGATCGATAGTAATGAGAACACCAACGATGAAAGAAGCTTGCCAAAAGTTGTGTATATGATATATGCTACTTCTTCATCCCAAAATAAAAACTTTTTTTTTCTCGAGTGTGTTGTGTATTTCCCAAAGTGCCCCCGCTCTCCAAGCTTCTTCTCGAAAATGCCCTTTGTTCTTCAAGAAGCACACTTATACACACTTTTTGTTAAATGTTTTAATTTGGAAAAATATTTAGTTGTAGTTGCATCTTTTCTAATCAAAATATGATAAGCGAATTTTTTTTGGAATATGACAAGTATATAATTTTTAAAAAATAATTTTATATTTTTTATGATACATTATTGCATAATTATTTTTTTAATTTTTTTTTAGAAATGTCAGAATTAAATCAACTTGTGTATAGGAACTTGTAGCCACTCCCACTATACTACACTTATCTTCTAAAAATTGAGTATTGTAGGCACCAAATTCTGAAGATATAGCCACACTGAATATTGGGAAGAGTGCATGGAAGGATTAGAGTTTGGAAGCAACAATAACCTCCTACCACGTGATTTGCTGCAGAAGATTGGATTATACCTTTCATATCATCATTCCATCCATGTGTTCCCTTTTTCCTTACATAGTGGGTTTGTTTATTTTATTATATTATGTAGCCTATAAAAGGCGTGTTCCAGTGTATGTTAATCAATCCAAATGTGTTGAATATATTGAGTTAAATTCTCTTCTCTCTCGTCTCTCTCTCTTGTGTTATGCGTGTGTGAAAAAATATATTTGACATCAAATTGGTATCAGAGCCTAGTAGTGTGTGCATAAAAATATTTTGAGTGTGTGAGGAACAAGAGAGTTCTCACTGTGTCAAATTTTTTTTACAGTATATTTTGGGAGAGAGAGATATGACATTTAATTTCAATATTGTTTGGTCCGATCCAAAATTATATGGGAAATTAGATTTTAGTTATTGGGAAATTTTGATGTCTACACATTTAAGAGCTCACAATATTTGGAACTTGGTGGAATCATGATTATAACAAGGAGCTGATGAAGCTGCTCAAAGGAAAGACCAGTTGGCACTTTACAAATTCATCAAGGTGTAGATTACTTAATTTTTGGCAGAATAGTAAATGCCAAAATAGCCAAAGAAGCATGGGATATTTTGAAATTGTCATATAAAGGAGTTGAAAAGGCCTAGAAATCCAAACTGCAGTCTCTACATCGAGAATATGAAAGGTATGAAATGACTAGTTCAGAAATAGTAGAACAATATTTTTCACGTGTTACAGATCTCGTCAACAAGATGAGTGTATGGAGAAGAAATTCCTGATAGCAAGGTGGTGGAAAAAAATTCTATGTACCATGCCAATGAAGTTTGACCACGTGGTGACTACAATAATTGAGTCCCACGACACAGACACCATGACAGTAATAGAGTTGCAGGGAAACATTGAAAGCCATGTGAGCAGAATTCTTGAGAAGACCGAAAAGGTGAATGAAGAAGCCTTGAAAAGTCAGGTAAATCTCAACAATGTTGCCGAATCCAGTCAAAATGTTGAAAGTGGAGGTTGTGATAATTTCAACAATAGAGGAAGAGGAAATTAAAGAGGTAAAGGCCGATGAAATTTTAGAGGAAGAGGACGAAGTAATTTCAACCAAGGAAGAGACAATAATCTCAGATCATCCAATCAAGGAAGAGGAAGAGGTAACAATTATCAAGAAAGAACAAATTTTAACTGTTTTTATTGTGGGAAGTTTGGGCATAAACCTACAGATTAGAGATTCAAACATCAAGCAAACATGGCAAAAAATCAGTATCAAGATGCTGATAAGAATACTAATAACCCACAAAGTTTATTTCTGACATGTAATTCATTTTCAGAGATGAAAATATTTGGTATTTAGATACTGGATGTAGTAATCATATGTGTGGGAAAAAGGAGCTATTTTCTTCTATGGATGACACGGTAAGATTTACAGTGAAATTTGGTAATAATTCAAATATTCCAATTTTGGGAAAAGGCCGAGTTTCTATAAGATTGAAAGATGGTTCACAAAATTTTATCTCTGATGTTTTCTATGCTCTAGTCTTCACCTTAATCTATTGAGTATGGGACAACTGTCAGAGAAAGGTTACGACATGCAGATTCACCATGGCTGCTACATGATGACTAATGAAAGTGGGAGATTTATTGCTAAGGTAAAAATGACTCCCAACCGCCTATTTCCTTTAAAAATCCAACATGATAAGTTTCCTTGTTTGAGTTCTATAATTCCCAATAATGATTGGTTATGACATATGAGATTTAGTGACTTTCACTTTTCTGGATTAAATTATTTATCATGAAAAGAATATGTTTCTAGATTGCCTGTTGTGAATATTCCTAATGGAATATGTGAGACCTGCTAAATGGGAAAAAAACACAGAGAATCATTTCCAACTAGAAAATCTTGAAGAGTGGAAAAACTATTGGAGATAGTTCATTCAGATCTGTGCTCAGTTGAAATACCAACAGAAGGAGGTAGCAGGTATTTTATTACTTTCATTGATGATTTTAGCAGAAAAACTTGGGTGTATTTCCTGACGAAAAAATCGGAAGCTTGTGACGCCTTCAAGACATTCAAGGAATTTTGTAGAAAAAAAAGTGGTTGCAGAATCAAAGCACTTAGAACAGACAGAGGCCAAGAATACCTTGCCTGTACAGATTTATTTGAGTAGTATGGAAACCAACATCAACTTACAACCAGATGCACTCCTCAACAGAATAGAGTAGCAGAAAGGAAGAACAGGACAATTATGGATATGGTGAGATGCATGCTAAAAGCTAAACAATTGCCTAAGGAATTTTGGGTAGAAGCTGTTGCCACTGCTGTTTATATTTTGAATAGGTGTCCTACAAAGAGTGTTTATGATAAGACACCCAAAGAAGCTTGGAGTAGAAGAAGACCCTTAATTCGGTACCTTAGAGTCTTTGGATGTATTGCATATGCCCACGTACCATATCAGCTCAGAAAGAAATTAGACGACATAGGTGAAAAATGTATTTTCATTAGCTACTCTACAAACTCAAAAGCATATTGACTTTACAATTCAGAGACAAAGAAGATGATAATCAGTCGTGATGTGACATTTGATGAAGAAAAAATGTGGGATTGGTCTTTGAAGGCCCAAAAGGATACGACGGTAATTCCAGACAATTATGAGAGGAGAATAGACAGGGAGTCCCAACAACTAATGAACCAGAAACATCAAACAGACCACAGAGGAACCGCAGATTACTAGCTAGATTAGAGGACTATATTATGGGTAACAATAATGATACTTCTGATGAAGAAATTATCAAATTTTCTTTATTTGCAGATTGTGAGCCAGTGAATTTTGAAGAAGCTTCAAACAATGAGAATTGGAGAAAAACAACGAATGATGAGATTCGAGTAATTGAGAAGAATGAAATGTGGGAGCTAACAGATTTGCCAGCAGATAAAAGGCCAATTAGAGTGAAATGGGTATACAAAATGAAGTATAAGCCCAATGGTGAGATTGATCACTTAAAAGTGAGGTTGGTTGCTAAAGGATACAAACAAAAACCAGGTATTGATTACTTTGAAGTATTTGCTCCCGTTGCAAGATTAGACACAATTCGCATGATCATTTCTCTCTCAACACAGAATAACTGGAAAATATATCAAATGGATGTTAAGTATGCATTTCTTAATGGTACACTGAAGAAGAAGTATATGTTGAGCAGCCTACAGGTTATGTGATAAATGGAAAAGAAGATAAAGTTTACAAATTGAAGAAAGCATTGTATGGGTTGAAGTAGGCACTAAGAGCATGGTACAAGAAGATTGATTCCTACTTCATGCAGCATGGCTTTGAAAGATATCCATTTGAGCACACTTTATATATTAAATTTGTTGAGCCTGAAGCTATTCTTATTGTATGCCTTTATGTTGATGATCTAATCTTCACTGGCAATAATTTAAAGATGATTGCAGAATTCAGGGAGGTTATGATAAGCTGCTTTGAAATGACAGATGTAGGCCTAATGTCCTATTTTCTCAGCATTGAGGTCGTTCAGCAAAATGATGGAATCTTCATTTCTCAGAAGAAATATGCTAGTGATATCTTAAAGAAATTCAAAATGAAAAATTCAAGACTGATTTCCACACCAATCAAAGAAAAGATGAAGCTGACAAGAGAAAATGATGACAAGAGGGTAGATCTAACCCATTACAAAAGTTTGATTAGAAGTTTAAGATAGCTGCCTGCGACCCGACCGGACATAGTCTTTGGAGTTGGACTGCTTAGTAGATTTATGGAGGAGCCACGTGTTTGTCACTTACAAGGAGCCAAGAGAATTCTTCATTATATTAAAGGTATTCTGACTAATGGAATTTTTTATGCTAATAATAATGATGTAAGGCTTGTTGGATATACATATAGTGATTGGGCCGAGGATTTAGAAACGAGAAAAAGTACGTTAGAGTATGTATTTCATTTGGGTACTGGTGCAATATCATGGTCATCAAAGAAACAACCAGTTGTTGCGCTCTCTACAGCTGAAGCAGAATATATAGCAGCAGCCAGTTGTGCTATATAAGCGATATGGCTGAAAAAAATTTTAGAAGTGATGCACCAAAAACATAATGCTCCTACAGAAATATTTTGTGACAATAAGTCTTCTATTACATTGAGCAAAAATCCAATTTTTCATGGCCAATCCAAGTATATCGATATTCGATACCACAAAATTCGAGAGTTGGTTGCTGAAAAAGAATTAGTGATTGAATACTGTCTTACTGAAGAGCAAATTGCAGATATTTTACAAAGCCTTTGAAAATTGAGTTATTTTACAAATTAAAAAAATGCTTGGAATGATAAAGTTGCAAGTTTGATTTAAGGGAGGCAATGTCAGAATTAAATCAACTTGTGTATAGGAACTTGTAGCCACTCCCACTATACTGCATTTATCTTCTGAAAATTGAGTATTGTAGTCGCCGAATTCATTGAAGGTATAGCCACACTGAATATTGGGAAGAGTGCATGGAAGGATTAGAGTTTGGAAGCAACAATGACCTCCTACCACGTGATTTGCTGCAGAAGATTGGATTATACCTTTCATATCATCATTCCATCCATGTGTTCCCTTTTTCCTTATATAATGGGTTTGTTTATTTTATTATATTATGTAGCCTATAAAAGGCGTGTTCCAGTGTATGTTAATCAATCCAAGTGTGTTGAATATATTGAGTTAAATTCTCTCCTCTCTCGTCTCTCTCTTGTGTTATGCGTGTGTGAGAAAATATATCTAACATCATATTCTATTTTTAATAAATAATTTGATAGCAAAAGATGGAAGAAACTCTTTTAATTTATTAGAACTTTTTTCTATTTGTCTTATTTTCTTATATACAGTGGTCCAATAGGTGATGACCAACTAATGGACTGGTCCGTTATGTCCAAAATCATTCCCATTGTTTTTGATTTTATTTGTCTAATACTCTAATTAAACTTAAAATTAAAAAGCAAAGCTTAATCTTAATTCTTGCATGCCCTTACATGAGGGATGTTGATCTATTTATATAAGGAAATGAAAAAATAAATGACAAAATAGAGGCACGCCTATACATCCTAGTCAGATTAATAATTTACATGCTAGGGTAGAAAGTCCATTGGTGGTGGCCAACAAGTCATATTTTACTGCTGAAGATTATCATGGGCGGCTGGTGCACATGAATGTGGGGTTTGCTGTATGATTACAGTTGGGATAGAAGACAGAGGCACATGGGTGCCTAATTCTGTGACAATTGAACTTTTGATACCAAGTTTGTCCCAATTTTAAAGATCAAGGTTGGAGTTATTTGAAACATGAGTTCATTGGCAATGAGTAAACCATTACTGAATAGTAAGACAAAGTAATATGTTTATTTGAAGCTTTCATAAGTTCATAATACTTTCAAAAGCAATTTTCTAATATACAGATGTGTAAAAATGACCCACCTTAAAAGCGTCACCAGCCAGGAACAGAGTCACGCAGGGTGAGGGATTCATGTCAATCCATTCACCATTTTTCAGTTTAACCTGCAAACCAGTCACATTATTCTGATGTAGTAAGGTAAAGTATGTAGTGTCTGTGTGAGCCAACAATCCTAAATTATTCTCTGTCTTCTGGGGAATTCCGTATTTAAAGCTCTGAAGCTTGTAATTGGTTGATTCAAGCAAGGAATCACACTGTTTTTTGTCCACACCAGAACCATTAAACAACATTCTTTTAGCCATTTGGTCCATTTCTTCTAGCAGCTTTGCATAGAGATTGAGAGTCTCGCTACTCAAATAAAAAATAGAAGAATAAATTTAAACCAAAAAGTGTAAATGGGAAAGTAAATTGGAAGACAACATGAACAAGTTTGAAGCAGTACCAGCAATGATCATGTCCTGCAGTCCACATGATATTGGTGGAACTTTTGAACTGCTTCCTTGATCAAGGGGTCCTCAATTCCCACGGTCTCATATAAACAAGACTCAAGAGTTCGTGCAATATAACCATGTTTAGGCTTATTACTAGTATTTTTCTGTTTTTTTTCCAAAGGAAGATTGAATATTTCTTTCATTAGAGTAAATATTGAGTCGTAAAGCTCCATGGGAATTTTATAACTCTTTGCATAAAAACAGCCATGGCTCTCTAGTGCACTTAGGATCACTTGGCATGCTGAAAACCATGTGTCTGTACCTGGCTGCAACTTCTCATCTGTGAAGTCTATAACAGGAACCTCTAAAGTTGTTTTGGAACCCATGCTTTCAATAATAGTTCTTCTCTCTCCCTTCTATGAGAATGCTAGAATGACACTGAGCATTATTTACAGATTTTATGTGCCTTCAAGGTATAAGAATTCATCTATAAGATAACATTAGGCCTTTGCTCTCTATTGGTTGCTTCATGAGCTGAAAATGATTATTATTTACTAATGTTTTCTTATTCTTCTATAAGAAGTTGTCATGTCCCAATAAATGGGGTTTTGTGGGATCAATTGATGCCACAAGAAAGGATTTATTCCATTATCACAGCAATAAGATATAGAAGAAAGCATAGAAATCAAGTAGCCAATAAGACAGCATTATAATTATGATAGCGATGGGGCAACGCAACAACGGTAGTATAGAAAAGCCATAATAGTTTCTCTAGCTACTCTGATGCAGCGTGTGGCTGCGGGAATAAAATAGGTTTGATGTTCCAAATTAAAATATAGAAAGTAATACTCAAAATGCGGTGCACATAAAAAAGAAAATATATTATTAAATGCAAAAATTAGTTTAATTTAAATCATCATAAAATTTATTTTAAAAAAAATTAGATTTTTTTAAGTGAAAGAGACCGGTCTACAAATCAGGATTATGATTTGAAAGTTGGTATGCATGGAAAAGGTCTAGGCACCCCACAATATCTGATAAAATAATTGTGTAATTTTTTTTATATGTGCTCGAATTTTTCTAACAATCACATGCAAAAATAGATAGTAATTAAGAAAATGATACATAGAAAAAGAAAAATATTTACAAGACTTGACTTGACTTAAGATGGGTACATAAGTCCTATTATGCTTTAGATGGGTCAAAGTCCTCATAGTTATGTCTATATTTTACTTCTGAAATCTAGTTATCTCTGCTTCTTTCTCGCTTAATGTTTCTTTTTTTCTTTTTGGTTGATTTTGTGATTTAAGAAAGCAAGTCATTCTAGGTGAAATCCTAATTCCAATGAGTTGTAATAACTCAATGAATATATTTAAAGAAAAGGAAACTACTTTCTGAATTCTTTTTTAATAAGATGAAAATTAAGTAAATTTTCATGATAAAATTGGGCCGTTGAAACCTTAGACTCTTGCACACTAAGCATATATTTTTAACACAAATCAAGTTCATAAAGTAAATGTGCTAGATAATTTAAGATCATATTTAATTTCATCTAAGTCCATAGATTGTGAATATATTTTGTTCTATAATTAAATCAACTCCTGTAAATTTTTAAGTTTATTCCTTTGAGTCCCTGTCATGCACGTTTTTCTCTCAATCTCTCGATTTTTCTTTTCAAACTGGTCCAAAACTTTATCTTAGATGTTTTTAGGACATTTTTGGTCATTTTCCATCTAAAAGCAAGACAAGTAGTGGATCAAAACCAGAAAAAATGAAAAACAGGCAAAATGAGCTTTTCTCTCCAAAACTTGGTTTTAATAAATTACTACTTATAAAATAAATTATTGACTAATTTTTAATAAATAATTAAGTTTTAATTTTTTAATTACTAATTGAAAATTATAATTAACCATTAATTTTGGTTATTTAATTATATAAACATGATATTTTGCTCGGCTACAAGATCAAGAACAATGAGTAGGGAATATTAGTAGTAAACAAGGTGAGTATATATTTCTAATGACACTTCCTTAGAAGCTTTACCTATATTTTTCTCATGAAAAGGCTCTCTTAAGCTACTGTTTGCTTATTACAAATATCATTTGTCATTAGAGATGTAAGATTAAGTTTCTACTCGTAATAAAAATTATATCAGAGTCAAACATCAACTATAAATCAAAAGATATAGTTATTACTTATTAGTGGAGATGTATTTTTCCTTCCTAATCTTCTTAGAAAAACATAAGTCACATGTTACAGGTAGAACACAGAGTTAATGACTGCATCCAACTTTCAATCTATCAAATGGAAGATACTATAATAGAACTTTTTCAGTTACCTTTTTATTCCTCACAAATAATACAGTCCATTTTATTCCGTCGAAAATCAGGTTGTTCACCAACATAAAAGTGGTATATTTAATAACAAACATTTGAGGCAACACAAGGCGGTACATAGCACCATATGCATGGCAGCATGTTACAGACCACTGTTTCCACATGCATGTGGAACATGAAAAATCAACAGAAGTTTCATACAGTATCAGCATTGTCCACAACGCAGTATGGTTTGAGGCGACACTCAGATTTTATAGTAGCACTGCAACGTATGTAATCATAATGGTCAAATGGTTTATACCGTTGTGGTTGTTCTTCATCAACTAGCTCTTCTTGTGTTTGAAGCATCTTACTGTTGTAAGAAAATAATCCCATGGAGAACCTTTGCTTCTCTGACCTTATGACGACTTGGTGTACACAAGGCCGTATTCTATCATTACTCCAAACCTAAAATATAAAAAATGATATATTCATCAAATCTGCTGAAAATTTCTTTGACCATAAATTTAGTGAATTTAGCTCCTGTTCTGGTTTTAGTAATCAAATAGAAAAGGTAATATTAAGAAAACAGAACGCCAAGAGCAGGCAAGAAGAGAACACCAAGAGCACGCAAACTACAAGTGTAATAAGTAATGTGTATAGCATAATTTTTTTTTGTTTATAAAGGAGGCCTCAGGGGAAAAGTTGTCGGTAGTCATTGAACTTTTGATACCGAGTTTGTCCCAATTTTAAAGATTAAGGTTGGGGTTATTTAAACCATGAGTTCATTAGCAATGAGTAAACCATTACTGAATAGTAAGACGAAGTAATATGTTTATTTGAAGCTTTCATCAGTTCTTAATACTTTCAAAAACAATTTTCTAATATACAGATGTGAAAAATCACCCACCTTAAAAGCATCACCAGCAAGGAACAGAATCATGCAGGGTGAGGGATTAGTGTCAATCCATTCACCATTTTCTAGTTTAACCTGCAAACCAGTCACATTATTCTGATGTAGTAAAGTAAAGTATGTAGTGTCTGTGTGAGCCAACAATCCTAAATTATTCTCTGTCTTCTGGGGAATTCCGTATTTAAAGCTCCGAAGCGTGTAATTGGTTGATTCAAGCAAGGAATCACACTGTTTTTTGTCCACACCATAACCATCAAACACCATTCTTTTAGCCATTTGGTCCATTTCTATTAGCAGCTTTGCATAGAGATTGAGAGTCTCGCTACTCAAATAAAAAACAAAAGTATAAATTTAAACCAAAAAGTGTAAATGGGAAAGTAAATTGGAAGACAACATGAACGAGTTTGAAGCAGTACCAGAAATGATCATTTCCTACAGGCCACATGATGTTGGTGAATTTTTGAACTGCTTCTTTAACCAAGGGGTCCACAATTCCCATGGATTCATGTGAAGACTGCGCATTTGCACGGTAACCCTGGTAAGGCTTATCACTAGTATTTTGCTGTTTTCTTTCCAAAGGAAGATTGAATATTTCTTCCATTAGAGTAAGTACTGAGTTGTAAAGTTCAATGGGAATTTTTTTACTCATTGCATAAAAACAACCATTGCCCTCTAGTGCACTCCGGATCACTTGGCATGTTGAAAACCATGTGTCTGTACCTGGCTGCAACTTCTCATCTGTGAAGTCTATAACAGGAACCTCTAAAGCTGTTTTGGAACCCATGCTTTCAATGATAGTTGTTCTCTTTCCCTTCTATGAGAATGCAAGAATGAGGCTGTGAGCATTATTTACAGATTTTATGTGCCTTCAAGGTATCAGAATTCATCTATAAGATAACGTTAGGCCTTTGCTCTCTATTGGTTGCTTCATGTGTTGAAAATGATTATTTATTTACTAATGTTTACTTGTTCATCTATAAGAAGTGGTGTTGTCATGTCCCAATAAATGGGGTTTTGTAGGATCAATTGATGCCACAAGAAAGGATTTATTCCACTATCACCAGCAATAAGATTTGAAGAAAAGTAAGGGATGAGTTGCAATTTAAATAACAAACTTAGAAACAATGGGAAAAAAGTAAGGGCCAGCTCCTGTCAAGTTATGGTCTTTCCCAGTGGGAAGTCCAAATGTTTGTCAAACAGCTTCAAAAAGTCAAGGTGGTGGCCAAATGCAAAACAAAAGGGGAGAGGATGGAGGTGATAGTTCATAGTGACCACAAGATAAATTATGAAATCTTATTTTCAAGTGACATGATACTTTAAGTCGAGCACATAATTAGTTTAAAAGACATGTCATCTAGAATATATAACATCCAAGCCATTCACGTAACATTAAAGACCCATTATATCAAAATTTGAAAATTTTCAAGAAAAATTGGAACTTAATTCTATGATATGCCACCAAAACCAACTTACCAAGACATATCCTTTAGATCATAAAATAGATTCACTCATCATACAACAAGGCAAGAATACTGATTTAAAGTCTGAGTACTCACATGTTCAATACCCTAAATCTTCATCATGCTTGCTATATATCAGTTGAGTTATGAAACAAATCCTAAAGCCACAAGGTGAGCAAGCACAGTTCGGAAACTACTTAAAGCATGGGACAAGATCCAAACATTATCCACATAATGTAATGTATGAATTGATCAATATTTAGCAACCATTTCCACTTCCATAAGCATCCAACACTTCAAAGCCAAAGCCTAAATCAATCCATGTACCAACTCAATTATCATATCCAAATGAATCAGAGATGGGAAGAGCAAGCAAAATCAGCATCATGATATACCTTAAACCGAACCATTTAATCAAATACCACATGGTTCAAGCTTAAATAAAAACCACTTACCAAGACACTAAGTTTTGCAAACTCAAAATTCAGTCCAAGCAAGAAATTCATAATGAAAGTTACTGCCAAGTCGTCATTAGAAATCAGTTACCATTACCTTCGTTATTGTTCTTGTACTGTTTCTCTGTTTTTGACGTTGGATTGACCAATATTTCCATTTCTAGTTAATGTTATATTGACTACCATAACAAAATCACTATGCATTCTTACTTCAAAAGGGTAAAATGAAGGAAGTTCCGAAATCATATGCATTCATAGAAGAACGGAATGTTGTTTAACAAAGAAAACTCTACTCCAGAACCATCCTCAGAGCCAAAACCCGTATCAAAACAAACAAGAACCTCAAAGCAGTCTGAGATAACTCATAGAGATTAGGAATAGGAGGAAAAGAAAAACTACCGTTGTGCTCCTTTGATTCCTCTGTGTTCTGCTTCTACTCTGTAATGAGTCCTCCCTTTCTTTGTCCCATTGTGATGTGGATGATGAATATCCCACCTATATAGGCTACTTCATTATCCCAAATGGCGCGTGTTGTGTATTTCCCAAAGTGCCCCCGCTCTCCAAGCTTCTTCCCGAAAATGCCCTAAGTTCTTACAAGAAGCACACTTATACACACTTTTATTTAAATGTTTTTAATTTGGGAAAATTTTAGTTGCATTTTCTTTAATTAAAATATAATAAGTGTATAATTTTTTAATTAGAACATGATGATTTCATGGTCTTTAATAAATAATTTTACACTTTTTATTACACATTATTGCATAATTGATTTTCTAAAAATTATTTTTCACATGTATGATAAGTGTATGATTTTTTAATTGGAACACGAGAAGTACATGTTCTTTAAAAAAATAACAAAGATTGAAGAAAATCTCTTTTGCTTATTTTTTAATTAGAGAATTATTTTAAAGATGGAAGAAATTCTTTAAAAAATACTAACTAATGGACTAGTCTAAGTGTATGATTTTTTAATTAGAACACGAGAAGTGCATGATCTTTAAAAAAAGAACAAAAATGGAAAAAAGTCTTATTTGCTTATTTTTTAATTAGAGATTTTTTAAAAGATAGAAGAAACTTTGTAAAAAAAAATAACAATTAATAGACTAGTCTAAGTATATGATTTTTTAATTAGAATATGACAAGTGTATGTTCTCTATGATGACTCGGTGTTCACAAGGCTGTATTTTATCATTACTCCAAACCTAAAATATAAAAAAGGATATCTTCCTTAAACCAAAAAGTAGACATGTGTGAATAAATTAAAAGACAACATGAACAAGTTTGGTGAACTTTTGAACTGCTTCCTTGATCAAAGGGTCCTCAATTCCCACGGATTCATATAAACGAGACTCAGGATTTCTTGCAATATCACCATGGTTAGGCTTATCACTAGTATTTTTCTGTTTTGTTTCCAAGGAAGATTGAATATTTCTTCCATTAGAGCAAGTAAATACTGAGTTGTAAAGCTCCATGGGAATTTTATTACTCTTTGCATAAAAATAGCCATGGCTCTCTAGTGCACCCCGGATCACTTGGCATGTTAAAAACCATGATTCTGAACCTGGCTGCAACTTCTCATCTGAGAAGTCTATAACAGGAAACTCCGAAGCCATTTTCGAACCCATGCTTCCAATTATATTTCTTCACACTCTCTTCTCTGAGAATGCAAGAATGAGACTGTGAGTTGTATTTATGGACTTTATGTGCTTTCAAGGTATAGGTGTTCATTTATAAGACAATGTCAGACCTTTGCTCTTTGTCGCTTGTGTGTCAGTGTATTCCCAATGTGACACTTCTCAAAGCTTCTGTCTTTGTTGGCTGGTTCAACCAAAATTACAAATTTTGTCGCTTGTGTGTCAGTGTATTCCTAATGTGCTACTTCTCAAAGCTTCTCGGAAATGCTACTTAAAATTGAAAAGTTAACAAACCTGGCCTCTTGACATTTTTTGTTCTTTCCATTTTCATTCTAATACTTTTTTTTGATGATTAAAATTAGACTCAAAATAGTACCAATATCCTCTATTTTCTTCAAATGTTTTTGGTTTTCTTATCATGTATTTGTGTTTTACTTTTGACAATTTTAAATAGTAAGTGAAAGATCTGGCCAAAACATAATATTCTGCTGGACTAACGAACAGTAGTAGTAAACAAGGTGAGTCCTTATAAGCATTACCTTTTTTTTTTTAATGAAAAGGCTTTCTTAAACTACTGCTTGTTTATTACAAAATACCATTTGTCATTAGATATGTAAGATTAAGTTTCTAATCATAATAAAGATACAGATAAAAATCATATCAGAGTCAAACATTAACTATAAATCAAAAGATATAGATATTACTTAATAGTGGAGATGTATTTCTCCATCCTTATCAATTAGAAAAACATATGTCAAATGTAACGGGTAGAACACACGAGTTAATGACTGCATCAAACTTTCAATGATTCAATCTATCATATAGAGAATACTATAGTTACCTCATTATTCCTTACAAATAATATAGTCCATTTTATTCCGTTGCACATACAAGGCGATATATAGTACCATATACATGGCAGCATGTTACAGACCACTGTTTCCATATGCATGTGGGAAATGAAAAATCAACAGAAGTTTCATACAGTGTCAGCGTTATGTCGACATCGCAGTATGCTTTGAGGCGATTTTCAGATTTTATAGTTTCACGGCAGCGTATGTAATCATAATGGTCAAACGGTTTATACTGTATTGGATGTTCTTCATGAACTAGCTCTTCTTGCATTTGAACCATCTTACCGCAGAAAGAAAATAACCCCATGGAGAACCTTTCCTTCTCTGTCCTTATAATGACTCGGTGTTCACAAGGCTGTATTCTATCATTAGTCCAAACCTAAAATGTAAGAAAGTATATTCATCAAGTCTACTGAAAATTTCTTTTACCACTAATTTAGTGAAATTAGCTCCGGTTCTGGTGTTAGTAGTCAAATAGAAAAGATGACATTAAGAAAAATAGAACACCAAGAGCAAGCAAGCTATAAGTAATGTGTTTAGAGTAATTTTTTTTGTTTATAAAGGAGTCCTCAGGGGAAAAGGTCTAGGTAGGCATTGAACTTTTGATACCAAGTTTGTCCCAATTTTAAAGATTAAGGTTGGGATTATTTGAACCATGAGTTCATTGGCAATGAGTAAACCATTACTGAATAGTAAGACGAAGTAATATGTTTATTTGAAGCTTTCATCAGTTCTTCAATACTTTCAAAAACAATTTTCTAATATACAAATGTGAAAAATCACCCCCCTTAAAAGCATCACTAGCAAGGAACAGAATCATGCAGGGTGAGGGATTAGTGTCAGTCCATTCACCATTTTTCAGTTTAACCTGTAAACCAGTTACATTATTCTGATGCAATAGGGAAAAGTATGTAACGTCTGTGTGAGCCAACAATATTAAATTACTCTCTGTCTTCTGGGGAATTCCGTATTTAAAGCTCCGAAGCATGTAATTGGTTGATTCAAGCAAGGAATCACACTGCTTTTTGTTCACACCATAACCATCAAACACCATTCTTTTAGCCATTTGGTCCATTTCTACTAGCAGCTTTGCATAGAGATTGAGAGTTTCGCTACTTAAATTAAAAAATAGAAGTGTAAACTTAAACCAAAAAGGGTAAATGGGAAAGTAAATTGAAAGACAACATGAACGAGTTTGAAGCAGTACCAGAAATGATCATATCCTGCAGGCCACATGATGTTGGTGAATTTTTGAACTGCTTCCTTAATCAAGGGTCCTCAATTCCCACGGATTCATGTAAAAGTAACGGTGGAGTTCATGCATAGTAACATGGGAAGGCTTATCACTAGTATTTTGCTGTTTTCTTTCCAAAGGAAGATTGAATATTTCTTCCATTAAAGTAAGAACTGAGTTGTAAACTTCCATGGGAAGTTTTTTACTCGTTGCATAAAAAAAACCATTGCCCTCTAGTGCACTCCGGATCACTTGGCATGCCGAAAACCACGTGTCTGTACCTGGCTGCAACTTCTCATCTGAGAAGTCTGTAACAGGAACCTCTGAAGCTGTTTTGGAACCTATACTTTCATAATAGTTCTTCTCTCTCCCTTCTACGAGAATGATAGAATGACATTGTGAGCATTATTTACAAATTTTATGTGCCTTCAAGGTATAAGAATTCATCTATAAGATAACATTAGTCCATTGCTCTCTATTGGTTGCTTTATGAGTTGAAAATGATTATTTATTTACTAATGTTTACTTGTTCTTCTATAAGATAACATTAGTCCTTTGCTCTCTATTGGTGGTTTCATAAGTTGAATATGATTATTTATATTTACTTGTTCTTCTATAAGATAACATTAGTCCTTTGCTCTCTATTGGTTGCTTTATGAGTTGAAAATGATTATTTATTTACTAATGTTTACTTGTTCTTCTATAAGATAACATTAGTCCTTTGCTCTCTATTGGTGGCTTCATAAGTTGAATATGATTATTTATATTTACTTGTTCTTCTATAAGATAACATTAGTCCTTTGCTCTCTATTGGTTGCTTCATGAGTTGAAAATGATTATTTATTTACTAATGTTTACTTGTTAACATTAATCCTTTGCTCTCCATTGGTTGCTTCATGAGTTGAAAATGACTATTTATTTACTAATGTTTACTTTTTCTTCTATAAGAAGTGTTGTCGTGTCCCAATAAATGGGGTTTTGTGGGATCAATTGATGCCACAAGAAAGGATTTATTCCACCATCACTAGCAATAAGATATAGAAGAAAGTATAGAAATCAAATAGCTGATAAGACAACATTTTAATTATGATAGCGATGGGGTGACGCAACAACAACAGTTTAGAAAAGATATAGTAGTTTCTCCAGCTATTCTGATGCAACTTGTGGTTGCACGAATAAAATGAATCAAGAGTACCTCCTTAGCCCCAAAGCTAAGGAGGTTCTTTGGCCTTCCATAGCCATTGGATGGCTGTGGGCCCCACTTGGACCGGTGGAGCCCACAGCCATCCAATAGCTGTGCAGGGGGCTAAGGAGCCTCTTTAGCCCAAAGCTAAGGAGCCACTTTAGCCCAAAGCTAAGGAGGCTTCCCTCTTCCGAATAAAATAGGTTTGAGGTTCCAAATTAAAATGTAGAAAGTAATCCCCGAAATGCGGTGCACATAAAAAAGAAAAAATATTATTAAATGAAAAAATTAATTTAATTTAAATCATCATAAAATTTATTTTTAAAAAATTAAATTTTTTTAAGTAAAAAATATTTTTTTAAGAAAGGTTCATGTTTCAATGTATTTTAATATATTTTAAATATCAACAATTTATTTATGATTTAATTACGATTTGATTATTGATCTTTAAATCAATACCTTCCTGTTTAATAAACGGTTTGATTTTATCGACCTGTTAAATAATGAAGATTACTTCGTGCAGTAATTTTGTGAATTCATGTAGAAAAGACAGAACAATGAGGAAAGTGAAGGGGTAAAGATAAGTTTATCTTGGTCTCAAAGATTGAGATTGATGTTACTACTTACCAGAGCTATACATTAATTTAGAGTAAATTACACTCTTTTTTTCTACAAGTATTTAAAATTACACAACTCTTCTCTTTATTTTCAAAATATAAACACTCCTCTTCTAAATTATAAAATTACTACATTTTAGTCTGATTATATATTTTCTATTCAAAGAGATTCGTGACAGTTCATTTTTTCATGTTTAGTAACCTAATTTTTTTTAACTAAATTATCATCCATTAACCTAAATACATATTGAATGCTTTTTTATACAAGAAAATTAATTAAATATTCGTGACATCTTGTTCTAAATTTATAGTAGAGAAGGGTATTCAAAATATGAAAAAATTAATATTTTTAGGTTACTAGAATGTATTTTAGCAAATAAAAAAAGTATTGAATTTAACTAAGGTATAGTATATATTTATGAATGAGTAACTGATTCAATTTTTGAAAGATTATAATTATTTTATTTTAATTCTTGAAAGGTCAATTGTTTTAATTTATTTCTTGAAAAATTAAATTTATCTCAATTTTTTTGTTACTAAATCGTAAAATTTACCATTATTAAATCTCACTTTTTTTAACAATAGGAATGTAAGTAACATTTTTCAAACAGGAAAGTAGAAGAGAGATAAGGTTTTGAGGAAGTTTATAAAGGGTTATGATCTTTTCTATAAAGTCCCAGCAACTAGTATCAAATGCTTTGGCTATGTCTATTTTATAAACCATCCATCCATCTTTAGATTTAGAATAATGCATAGAGTGAATTGTGTCCTGTGCAATTTGGAAAAGATCAGAGGAGTGTCTTTGAGGAGTAAAGGCTCCCTGAAATGGAGAAATAAGGTTTGGGAGGAAAGTTTTGAGTCTACTCACAAGGATTTTTGTCAGAACTTTATAGAAAGTATTACAAAGACCAATTGGTCTAAAGTAGGGGACAAGGTGAGCATTCTCAATCTTAGGGATTAAACAAAGGAGGGTGTCTCCCCAAGGACTGGGAATGGAGAAAGTCAGTAAAAATTTGTCTAATTTCAGGGATTAGTTTAATTCTACTTCTGCTTGCAAAGTTAGTAAAATTAAGATCCATTTTTTTCAATACCAAAAGAAGGGTACACAATAAAAGCCCCAGTGGAAGAGCATCATGCCCTTCTGTTTAAGCCCTTTGATCATGTTCAGCTCCTCAATGAAGCTTAGAGGCAGAAATTTGCTTTGAAGGCTATTGTGGTGTTTAATTTGAGTTGCTTTATAATATTAGTAGTTTATAATGTCAAATTACTTACAATGCCATTATTCCAAACAATCTCATCAACAGTTCTCTTGTCTTTTAGTACCTTTGAGCTAGATGAAAAAGCTGTGTTTTGCGCAAGGTTCAGAAAATTAGACCGGTCATTGCATCGGTCGAAGTATCGATTCAAGAATCAATAGTCAGACTGTGGTTGAATAGGTAGTATTTAAAATATATTAAAATTTATAATTAATGTATATGTTACAGATATTAAAATATTAAAATATAAAATATTCCAAGCATGTTAATATATATATATATATACATATATATATATCTATATATATATATATATACATATATATATCTATATATATATATATATATATTTATTTATTTATACCAATCCCAGATATTTCCAGCTTAAATTTTTGAAGATTTCTTAAAAATACATAATAATATTCATTAAAAATTCAAAAAAAATTGAACTGGTTGAATAAGTTATATATATATATATATATATATATATTTATTTATACCAATCCCAGATATTCTCATTTTAAATTTTTAGAGATTACTTAAAAGCATATAATAATAATAATTCAAAAAAATTAAACTAGTTGAATAAGTTAAACCGGTCAGTTTGACCTATTTTACCAATTCGAGACCGGTTCGACTAGTTTAAACACTAATTGATTCATTGGTCCAAATCAGACACTAGTTTTTCAATTAAATCGGTCGGTAATTCTCTGAACAATAGTTTTGCGTGTAATGCATAATTATGCTTTATTTATTATCAACAATATCATAGACATATGTGGTTTTTTATATTTTACCTTTCATTTTTTTGTTTATTGGAGCACGACGTATAATACACAGAACATTACTAGGTTCATAATATTAAAAGTATTCTTTTAAATTTTAAAAATATTTTTTAATTATTAGCGGCGGATATAATTGCCGCTAAAATTTTTAAAAGCTTTTAAAGATATAACAACGATCAGATAAGGCATTGCTAAATTTTACATTAGTCAGAAACTGGTGCTATTGTGCAGTTTTAAGGTCAACATGCATAGCTATAGGTAAAAACTATCGCTAAATTTACTTCAGTGACAGCTGTTCAAGCTATTGGTTAAAATGGCTAAAACATTCACAATATTGCATTTGGCGATGGTTTTAAAAACTAAAGTAATTGGCAGTTTACACCACTGCTAGATGCAAAAAAATTGCTGCTAGAAGTTGGTTTTCTGGGCATTTAGATCCCGTGCTTGTCCCTTGTCTTGATTGTGATTGTTCGATCTGTTGATTAGATGGTAACCATTCGATTTGTTGATCAAATGGTGACTGTCCGATCTGTTGATCGAACGGTCACGATTAAAGATAAGCCATTATATCGTCTCCCTAACCTCCACCACCTATAGCCTCCTCTCCCTCGACCACCTCCTTCCAGAGTAATAACAAATGAAGGAAAAATCGATAACCCATCTCTACAAATTAACCCAGAAGCCACCACAGGAACCATTAGACTCACTGTCTTATTGTTTAGCTTCTGCCACACGAACACCACTGGCCCACTGCATTCCCCAAGAATGTGTCAATCGCAAAGTAACCTGTTAATTGCCAAATTAACATGATTGGTGTACCTTTTTCTTGGCAAATGAACCTTACCGTTGCTTGATTTGTACTGAATTATGACCTTCTGGCCTCAAGATATGCTGATATTGATTTTTCCTAAGCTCTTGCAATTATCTATATTTTCATCTTCAATTGCATGTTAGTAATGGACATTTGACCTTGCATTGCAGAGCACAAAAGAATACACTTTGGGGGAAAGATGAAGCAGCAAAATAGCATAGGAAGCACCTCTGGCCCTTCCCGCTGTAGCGCCAATTGATTTCCGCTGCAGCACAGGTGCCCAGCGCCAGTCACCCTTTCTGTCTTCTACCGCTGCAGCGGTGAATTATCACCGCTACAGCGTGAGTGCCTCTGCTGCTCTATGTAGCGGTCCGCTGCAGCAATTTATTGGCCTCATTTTCTATCTTCCACCGCTGCAGCGGTGAGGACATACCGCTGCAGCGGCGAAGCCTCTGTTGGCCACTCGACTTCATTTAAATAGCAGATAGGAAATGTTTCAGAGGAGTTTTTTTTTTCTTTTTCTGATCGGGAGAGGAGGAGGAACGCCGTCTTGCTAAGCATAGAAGAGGGAACTCAACTTTGAAGGCTGAGGGGGCTCAAATCATCCTTCCAAAATCAGATTCATGACTTTCTTCACTCTTATTTCTAATTGTTCTTCTTTATTTTCCATGAGTAGCTAATTCTTTTATCTAGGGTTACTATGAACTCAACCCTAGAGTAGATTTTGTTTCCTCTCATGTAATTGCAACTCTAATTCAATCAATATATGTTTTCTTATTCATTTTATTGCTGCATATGGTGGAATTGATCAGTCTATTTATATGCTTGTTGCTCTTATCAATTTCGGGAGAAGGAGGTGAGAGTAGAACACTGAGTAGGGAAAATGAGTGTGCAAATCTTAACCTAAGTATTTCACTTGTTAGCTAATAGGAATATTAGCTGACCTCGTTTAATCAAGCTAGGTTGGTTGTGTTAGGCTTAACCCACGCAAGGAATTGCGTAGATGTTTAGCATCTTAATTGAAACTCGGGAGAATTCAATTAAGTTATTAGAATAACTTAGGATTAACTTATTTGGTTGATTAAATTGCAAAGGTGTGAGAGTGGAGTTATGATTTCTATGACGGGGGAGAGGGATTAGTAACCCTAGGCTTTCATTTTAGATCAATTTCTTCAGTCTTTGCAGTGTTTACTGTCTTTAAAAGAAAATTTATAAAAATTTACTGTCATAGCTTGCTTTAATTGTCAGTTTTTTTTAGTAGAGCTGTCTTCAATCCAATTGCTTCGTCCAACTAATTCAATTAAATTTCTTGAGTACTTAGTCACTTAGTCCTTGTGGGAATGATACTTTTACTCTTGATTCACTATATTACTTGAGCGATTGGTACACTTGCCAAATCGACTAACATAACCCTCCACCAGAAACAGCATTGCCATCACCATCGGAAGTGGCACTCACTTCCTCACTCTTCGGACTCATATTCGACCCTCGACCTACCTTTTCTTCTTTGAATTCGAGGTTCTAAACTGCTCTGTTTGCATTCACAAAGATGAAGAGGTGGATTGTGACACTGTGAAGGCTTGCTGGTCATAATTAACGACGATCACAAAGAAGAGAGGGACTAACTAGGAGTAGTGATCTGCAGAGGCATCTGGTTCAAACTATAGAGACTTCGGTTCTGAGAATGGGCTTGAAAAGATGGAACCAAAGCGAAAGGGTGGGATGGAAGGAAGTGGGTCAAGGGAGAGAAGGCCATAGGTGGTAGAGGTGAGGAAGATGATGTGGTGGCTGACTAGAGAGATGACAGAGAAGAGAAAGGAAATCTGATAGGAATGTGCTAGATTTCAGGTCATCCAGACGGATACTGTAGAGGGCCACGTAGCGACACTTGATTGGCTAAAGAAAGTTAAACAAAAAAGAAAAATAATAGTGGCCGTTGGATCAATTACGATTTATCAGACGATCACCATCAGGAAAGGACAAGCATTGGATCCGGACGTGATTTTTTGATAGTATATATATATATATATATATATATATATATATATATATATATATATATAAATTTGGCTAAATTACAATTACATCTCTTTAATTTCAAATATTATACTTGAGTCATAGTAAGTGAAAATTAAGACAATATAGATAAGATAACAGATATATGAGAAATTGAAGAACATAAAAATATACTGTTATATTTTCCTTCAATTATGACTATTCAATTAATCCAAAATGAATTATTATAATTTTGCAATGAGACTACACTTGCGGTGCACAACAAATGTAGGGTGCATTATGGTATCTTCATACATTGTGAGTTTGCCACAAGAATCAAGAAACTTAGGAGTAGCTAGGTTTCGTCAAGACATCTACTAGCTAATATTCTGAAGAAATATTGTGTTCTCTCTCTCTCTCTCTAAATAACAAAGTAGAGATTCAGTACAACATGCTTAGGGTGTGTTTGGTATCTCGGAAAGAGTAGGAATGGAAAGGAAGTCAGAAAATGGAAAAGAGAATAGAAAAAAATATGTTTTGTATGAGATAGAAAATAGAATAGGAATAGAAAATAGAATAGGAATAGAATTTTTTTTGTATTTGGTATATATTTTTTGAAAGAAATAAAAAAAAATTAAAATAAAATGACATTTTTACCCTAGTTTTATTTTCCTTAATTTTGATTCAGAAAACCCCAATGACATCATTCCACTGTGTGTGAAGCTCACGTCAACATCCCACCCTAGCTCCCTCTCATCACGTTGCGATTGAACTTTCTCAACAACGACGTCCTCGTCCTCTTCAGCAGAGAGTCACACTCTTTCCATCCATCTGATATGATTTTCTTTGTTGGACTATATTAGATATAATTTATGATGTTTGTGCTTTGAATTTGTATTGGTGTTCAAAATTTGGTCTGTGCTTAATTAATTTGTGTTAATGTACAAATGTGATCATCTGTTCATTCTTCACACATAATACATTATATGCCTGCAGGTTTGATATGTAAGTGTTGCGGACAGTGCTACAAAAATAGTTTTTGGTTGTGCACCAGATGAATTTGTCACACCAGTTGATGTTGATATAGCTCGACTCAATAGTGATATGGTTATGTTAAAAAGAGATGTGGGCAAGATAAAACGTGACGTGGCCAGGATGAAAAGTGAAATGTGTGGGGTGAAGATGTAACTTGATAGCAATAGATTTATGTTATTGTAGCCATGGTACTGATGTTGTTTCTTTAGTGTAAAAGACCTTGTTATATGTGGTTAATGGAATTAGTAAAATTGCATGACTTTGAATAAGTGAAATTGAATATTAACAAGTCATTTACTACTATTGAATCAATCTTTTTAGTGAAATTGAATCAGTGCATTAAAATAGTACACAAGTAAGCATAAAAGCTAATATAATTGCAATTGTAAACAAGGTTTTGAGCAGTTATAACTATACACCATGCAAATTGTAATCCAAAGTTACAAAATATAAAGCTCATAAAGATTTAATATAATATTATACAGCTCCAAATTTCTCCATGTGTCATCAAAGTCTTCAATCCTCGGATACTACTCATTACTACCGATTAAGTTCACGTATCATATCCTTTATTTGTTGAATCTTTGAGGCTGTGTTTACTTCTAAGTTAGTTAGATGAGTGTTTATGGACTCCATCTCTGAGACTGTGTTGACCTAAAAGGAAGTTAGTCTAGTGTTCATAGATTCCATCAAACTAAACATATGATTATAATTATCCAACAAGTCATTTAGCATACTAGAAAATGTATCAACTGATATGGAATGACCTAGTGCACTTGCTCCAGCTTCTTGTTTTGCCTCTTCAATGTTGGCTGCCCTCGTATGTTGTTCTCGTCTTTCCCTAGCCTTTTTCATAGTTAAGTTTTCTGGTGCACATATCCATTCATCACCAACCAACTCAAAGTTCATTCATCTCAGTGAATTGCAATCAATAATAGTGGCAGGTTTCATACTAGTGCTTAACAACTTTAGAGACTATTGCAGTGTAGGGCAAGGGTGACTTTTGTGGAACAGAACAGGTGGCCATGCGTTGCATCATGAAATATGGAATGTTGAATTGTTTACCATTTAAAATACAAGCCATAATAAAGAACTCAGCCTCACTACCCCCAGCCTAATTTCCTGGTTTATTAACCAAAATATGTGTAACAGTGCTTAGTGGCAATCTATCATTGGCATCCATACTGCCAACTTTGATCCCTTGACTAGAAAACTCATCTTCCCTAGTGATAGTCTTATAAGTTTCCTCCTTGCTATAAAGAGTAGAATTCAGTGAGTGATAATTATCAGTGAAGCACAGAGCATCCTTATCATGTAGAAGAATACCAATAATCTCAGCAAATTTATCTTCATTAATAAGGATTTTTGTTCCCCTAACAGTAGAAGTAAAGAGTTTATCTGTGGGTATATACTCAAAAGTAGTGTAAAATGCTCTAACAACCTCATCAGACTTGTTACTTGTATACTTCACAAATTTTTTAAGTCCAAAATTTTTCAAACAACTAATAAAAGGCATATCCCTTTTGATAAAGTAATTCCAATCCAGATATTTACTAGGAATAACTTTTCTGTACTGAGAGCATACCTGTCTCTTTGTTCTTCATCTTGCAAAAGATATATTACTGGTGAGGTTTCAACATTTTTTATCCGTGCTCGCTTTGAGGATGAAGCTATCTAAGAGATTAAGGCCTTGGTGAAGAAGAAGAGTAGTTGGTGAAGAAGAGGAGTGGAGAGAAGAGGTTGAAAATGGGAATAACAGGGTCAATCGCGTCGTTGTGCCTTTCAAACCTTAGTTTTACCGCTCCTTATATAGTACAAGAAAGAGCAGCCGGTCGACCGACTGCTGTTGGGAGGATGGGGAAGGAGTCAGTCGACCGACTACTTATAAACACAGCAGCCAGTCGACCAGATACAAGCAGTCGGTCGATCGGCTGCTGGGATTAAAATTTTGTAGCAAACCAAATATGAATATTAATTCATATTAATTTTGTACATATGTCCTATTAAGCAAATATGTATATTAATTCATATCAATAATATTGTATATATGTCCTATCATCTAATACAAAAAATTCCTACCAACATTGTTATATAGTACAAAAAATCAAAAAGTACCATCCATCAGTGACAATAACTCTGTCACATGATGCAACCATATCACATAATACATATAACTTATAATGGTCAAACTTTTACAACCAACTTTCACTACCCTAGAGCAACATGCTCTTCCATAACACACTAGATGATAGATCTGATCCATGCAACCTTTAAGTCATTAGGTATAGAGGGTAGTGAAACTCCTCTCCATCAAATTTATTTCACCAGTCAGCCTATCAAGGGATGTGGCAATGCTAGTGGATGCCGCTTGAATGGAATCACTAAGGTCAGTAGTTCTAGAAACTTGATCGCCATTGCTTCTCCTTCACTTTCTCCTTGAACCATAAGAGGCCTCTAACATTCTGACATTGTCATCAGGCATGGCAGAGTCAGGCAGCAGTTCATCTTCAACTAAAATGGTGTGCTCAACCTCTGTAGCTTGGCTTTCCAAATTTTCTATGATGTCAGCATGAGTCTGTGCATCTTGTCCAGTTGCACGGTCCTTCCTAAAGATTATGCATAGTCACTCGTATAGCGAAAAGGACTTGTTCCTCAAAGCTGCCTTACTCTTGTTTGACTGTAGAGGAAAATAAATGCAGAATATTATATAATATATATAATGCAGAGTCAAACAACAAATAGGTACAAGTAGAGAAGAGTGATCAAATACATCTGTAGATAGGCATCCCATACAGCAGGCTCAGCTACAACACACTTTGACACAGGGTCCTATCCAAACCCACTGGTGTTCGGTGCATGAAGCAAGTCATACACAGCTTGTTAGCTGCTCTTCAATGTCTTCATCCTGGATAGTATGTATGGATTTCCTAGAAGCCCATAGCCGGGGGCCTTCTCATCAAGTTTCTTCTCCAATTTTTATAAGTAACCTGACTGGAAGGTCTTTTCACAATGATACAGCTCTCCAGCCACCTTTAGTTCCACAAGTGAATCCACTAGCATTTCATCCTCCTCGGGTGTCCAGTGGTGTGCCATGCTATCAGTCAGCAAATACTTGGCAAACTGCATTATATACAAATAATTATCAAACTATAAAACTAAAAAACGAGGGTGGTAATTACCAACCCAAAACAAAAGAGCAAATACCAAAATATAAAAAAAAGCTCAATATGCAGTCTTATAACACTACAGTAGTCAAACATTAGTACAATGCAATTAATGTCACACTATAATAGTCGAATTATCAAAACATAAGAAGTTCATCTTCGTCTATGCCTAAATTCACTATACATTTCATTTGCTAGGCTATCTCTCCATTGACTCCACTCATTGGTAGGCTCAATTACAGTCAAATCATCTTCATCATCAGATAGTTCTGCTAATTATATTCCTTCTGGGTCTTCAAATAGATCCAATTGATTATACTGCATTATGAGATTGTGGAGCAGGCAAGAGGCAATTATAATTCGATTACGTGTTCTGACAGGATATAATAAGGGGCTTCTAAGTATGGCCCGTCACCTTTTCAACAACCCAAACCACCTCTCGATCACGTTACGCGCATCTGAGTGTTTCATGTTGAAGAACTCACGAGGATTTGTAGGTTGAAAACCACATCTCCACTCATTAAGGTGATATCTCTGTCCTCTATAAGGTGCTAGAAACCCCTTACAATTGGTAAACCCTGCGTCCACTAGATAATAAGACCCTTCAAAGATAACAATCTATATGTTAGTGCTCATACATGGCTACCAACTTGTATTCAAACAATTTCTGATGCTCACCTGATGGAACTCTCAGTCCGTTTTTCCTAGAAACTGCATCATGTAGAACTCGTCCATCAGCTGCAGATCCTTCCCACCCAGGCAAGACAAAGATGAATTGGCCATCTTGGGAGCAAACGCCTAGCACATTAGTTGTAATCTCACCTTTTCGGTTTCTATACCGTGGTTGGTCCTCCATTGAGACTGTAAGTCTTATATGTGTTCCATCGAGGGCACTGACATAATTTTGTAGAAAAATCATATTCACGGCTTAATTTACAGTTTATACACAACTTGATCACATAATAAAATATGAAAACAGAGAGTACCTTGAACCATTTCCACCTGGGATCTACTGAATCAGTAGTCACCTGGTCAGGGAATTTGAAAAGTACTCTTCCTAAATGCATCATTGCATTGAGTACCCTATTAAAATGCCTACTGACACTCTCACCTGATCTCTTAAATTGTTGTTGGATAACCCTATTCTTTATATGATGAGACAAAATATGTGCAAATATTGACACTTGCTCATCTACAAGCATGTTTTTGGTAGGTTTAAGTCCTCTTATGGAATCAAGCATCTCACAGAGTTTATCAAGTGTTGACCTATTCATCCTTGTTAAGTCGAAACATGCTTTATCACTACTATATATCAGGCTCCTAAAATGAGCTCTATGAGAGTGGAAGTCAACTGTGTAAGCACTAACCCCATTAATGGAGATATAATATTTCCAAATAGTAGTTATCATATAAACCCACCATGACACAACTAAACCAACTGCTTTTGCAATTATCTGCTTTCTCAATCCATCCATAACTGTAACATGGTATCCCACAATCAGATAAAGTGTTAACCAAAGATGCTTCATGCTTCAAAGATATTTTCTAATGTTTTGCTAATGTTGATTCTTCACAAAATAACTAACTAGCACTGCAATGATAGCTTCATTTACTGACAAAGTGCTATAATTGTTTTAAAACAGACCACTGTATGAGTCACAATGTTGGACATGTGCAAACAAGATACCCTTCCCGTTCTTGTTGGCATTAGTACAGGAATATTATGAAAAAAATATTTTACAAGTAATTATAGCAAGTAAAATTATACTACAGAACAACAGATTGCTCATAAGAGATTTTATGCAGTGCTTATATAATTGCAATGACGGATGTAAAAAAAAATTGCTCACAAAAAAAATAGAGAACAAAGAGATTTATAAACACCAAAATACTAACAAGATAAGAGATTAACAGAAAACATAAAAAAATAACTAACACGTCAAAATGGGAGCTTATTGTGAGATGTGATATGAGGATGTTCAGATGAACCGTGTGCACAATCGTGGTCGCAGATGAAGGACGAGTTCCAGACAAACAGTGGAAGCTCCAATGGCGACTAGGGACTCAATGGTAAGATCAAATCTCACAACGACAGCCACAAGACCTTATCAACATTTCTTAGGGTATCAAGGCATTCTCGACATTTGAATAGATTGAGCGTGGGCAAATAAGGAATTTTACTTTGTTTTCCATCTAAATGATAGGTTTTCCATCCAAAATACGATAGAAACCAAAACACTGATTTTGAAGAAAGAGAGAATTCCGCCTTCCATTTCCAAATGATACAGTATGAAGTACCAAACGATGGAAAAAAGTAATAGTATTGGAAAGATGCTTTCCTTTCCAGCGTACAACCGCCTTCCAAACACCCCTTTAGTCTTTGGATGAAGGTCTTGAAGTTGTCACTTAACAATTTTTATGTCCTTTTAGATTGTACTCCCACAAATTTGTATTTGGTGCACCATAATCTTGAAGTATAGTTGGACTTGGACAAAGTGGCCCTCCTTTTTATATATGTAGATAAGGAAGAAATATAATATTTAATTTTTAGTTTGTCCTTGTTGAATGACATTTTGATCTATGATGATATCTAGAGTAGGTCTAAAATTGTTCAGGGAAAATGTATTTAAAAAGGAGAAGATTTACATGAAGTTTTTTTGTCTCTTTGTCATAAGATTTTTTTTATTAAAAGTAGAACTTGTATAAAAATTTTTTTTTAAAAAAATAAATCATACAATAATGAATAGTAAAACTTAAGAAGTTATTTTTTAAAAAAATTCATACACTTATTTATTGGAGTATTATACACTTAAATTCATACACTTATTTTAAAATTTTTTTTTTCATTTAGACAACTTCTCTACAGAATCGCTATATTACTAAACAAATTAATTTATTTACAGTTTTAACCGATAAATAAATTATTGTAGACTACATCAATTATCGATCAGTGTCAAATTGACTACCAAAAAAGAAAACTAATCGTCCCTGACAAAAATTTATAACACCCACAAATCTTTCCAAAACATCAGTATTATTGGCTTTCTGGGTTCAAATTCAAATTTTATTTCTTCAAATTTCAAACGTAAAAAATCAATGATAATTAATTTAAGTAGTTCAATATTTGTTTCTTTTAAATAAGGTCTTAATTTTACATTTTATAATTAAAAAATTAAAAATAAAAAAATATTATGAAAACTTTGTATCTTTATATAATCTAAGTTCACTTAAGTTAGATTAGTAGGAAATTAGTGTGTTTGTAAATATTGGTGATTGAAAAAATAAATAAATAAAAGGGTCATATAACATGCCGAACGACCTCTTTACCAATGGGATTTAGCATATTAAAGAAACCAAATGACGATATGTTTGCCGACTTCATCTACATTGGCTTCAACTCCAAAGAATCTTTTGATTGATTCTTAGAATAATAATACCTTTCACAACAACACAAAAGCCTGCATTATTTATATAAACGGCACGATGATCAACACTCGAGAAAACTCAGAGTTAGTTCTGAAAATTCACCATTTAAAGTAGAGAGAGGAGAAAGAAAAGAAATGGGTTCAGAAACCGCTCTTAAGCTTCCAGTCATTGATTTTAACAACGTGGACTTATTGGAAGCCAAAAACCCTATGTGGGAGGAAGTGAAATCCCAAGTCCACAAAGCACTTGCAGAGCATGGTTGCTTTGAGGCTTTGTTTGATAAGGTTCCTATTGAACTTCGTAAATCCATGTTTCTTTTACTCAAAGAGCTTTTTGATCTCCCTCTTCAAACCAAGCAACTTAATGTGTCTAAGAAGCGCTATCATGGTTATGTTGGGCAATACCCTCATATCCCACTTTATGAGAGCATGGGCGTTGATGATGCAGTTAACTCTGACGAAGTAGAAAGCCTGGAAAAGACACTGTGGCCCGAAGGACACCCTAGTTTCAGGTCTCATCCTAATTATATTTTTATGTACAAGTTTTAAATGCAATTTCTGAGAATTTTTAGGTCTCTACAATAAGTCAATAAAAATTATAAACCGATCCTAGGTTCGATCTAAAAAAATTGTTTGAATCGTTGAGGGATTAAACAGGTAAAAAATTAATTAGACTGGTTCAGTGATTTTTTAAAAAAAATTATTTGATAGATTTATTATGCATGAATTATACAATAATTGATAATATTTTTTAGTTAGATGACTTTTTTTTATTGTAAATTTTTTATTAAGGATGTTGTTTTGTCAAAATTTTTGTGTAATTACATATTAAATCTTATTTTTATGTTTACGATATATATGTAATTATGCATAATATTTTAATAATTTTAATTATATTTTTATTTTTAAATATTTTAAAACTAATATATCACTTATTCGACTATAATTTGATCATTGATTTTTAAACTAGTATCTCTACCGGTTCAATAACCTATTCGAGTTTGATAAAAACTTACCAAAATAGCAAGTTTCTATATCTAGAAATTGAGATGCATTAGCGCACCCACTTTGGCAAGTTTTTATTGACTTTTTGACCTAACTATTTACTAAGCACGTTCAAAACCAAACAAAATTCAATTGGTGATTGGTTTTATCGGATACGGTTCTCCTCCTACATGGACGAGAATCCTATGCCTTCTATTTATTTTTTTGAGTTTTATTAATTTTTAAAAAAATTACAAAGAATTTTTTTAAGATTTATAATAATATTTAATTTAGAATTTAGGGTTTAAAATTTTGAGTTTAAGGTCTAGAATTTAGAATTTAAGGTTCAAGATTTACAGTAATGTTTCATTTAGGGTTTAGGCTTTTAAGGTTTAGGATTTAGAATTTATGATTGAGGATTTAGAGTTTAGAGTTTAGAGTTTAGAATTTAGAATTTATAATAATATTTATGATCTACAATAATATTTAATTTAGTTTATTGACCGTTAAATTTTTAAAAAATTATTTGTGATTTTTTTTTGGAAAAAAGGTAAAAGACTAGAAAAGTGACAGTCATTGGATTCAATGGTTATCACCAACACGCGTAGGAGTTGCGCTGGATCCAGTTTTTTTAGGTTGAAATATACATTTTATGAGTGATTTGGTAATTCCATTTTCAGTTTAGTACTAAGATAAACCAAACCAAACCCTATACACACATATATGTAAAATTATACATAATTACATACTATATTGAAATTAAAAGACAAAGAATCAATATTGTTTATGTTAATTTTCCTATCATATTTATTTCTATTAGTATTTCTTTATCTTTATTAATATTATTGTTTTTGGAATTTATAATTATATTATTGTTTTTGTTAATTTCTTTTGGTCAAAATTGGGAATTTTTTTTTTGAAAAAAGAGAGGATAAGTCATGCCAAAAAAAGAGCGTCTGAATCTATTCCAGTTCACAGGAGAGTCTTACGCGTTGATAATTACGGTTAAAATCATAGTTAAATAATATTTATAATCACGATTTTAATAGTAACTATAAAAACTATGGCTAAAATAAAATTTAGTCATGGTTTTAAAACCGTGGCTACCCATGCGCATCTTACGTGTTGGAGTGGATTACCTGCAAAAAATGAAGACCCACTGATAAGATTAAACTGCTCAAATCAAACTATCTAGATCAACATATTGTCATTAATTAGATTTTACACAAAAATAAATCAAACAATTTATCTCTTTTTAGAACCAACTATTCGGTTTTAGAGACAAAATGTTCGATTTTATTTTAGGTGTAAAACCAAACCAGTGGTTTGGTTTGAAATAGTCTTAAAAGCCGCTCAAAAGAAGCGCTAAACATCCTTACTAATTATTGAATGCAGATCGTCTTTTATACTTATAAAGTGCAAGAGAGTCTTTCAAAACCGTGGTTAAAATCGTCATTGTTATAATCATCCCATGACTAAATATACTTTTAACCACGCTTATAATCATGATTAAATATATTTTTAGTAACAATTTTTATAGCCATAGTTAAAAGCTCGCAGAGACGCTCCGGATCCCTAATTATTTTACTACACTACATGCATTCTAAAATTATTTACTATTAGGTTCCTTAAATAATTGTTATTAGGTTGTTTGGCAAAAAATGGCATGTAAGTTTTTCACATATATCGTATTTATATCGGAGAATTTAATAGCAAATAATTAAATCTCATCCAAGATTCAATGATTATTAGCTTTTGTCAACGAACTATATATATTTTCTATAATCTTTTGTAGTTTAACAATTTTGTATTAATTTTTAATTTGTTCGTTGTTGTTAATTTGGCAGCAAAACTATACTATCCTTCTCAGAGCAGGTATCAAAGTTGGATCAGATTATAAGGAAGATGGTTTTGGAGAGTTTGGGGATTGAAAGGTACATAGAAGAGCACATGAACTCAACCAATTACCTTCTGAGAGGTATGAAATACAAAGGCCCTCAAACTGAAGACACAACAGAGGTGGGCTTACCTTCCCATACGGATAAGAACATAGTCTCCATTCTGTATCAAAATGAAGTTGCAGGTTTAGAGGTTGAAACCAAAGATGGAAAATGGATGACTTATAAGCCCTCACCTCACAGTTTCGTCGTCTTGATTGGCGAATCTTTCCATGTACGTCCAATATTCTAGTTCCTTGAAACTGTGACTTTATTCATTTTTAACATTAAAGTGGTTAGTCAATATATATATAGACTCACGTAAGCAAACTAATATTTGGGTTAAATTTTAGGAGACAAACTGCAATTTACTAGAAAAAAAACTAAAAAGAATATGTTAAGATCATTTCAACTCAGAAGGTTAAATTATTCAGTGAAGGCCATTTAATATTTTATTTTGAAACTCCCCCTCACATGAATGCCTTCTTTTTTTCAAATTGTGTTTAAAGTATGTATAGTTCTATTAATATACGTTCTGCTAGTTTTCTTTTTTTGTTATTAAAAGAATGACGGTCTGTGAGGATGTGTTATGTATATATCCTGACCATTTAAGTTATTGAGACTTGAGAGAGAGAGAGAGAAGAAAACCAGTTTGAGATTTATATATATATATATATATAGAGAGAGAGAGAGAGAGAGAGAGAGATTTCATTCGACTCCCTTTGCTTTCTCTGTCTCCCTCTTCCATCGTCCCCATGTCTCCCGTCATGAAGTTGGACTTAAGGTGGACCCTGGAGCTAGCTGGCGCGGGTATCAAGCTTATGGATATGGCGATGAGCTGGTGGTCAATGCACCTACAACGATATGGTAGCAGTAGAGATAGTGCCCTTGACCGCCATGGCTAGGAATGTTGCTCAAGCCGATGTGTCTATAAAAGGTGGAGTTTTCTTTTTTAGTTTTACACCTCCCACCTTCAAATATGAAGGAAAATTATGAGATTTGATTGAAAATGGGAGCTTGAAGAAAACGTGGTTCTGGTAAATGAAGAGGCATTGCCGGTGTTGGTGTAGTGTGGAGTGCTAGCATACCTTTCGCTTTGGCGAGCCTTGCTCCTTTGCCTTTTCATTTGCAAGTCCAGTGTTGTCCTTTTGGTGTTTAGGTGTTGTGGGATTATGGCTCCAGTCACATTCAAGGACCCCCTTATGGTTTCTGTTGCAATCTCTTGTTGCCAAGGTTTTTTTGTTGCGGGGTTCTTTTTTTTTTCTTCTAATGAACATCGTCTAGCATTTGAATAGTACATGCATTAACTAATTTGAATTTGAGTTTAGTATTATCACAATGAGTAATAAAACTCTTCTTATCAAGTTTTAATGCATCTGTATTCTCAGAGAATTAAGCTTGAAATCTCTAATTAAATTAGAACAATCTTTTAGCAGTTGAACTATACATTTAGTGAGTTTTTTTTTTGTTTTTTGTTTTTAGTTACCGGCTACTTGATTTTGGTTTGTTTTTGGTTACCACTTATTTGCTTTTGGTTCCAATTTGTATTGTCAGTAGTATTCTCATGATGTAATCCTTTATGTTTTAACATATTCCTTTTTAACCAAAAAAAAATCCTCTTAATAGCTTTATTTTAATCTTTTTTTATTCTCAAATTCTTTGACATTTTAATATATTACTTTGAAAGACTTAAATTATATAGCGATCCGATTTATAACCTAACTCAATTTATTTAGGAACACGATCCAAAAGGAGAAAAACTTAGATATTTATGAGATAAACAGGTTCAAAGATTAGTTATGTTTTTTTTTTACTGTATATACTATGTTCCTTTTTTTTTATATCTGTATTCTTATACTTTTTCCAGAAGTAATATAGATTTTCTTTCTAATTGTAAATATATGTCACACTAACTAAATCATGTAAATTTCTATGCGTTCTCTTTAATTTCGCATTATTTTATCTTCTCTGTGCAAATTTCCATAACATATTACATGAACATAAGGTTAACTTGTAAGCGATAACCTGTAATTAACAATGCAGGCATGGACAAATGGGAGGCTACATGCAGCATTTCACAGAGTGATGATGAGAGGAAATGAAGCAAGATACTCGGTGGGACTATTTACAGCACCAAAAGGAGGGTACACAATAAAAGCCCCAGAGGAGCTGGTGGATAAGCAACACCCTCTGCTGTTTAAGCCCTATGATTTCGTTGAGTTCCTCGACTATTTCTATAGTACTCCTGAGGCCCAGGCCCAAAAGTTCGCTTTGAAGACTTATTGTGGTGTTTATTAATTTGATCTGTTGCATTATAGTAATAATAACTCATAACGTCAAAGTGGTGACTATATAAGGTCATTATTCCAAACACCTTTTCAACTGCATTTTCACTTGTTTATTTACATTCGAGCTAGACCTAATTAACCTTATTAAAACAAAACTGTGCTTTGCTGGAGTACTGTGTAATTGTGTTTGTGTATCATCCTGTAGCAATAGGCTTAATTGGAGTATTATATATGTTTGTTACAAAAATTTACGCTACAATAGAGAAGAAAAAAATTGAAAAATAAAATAATATACTAAAATTTATGTGAATCGGTCAATGTGATCTATATTTACGAAGAGAAAGTAATCTTTTTACAAAAGTGTTTTATATCACTACAAGAATGAATAAGAATTCTGAGTGCATATTTCTTACTGAATTCTACCGAAGAAAATTGTTACTGAGTTTCTCATTTTCTGACTGACATTCTATAAGAAAAAAGGTGGTTTATATCCCAAAACTTTTTCTATTGAAAAACCTACTGAAAGCCCATAGACAAAGTTTTCCTATTGAGAAAAGCAACTGACTCACAGTCGCACAAAATTTTTCTGTGGTGTGCCCATATATTAGGCTCGACGTGCCCATTGTCCTGTAAATACATAATTTTTTTTTGTTATATATATTCTTTTATTAAATTTTGTTGTCTCTCTGGTCCCAAAATTGTATGCACTTAAAATAATGTTGTTTATTTTTATATAAAAAATTATTTTGGACATATATATATATATATATTTTTTAAAAAAAAGTTGTTATATATATACATACCTATCTTTAATTAAATTTTGTTGTATTTACTTAATTATATTAAATTAAAATTTTTTATATAAGATATAAAATGTAGCTCGATAAGTTGTGTGGTTCGACAGACCACCTGTTGGCTTGGCATGGCTCTCTAGTGCACCCCGGATCACTTGGCATGCTGAAAACCTTGATTCTGAGCCTGGCTCCAACTTCTCATGTGAGAATAGAGATGGCAATGGGGCGGGGCGGGGCGGGGGCGGGGAGTTCCCCGCCCCCCCAAATTTTTCCCCGTCCTCGCCCCCGATCCCCGACGGGGGAAGAAAAATTTCCTCATCCCCGTTCCCCGCCTCCCCGCGGGGTTATTAAATATATATATTTAATTTCTTTTTTATTTAATAATAAAAGTATTATTATTTTATCTTATAAAATTACTAATTTACCATTGATATTTATATTAAATATATATATTTTTAGGATATTTTAGTAATTTTATATAAAATTATTAAAATATTCTCGGGGACGGGGACCCCACGGGACGGGGAGAGTGATCCCCGTCCCCGTCCCCATTTAATTTTCGGGGGGGTTTTTTCCCCGCCCCCGTCCCCGCGGGGGAAAAAACCCCGATCACGGGGCCCCGAATTCGGGGTCCCATTGCCATCCCTATGTGAGAAGTCCATAACAGGAACCTCCAAAAAGCTGTTTTGGAACCCATACTTTCAATAACATTTCTTCACACTCCCTTCTCTGAGAATGCAAGAATGAGACTGAGTGGTATTTATAGACTTTAAGTGCTTTCAAGGTATAGGAGTTCATCTATAAGAGAATGTTAGGCCTTTGCTCTTTGCTGGTTGCTTCATGAGTTCGTCTTTGTTGGCTGGTTCAACCCAGACTACAAATTTTGTCCCTTTTGTGTGTCAGTGTATTCCCAATGTGCCACCTCTCAAAGCTTCTCGGAAATGCTCCTCTTTTTGACGACCAATTAATGGATTAGTCCATCTCTCTGTCCAAAATAATTCCCATTGTCTAACGTTATTTGTCTAATAAAACCTATAATTGAAAAGCCAACAGACCAGGCCTCTTGAAATTTTTGGTTCTTTCCATTTTCATTCTAATTTTTTTTATTTGACGATTAAAATTACACTCAAAATACCAATATTCTCCATTTTCTTCAATTTTTTTTTTAGTTTTCTTTTCATGTATTTGTGTTATACTCCTGAGCATTTAAAATAGTAAGTGAAAGATCTGGACAAAACAAGATATTCTGCCAGGCTACAAGAACAAGAACAATGAACAGGGAGTATAAGTAGTAAATAAGGTGAGTAAATATTTCCAATGACACTTCCTTATAAGCTTTAGCTATATTTTTTCATGAAAAGGATTTCTTAAACTACTGCATGTTTATTACAAAGTAGCATTTGTCATTAGAGATATAAGATTAATACTCATAATAAAAAATACAGATAAAAATTATATCAGAGTCAAACACTAACTATAAATCAAAAGATATAGTTGTCACTTATTAGTGGAGATATATTTGTCCTTAACTATAAATGTTACGGGTAGAACACACATAGTTAATGACTGCATCCAACTTTCAATCTATCAAATAGAGAATACTATAATAGAACTTTTTCAGTTACCTTTTTATTCTTCACAAATAATATAGTCCACTTTATTCCGTGGTAATTAATCAGGATGTTCACCAACCAAAAAGTGGTAGATTTGATAATCAACTTTTGACGCAACACAGGACGATATATAGAACTATATACATAATACATACATGTTATATAGTTTATAATATTGAAGTAGAATTAAAATTTTTCATTGGATAAAATATGATATTTATAAAGAAATTTAATTGTTGTCCATTTTACTTGAAAATGTCTGTTTTTTATTTGAAAAGATGCATATTTTAACTTGAAAATATGTGTCTTTTATTTAAAAAGATGTGTTTCTTAATTAAAAAATATATTTTTTATTTGAAAGGATGTGTTTTTCATTTGAAAGTTAAATTTTATATTTATTTTAAAATTTGATAAAACATAAATTAAATAGACACATTTATTCGAAATAGAATATATATGACTATTAGAAATTGAACGGACTTGACTACTAAAAATAGAATAGACATGACTGTTGAAAATAAAACAGACACACTTATTAAACAAACACAATTGTTTAAACTCCATATTAAAATTCTACAGTGGGTATCTTGATTCCAAGATGGTTTTGTTATATTTTGGAATGATTTGTCGGTGATTCCACAATACACAGACATAAAATCTTTAGAAAAAATGATCTTTCAAACCTCAAAGCCATTATTATTTTTCAATATTTTTAACTATTTTAAAGAGTTTAATTGTTGTTTTGGAGATTTGAAAGTAATACAGGGAAAAAGGGGACAGAGCAGAAAGGAAAGGAAAGAGAGAATCCACTCTCTAAATTGCTCAAAGCAATGATATTCTTATACTTGAATTGAATGCTTATACACTGAAATGACTCCTATTTATACTAATCTAAAAGCCAAACTGCAAGAATAAATAATTGTAAAGAAAGATTAAATGGCAAACATAATAATTAAAGGCGGGCATTATTAAAGGGGCACTATGGAAGGTAATGGATTGATGGGCACTATGGAAAGCATTAGGTTGTTACACCATGGCCACTATGTCGATCCTCCATGGCCTTATTTGTCTCTTCGTTTTTCCATCTCAGAAAGAATTTTTTAAATTAGATCGTTTTTATTGATAGAATCAATTTCATTTGTTGGAAATATTAAGAAGGGATGAGAAAGCAAACATGGTAAAAAGCATTATCCAAGAAAGGAGAATCTGATACACGATTTTTGCTTTATTTATTGATAAATACTCCATATTGACATTTGTATATTTACTAAAAATTAAAGATGAAGTCTTTTCAAAAATATAAAAAATACAAATCAATGGTAGATCAAAAGAATAGGAAAATCAAACTTGTTCTTAGTAACAAAGATGAAGACTTCTTTTCCTGTTGAATTTGATAAATTCTATAAACAATATGATTTAGTACATGAGAAAAATGCACCTTATATCTCATGTTATTATATGCACATTTGTCACATAATTTATAGAGTAAAGTACTATTGATTGCATGTCATACATTTATAAAATGCCTTAAAAAATATGAAAATGTTACCTTATGAATTTTGGAATAATAGAATAGGGTGTATTTCATATTTTAGAATTTTTGATCATCAAAGAACAAATTCATGACTTAAAGGCATCAAAAGTGTAAACAAATCAGAAGAAGTCAAAAGTTTTCAGTATATATATAGGTTCTGATTTTATTCTTTACAAGTATTAGTGTTTCTTGTTAAAGGAAATATAATCGGTATTTGTAATAAAAAAAAACCCATTGTGTTAAATGTTGGAAATGATCCAAAGAATTTTTAAGAAACTATCCAAAGAATTTTTAAGAAACTTTGTCTTCTAAGATACAATATTTTGGAAAGAGGAATAAATGATGAAACAAACATGATTATACCCAATAACATTTATATCATTAAAGTTTTTTTATGGTTTGAAACAAATACTGAAGTAATGGTATGAGATATTTGATACTATGATATTATCAAATAGATTTAGTGAATATGATGTTAGTACTTGTCTATTTATATGTTGATGATATGTTAATATTTAGAACACATATGTTTTGGTATCTTTGAAGTTAAGAAGTATCTAAATTCTGTCTTTAAAATTAAAGATTTGAATAAAGTAAATATTATCTTAAAAATAAAAGTTCAAAGAGATAACAAGGAACCACTTTAACACAATCACACTACATAAAAAAAGTGTTTGATAAATTCACACATTCAGAAAAAAAGAGTTTAATACTCTTTATGATTCCAATATAAAATTGATTGAAAAATCTAGAGAGAATGATAACACAGTTATAATATACAGGTGTAATAGGTAGAATGATGTATGCAATGCATTGTATTATGCCAAATATTGCATTTGATGTTTGTAAACTTTCAAGGTTTACAAGTAATTCAAGAAAGTCATTTTAGAGTGCTTGGATTTTTGAAAGAAAAACCACTTTTGGAATTTGCTATAGTGATTTTTCTACTGTATTAGAAATTTTATTCTAATAAAAGTTTAATCAAAAGTATTAATAATGATAAAAAAAATCCACAATTGGTTGATTATTCACCTTGAATGGGGTGTCATTAGTTGGGCATTCAAGAAGTAAAATTGTATTTCCCATTTCACAATTAAATCTGAATTTATAGAATTAGCAGCTGCTGAAAAAGATAGAAAATGGTTGATGAACATGTTTATTAGACAAAGTTGTGGCCACAATACTCTGCCAACCATCCATTTTTGTATTTTGTGATGATGAAATTACCATGTGTAGCTCATAATAAAATTTATATTGGGAAATCAAGACTTATAAGCTTAGTACATGCTTATATAAGGGAATTGGTTATAAATGAAATGATGACAATTGCCTATGTAAGGTCAGACAAGAATTTGGTTGATCCATTGACCAAATTATTGTCCAGATATGTAACACAACAAACTTGTGAATGAAGGAGGTTAAAACCCTTAAAAAAAACTAGTAATAAGAACTCAACTTTGAGTTAGTATACATTCTAACAATAAAAGTTTAATGGGTAATAACAAGTTATTAAGTATTGTCCGAGATAAAAACTCTAAAATTGAAACCTCATTTTATAAAGTGTACTACATAACATCATATGAAGAGTTAAGGAATTGTTAGAAGTCTAGAATAAAAATGACTTGCTGACAAACACTATATAGTGCATACTATTACAAAAAGAGGTTGGCAAAAGTCTTAATGAAATTATTAAATGACTAGAGTAACAGGGACAAAACAACAATTCCAACCTATATCAATATTGAAGTGGTGCCACTTCAAGCAAGATTTAAAAAATGTTGATCTTGTAAATATTCATGAAACCAGAATTAGCACATGGCCATAAAAGTGCTAAAGCGAAATTACTGGAACATCACCACAAACTTAATGATGTCATATGTGTTGTACTTTCGATTTTGGCAAATGGAGTTATGGTTTAAATCTTATGATACCACTATCTTTGTCAAAACTTTAAAGTATTATATTATTAGAAAGTTCAAATATCTGTAAATATACTTTCTATTATATATGATATAATGTAGAAATATTACAAACTAGTGAGCAATCGCTATATAGTTTGTAATATTGAAGTAGAATTAAAGTCTTGCATTGGATAAAGTAGAATGTTTATAAAGTAATTCAATTGTTGTTCCTTTTACTTGAAAATGTGTATTTTTTATTTGAAAATATTTTTGTTTAATTTGAAAAGACGTATTTTTTAATTATTTACAAAGATGTATCTTTTAATTTGAAAAAATGTATCTTTTATTTAAAAGATGTATCTTTTTATTTGAAAAGATGTATCTTTTAATTGAAGAATATGTTTTTTATTTGAAAGTTAAATTTTAAATTTATTTTAAAATTCAATAAGATATAAATTAAATAGACACATTTATTTTAAATAGAATAAATATGACTATTGAAAATTGAACTGACATGATTATTGAAAATAAAATAGATATGAATGTTGAAAATAGAAAAGACACACCCGTTAAAATTAAGCAGACATAATTGTTTGAACTCTAGATATATCCTATTAAAAGTCTACGATGAGTATCTTGCTTTAAAGAGGGTTTTGTTGTATTTTGGATGAATTTGCCTGTAATTTTTCAATACACATATATAAACTCTTTAAAGAAAATGAACTTTCACACCTTAAAGTCATTATTATTATTATTCAATAATAATAATAATGACTTTAAGGAAAATATAATACCAAGAGCATGCAAGCTATAAGGGTAATAAGTAATGTGTATAGCATAATTGAATAATAATAATAATGACTTTAAGGAAAATATAATACCAAGAGCATGCAAGCTATAAGGGTAATAAGTAATGTGTATAGCATAATTTTTTTTCGTTTATAAAGGAGGCCTTGGGAAAAGTTGTAGGTAGGCATCGAACTTTTGATACCAAGTTTGTCCCAATTTTAAAGATTAAGGTTGGAGTTATTTGAACCATGATTCCATTGGCAATGAGTAAACCATTACTGAATAGTAAGACAAAGTAATATGTTTGTTTGAAGCTTTCATCGGTTCATAATACTTTCAAAAACAATTTTCTAATATATAGATGTGAAAAATGACCTAACTTAAAAGCATCACCAGCCAGGAACAAAATCATGCAGGGTGAGGGATTAGTGTCAATCCATTCACCATTTTTCAGTTTAACCTACAAACCAGTTACATTATTTTGATGCAATATGGTAAAGTATGCAGTGTCTGTGAGCAAACAATTCAAAATTACTCTATCTCCAAGGGAATTTGGTATTTAAAGCTCCGAAGCTTGTAATTGGTTGATTCAAGAAAGGAATCACACTGTTTTTTGTACACACCATAACCATCAAACACCATTCTTTTAGCTATTTGATCTATTTCCGCTAGCAGTTTTGCATAGAGATGGAGAGTTTCACAACTCAAATAAAAAATAGAAGTGTAAACTTAAACCAAAAAGTATACATGCGAGAGTACATTAGAAGACAACATGAACGAGTTTGAAGAAGTACTAGAAATGATCATTTCCTGTAGGCCATATGATGTTGGTGAATTTTTGAACTGCTTCCTTAATCAAGAGGTCCTCAATTCCCAGGGGTTCATATAAAGGTAACTACACATAGTAACCATGGTATGGCTTATCACTAGTATTTTGTTGTTGTCTGTCCAAAGGAAGAATGGATATTTCTTCAATTAGAGTAAGTACAGAGTTGTAAAGTTCCATGGGAATTTTTTTACTCATTTTGTAAAAACAACCATTGCCCTCTAGTGCACTCCGTATCACTTGCCATGCTGAAAACTATGTGTGTGTATCTGGCTGCAACTTCTCATATGTGAAGTCTATCCTCCAAAACTGTTTCGGAACCCATGCTTTCAATAATAGTTCTTCACTCTCCCTTCTATGAGAATGCAAGAATGAGACAGTGAGCATTATTTACAGATTTTATGTGGCTTCAAGGTATAAGAATTCATCTATAAGATAACGTTAGGCCTTTGCTCTCTATTGGTTGCTTCATGAGTTGAAAATGATTATTTATTTACTAATGTTCTTCTATAAGAAGAAGCGTTGTCATGTCCCAGTAAATGTGGGATCAATTGATGCCACAAGAAAGGATTTATTCCACTATCACCAGCAATAAGATATAGAAGAAAGTATAGAAATCAAGTAGCTAGAAAGACAGAATTGTAATTATGATAGCAATGGGGCAATGCACTAACTACAACTTAGAAAAGCCATAATAGTTTCTCTAGCTAATGAGACCTACATATCCTTTAGATTGGTCAAAGTCCACAAGTTATGACTATATTTTTACTTTTGAAATCTAGTCATCTTTGCTTATTTCTTGCTTAATGTTTCTTTTTTTCTTTTTGGTTGATTTTGTGATTTAAGAAAGCAAGTTATTCTAGGTAAAATCCTAATTCCAATGAGTTGTAATAACTCAATGAATTTATTTAAAGAAAAGGAAAATATTTTCTAAATACTTTTTGATAGGGATCAAAAGATTAATAGCAAAATAAATGTGTTGTTCGATAGGTTGACAACCTGGAAGGTGTATTCTAGGAAGAGGGTAAAAGGGTAATTGTGGTCTTATATTTCTGTTACCCTGTGTGTGAGTTAGTTATAGGCTGGTAAGTGACATGTCAGGTATGAGAGCATCAAGTATTTCATACTATCCGATGTGGGACTTAGACATCATATACTATCCAGTCCCTAATATAGCACCACTCTTACGAGCCGACATCTCAGCGGCTGCACACTACTATGCTTCACACCTTAGGTTAACCTCTTCATAGGTAGCCCCCTTCATAATGTCGACAACCAAGCTCTGATACCAATCTTGGGTACCTAAATAACCTAAGGAACCCACCCTCAAAAGCTAGCTATTATAGGAAACGAACTAAGCCACTTAAGTACCCCATCAAGCATCTCATACTACTCAATGTGAGACTTAGACATCCCATACTATCCAGTCCCTAATAGAGGAGCTTAGACTTTGGACAAATGAGAGTTCTATCTCTCGTTGAATAATACTTACAGATTTTCTTGAATTTCATAATCATCTATATTTACTTATTAAGTTCGATTACTGGTCCGACTTGCTGGATCATTTGAAGGGAGCCAGCATCGTGCCGTCAATGCCACCAAAGTTGTCCGGTAGAGTTGATGCATTGGAAGAACAGATTGAGAGACTAGAAGGAGGATTGGAGAACATGATGCAAGATATATTAGAGGAAATTAATTAAGTGTTGGGGAAAATGGCCTTTGGTATGTGTAAGGTGGGGTCCCTCCTAAGTGGGACTTGCCACTAATATTTAAAAAAAAGGGTCAAGTTGTAATTTAATAAAAGTTGCAACCAAATTTTTTAATTTACTCCAAAGTCAGAAAAAGGACAAAAAATATATTAGGCAACAGTTTTTTTGTTGGAATTGAAAGGGCTGCTGAAGAAGGAGTTAGGTGCAGTACTTTTCGAAAAAATTACAAGCTACACAGAAGCAATTTGAAGGAGTTGGTGGAGGAATGAGTCTATAAATAGAGTCATTCACCTCTTCAGGTATCATCCCTCATATCAATTCAAAAATCTTCACAAATGAGAGTGAGAGAAAAATATAGAGAGCCTTAGAAAGAGAGTTTCTCTAAAAAGAAAATAGTGAGCATATTTGTAAAGGTATTATCCACAAATTGAAGAAATATCATTGTTGTATTTTTGTGAGTGAGAGATCCACCTAAGGGTGAAGTTTGTAATCTCATTATTATTATAGGAAAATTTAAGCGGCCTACGGGTCCCGTGGTTTTTACCTCATTTGCAGGGTTTTCCATACTAAAATCTTTGACGTTATTTTATCTTTTTGGTTTGGGAATTATCTTGAGCTTGAGGGTATTATTTATTCTTTCAAATACTCCAATTTTCTCAACAAAGTGGTATAAGAGCTATGGTTATTCAAGAATATTGTACAAGTACTATTTATACGTATGAGTACTATTCACAAAGACGTACGAGTACTGTTCATACATATGGATACTATTTATACGTACGGATACTGTTCATATGTATGGATACTGTTTATTTTCGTAAAAGTTTCGAGTTCGGTGAAACTTATTGACTACCGCTTAAAATAGAGGAGAGCACTGGTAATATGATCAAGTTGATCTGGAAGCCAAAGATAGAGGATCTTTTATACATTAAAGATCTATGGAAGCCGATCGTGATGCCGAAGGAGAAAATAGTGGCAGGTCCAATAGATGACAAAGCCGATGGCAAAATAACTAGCACTTCAACAAGCACATCAGATGCTGATTGGGTTGTGCTGAATCAGAAATGTGCTGCTCAAATCAGACAACGGATTGACAAGAGCATTTTTCAAAATTTTGCTAATGAACACAATACTTATGCTCTTTGGCAAAAGTTGGAGAAAATGTATGCAAGGACAACCGCACAAAATAAAGCTAATTTGATGCGACAATTAGTTAATCTGAAGTATAAAGATGAGAGCAGTGTATCGAAACATATGAGTGAGTTCCAAGGCATTGTATGTCACGACCCATTTTCTAGGCACATGACCGGCACAATGATGAATCTCTCATCACTGTAAACCTTTCGATAAATTCTACCCGTGAGTTTAAATTATCTATGTTATCAAAATAACAATTCCTTAATAAATATGAAGAAAATATATCAAATTTTCTTATCTGAAAATTATAGAGATGATTTGCATGTAATAATAGATTATCAATTTAAAATACATTATTATACTGACATACAAGCTAAATGCCAAACATCTGACCTAGATATCCTAAACGATTACAGAGCAACATAGTCTACAACAAAAGAGGGGCCTACCCGACAGCGGGAAGGTCCAAAGTGATCTACTCTTCTAGCGGATATTCTTCATCGGCAGCCTGATTTGAACAAAAAGGTTTCACAGAGAGTGTGAGCTTTTAAACTCCGTGAGCGAATCGGCCTCGCATTAATAAAATTCAAATACATTACCAGTCATGCAAGTATATCCGAAAGCTCATACTCAACCAATAGACATAATTAGAAATTACATACAAGAAGATAAAAATTCATCCAATTCAACAAACGTTACTAGTACTCATCAATGGCAATATATCACGGAGAGCACACACAGGCCGACTTACCAATTTTGTATATTTCTGCCATGACGCACAACCTCATCCTCTTAGCTAGGGCGCCTCACGGATTTATCACCAATCCGGGCTATATCCCTACTGAGGGAATCGTTGTCTCCACACTCATTGGTCAAGACACCCTTTCAACCGAGTTTTCCGCCTTGCCGTGAGAGGGGGTAATGTCCCACTCAATCACAATCAATAGTACAGCATTTCATATCATAATCAGAAGTACAATGTAATATTCATTTATATAACTTGTATAATATATAACTATATTATAGATTTATAAACCACAAATCAAGATAACAATTAAACGATTTTTGAAAAGATTCAAACTTCACATCATCATGAGATACTTGCTTCGTCTTATCCATACTTTTGGATTAATTATCTCATTACATTCGTCATTCTGAATCCAATTTCTCCCTATGAATCTTGGGAGTGTCCTACGACATACTTTTTATCACCAGTAATGCTAAAACTCTATTAAAACGGGGTCGTTTCACTCACCTGAATTCCGTACGAGTATCACTTCTCTAAGTCGTTACAGACAAGAGTACTCAGGTGAATTTCAGTGTTCCGGTACGGAGATTTTCATGAAAGATTAGAGAAAATATGTTAGGATTGTTTTTCATACAGACACTGTTCATACATATAGTACTATTCATATGTATGGTCACTATTCATATGTACAGTTACTATTTATATGTATAGATACTATTCATACATATGGATACTATTTGTACATACGATCACTATTCATATGTACAGATACTATTTATATGTACAGATATTGTTCATACATACGAATACTATTCATACATATGGTATTATTCATATATACAGTCACTATTCATATATATAGAGACTGTTTATACCAGAAATAGAGAATACAATCTGTAAAAGAGTATACCAGGTAAGTTCATAGGAAAGAGTGGAGGGTCGCAATGGACTCACTTAAAAACCAGGTCTTTTCTTAGCCAGAACTTTCCTATACATGTATTTTTCACAGTTTACATTCTATTTTGGTAATCAAAGAATCAAAATAATATGTAAGTAGCTAAGGACAGTTTTTCTGATGTGCAAGATCAGCCAAAGCTGTAACCACAGAGCATACTTAAGAAAATAACTTCTAAAATTTGAAAGACATAGAAAGAGCATAGTATCCTTACCTAAGCTGAAAATGAAAGGTCCAAAATCTCATAGGCCTAGCATTGGAGCAAGAGAAACTTAAGGAGAGAAAAAGAGAAGTTGAAGGTGTGAGTTTATAAGTGAAATGAAAGGAACTATTTATAAGAAAAGTCAATGGTACTATTTGTCACTATGCGTTAATAAAATATTCAATTTACTATTTATGAAAATGACATTTCTAATAAAATATTTCACGCGTTACTGTGCAAAACGTGTGACTTGAATTATTGGTTACTATTGAAACTTAAAGGGAAAACTATCCTTTTACGTTAAACCTTTAAGTTTCTTTTCAATTCAATCCTTTCACTTTAGTCCCTGAGGGTATTTTCACACATAAAACGTCATTTTCTCCTACGAACATCTTTTTAGTTTTCTCTAATGATCAAACCACATCTAGTACTTGACATTTCGATTGTATAAGTGAACAGTATCGTATACGTAAATAGTATTATATAAGTGAACAGTACCGTATATTGAAATAATAACCGTAGTTCGCAAACACGCATTTATATTTTATTTTTCATGGGTATTACATTGTAGATCAACTGAACTCGATGAAGATGACTATCGATGATGAGCTACAAGCATTGCTGATGCTGAGTTCTTTACCAAAAAGTTGGGACACTTTAGTTGTGTCAATTAGTAACTCCGCCCCTGAAGGCAAGCTTACCATGGATATGGTAAAAGACAGAATGTTGAATGAAGAATCTAGACAAAAATACGAAGGATATAATCCTGAGTCTAAAGCGCTTGTCACAGAGAAACAGGACAAGCAAGAAAGGCGCTAAAGAAATAAGAGTATAGATTCTCAGAAAAGAAACCATCAAAGAGGATGGTTAAAGTCTAGATCGAGACATGACAAGAAGTGTCACCACTGCGAGAAGCCCGAACATTTCATTAAAGAATGCTGGAAGTTACAGCAATCCAGGAATCAGGAAGCAGAGAACCAAACAAATGACACTGCAAGTGTCACTGAAGATGTTGTCATTGTTCGAGATGCTGACTATGTCAATATGGCATGTCAAGACACTACATGGGCAATTGAATCAGGCACTTCCTACCATGTTACCTCAAGATGAGAATTCTTCTCAACCTACACTCAAGGTGATTTCGGACGAGTGAGGATGGGAAATAATGATGCATCCAAAATTATTGGCATCGGCAACATTTATTTAGAAACTAATCTTGGATGCAGGTTACTCTTGAAAGATATGAGGCATGTTCCTGATATTCACCTCAATTTAATCTTCACCGGAGTACTTGATGATGGTAGCTACAGCAACTATTTTGGTAAAGGAAAATGGAAGCTCACCAAAGGCAACTTAGTAGTAGCCAAAGGCAAGAAAGATTCATCTCTCTACATTATGGAAGCAAAGTTATGTAAAGGAGATGTAAACACTGCTAGGAAAGAAATTTCCACTGAGCTATGGCATAAGCGGCTTGGTCACATGAGTGAGAAGGGTCTCAGAATTCTTTCTAAGAATGAGCTCTTGCCAGAATTGAAAGGTATACCTTTGCGTACTTGTGATGATTGTATTATGGGAAAACAACACAGAGTTGCATTTCGTAGTTCTCCAGCCTCTAGAAAAGCAAATATTCTAGATTTGATACACACAGATATCTGTTTAATGAGTAATAAGTCACATGGAGGTGCACTCTATTTTATGACTTTTATTGATGACCACTTAAGAAAGGTATGGGCATTTGCCTTGAAAACTAAAGATGAAGTGCAAGAAGTTTTCAAGCAGTTTCATGTAAAAGTTGAAAGAGAAACTGGCAGACGTTTAAAGTGTGTACGTGCAGATAATGGCGGTGAGTATCGCGAACCATTTGAGGAGTACTGTAGAAGTTTCGGTGTCAGGCTGGAAAATTAGTACCAAAAATACCTCAACATAACAGTGTCGTTGAAAGGATGAATAGAACCATCTGTGAAAGAGTCAAATGTATGGTCTCAAACGCAAAAACTGCCAAACTCCTTTTGGGGGGAGGCAATGAAGACAACAGTTGATTTAATCAACCTTTCTCCATCAGTTCCATTGAATTATGACATTCCAGAAAGAGTCTGGATAGGGAAAGATATTTCTTACAAACACTTAAGGGTATTTGGTTGCAGAGCATTTATTCATATCCCAAAAGATGAAAGATCCAAGTTGGAAGGAAATTCAAAGCAGTGTATCTTTGTGGGATATGCCCATGAAGAATTCGACTATAGACTCTGGGATCCTGTTAGCAGAAAGATCATTAAAAGCAGGGACGTAGTGTTTCTTGAAGATCAGACGATCGAAGATCTTGAGAAACGAAAGAAACCACAGTCAGATGAAATGTTAGCTAATCTGGAACCAGTCTCTCCACCATCAAATTTTGATGACGGGGGAGCTACACCAAATACTGATGATATTGATCCACCAACTAGCAGTTTACAACTAGAGCCAGTTCAAGAGCAGGTCCAACAAGAAGCACCATTAAGGAGAAGCACTAGAGAGAGAAAACCAAGTTGTAGGTATTCTCCTAATGAGTATGTGATGCTCACTGACGGGGGAGAACCAGAAAGCTATGATGAAGCTATTATCGATGAGCATAAAGATGAGTGGTTAAAAGCCATGCAAGAAGAAATGAAATCCTTACATGAGAACCACACATTTAACCTGGTGAAATTACCACAGGGCAGGAAAGCTCTCAAGAACAAGTGGGTGTACAAAATCAAAAGTGAAGAAGGCAGCTTACAACCATGTTATAAAGCAAGACTGGTTGTGAAAGGATTCGATCAAAAGAAGGGCGTTGACTTTGACGAAATATTTTCACCGGTGGTAAAAATGTCTTCGATTCGAGTTGTTCTTGGTGTGGCAGCTAGTCTCAACCTGGAAGTTGAACAACTTGATGTAAAATCTGCCTTCCTACATGGTGATCTTGACGAGAAAATCTACATGCAATAGCCCGAAGGTTTCCAGGTCAAAGGGAAAGAAAAGTTGGTATGCAGACTAAAGAAGAGTTTGTACAGTCTGAAACAGGCACTAAGGTAGTGGTACAAAAAGGTTGACTCATTTATGGAGAAAAATGAGTACAATCAAACAACAGCTGATCACTGTTAGTTCTTTTGCTATATGTTGATGACATATTAATTGTAGGTCAAAACATTGACAAGATTAACATGTTGAAGAAAGAGTTGAGCAAGTCCTTTGCAATGAAGGACTTAGGACTGACAAAGCAAATTCTAGGCATGAGGATTACCCGTGACAGGAAAAATAGCAAGATTTGGCTATCTCAAGAACAGTATGTGAAAAAGGTTCTTGAAAGATTCAACATGGATAAAGGAAAAGCTGTTAGTTCTCTACTTTCCAATCACTTTAAACTAAAAGTGAGCCAGTGTCCTTCAAGCAAGGAGGATAAATTAGAAATGAGCAAAGTGCCTTATGCATCGGCTGTTGGTAGTTTAATGTACGCCATGGTATGCACTAGACCAGATATTGCTCACACTGTTGGCGTTGTGAGCAGGTTCCTAGCGAATCCTGGAAATGAACATTGGGTAGCAGTCAAATGGATACTCAGGTATCTCAGAGGTATTTCCAATCATTGTTTATGCTTTGGTAATGGAAAAGCTATATTAGAAGGATATACAGATTCAGACATGGCTGGAGATGTGGATACTAGGAAGTCTATATCTGGGTACCTGATAACATTTGCAGGGAGAGTTATCTCTTGGCAGTCACGATTACAAAAGTGTGTTGCCTTAAGCACTACAGAATCAGAATACATTGCAATCACCGAAGGTTGTAAAGAGATCCTGTGGATAAAGAAGTTCTTAGAAGAATTAGGCCAAAACCAAGAAAACTATTGCGACAGCCAAAGCGCAATACATCTCAACAAGAATCCAATTTTTCATTCCAGGTTGAAACACATTGATGTGAGATATCACTGGATTCGTGATGTGTTGGAAAGTAAGTTGCTGAAAGTTGAGAAAATCCACACCAACAATAACGGGGCTGATATGATGATGAAGACTCTACCAAGAGAGAAGTTGGAAGTCTGTAAAGCTACAGACTTGGTATCACTCCACACTTAAGTCGGGAATGGGAGATTTGTAAGGTGGGGTCCCTTATCAGTGGGAACCGCCACTAATATTTAAAAAAAAAGGGTCAAGTTGTAATTAATAAAAGTTGCAACCAATTTTGTAATTTACTCCAAAGTTAAAAAAGGACAAAAAATATGTTAGGCAGCAGTTTTTTTGTTAAAATTGAAGGGGCTGCTAAAGAAGGAGTTAGGTGCAGTATTTTTAGAAAAAATTGCAGGATACGCAGAAGCAATTTGAAGGAGTTGGTGGAGGAATGACTCTATAAATAGAGTCATTCACCTCCTTTAGGTATCATCCCTCAGATCAATTCAAAAATCCTCACAAAGAAGAGTGAGAGAAGAATAGAGAAAGCCTTAGAAAGAGAATTTTTCTAAAAAGAAAATAGTGAGCCTATTTATGAAGGTATTATCCACAAATTGAAGAAATATCGTTGTTATATTTTTGTGAGTGAGAGATCCACCTAAGGGTGAAGTTTGTAATCCCATTATTATTATAGTGAAAATTTAAGCGGCCTACGGGTTTTGTGGTTTTTTATCTCATTTGGAGGGTTTTTCACGCTAAAATCTTTGGTGTTATTTTATCTTTTTGGTTTGGGAATTATCATGGGCTTGAGGATATTATTTATTCTTTCAAATACTCCATTTTTCCCAACAGTATGTCACCAAGTCAGGACTCAGTAGAGTGAAGGAGGGCTTTTTGCAGATAGTGACTCTGCGCTTAAGGAGATAACATAGCCACAGGGGCAATGGAGGCTGGTTATTTTGGGAGATGTTGAGAGAATAAATGAAGAGGGTGAAGTGGTGGCTATTGAGGTGGAAGATGAAGAGTTGCTGGAATGAAAAACATTAGGGCTGTTAGTCATTTTCGATAAGGAACTGATAGGGGTCAAAACCATGCGAATGGAAGGTTGGGTGAAGGGAATTCCTCTGTGGTTTTGGTTGATAGTGGTGCCAACCATAAGCTTTTTTTCTCCTATAGTGGCATCAGCATTTGGTTTACTAGTTGATAACTCACATATGATGGGGGTTCGGTTAGGTGATGGCCATTGGATTTTCACAAAAGGGAAATGTCCAGAAATCATGATGAAATTGGGTGAGTTAGAATTTAGTATTGATGCCTATATGATGGAATTGGAAGGAGTGGATGTAATACTTGGTGTAGTGTGGCTAGAGACTCTGGGGAAGGTGGTCATGCATTGGGGTGAGATGTCAATGGTCTTTAACAGTGGTGGCAGCTGGGAGGTGAAGTTAAGGGGATAATGCAGTTTCTCGTTGAATTCATTGCTTCTTTCATGGTTAGATTAGTCTTTCTCAGTAAAATTCCTCTTGTTTTCATTTAGTGAATTAACCTTCTTTCCCTTACGAGTTCTAGTATTTTGATCATCTTTTTTGCTAATAATTTATGTTTTTGTTGTGTTTTTGTAGAGTTGATTTTGAAAGGAAGAAGACCAAAGGGAAGTCCAAGTATAGCCCATGTGTCTAATCTACACAACTCCATCTCTCATGAGAAGCCCAAAGGATGAGAAGAATGCCCATGCGCCTTATCCATACAACATTTCTCTGTCCGTCACCTTATTTATTTGGAAAAGAACACAATCAATTGGTTGAAGAGGTGACGCATGCTCAGTCCACACAATGCCTCAAGTTAAATCATGATTTTATTTACTTTCAATTTGCTTGATTTTTTTTTTAATTGAACATACACTCCTTATTAAACAATTTTTTTGCACATGGGAGATTGTCAATTCAAGGGATTAAAGAGTGCTAACAAGGACAAAACAAACTCTCAAATTGCCAGGATGCAATTTAAACAAACCTACTGTTGCTTATACACCTCAAAGCTACCAACTCACTAAAGAAGCAAAAATGAATGCACGTTTATGAAATCATTCCAATTTTCAGCAACACTGTTTTCTTTGCAAAGCTCTTAATTTCATTCTTTTATGAAAAAGAAAAAAACTTATATGCTTCCAACAACACATGCTCCTCTCAGACACACACACACAACACTCAGACCACACTCACAAACAGCACAAAAACCACATACAGCTCCCCCAAACCTGAAACGAACATTGTTTTCAATGTTCGCAATGACAAAGAAGGAAAATGGGAGAGGGGAAGAATAGCACAAAATCATCTAGTTGTACAGAACAAAATCCAACAAAGAGGAGTAAACAAGCAATTGTATTAACACTATGGATTCCATTAAGCTCATAATAGAATTTACGGATTAACATTCACAGTGCTAGATACAGGATAAGTAACATCCTTCCTTATTCATTGAATATGTATATTATTTTACTCTTACTTGGTATTATTGTTATTTTTAATTAATTAAGGGATAAATTTGAGTAAAACTGTTAATATTTAAATTTTCACATCTCATTTTATTCTTCTGGTAAGTCCTACACACACATATATATTTAATAACTTAATTGCTCTTTTCCACTTTTCTTTTCTACACTTTATAATCAGAAAAACTTTCATTATTTTCAAATATAACAATATGATATAATTTTATTGTTCAAGATGACCTTCAAATATTAATCATGTAAAAGTTACATGTCATAACTTTATTTATTATGTTACAACTTTAATTTAAAAGACTAATCCTGTCATATCTAGTCTCTCATTACTTTTCATTACTTAACTTTATAATTACTATCTCAAAACATACACATTCTTTGCAAATTACATAAGGAAAATATCTTCTCTACGTGTTATACATATTGCTTTTTCTTAAGATACACATAGAAGTTTCCTATTCAACCCATCTTTACTTTCTCTTTGACTTCAACTAATGGTTAGTTATAAGAAAATAATGAGATTTACATCCCAGTAGCTAGCATTCATCATTAATAATAACATATCATTTTCAGCATGAAAACATATTCATGTTATTTATCAATTCATAGAGCCCAGAGGAATAGCCATAGTTAAACACTTTAGCAAGTAAAACATTTCACACAAACACTTCAATATAAAAAAAAAAAGTAGAATTCAGTACTGAGCAATTCATGCAACAATATTGAACATACAAGGCATCATTTCATCTTAATCAGTATATGCAACCATGTTTCGCTTATACTTTCCTTTTATATTGAATAATGCATGCAACCATTATCAGCATACAATCATCTTTGCAACCATCATCAGCTTATATGCGACCAATATTAGCAAATATGATAGATTCTAGCGTCCATAATCAGCAATGTGTAGACAATCATATTGCATCCAATATCAACAAGTATGGTAACCTTTTACAACCATACTCAGTACATTACATACTCAACATTCCATACTACCATTTCAGTATGAAATATCAGTTCATAAAATAATTCAAACATTCATATTCAACTCATGATAAAAATTGGGCTACATATAACTTACAACTTACGGAAATATAGAATATATTTTCATGAGTAAAATAACTAGTTACTTGAAATTGTAACCAATTCGAAACTTGTTCAGTTATCCTTGAATTTAACCTATTAAGAAAAAGATATAATTTTATTTAAACTCCAAATAATAAGACTCTAAAATACTATCTCTTCCCAATTTACTTAAATTTCCTAATTTTGACTAGAATTCTTCTAATTGAATTAATATAATAATCCACTTTTAATTCCCATCATTTTAACCTTTTATTCTAAATCCATTAAATTCAAGAATAATTTCTCTCTCCCTTTTACTGTTCCTATTTTTTTAAAATAAATTCACCTACTTTTTAATTATATAATATAACTAATATTAATTTTAGTTTACTCACATATAGATTAAAGAACCTACATTTTCTACTACCTACGTCCTCCTCTGTTACATTATGCAGATACTGTGTTAAAGTTCCTATAAATATACAACGTCTCGAAAGAAGTCGACTGCCACATTCAGAAGAAGGCGACTGTTTCATTTCCCTGTATCCTTCTCGGCTAGATCAGATTTTTCTGCAGATATTTTACTTAATATATTCATCCATTAACTAGCTAAGTTTGCTTATAATCTGCTGTCAAATAAGATTAAATCCTAATTTCAGATTATAACCTAATTAATCAGTTCTCTCACTCATGCATCAAAGAGAAGCCTTTAACGTGGAAACAAAATAGCGTTTGCTTACTTTTCTGTTTCTGCATTTTATATTTATTTTCGGTTTTGCTTTCTGATTCAGCCCCTTTAACCATATTATAACTTATTTAATCACCCCTACCCACATACAGGACGAGAGGGACGAATTAAACTCAGTTTAAAGGATTTCACACTCACCCGATGCGCTCTGTTTCTCGGTTTCAACTTCAAACTTCTGTTTCAAGCGTCAATTTCGGCTATTTCCTCAATTCCTGGTTGAATTTCAGTTGCACGGATCTCTACCCAAGAAGCCCAGAATTTAGCAACTCCTACACAGCGTGTTCTCTCATCGGATTTTCACCAACTCACTTGGAAGAATTGCTCTGTTCTCGGGTTCAGAAACAGAGTACAAAGATTCTCTCTCTCTCTCTCTCTCTCTTTCTCTCTCTCTGTTAGAATTGCAGAACCACAATGGAATACAGCAAGAGAGGATGACAACACGAGCTGGCAAAGAAGGGACACGTAGTGCAATGCAATGGATGAAGGCCTATATCGTGACCTGAATATCTTCTGCCAATAACTGAATTCTGTTATCAGTTTTCCTCTGTTTCACATCTTTATATATTCTTAGTTTTTACATTATTGGGTATGGTTGAATGTAGTGATTCCAGAATAGGATTTGGAGCCATCTCTCTGCTCGAAAGGGGAAAAATTGCCTCTGTTCTGTAATTTGGATTCAGTAGTTTAATTCTATCAGTAGCTTTTTTGTTCCATTTGTTACATTGGTGCTTTCATTTTCGTTTTCATGGCTGAGAAAACCAGAATTGCTCGCATTGAGGAAATGTGCAACACTCTAGATTCGTGGATGTCACAAATGCAGACTTCTTTCCATATTATGAACGACATGCTACGCCAACTTCTGCAGCAAAATTTCACTGTTAGTGAACAACAGCGGCAGCGGACAAATCCATCATCGTCTTCGAAGAAGCAAGCGGGAGATCTCAAGACGGAGGTCAGGAAACAGGTAGATGCCATCAGACCGTCGCCGAGATGGCTCATTTGCGATATTGAATCTGAGATGGATGGAATCGAGCTGAAGGCTGGAGGAGCTTCTGATCATCACGAATCTCTTTCTGCTCCAACTCGAGGGGTATCCTCCACTTCTTCGGGATCGGATAGACATCTTGAGCAACTTCCAATTTCTAGCCCAATTTCGAAGGGAGTCCAACCACCACCTTCGGTGCATCGCTCGACTTCGTCTATCATATCAATGTCGCCTCTTCCGCCGATGGAGACTTCGCAATGCCGAACAGTAATAGGAAATCATATTTTGAGCGTTCAGAGGAAACCCATCATCTTTGGAATCAAGAACTACAGAGGTATATAACAAATGACAAAACGGGAATAGGCTAGTAGTGATGAATAAGCCTACTGTTACTTCAAAAAATATATAACAATAATAATAATAATAATAGTCAATCTACTCCAGCCTTGAGGACAGGGCTGTTTCTGAAGGGGAGAGTGTTGTTACGAATTGCAGAGCCATAATGGAATACAGAAAGAGAGGATGACTACATAGCCTGGGCGAATTCACCAGCTGACAAAGAAGGGACACGTGGTGCAATGCAATGGATGAAGGCCAATATCGTGACCTAAATATCTTCTGCCAATAACTAAATTCTGTTATCAGTTTTCCTCTGTTTCACAGCTTTATATATTCTTAGTTTTTGCATTATTGGGTATGGTTGAATGTAGTGATTCTTGAATAGGATTTGGAGCCATCTCTCTGCTTCGAAAGGAGGAAAATTGCCTCTGTTCTGTAATTTGGATTCAATAGTTTAATTCTATCAGTAGCTTTTTTGTTCCATTTGTTACATTCTCTCTCTCTCTCTCTCTCTCTCTCTGGGCTCACCTGCAGAAAAGGAGAAAAAGATGCCTTATGGAGTACAAAAATGGGGAAGAGGTAGTGTGTGAGAGATTAGATGATATGAAGTTAGTTTTTCTCTATATTTGATAGCTGTTTGGTTGAAAGGGAATGAAAAAGGAGGTGTGAGAAATTTTTTTAAATTGACTTAGTTCATTTTAATTAATTGAAAGAAATGAGAAGAAAATAGAGTGAAATTTTTTTCTCTCTTTTTCATTTTTTTCTCTCTAAAAGTGAGAGAATTTGGAAGAAAAGAAAGTTATAATAATATAAAAAGATAAAATTGTTCTCAATATTTTTTTAATACTAACATTGTCCTCAACATTTCTATTTGTCATTTATGTTATATTTTCTAGTTTGTTTATATCAGTTTCTGCAACTATTTTTTTCTGTTCATTTGCTTCTCGGTCGCTATTGTTGTTCTATTTTTGTTTTTTCTGTGCATGTCGTTCTTCTTTTGTTTTTGTTGTATTTTCGCTTACCATCGCCGTTTGTATTTTTATATTGTGTGTCTGTCTCTATTTTTCTGTGTTTATCTCATCTTTCAGTATTCAAGTTTTTCTAGAAGAACTGAAACATATATTTGAAATAAAAATAAAAACACAATTAAAAAAGATCTAGAAAGATCAATTTCTTTTATTTTTAATGGAATCTGAATTTTTTTATTATTATTGTAACATGTATACCAACATAGATGTTCTGGAGTTAAAATAACTAGTAAAATTGATTATCAAAGTTCCAATTGTATAATTGACATATATGTTTTGAAATTTTTTAATATTCCAATTGACATACACTTTATAAATTCTACTATCTATTTACTTTTAAATATTCTTTTAATATGTTCTGAAATTTTTTAACTATTTATCAAAGTTCTAATAGGCATGCACTTCACAGGCAGTTTTATAACTTACTTTATTTTACTTCTTAAATAAAATATTATTAACATATTTTTATAACAAATACTATATAAAAGTTTTATTATTATTATTATTATTATTATTATTATTTGTAAATAATATATGATATGTATAATTAAATAATAAAGGATTACTAAAAAAATCATATTAAAAATAAACTGATGTAAATTAAAAAGTTAGTTAAATTTTTTTTAATTATCTTTTTATTTTTTCTACCAATAAAATTATTTAATTTTTTTTATTACAAAAAAAATAAAATTAAAATTTTATATGATTTTAAAAATATATTATATATTTGAAATAATTTTTATATGAATTAAATTAAAATGATAAAAAATTTATGATGTTCTATTAATTAAACAATTAAAAAATTATAATAGTCATTTTATTTTAATTTTTTTTTTTTACAAACCAAGCAAAAAAAATTTTTTTTACTCTCCCATTAAATTAGAGCAAACAAAACAAATTTTATTTCCCGATTCAAAGTCAAGAGTCAAAAGAAAGATGGGATACACGTGCGTGGCTTTAAAGTTACCACCACACTTCGAAAGTCTTCTTACCTTTTGTCCTACTCCCTACCCTAAGAGATAAAATTTTATTCATTCTTCTAAAATTTTTCTTATAACACTTTTCTCCTAATTTTTCTACTCATTTATTTGATCAATATTTTATTTATCTTAATTGCTGTTTCTCCTCTTGAAATTTCTCTTTTCATAATAATTCTTTTAAATGCTAAGATTACCTATTTTATGATAATAATAACATTAATAATTTAGTCGACATATTACAGGTTATGTCTCAAATCCAAATAACGACAAGAAAATTACACACTGAACTATTCAACATAAAACACAGAACAGAAAATCTATGGTATCTTCTACTCTTCCATCTCTTCCTCCGCTTCACCCTCCTCGTCCGGTTCCTGCACCCCAGATGACTGCCCTTCATTAAATTGAGGAAGCTGGGATACATCCAACTGTAGCTTGTTTGCAACAAATGCCACAATCTTCATCTGATGATCAACCAAGAAGTCCATCTGCCTCTCCACCCTATCCATCCTTTGGTGAACATTATCCATCCTTTGGCGAACATTGTCATCCTCATCCTCTTGGGCCCTACGCTCAGCGCGTGGAGCTCTATGGCGCGGATTGTCCATAACTATGGTGTTTTCAAATCTCTCTTCTAAATGCGCAGATTTCATCTCTTGCTCCTCTTCATCCTCCTTGTCTGGCTCCTGCACCCTGGATGACTGCCCTTCATTAAATTGAGGAAGCTGGGATACATCCAATTGTAGCTTGTCTTCAACAAGTGCAACAAGCTTCATCATATACTCAAAAAAAAAGTCTATCTTCCTTTCCATCCTGTCTATCCTTTGGCAAACATTGTCATACTCATCCTCTTGGGCCCTACGCCCAGCACGTGGAACTCTACGGCGCGGATCGTCCAAAACTATGGTGTTTTCGAATCTCTCTTTGTGCTCTTTGCTTCCAAATGTGTTCCTAGATGTACTAGGACGAACACCAGAGATTACTCTTCTTTTACGGATTGGTGGTGGCGCCATAAGGATCACAAACACAATCAGGCCTGCAAAAGAGAATAACAGCAGCGAAACACATACATTTCAGAAGTGTTAATGATAGAGATTGTATAGTTTATCTTAGAGATTGTATAGTTGACTTATATGGGGACAAGAAGAGGAAGGACATGCACTTTGTAGTAGGGGAGAGGGTATTTCTTAGTTTACGGCCACATAAGCAACATTTTATGGTCAAACAGATTCATCAAAAATTAGCTCCCAGATTTTTTGGGCCTCATCAAATACTGGAAACGATTGGGGAAGTCGCTTACAGATTGAAACATCTAGAATCATCTTGTTTTCCATGTTTCCCAACTTAAAGAGTTGTTGGAACTATCACTTTTCCCCAGATTTACCCTTGGAACCGAGTGAGGACGTTGTCCCAATTGTCACCCCTGGACAAATTTTAGCATGCAGGAACAAAATCGAAGCTGGACATACCAGCAGAGAGTTGCCTATCCAGTGGAAAGGGATGGCGACTGAAGATGTTACTTGGGAGAATGAAGTGCTTGAAGTCAATTTCCCTCTTTTAGCCCTGAGGACAAGGCTGTTGGTGTGGGAGAAGGTTAATAGGGAGAGAGATGTGCTGTTGGATAGGCCTACAACCTGGAAGGTGTATTCTAGGAAGAGGGTAAAAGGGTAATTGTGGTCTTATATTTCTGTTATATTGTGTGAGAGTTAGTTATGGGCTGGTGTGGAGGGTTAGTGTCGTGTCAGGTATGATAGAAAGAGAACAGGGGTATTAGGGAAGGAAAATAGGTGAGAAGGAAGGTAGGTAGGACTTTCATAAGTTTGTATCCTTGAGGAGCTTAGACTCTGGACAAAGGAGATTTCTATCTCTGGTTGAATAATACTTACAGATATTCTTGAATTTCATCTCCATTTACTTATCAAGTTCTATCCCTTTTTAATAAGATGAAAATTAAGTACTCAATTTTTAAGATAAAATTGGGTCGTTGAAACCTTAACTCTTGCACACACAAATCAAGTACATAAAGTAAATGTGTAATGCAAAATTAGTGGATTCTTAATTCCTTTTTTCACTAGCACCAACAAGGCAGTTATGTATCAAATTGTTATACAAATGGATAGGAAATAATGGACCAGCTAAAAAGGTCAATTGTCTTTCCTATACTATGATAAGCATGAGTTCTTGAGACTTTTAATAGTTGATAACCTAAAAATGAATGAGTTGCAATTTAAATAACAAATTAGAATAAATGGGAAGAAAAGTAAGGGACAGCTCCTGTCATGTTATGGTCTCTCCCAGTGGGAAGTCCAAATGTTTGTTAAACAGCTTCAAAATGTCATGGTGGTGGTCAAATGCAAAACAAAAGGGGAGAGGAAGGAGGTGATAGTTCATAGTGACCACAAAATAAACTATGAAATCTTATTTTAAGTGAGATGATACTTTATGTCGAGCACATAATTAGTTTAAAAGACATGTCATCTGGAATATATAACATCCAAGCCATTCACGTAACATCAAAGACCCATTATATCAAAATTTGAAAATTTTCAAGAAAAATTGGAACCCAATTCTAAGATATGCCACCAAAACCAACTTACTAAGACATATCCTTTAGATCATAAAATAGATTCACTCAGCATACAACAAAGCAAGAATACTGATTTAAAGACCATGTACTCTATGTTCAATACCCTAAATCTTCATCATGCTTGCTATATATCAGCTGAGTTATGAAACAAATCCTAATGCCACAAGGTGAGAAAGCACAGTTCGGAAACTACTCAAAGCATGGGACAAGATCAAAACATTATCCACATAATGTAATGTATGAATTAAACAATATTTAGCAACCATTTTCACTTCCATAAGCATCCAACACTTCAATACCAAAGCCTAAATCAATCGATGTACCAGCTCAATTATCATATCCAAATGAATCAGAGATGGGAAGAGCAAGCAAAATCAGCATCATGATATACCTTAAATCATTTAATCAAATACCCCTTGGTTCAAGCTCAAATAAAAACCACTTACCAAGACACTAAGTTTTGCAAAATCAGAATTCAGTCTAAAGTTTTGCAAAATCAGAATTCAGTCAAAGCAAGAAATTCGTAATGAACGTTAATGCCAAATCATCATTAGAAATCTGTTGCTGTTTCCTTCGTTATTGTTCTTGTACTGTTTTCTCTGTTTTTGACGTTGGATTGAATAACATTCCATTTCCGGTTAATGTTATATTGACTACCAAAACAAAATCACCATCCATTCTTACTTCAAAAGGGTAAAATGAAGGAAGTTCCGAAATCAACTCAAGTAGTACGATCCAAATCTCATCAGTACATGAAGTGGGCGTGATTTGAGTAGCGGGAAACAAAATAGAACAGCATATGCATTCATAGCAGAACGGAATGTTGTTTAACACAGAAAACTCTACTCCAGAACCATCCTCAGAGCCAAAAGCCGTATCAAAACAAACAAGAACCTCGAAGCACTCTGAGAATCAACAATGCAAAAAGTAACTCACAGAGACTAGGAATAGGAGAAAAAAAAAAAAAGAAGTTACCGTTGTGCTCCTTTGATTCTTCTACGTTCTGCTTCTACTCTGTAATGAGTCCTCCTTTTCTTTGTCCCACTGTGATGAATATCCCTCCGATGAATAGATCGTGATCGACGGCGATGAGAACACCAGCGACGACCGGATCTCAGTGCCAAAAGTTGTGTAGATACGCTGCTTAATCCCAAAATAGTGAAATGAAACTTTTTAACCTCGCGTGCTGTGTATTTCCCAAAGTGCCCCCGCTCCCCAAGCTTCTTCCAGAAAATGCCCTCAGTTCTTACAAGAAGCACACTTATACACACTTTTACACACTTTTTATTAAGCAATAGTACTTTTTTTATCTATTTTTTTTTAACATCCGATATATTCTATATATTTTATTTTTATTTTAATTCTATCATTTTTATTATTTTTATTAACATTATTTATTTTATTGATAAAAAATATTGATTGACTAGTTAGTAAAAATGATAAATTTAAAATATAAATAAAACATGCAGGAATCAAATCTATTATTTTTACGTCCCCTCTTTTTTGTGTTTTATATGTTTAATTTTTATTTCAAATCTTTTTTGTTACCACTTAATTAACATTTTTCGTCAGTAGAATAAACAGTATTAGTAAAAAGGATAAATTTGAAACAAAAATAAAACATGTAAAATATAACTAGGTACAAAATTAAAATTTAATATAAACATTAAAGACATCAAATGTATTTTTATCTTTCTGGTTAACTGTTTTAATTTGGGAAAAAGGTTAGTCGCAGTTCGAATTTTTTTAATTAAAATATGATAAGTACATGGTTCTTTAATTAGCACACATTAGGTGCATAATTTTTTTTAAAAAATAATTTTATATTTTTTTACGACATTTTACTGCATATTTAATTTTTTTTATAAAAATTTAAACATATTTTATTTTTAATAAAAAATTTGATAAGAAAGACTTAGGGATTTTTTCGATTTGTCTTATTTTCTTATATACAGTGGTCGAATAGATGATGATCAAGTAGGTACATAACCAGTGCGAGAGTGAGCCTAACCTCACCTTAGAACCCAACTCATTTTAGCAATTTGTATGCCTAATATCCCAACATAGACAAATAAAGAATTAATTTCATCTAAGGAGAGTTTCATTTTGCTCATTTATAAATAATTAAATATAAGTAACAAATTACATATATATATATATATATATATATATCTCTAATACAATTATCTCATTAATATACATAACTTTTCAATTTACATTAATAGAATTTTCCCACCCCTAGGTTACCTACAAGATCACGGAGTGACTCTAGAATAACAAAATAGAAGATACAAGAATATGAAGTAGGTCACTCCTGAATTCAAGTGAGGTCTTGAGCTAGGAAAATATTCGCGACTCTGCACAAAGATTCCCTTAAACTGTCAACTCTGAAAAATGTTAATGAGAATGTATGACCAATTACTTGTTTAGTGAGAGAATAACACTACACTATGACAAAAAAAATAGTTACCATGCATCATAATGCTAACATGTACTAATTATTCATTAACCAACATATTTCACAATATAAACAATTTAGAATCAGTCATAATAACAAGAAGATCAGTCAATTATACAATTTTTCATTCAATTAATTATATAATTCCAAATCAAACAGTCACACAATTTTTCGTACCAATCGGGTCATCTAAAGTACCATTGGATCGTTGCTCGTGGCCCCCGCCGCATCCACCCTTATCGTTCCATAAATAAATCTCCACCCTTATGGCTCCTTGTAGAATCTCTCATGGAGTGCACCACTATACTTGTGTTTCTTTCCAATCACATTCACAAACACAATCAATTATCAAAATCTAACATCATAAAACAATTATTCGTACATAGCACATCTCACCCATCAATGGACAAATAAATTCACCCATCAAAATATTCCACATATCAATACAATTCTCATGTCACTCATAAACCATAATATAATCTCAACAGGCAAAACTCATCACATAATAACGAACTTGACATAATCAGAAGAATCACAACTTTCTTACTTTAATCACAAGGTTAAGATACATATGTGTATATATGCTTATATATATATATATATATTTGCCGAAGCCAAACCTTCCAAATAAGCATGTATAAAGTGGGTATAGTATATGTGTATGTACATACACCTCATGTCTAAATAGTGTATATATATAAATATACGCACACGTGCATTTCGTTTGAATTTAAGACATAAAGCTTCATGTGTGTGTGTTTATATATATATATATATATATGAACATATGTATTTCATTTTTTGTACTTCCAAAAGAATAGTAGAATGCATACATACATACACACTTTCTAAATTCCCTTGTGACTCAATTTAATAGATGAAAACATATATAGACATATACACACATTTAGAACTTCACCCTTCACATCTCCATTTATAAAAAATGAGACAATATAATTGTACATACATAACTCTACAAGTCTCACAATTATTTATAGTTCATCATTCCATTCAAGCACACTAGTGACATGAATTCAAACATACCACTATATATTTTAATCACCATTTTCTTCAATTTGGATAACTAAATGTTTTCACTATGATACAAAGAATTGCAAAAATGCTTAGTCATAGGAAGTGTTAATGTAATACCCCGAGCATTTGTTTTTGTAAAAAAAAAAAAGAAAGAGAGAGACAAAAATCAGAAAAAAGTTCCCATATATTAGACGGACTAAGGTTTTCTCCTTTGGATGATCTCAATCGGAGACCCACTAGCGATGGCGAAAACAGTTTTCTCTATGCTCATCGATGATATTATTCTCAGCATCTTCCTTATGCTTGAAGAAGATTCACGACACTGGGCTCGCCTCGCCTGTGTCTGCACCAAATTCTCCTATTGATCGGTGATTTTTGCTGGAAAAGTAAGTGCTCCCGGACAAATCCCATCCCTCGTCTTCGATCTTCTTTCCGATTCCTCTGCCCCGCCTGGTGGGTGGGCTTCACTGCATAAGCTCGCAGTGTGCTGTCTTGGCCTCCTTCACGCTGGGATTCTTTTAAAAAAAAAAGCTCAGATTTTGGTTTGGAGCGTGAGCTCGGCTCTGATGAGGATTACCGAAGATCGTTTTCCCCGCAGGCTACATCATCCCAAGAGCTTTCCTCGATCAGAGCAAGTGATATTCCAGATAAACTCCAGCATATCCCTCTCGATCGCCGTACACTAGCATCTCTCGGATCCTGCCCAGTTTCGGATTCTGAAGTTCAGGCCATCCAGACCTTGCAATTTCAATTCCTTCAGGGCCCAGGCAGACCCCTTTCATCTTAAAGTCTACGATTCCGATGGGGCTGTACAAAAGATGTCGTCGAAGATTTCAATCTTGACTCTCTTCCTTCTTGGGCTGAGTTATCGTGTCTGCTTTCATCGGCAATTTTATCAGTTGGCCTTGTTGTGAATAGCGTGATTGCAAGTTCAAAGAAGGAGTTCTCAGTGGCATAGGGGAATAAGGTTACTCTTTGGGGTTTTGTGGTTTCTGTTTTCTGCCCAATGAATAGCAAACTCGAAATTCTTCACTCGTCACTAGCTTTGTCGGAAGTTCTTGTTGAATCTTCTCCTATTTCTCATCGCTTTCACTTTTCTAATGGCTCAACTTCTCAACCTGATGACAAGTTATTTGTAGCAGAGGAAGGGTAAATGGAAAACTTTGGTACACGCATACAGGACTCTGATTGTCGTATTTGGAGGACTCGTAACATCACCCCTATATGTTTACCCTTCAATACCATTGAAGTCTCCAACTGAAGATGACTATCTTGGTTTATACAGCATCATGTTCTGGACTCTGTCTTTCATAGGTGTCATAAAGTATGCCTGCATAGCTATAAAAGCTGACGATCAAGGTGAAGGAGGAACTTTTGCCTTGTATTCATCACCTTGCAGACATCTAAATATTGGAATCCTGCTTTCAAAACAAACAAATTACACTCAAGTACAACCTACACAGGGGCTCTGAAACGCAAAGTTGGCTTGTTTTGTCAGCAATGGATGGTGTAAGAGCACCTTTCCTTCCATTAGCAAATCACTGTAGAAGCATTTTCTGCAGTTGTCTTGGTCTTGCTATTCTGATTGCAGAGGTTTGGTCCTGAGGCAATGTTTGCTGACCTCGGTCATTTCAATCAGCAGTCTATTCAGATAGCTTTTTATTCACAATCTACCTATCTTTAGTTCTGACTGGACAGACAGTATACCTCATCTAGAATTCCAATGACCATGATAATGGGTTTTACAAGTTTATACCAACATCAATCTACTGGCCTATCTTTGTTATTTCAACATTGGCTGCAATTGCTGCTAGCCAATCATTGATATCGGCCACATCTTCTATAATCAAACAATCTGTAGTGCTGGATTATTTTCCTCGGGTAAAGATTCTACACACATCTCCTTAAGAAGATTACTCACCGGAAGTGAACTACATCCTCATGGTCCTGTGCGTTATGGTCATACTTATTTTTGGAGATGGGAAAGATATTGGAAATGTTTTTGGCCTTTAATGAGTTCCTTATCATTTATCCTCTTACTTGAGGTACAAAATTTTAACTTGGAATCGAGGTGAGAGATCCTACCTTACCTTGTTTGTTTATTTAATGTATATATTAAAAGTATACTCTACATATACATGTGACATGAAATTCATGCATTCATGATATACATTGAAATGTGTAAATATGAATTTGTTGTGAACTTTTCCTAAAATGGAATGCATATGGTTGCCTATGGTTGTGTAATGTGATTGCGTTTGATTTCGAAAGAAATGGAAGTAGAGTTCATGGGACCCCCTGGGATGAAACAGGGGTGGAATGAAATCACTATGGCCATGTGATATTGAATATGATATTCGTCCTTTTAAGGACAGGCTGAAATAAGGTTGGATTACAGATTTGTCCCTTTGAGGACATGGGTGAAATAAGGGAGGATGCGGCAGGGGCCGTGGGGCAACGGCCACTTATTGTGGACGGGACCCGAAAAATGTCTGGGAACTTGATTTGGAATTGTATGAATTGTTTGAATTGTTTGAATTGTGATTTGGCTTGATCTTAAATATGTTGTTAATAATTGCGAGGTGATTTCAATGTGCGTGTCTTGATAAATATCTTGTACACCAAAACTTAAATGATTATACCGTTAGGTCAATTATATATATCTGCATGAATATATGTATACCTATATTGTGTGTGAATGTGGTAGGATTCTCTCAAGTAGAAACTGTTTTCAGTTTCAGGTATGGAGAACTTCCTAATCTGATGACGTTCACGCCAAGATTACCTTTTATTTGTTAGGACTTATTCTGATGTGTAAATCTATGAAAGCTCTGTAATCGGGTAGGTTTGTTCAGCGATGTAATGTGTATCATTGTAACGTGTATGAGAAATTCAGTTTAGCCATAATTTCTTATCATTTTGTGAGAAAAGAAATTGTTTTGTTTTATTTCTTAAATTATGTAATTTAAATTAATTGCATTTAAAAGAATAACCGAAATAAGGTTTAGTATTGTGCTTAAGAGAAAGATAGGCTTACGGAGGTGAGGTGAAATTCACTTTCCGTGCCGGTCACGTGCTCAGATTTTGGGACGTGACAGTTAACCTAATCACCTTAATTTCGAGTTAAATTATACCCTTCAAACTGGGGAAGGATGTCAAAGATTTTATAAGAGGCCTAGAAAATAAGCCAAAAAGGAAACAACACCATTTTAGAATTTAAGTCACCAAGCATTCAACATTTGTTCTATTTTTCTACTAAATTTAGAACTAAATTTTACAAAATTTATGGTATTAATCCATAGCTCCAAATTTTAAGATACTTGACATATACCTTTATTAATGTGTTAATATGCTAGGATAAAAATTTTAGCCCAAAAATCCTCCATTTATCCCATCAAATGGTCACTTTCGTACCCATATATTAGAATTGCTGGATTCTACTGACTGTTCTGTTCTTTCATGAAATAGGCCACCTTAACCATTTTAAAATACAATGAAATTTTGCAGATCATTATATTATGTCTTCTCTAAATGACATAAAAATTTCAAGTCAAAAAGAGGCATTTAGCTACCAAAACTGACCCAATTTCCAAAACTGCTCAAGCTTTACTCTACACTAAACAAGTGTTGTTCACATGCTTATTTGAACAAGTAAACCAATTTTTATGAACTTGAAACTTTCCAAATCCGATTATCACACTATAAAGAATCTCTTCACAAAGTTTCATAACTTTAGGAGTTGATTTGGTTATCTAAAAGCACATAAACCATAAACATGGTAGATTAGTCTTATTTTCATACTCTCTAGTTTTCAACGACTGTTTTAGGTGCACTAAGAATACCAAACCAGCCCAGAAATTTTTGAAATAATTTAGGCATATTCTTGGACACTATATTTAGCTACATACCAAATTTCATGACCATTTAAGTTCATTTCATACCTCTAACAATTCAAGCCATTCTTAACAGTAAATAACAAGCAGAAGAATTCTGCAAAATTGCAGATTTTCATGCCCAACTCTGTTTTTAGCCTCCCTTCCATTTCCTTTGGTTAACAATGATTCCACCCTCAGTCCTCCACATCCTTGAGTCCCAAAACAACTTTTCTTTAACACCCATTCTCTTTTGAAACACAAACTCAGATCATCTCAAATTGTTTCTCGTAATCTCAACCATTATAGTTCAAAATTCTGATTTAATTTCCCTTGACAGCCACCACCTCACCAATCAAGCAAAAACCCAATTTTCCCATCCAAAGATGTTTCAATTTAGATAAGGAAGAAAGAAGGATGACTTAGAGCTTAAAACATACCAACATTCATACTTATTTAAAGATTCCTACCTGGGGTTCCAAACGCATAAGAAAAATAATGGAGGAGAAGAGGGAAATTTCTGCACTTTACCTCATCATGGAGACGCTTCTGAGAACATGGTTGCCACCGGTGTCAAGAGTCATCAAAGAGGGAAGCCAACAGAGGGAGAAGGAATCAAAAGCGGAGAAGTCAAGAGACTTCAAGAGAGAAAGAAATCAGATTATTTGTGTCCGTGAAAATGGGTGATTTTGAGTGTGTACATGTATATATATATATATATATATATATATTCATCAAGGGGCTTCTAATTTTGTGTGATAGGAAGATGATCCATGTGGTCTCACTCCCAAATGGCACATTGCTCACTTTCTTGTTAAATTATGCAACACCACATTCTTCAAATTAAGTTTTCATTTGAGTCCTTAAAATTTTGTAGAAACTCCAAATTTTACCCAAAATTTAAAATTATATTTTTACCATTTCTTGTCTCACATCTCCCATTAATTTAATTCTTCTGCTTAAATTAAGAAAATTTCATATAAGTCCTCAATAATCTATTATTACAAATTAATCCTCATTATATATTTTTGAAATCTAAAATTTTAGTTTCTCAAAATTTTTCTTTTCTTCTTTTATTATTATTTAAAAAAAATTAGAGGTCTATCGCACTATTTTAAAATCCAGGATATTACAATCTCCCCTCCTTATAAAAATTCGGTCCCTGAATTTTAGTAATCGACTGTGTTCATTGGTCAATAGTCAGGGCAACATCTCCAAGCTCTTTTTTTTTTTGTAGTTCCTCCGATTTAATAACTTTTTTTTCCAATGTTAAAACTGATCCCAACATTTCCTTAACTAACTTGTAATTCTCAACACTATCCTTCATGTCTCTATAATTACTTGTGTAAAATTGGTAGTAAACTTAGCTCTAATTAAGGGAAAGATCATAATTATAAGCCTAGAGCTTTTGATTCTCTCTCTCGTATCATTTATTCTACCTCTCATGCGATAGATTACTAAGTCTGACTATGCTCCAATCGTTATAAAATCATTACCCCACAACCGTCATTCTATTACATAACCCGACAACACGAAAGAAATATTCGTGCAACTAGACCATGAAATTCTCATATTATCCCTGGACCTTTTTCTTTCTTTCCCTTAACTGTTATGTTACCACTAGCTTAATTTGCATTCATATTTTTCACATTCAGCCTTCATAATCTTAAACTTAATATCTCACCCAAACACCCAAAATAGAGCCATAGTCCATATCCAAAATCATTCCCATTGTTTAATTTTATTGTCTAATTAAACTTAAAATTAAAAAGCTAACCAAACTAGACACTTGAAATTTGTTGGTATTTTCCAGTTTCTTTTTTTTTTATATTTTAAATTTGATGATTAAAATTAAACTCAAATTACCACTATTCTCTACCCTGTTTTTCTTTTTTTTTTCTTGGGTTTCCCTCCCTTGTATTTATGTAATTCTCTTGTCAAGTTTAAATAAGTGAAAAAAAAAACGTTAAACAAAATGTGATATTCATACAGAGAATTAGTTCCAATTTTGGGAGGAGATTTTTGAGTATATTAGGAGTAAACAAGCTGAGTTTAATATTCTAATGGCACTTCCTTTGAAGCTTTACGACTACATTTTGCCATGAAAGGTCTCTTTTAAAGTACTCTTTTTAACTTGCAATTGGTAATTAGTTTTGTTTCCTTCTTTATAAACAACGTAACATATTCCTTTTTTTTTTCTCATTATATTAATTTTTCTATTTACAAGACTAAAACTTGAACATTGTTTAAGAAAAACAATTGTTGAACTAACTTACACTAACTAGCATTGCTTAGTTAGTTTTTGTTTTGTTATTAATTATAAACTATATAGTCAATATGAGTTTTACCTCTCCATGATCCAATTTAGCTTAAACAAGATTAGTCAAAACTTAATAAATTTTCTAATAGGGTGGTTCAAGTAGTTCAATACTTATTTTCTTTAAGCAAGATCACGGGTTTGAGTCTTGTAAGTGAAAAAAAAATGCACTAAGTGAACTTTACACCTCCATATATGGTCTAACTTGAGTCAAATCAGATTACTCAAAACCTAATAAATTTTCAGATTTGGTGGTGTCAAGCAAAATGTACCAATAGAGAAGATAAAATAAAGCAAAAAATTAAGAACACACACGAGTTTAATGTGGTTCGGTCAGTGTAACTTACATCATGGGTAGAGAAAAAATCTTCTTAATCTTCAGGTAAAAGTATTTGATTCAGTACAATGAAAAACTGAAAAATAAACATGTATGATCCCTATACCGGGTCGCTCTGCCCTCCACACCCGCACCTCCCAATGAGGTCAGTATTGTTAGCTTACGGGCGAGGGCTGATAGACCTAAGTTTTTTTTTTTTAGTGAGATCATAATTCAGATCACCATATGATTCAAATCATTCGATAAATGATTTTGACAAAAACAATACTAGTAGATTTGATGATTAACTTTTAATGCAACAAGGTAGTATATAGTGCCATATACAACTCAGCATATTAAACAAACCAGTTTCTTTATACATATGTGAATGAAATGGGAAATTCATTCACTATCATCATAAACAAATCAAAATGCAATCTTTAAAAGATTAAATTGAAATAAATTGAGAGAAATATAATTGTTCAAGAATTCAATTAGTAACTTATTCTTTTTTTTTGATAATGGCCAATAAGGCCTAAACCAGATCTTATTAAGAAAAAAAAAATCAAAAGACTGCATTGGCCAAATGCAACAGAGGCTCCAAAAGAAATTGAAACAAAAAAAAGAGAAAAATCTCTCAGAGACATTCTGAAACCTAACAAGAGATCTACAGAAAAAGTATACAATGACTCATCAACTAAAGGAGGCAAACCAATATATATTGTTGGAATTTCTAAAGTTGTTTCATCTATCCATCATCGACTCATATTGACAAGTGTTAACACAATTTGACTGATAATGAGTTCTGTTTTCTCCAGAATCACAAGTAGATCTCAAGTTCTCTTAAAGGAATGAAAATCAAACATTAACAACCCAAAAAACAGTAAATAAAACAAAAAACTTACAGAGAAACAAGATCTGAACACAGATCTGAAAACAAAAGCCCAGAAAGAAAAAAAATAACTTATAAAAAGACAAGATCTGAAAATAAATCTGAAAACAAAAACTATTATCAAGAAGAGATGAAAATTTTTACAAAGAGAAGACAAAAACTCTCACGGAGAAGAGATTAAGAAAAGAGCCAAAAAAAGAAGATGAAAAGAGATGAGGGTTGTTCTCAAACAACTCCCACCCAAAAAAAAAAAGCAATTGGAGAAGAAGGAAAGAGGGAGAAAAAAAAAATGCCAGAGAGCACCTGACTTATTCTTTCATTTGGTATCATCACAGTAGATTCCGCAGTAAGCTTTGATGCGACACTCAGACTTGGAAGTTGCATGGAAACGTATGTATTCGTAATGGTCAAAAGGTTTGTATCGTAATGGATGGTCTTCATCAACGAGCTCTGGTTGTGGCTGGATCATGCTGCTGCTGAATGAGAATAATCCCATGGAGAGCCTTTTCTTCTGTTCCCAAATGACGACTCGGTGTTCACAAGCCTGTATTTTGTCATTACTCCAAACCTAAAATATACAAGAAGTTACATTCTTTAAATATTATAGTTCAAAGAATCGGATTGAACCCATTAATTTGATTAAAAAATTAATGAATTGATTAAGTTTTTAGTTCAGTTTAAATATGAGAATTGAGGAATGTTTAAAATGGTAATAAATCAATCAACAACAACAACAACAACAACATAGCCTTATCCCACTAAGTGGGGTCGGCTACATGGATCGCACGACGCCATTGAGCTCTATCAATGACCAACTCTTTAGATATCTCATTTACTAAAAGATCCCGTTCAATAATTTCTCTAAGTGTCCTTTTTGGTCTTCCTCGACCTTTTTTCATAGGGCTCCAAACTATCTGCTCAACTCTCCTAACTGGCGCTTCCAACGGTCTCCTTTGCACATGCCCAAACCATCTTAAACGATTTTCAACCATTTTTTCCTCAATAGGTGCCACCCCAACTCTACCTCGTATATGATCATTACGGATCTTATCTCTTCGTGTATGACCACACATCCAACGCAACATCCTCATCTCCGCCACTCCAATTTTATGTTCTTGTTGTCCTTTCATTGCCCAACATTCACTCCCATATAAAATCGCTGGTCTTATAGCAGTACGATAAAACTTTCCTTTGAGTTTATCAGGTACTTTCCGATCACAAACAACCCCTGATGCCATTCTCCACTTCAACCACCCAGCTTGTATCCTATGTTCCACATCTCTAATAACTTCGCCATCATCTTGTATAATTGATCCCAAATACCTAAACGTTGACAAGTAATAAATCAATCAAATCAGTAAAATCGGTCAGTTCAACTGAATCTTTTTTTTTAAAAATTTTTATTAAATATTATTATGTATTTTTAAAAAATTTCTAAAAATTTAAGGTATTAGAAGAAGATCTAGGACTAATATAATATATATCTATTAACATGCCATTAATATTTTAATATTTTAATATATGTAACATATAAATTAATTATATATTTTAATATATTTTAAATACCATCAGTTTGACTACGGTCAGACTATTAACTATTGAACCGATGCTCGATTGGTTCAATGATCGGTCTGATTTTTTGAACCTTATAGATACCAGTGTTCAGAGAACTGGACTGAATCAGTCAAGGAACTGGTTCATTTAGACTAATGAATCGATAAATGTTTTAACCGGTAGAAAACTAATCAAATTAATAAAAACAGATTGGTTCAACTGGTTCTTTTTTTTTTGAATTTTTTGAATTTTTACTAAATATTATTATGTATTTTTAAGAAATTTTAAAAAATTTAAACTATTTGAAGAAGATCTAAAATTTGTATAAATATATAACCATAACATGCTTAGAAAATTTTAATATTATATATTATATATGTTAATATTTTAATATCTATTACATATACATTAATTATATCTTTTATTATTTTAATATATTTTAAATATTACGGTTCCAAATTTATTTACCGAGACTTACCTTTTTAAAAATAATTTCTCACATACTAACTCTTCAAAAGTAATTTCCCATATACTACTTTTTCAACAAAATCAATCTAGGTTTGGTTGATTTTTTTGATTTTAATTTTTTATTTTTTAAAAAATAAGCAAACTTGATCAGAGGTTGATCGAGTTTGCTTATTTCAAAATTTTTTTTAATACAGTCTAACGCGTCAGATTAAATTTTGTTTATAGCAAAAAATTTTTTATATTAAAGACTGGATTTTTTTTATTGTAGATTGAATATTTTTTATAAGAGAATTTTTTTATAACATATTTTTATAAATATTTTATATGGAGAATTTTTTATAACAGAATTTTTACAAATTTTATATTATAATTTTTTCTTATTGATATAGTAACAATTTGTATTTGTGTATAAACAAACTATATATTTATATAGTGTCCTTATTTGTTACATTTACTAATTTATTAATTTTCACTCACGTTATTAGTTAAATAATTTATTAATGAATTTTCATTCATACTAATTAATTAAGTATATCATTAATTAAATTATTTTTGCTTAGATTACTTAATTTATCACTTCATTAATTTATAATCATCTACATTAATTTATTGAATCACACTCAGATTTAATATATAAAATGATTTAACAAAATTCTGTTATAAAATAAATTCAGTCTTCAATAAAAAATCCGGTCTTCAATTAAAAAAATTCTGTTATAAAACAAAATAAATCTTCAATGACAAAAAATTCAGTCTGACACACACACCAAACTATAATATATATTAAAAAAATTAAAATAAGCAAACTCAATACCTCGATCGAATTTTCTTTTTTTAAAAGAAAAAAATCAATAAAATTGACCAAAGTTAGTTGATTTTTTTTGAAAAAGTAGTACATGAGAAATTATTTTTGAAAAGTTAGTAGGTAAGAAATTATTTCTAAAAAAGTAAGTACCTAAGTAAATAAGTTCCGATTGAATCGTAATTTGATCACGATCTAACTGTTAACTTTTAAATTGATGTTTTATCCTGTCTAATGATTAATCTAATTTTATAAATATATTAAACAAGAAGATTTCTTCGTGTAGTAATTTTGTGAACTCAGGGTGAAATTAGAGAAGACAGAACACCGAGGAAAGTGACAGGGGTAAAGATAAGTTTATCTTAATCTCAAAGATTGAGATTGATGTTACTACTTACTAGAGCTATATATTAATTTAGAGTTAATTACACTCTTTCATCTACAATAATTTAAATTACACAACTCTCCTCTTTATTTTCAAAATATAAACTCTCCTCTTCTAAATTATGAAAACATTTTAGTCTAATTATATATATATTTTTTCAAAGAGATTCGTGACAATTTTTTTTTTTCACGTTCAGTAACATAATTTTGCATTTTTTAAACTAAATTATCATCCATTAACCTAATTACATATTGAATGCTTTTTTATAGAAGAAAATTAATTAAATATTCGTGACATCTTATTCTAAATTGATAATAGAGAAGGGTCTTCAAATTATGAAAAAAATTAATATCTTTAGGTTAATAGAATGCATTTTAGCAAATAAAAAAAGAGTACTTAATTTAACTAAAGTATAGTATTTTTATGAATTAGTAATTGATTCAAGAAAGATTATAATTATTTTATTTTACTGCTTGAAAGATCAAATGTTTTAATTTATTTTTTGAAAATTATATTTATTTCAATTTTTTTATTACTAAATCGTAAAATTTACTATTGTTAAATATCACTTTTTTATTGTCTAAAGTCATTTTGACAAATATAAAGTCGACAAAATTAAAACATATATAATTTTTCAGTAATAAAATTGAGATATTTAATCTTTTAAAAACTAAATTAAGACACAATACAAGAAAAAGAAATCAAGGATATAAATTAAAGACGAAATTTTTTTATCTGTAATGGAATATTTTATTCCAAAATTGTGAGATGGAATATTTTTTCGTCTAAAAATATTTTGAACGGAATGGTCAAAGACATAATTATTTTCCTCTTTAAACAATTAGAGACGAAATTTCTATTAATCAAAGATGAATTTTTCCTTTTCTGATCCTAAATTTCTTGTGGTGACAATTATAACCTTTAATGTTTAAGACAGTTGTAATCTTTAAAAAAAAAAAGAGAAAGCAATATAATTTTTAATATTTGCAGAGCAGAGAAACCAAAAACCAATTTTGTGAGATGTATATATGAGGGAGAAAAAAGAAAAAAGAAAAAAGAAAAAGGAGAAAAAAGAAAAAAGAAAAAAGAAAAAGGAGGAAAAAAAAAAACTACCTTAAATGCATCACCTGCAACGAACAGAAACAAGCAAGGAGAGGGATCAGCGTCGACCCAATCACCATTTTTAGGTTTAACTTGCAAACCACTCACATTGTTCTGATGCAATATGGTGAAGAATGAAGTGTCTGTGTGAGCAAGCAATCCCAGATTACTCTCTGTCTTCTGAGGCACTCCATATCGAAAGCTCCGAAGCAAGTAATTGGTTGATTCAAGCAGAGAATCACACCGTTTTTTGTCCACTCCATAGCCATCAAACACCATCCTCTTAGCCATTTGGTCCATTTCTACTAGCAGCTTTGCATAGAGATTCAGAGTCTCACTGCACAAACAATCGAACCGAAAAGCAATTATTATGGGAAAGTAAATTGGAGACTAAAATCTTTATTCGAGTCCCTTAAGATAAGGCTTTCTTGTTTAGACTCTCGTAAATATTCATTCTCAAAATGGTTCCTCATAGACGAAGCCATTATCAAGTTGGTCTCTCCATGACTAATCATTAATTACTTACGAGTAAATTATTGATTTAGTCCCTACAAAATTGCAGTTTTCTATATTAAGTCCTTGAATTATTACATTTGTTATAGTTTGTTTGTTTTTATTACTAAATCACAAAATTTACTATTTTTAAATTTTAAACTTTTTGCTGCTAAAAGTCACTCTAAGAAAAGGAGGGACCAAATTGAAGCAAAGACAATCTTTCAAGAACTAAGATAAGACTCTTGATCTTCTAGGTTTTCTTGTTTAGAATGACTTTTAAGATAAGGTTTTCTTGTTTAGTCTCTCATAAATATTCATTCTCAAAATAGTTCTTCTCAGATGAAACCGTTATCTAGTTGATCTCTTTGTTGACTAATCATTAAAAACAAAAGAGTAAACTATTGGTTTAGTCCCTATAAGATTGCAGTTTTCTAGATTAAGTCCTTGAATTATTACATTTGTTACAATTTGGTCCTTTTCATTGTTAAATCACAAAATTTACCATTTCTAAATTTCAAAAATTTTTGTTGCTAGAAGTTACTCTAATAAAAAGTGGGACAAAATTGAAGCTCTTGATCTTCTAACGACTAAATTGAGACAAATATAATTTTTCATATTAGAGACCAAATTCATAACTTATTCAAAATAAAAAGTGTGATATGGACCATTAAACACTCATGTGGCAATGTTAATTAAGTGCCATGCACAAAGTTGTAAAACTTGAAATTTTACCTAGATTTGATGAAAGGAAGACGTAATCGATAGAGTTTACATATACCCCTCTTCCATTAAATATACTATGAAAATTATATATATTCTAACATATAAATAATATATTAATTTATAATTGATATAAAATTATTTAATTATATTTCAATTATCGTAATATTATTTTTCTTAAGTTCAATTGACTGATTATATAACATACAAATTGTTAAAGTAAAGTAAAATATTAATTAAAATCATAAGGTATCCATACAACAAAATTCTAAGTTTTTGATATAGGTGACTCGATTTTTTGGCTGTGTACTAGAAAAAAAAATATTTTGAAATGCTTTTGACTCAACTCAATCGATTCAGTATAAACTTATCAAATTTGAACGAGTTTGACCAAGTTTACTCATTTTGGGGTTCTATATTCGCAAGCTCAGACAAGTTTATACGAGAGTTAACTTGAGAATTTAACCAATGCATGTCAACGTGATAAACTTTCATTTTTTATTAAGTTTTCAAACAGTTAGTCAAAGGGACCAGATAAAAATTTCATCTGAGGGACTGAAATAGAGTTTTACTCGTGTGGATCAGAAGACGAACGTAACATAAACAAGTTTGAAGGAGTACCAGAAATGGTCGTATCCTGCAGGCCACATGGTGTTGGTGAACTTATGAACTGCTTCTTTAATGGAGGGATCATCAATTCCTATGGATTCATATAAAGGGAATGTAGGAGTTAGTCCATAGTAACCATGGAACGGCTTGTCACTGGTCTTGTGCTGTTTCGTTTCCAGAGGAAGACTGAATATTTCTTCCATTAGAGTGAACACACAGTTGTGAAACTCCATGGGAATTTTGTCACTCTTTGCAAAGAAGCAGCCATGGCTCTCTAGGGCTCTACGAACCACTTGGCATGATGAAAGCCACGTGTCTGTACCTTCCTGCAACTTCTCGTCTGTGAAATCTATGGTAGGAATCTCTGAAGCTGTTTCAGAACCCATGGTTTCAGAAAAGTTTCTTCCCTTTTTCCTGCTGTGAGAGTGCAGGAATAATGTGACTGTTAAAGAGTTATTTATAGATTTGAAATGCCTCAAGCTAGCTACAGAGTTCATTTACCTTTGCTCTTTGCTGGTTGCTTCATGAGTTCGTATTTTTTATAAAGAAATTGATTATATATTTACTAATGTCGACTTGTTCTATTGATATTATTATCATTTTAGTCTCGTAACTTTACTTTAGATATTACTTTGATCTCTTCATTTTATCTTTTTCAAAATTTAGTCCCTTAATTTCAACTTCGATTTAGTCCCATATACCATGGTTGTTAAATTCTTTAGTTAACTCTTAAATTCATCTAAGTTTATAAGTTTATATCCCCAACTCGAGTAAATTTGATCCTAGAATCAGAATTCAGTCAAACTTGTCAAGTTTACACCGATTTGACTCGACAACAGTCCAAAATATATATTTTTTGTTTTTGTTTTGGTAGTTTCTACTATTTAGTTAAATGTATAACTAATTAAGGCTTATATTGAGACTTAAAACGGTTAGATAATTACACAATATGAATTAAAATATTAAGTACTTTTTAAGTTAATTATAAATTAAGATATTAATATGTGTTAATATATATTATTTTAATAGTTTATTTAAGGACGAGGAACATAAATAAAATCTTATGAGTTTATGAGTCAAATTCACATTTTGAATTTATCCTATTCTCTGAGTTTACTTAAACTCTCGAGTTTGATAACTTTGCATGTGTAACTATATAGACCTTAAGTATTACTTTTTGGACCCTTATTTTTATTTTGCTTTAATTTATTCCCTTAACCTTACTCTCCATTTTTCTTTTGTTTAAGTTTAGTCCTTTAACTTACACAAGCCACTCAAATGTTTCTTCTCTTTAACACTTTCAAGATGCGTAATAGAAAAATTTTCATGTGGTTTAATTTATTGCTTAATTAAATAATAACCGCGCTTGAAACGTTTTTGCTAGGCATCTTGGTGGTTTCAAAGAGTACAAAATAAAATTAAGGGACTAAAGAAAAAATTAAGATAAATTTAATTGACCAAAACGGAACAAGTTAAAATGAAATTAAGGGACAATAAAAAAAACTTGAGGTAAAATTGAAGGATCAAAGTGAAACTTAAGATAAATATAAGAACCAAATTGGAACAAAATTAAATTAACGGACCAAAGTGAAACTTAAGGTAAAGTTAAAGAATCAAATTAAAATAAAATTAAGCTATCTAAGAGATCAAAATAAAACTTGAAATAAAATTAAAGGAGCCAAATAATATTTTTAACCCAAAATATTAAAGTATAACTCTTCTTCAACTCATAGGGAAGCTCTCTATAAAATTTTTTTTCTCTTTTTTTTTGCCCTTTATGAAGCAATACGACAGATTCTTTGTCACTAGGTCTGATACTACAAAGAGATTCTTCAATGTTGAAGGAATTGGCTCATATGATATGTGAGTTGTTTACACTTTAACCCGTGCATTTATACCTAGAATTTGAATTCTCTAACGTGGTTTTGTTAACGTCATAATGACATTAATTTTCAGCCGTCATTGGCTCATATGATATGTGACTTGTTTACACTTTACCCTGTGCTTTTATATCTGGAATTTTGACGTGGTTTATATATAGAAGATCTGTTTCGTTATATTTGTTTATCAATATGAGCCGTCCATATCTTTTGATCTAACGGTTAAAAATCAATATTATTGTGACATTCATAAAACTCCATAAGAAAATCCATCTCGTCATATTGTTTGCTTAGGTTTTTAACCTTGCTTTGAAGCCTGTTATGTATTCTTTTGAAAGATTCAATTCTTCCGTCTTTCCTCCTAATAAGCGAATACTCATAACTATATAACACTTTCATATATAACATATGTGATTGAGGTTAAATACTTAAAACATTTTTCAATATATATGTATATATATATATTTATTTATTTGAATTTTGGATAAATTTTGTTATCCTTAACTTGAAAGGTGCTCAAACTATTCAGTACTTAGTCATTTTTCTTTGAAAAATTATACTCTCTTTTCTTAAATCAATATGTATAATACACTAGGTTTTTTCCAGCCACAACCAGTTTTAACAAAAAACATTATGTGTGTCTATTTATTTCTTAAAATTCAGAATAATTATTTTATAGTTTCCAACATAAAATAAATAGCATTGAAATAAAAGTTTTCAAAGAATATACTTTCAAGTAAGTTATATCTTTAATAAATCAAGATGATTTTTGAAGATATTTTGGTTATATTTTAGCTTGAAAAAGTTTGTGTATATTTTCTCATAAAAAGAAGAATTGTATAATTTAAAAATCTAGTAACTTACTCTTAAGTTTTTGTATATGAATGTAAACATATATAGAGCTAAGAAAATAATAATTTTCTATTCTTCATCAATTTGCTGTTGAAACATAATTTTCATCAAATACCTCTTGATTCATCAATTGGTTTTGTTTATATATATTTCACCGTCCGCAGATACATAATTGTGTGGAGGTTAATCAATTAGAATGGACAATAACATGTTACATCTAATAATTGTTTAGTAAAAATTATTGTACCACAATATTAATATAAATTTGTAGTGGTCCAACATCAACTTGTACATGAATATAAAGGATGCGACAAATATGGCTGAATTTATGTTTTTTTTTTGGTAGAAAGGGAAATATATTAGACTAATAAAGGTTCAGTACAGAATTGAAAGCAGCAAAAGAAAAGACAAATATGGCTGAATTTATGTTAGTTTTTAATTTATTCAACTGAAAAATAGCCCTGCTGCATGCGACTATGCAATGTCACAATCTTATTAATTTCTCAACTTAATTATATATGTTAATCACCAATTAAGTTAGGTCTAACAGAAGAGACTAGTCCCCTACAAAGTGATAAATTCAGGTTTGAAATTCTGCTAAAAAAGATGTCTGTATTTAGTGTTCGATAAATACCTCAAGCTAGATTGTCTCTAATGAAAGATGCTCGTGAGAAGCAGAAAAAGTTTTATATGTTAGTCTTTATTTAATAAAATGGTTTTACCCATCAAATAAATCTATATATGCTCATGTCTATGCAGTTTTTTGGTCTGATCGGGATTCGACAACAAATCTCTCATGTCAATTTGTTTTTCGATCAAAGGCCAAATTTGACAACAAATACTTGATTCCATCGAGAATGATTGTATTTTCAAAGTTATGCGGTAATCTTGTTTATGATGAAAGATTGTCGAAAGAGATTTACTTCACAAAAGAATGTGAGGCCTGAAATGTATTTTTTTGCAGAAAAGTTAAATGAAAAAGATAAAAGCAAAAAGTATGTGCATAAAGGAAATTCCAGAATGTAACGTGCAGAAAGGTAAACTGCAGAATGTAAATTGCAAAAAGTAAATGACAGAATATAAATTGCAAAAGGTTTAAGAGCAAAATATAAATGAAAGCGATTAAATGAAAGCATGTAAATTGTTGGAAGATAAACAAAATTATTGAAAGATAAAAGAGACTGGAATGTAAAAGACTTTGAATTTAAACTTGACTAAAATGTAAGGTGGAAAGCATACTTTGATGTTGATCCTTTAAGCTGCTTGTGTGAATATTAGGATTTCTAATCAAGAGTTGCTAACCCATTTTTTAATGATTAAACAAGTATTTATAGGCAAATAATCGAAGTAATTACCTATTTAGCTATTTACATGTACATGATGGTTTATGATTACACTTTATCAACATAACTACCTAAACCCATGTACATAGTAGTTTACAAGATATGAAAAAACTACCTTAGCCACCTAATGGTGGAGTAATTGTTTTTTATGGCTTCATCCTAACAAATTCCCTTGCCTTTGACGTTTGACAAACGATTTATGTTGAAATAATAGACCTTTGTCTTTCGACATAGATGACTTGTTCAAAAGACTATGTATTTGCTTGTCGAGTGATGAACTTTCGCTTTGCCATAGACAAGTGCTGTCACAAAGATGTCCATCTAACCCTTCTGTCAACTTTGCCCTTGTTGAGTAATTGATCTTTGTTGAGTGGCCAGACTATTACATTGACACTTAGACAATTGGCACTAATTTATTGCAACACTAAGGACGATTACTTGTTGATCAATCGAACATGTCTAACAAATATAAATGTTATATATTTTTTAAAATAATCGTCCAACATATTCCCTCCCAAATTTTTGTTCCCAACGGATACGGAGAAAATTAAAATTTAAACGGCCTCATAACTGACACCGAATTTCTAGGGATTTGGCTCGGTATCATGATTATCCCTAATACGATAGCCCTATTTTGGCACGTGAATGATCATTGCACTCCTAATGTTTCATGTGCCCAAAGCCTTTAAAACCCTAAACTTCAGTCGTCAGGCTGCTTACTCTACCATTTTCACTATTCGCAATCCATTCTTCTTCTCAACATTTTCAGAAACCTTCATTTTTAAATTAATCTCGATGATGGCCTCTTCATCCAAAGTTAGAACATCTTCTTTGCTAAGCAAGCTATCATTGATAAAAACAAAAACACGATTAGTAAGCCAGTCGTAGATCCTTCAGAGATATGGACAAAATCCAATGTAATAATCCCCATTGCTGATTCTTCTTCTACCCTCATCTACTTTTTTGGGACCTGTACTGTCCCCAGAGACTTTCTCAGTGAACCTCCTGTTAGTTTTCCCTTGCAAGACTCTTGACGAGGCTATTCTTGCTTCGGGCTCCTCAATACCCATTCACTACTTCAAGAAGGCTCAGAGCATGTTCTGGTGGACTCTACCTTCTCGAGTTGATGGATACCACACATGGCTCGTCAGAGTATAAATCAAGAAAGGTAACTTTTGGAAAAAGATGGGTATTTTTTATTTCATCCAACTTTCCTGACACACAATCAAAATCGACTTTGCCATGGTGGGAGCTTTAGTCTTTTTCTGGAACAAGACCACCAACAATTTCCATTTTTCATATGGCATGATGGGTCCGACAGTCTTTGACGTAGCAGTTATCACAGGTCTTCGACCTCATGGGAAAGTCATTCACCCGTACCTTTGACCTCGTCAAAATATAGATGTTTATTCTTCCAAACATATTTCTTTTTCTTCTTTTGTGGGCTTCCACCACAAAAGTTTAGATGAAGTGTCAGATGAAGAACATGTTGCCTTCCTTCCACTTTGGTTGTCAGCTTATGCGTTTGGCTCGAAATCTGTAACTGTAGCCAAATCACTTCAGCCCTTGGCCAACCTCATCCATGAAGGCACTCGACTGGCCCTGAGCCAATGGCTCCTTGCTAATCTCTTCTAAAGTATGAATCAATTGGTTGACAACATTAGGGTTCAGATGAAGAAGGCAAATGTTGGAGGCCCCATCTGGTTACTGCAGCTATGGTTGAATGCTATTTTAGAGTCACGCCTAACAACCCAGTTTGTGAACAATGAATTGACGAGATATATGTCTGGTTCATATGGACCAAGGCTTTGTTATCTAGTTTGTGATTCCCTCACCAAGAATGAAAAACAAAACTTTTACTATTTCTTTAGAATTTTTCATTCAATTGCCGAGGGTTCGACAAAAATAAACTTTGCCCTTTTTGCTGAGCGCCAGAAGGGTCCAAGATGACAAGTGTCGTCAATGCTTCGAGCCTGTTCTTTTATAGTCTCCAAAGGAGTGTCCAAATGTTTTATCGATTGATGGTCGAAATACTACCAATCATTTCATCAAACCTGTTTTGACATCATTGTCGAAACTCCACAAGAGTTTGTTAAAAGAGTTTCTTTTCCAGACCCAGTACCCTTAACTTATGCTCATTTTGGTTTGACTAATGCATTTCTTAGGGAACCGATGATAGTACGTAACTTTAAAGTTGTCAAAAGACATGGGTTTGTCATGAATCTTTTTCGAACAAAGAATGATGAGGTTACTTTCACTGGTCAGTTTGCCCTCCCATCTGAACAATCTAATGATGTGACGATTGCCAGCGAGTTTTCCCAAGGTATTTAATCTTTTACTTCAAGGAAATGAACATTTCTGACCACTGATATTTATGAGTTTTCTTGCAACGCTTCCTCTAAAGGAACCATTGGCCTACAAGCGACTAGTAGGGCAAGTGGTTATCATTGAGTCAAAGGAAGAAAAAGAGGATTGTCAACATCTTCAATAGAGAATGTCAAAGCGAGTGACCAATCGAGGATTGTAATAATTGACCTTCCAGTTGCTACTTCTTCTTAAACTGACATATCCAAGGCAACTACTAAGCCAAAGGCTCCAGTAAAAAGAAAAATAGCCTTTGCTGATGTTGACCATGCTGCTAAAACATCCAAAGTACGCAAAGGCTTAATAGTACTTGACCCTACTGTCAAGTCTCAGGTATATTTATCTATCGGATGTTATGATCTATTGAAATGAAATGTACTCATTTCATTTCTTTTGGTAGGACTAAGAGTTTACTCTTGAACACTCGACTTTGCCTGCAATATCTGATGAACCAAACCTTCAAACCCAAAGAGTATGATTCCTAACAAAATTTTGTTTTTACAATGAATATGTATTCTATCTTTCACAAATTTGTTTTCAAATTTGTTTCAGGATTCAGGTCGAGAGGTCTTGAGCTCAATTGCTGAAGAATCTATCGAGGCTCTCCAGGGTGGAGCTCCTATTGTTGCAATAGTTTCGGCAGCTGAGGAATCTGGCAGAGCTTTCCAAGAAGTATCAGTTGCTGAAACCTCTATCAAAATCCTTCAGGTTGAGGCTTCGCATGTCGACAATCTTTAGGAGGAAGTTCTAATAGTGCTGCTTGGCCCTAAACAGCCTGTCGAATCACCTCAAGAAAGGCTCACTATCGATGTAACTAAGGCTTTTTTGGCCAAGGAGCTAGCAGTTGTTGATTCTTCGTCTCTACAACCTCCACCTTTTGAGGAACATTGGCAGGATCTTGTTTCCTCCAATTCCCAACAGTCTGACCAAAGTCATACCACTGTCAATCTACCTTCATAGGATGATCCGCTATTTATGATCAGGGATAATTTCAACATAGAGGCTTTAATGGCTGATGTCCCTCCAATGTCTTCCACTTCTAGTCTAATTCACCTAACAGATCAAATGGGACCTTCTGCTCATCCAAGTATTGGTGATTTGGATCTAGATGTAATAATAAGTCTTTTGTCAAGTGACCCAATTCCTTCCATCTCTTTGGCTCTAAAGAAGTCTTTGACAAATCTGAAGGTTGATGAACTATTAAAAGAGTTGAAGAACTTCTTGGATTATTCCTTCGAGGCTCTTGCATCTGATAAGTCTCTAAGAAGCAGAGTTCAACTTATTTGGTATGAACTTGAACCAGTAAGATCACAACTTCCCATCTCCTGTCGAAACTTCTACTCAAATTTTAAAGGTTTTACTGACAACTTATCCAACAAAGCTCCTACTTTCAATCATATCATTTCTTCTTATAAAGAGGAAATATCAAAAAAAGAAATCATTCTCAGCCAGTTATGAGACATAAAGGCTGACAGAGACTGGCAGGATGAGAAAATAGCTAAATGTAAAGAGAGTTGAGGCCGCGTTAATCACAACATTCCCATATCAAGGCAATTACTCAACGAGCTGGAAAAAAGAATCACATAAGCCAAAGAAGAATTGTGTCACTTGAGACAACAAGAGACATAATTGACAATAATATAGTTGAACGCTTGGCAAAACAGGAGAAGATTAATGAAAATGCTACAACTATTGCCATCAAAGCCTAAACACTTACCGAGAAGATTAAACTTTTAGAGGTTGACTATCTGATGGTCAACACCAAAAAGGAAACATTAGCTTCTGTTTGGGATCGGCTTGGTCAAATGTAGTGGTTCTCTGACAGATTTATTTGATGTATTGTCAATTTTTTCGATTCGACAGATTTTATTCATCCATTTTTTTTTGATTTAGCATTCGACAAAGTAATGTGCTAATTTTAATGCAATAAAGATACATTCAATTTTTACTTCACACATTGGCCTGTATGGCTTTAAGTATTTGCCATTGATTGATTTTACTTTTAACCTAGTGTTAACTACATCGAGAGCATACCTAAGAATACTTGTGTAATTATAAATGGTCCTTCCTATTTTGGTGACCACTTACCATATTCTCAACAATTTTTCTCAATTGGCAAAATTACCTTCCATACCAAATTGCCTAAATTAAAAGCTTTAAATTTAACTCGACGGTCATAAAATTTCATAATTTGTTCCTTTTGTCGAGTTAAATTTTCTAAAGTGACTAATCTTTTGTCAGTCAACTCGTTCAATTCGTCCAATATTAAGTCCCAATAACTTTCAACTAGTACTTCATCTTGTTTTTAAATGTGAATTGATTGGAGATTGATCTCAACAGACAAGATAGCATCATGACCATAGACTAATTTATACGGCGATGTGCTTGTCGATTCTCTTGGTGAGTTTCTATATGTCCATAGAATCTGATCAAAGGTATTATGCTAATTTCTAGGTTATCGACCACCATGCTTTTTTAATTAGGCTTATAAGAATTTTGTTAATAGCTTCAACTTGGCCATTTTCCTACGCACAATATGGTGTCGACATAATTAACTTTATCTTCCTAGAATCAACGTATTCGACAATTCTCTGTTCAGTGAAAACGGTTCCTTGATCGATTGTCAAAGTTTGGGGTATCTCAAATTTGCAAATGATATGACTTTCAATGAAATTAATCACATCTTGTTGGGTGACATCTTTTAACAAAATTGCTTCAACCCACTTGGTGAAATAGTTAACCCCAACTAAAATGTATCTATGCCCCTTCAACGAAGGAGGGTGTATCTGGCCAATTAAGTCTAAAGCCTATCCCCAAAATGGCCAAGGTTTAACAATTGAATGTAACTCACTAGCTGGAATGTTTTGTATATGGCCATGTCTTTGACATTCTTCACAAGACTTCGCAAACATTATACAATCCTTAACAAGTATTGGCCAATAAAGTCCTCGTCGTCAAAGGATCAACTTCATTTTTTCACCTGCTTGATGAGCTTCATAGATGCCTTCATGGACTTCTAACAAGGCAATGTATGCCTCTGACTCACTTAAGCAATCTTTCAACTATCCGTCGACAGTCTTCTCATATAATTATTCACCCGACAGTACAAAGTTTAATGCTCTAGATTTGAGTTTCCGTTCTATGTCAGAACTCAAATTTTCTAAGTAAGCAATGATTGCTTTCCTCCAATCATTACTTGTATGGACATCGTTTTGTAACTCATCTCTTTCTTCTAAAGGATACAAAAGTTCTCTGATTTCTATTAAATTCGAAAAAACCTTTTGAGATATTTTGTATCTAGAAGCTATTTGAGCTAAGTCATTAGCTTCTTCGTTCAACCCTCCAGGAATGTGTTGGACAATCACTTTTTATCAAATTTTGATTAACACATTTGTATTCTCAAGTAAGTTATTTAACGACTAATTGGGAATCTCCAAGATATGCACCTTTCGTTCTTTCATTTGACAAAGTATTTCTAACTCGGCAATTAAATCTTCATACTTAGCCTCATTGTTAGAACAAGAATACTTAATTTCAAATATAAGTTTAGTTAGAGTTCTTGAGGGGATATAATTAAAATCTCGATGTCACTTCCTTTTTTGTGCCTCGAACCTTTGAAATAAAGACACCAAGGTTTCAATCTGACAAAATTTATTTCATTATCAATGTCTAAACTAGGATGGTTGACTAAAAAGTCAGTTAATGCTTGGCCTTTGATGGCTTTTATTGGAACATATTGTAAAGAAAAATTTGACAACGCAAATGTCCATTTACTAATACGTCTATTGAGAACAGGTTTGGATAACATAAATTTTATTACATCGGTCTTCGACACGACAAACACATTACAAGACATCATATAATATTTCAGCTTGGTACAAGAAAAATACAAAGATAAGCATAATTTTTCAATTGTACTATATCTTGTTTCTGCATCGTTTAGAACTCGACTGAGGTAGTAAACGGCCCTTTTGACACTATTCTCATCATCTTGAGCCAGTAAACATCCTATCGTTTACATTGAAGTTGAAATATATAACTTTAGTGGCTGTCGTGGTATTGGTAACATCATAACCGGAGGGTTTGTCAGATAATGCTTAATTTGATCAAAAGCCTCTTGGTGACAAGGCTCCCAGATGAACTCTTGCTCGGCTTTCAGCTTGACCAAAGATGAAAATACTTTGGTTCTATCCAATAAATTAGATATGAATCTTCTTTAAAAGTTCACCTTCCCAAGAAAGATTGTAGTTCCTTCTTATTCGTCGGTGCGGCGGCTTCCAAAACTGCTCTAGTTTTGTTCTTGTCCACTTCAATGCCTTTTTTATGGATTAAAAATCTTAGAAATTTGGCAGCCGACACTCAAAAAGCACATTTCTTTAAATTCATTTTAAGGTTATTATTTCATATTCTTTCAAAAGTCTGCCTCAAATGTGTCAAGTTGTTTTGCTTATCTTTCGACTTGACAAAGACATTATTGATGTAAACCTCTATAAACCTCGTAATCACATTATGGAAGATGGTGTTCATTGCTCTTTGATAGGTGGCCTCTGTATTCTTTAATTCAAAAGGCATGACAACCTATTCATATATCCCAATAGCTCCTAGTATTTAAAAGCGGTGTTCGACACATCTTCCTTGGTTATAAAAATTTAATTATAACCTGTATGACCATCCATACAACTTAAAATTTTAGCCCAGATGCAACATTTAGTAACATATCCGCTATGGGCATAGGATATTCATCTTTAGGAGTTGCCAGATTTAAATTCCTAAAACCAAAGCATACCCTTAACGTGCCATTTTTCTTAACAACTGGAACTATATTAGAAACCCATTTGACATACCTAGTAGTTCTAATGAACTTACACTACAAAAAAAAAGACTTTTGGTGGCGACTAAAGTCGCCACCAAAAGTCTAAAAGTCGCCACTAAAAGTCTTTGGTGGCGACTTTTAGTGGCGACTAAAGTTGTTGGCGTAAGTCCGTGGCTGATTCTTTTGGTGGCGACTTTCAAAGTCGCCACCAAAAGTTACCTTTAGTGGCGACTTTAGTCGCCACCAAAAGTCATTTTTATTGCAAAAAAAAAAAAATTCGTGAAAAAAATGATTTTTGGTGTCAGCAAAAACTACCTTTGGTGGCGACTTTAGTCGCCACCAAAAGTCACTCGTCATCTTTTTAGATCCGGATTGGCCCGGAAGGTCGACCCGAGATCCATTCGACTCGTGCGGGTCTTGGCCGATCCAATAACTCGCTATCCCGAGCTGACTCGATTTTTTTGTGTGCAATATTCAAGTTTATTTGAAATTAAACCAAACATGTGCATACCTGAGATTCGAACCTGGGTCCCTTGCTTGCAGCCATGTGTGTCTTGCCATTCTGCCACTGCTTCATTTGTGTTATGTAAGTGCAAAATATTATATATATCTATATATATAATCTGTTAAAAATATTTTAGGTCAAAAATATTATAAAACAAAAATAAAATAATATTAAACTTAACAAAAAGCAAATATATTATTACTATTGGAGTCACCACAAAAGTCCAACTTCAACTAATTTTATAAAAAAAAAACGATTTCACTTAAAAAAATAGACTTCAGTCGTCACTGATAATCTAATTTTTTAAAAAAAATTAAAAAATTAAAAAATTTAAAAAATTAAATTTATTTTAAATAAAATTAAGAAAAATAAAAAAAATTGAATTTTTTAAGTAAAAAATGACTTTTTTTATTTTTTTAAAAAAATTTGACTTTTGGTGGTGACCACCAAAAGTCTAATTTTTTTATTTTATTTTAAAAAATCTGACGTTTTTTTTATTTTTTTTTTAAAAAAGACCTTTGGTCGCCACCAAAAATCTAATTTTTTATTTTATTTTAAAAAATCTGACTTTTTTTTATTTTATTTTAAAAAATACTTTTGGTGGCGACTATAGTCGCCAGCAAAAGTCTAATTTTTTATTTTATTTTAAAAAATCTGACTTTTTTTTTATTTTTTTTTAAAAAATACTTTTGGTCGCCACCAAAAGTTTAATTTTTTATTTTATTTTAAAAAATTTTATTTTTTTTTATTTTATTTTAAAAAATACTTTTGGTGGCGACTATAGTCGCTACCAAAAGTCTAATTTTTTATTTTATTTTAAAAAATCTGATTTTTTTTATTTTTTTTAAAAAAGACTTTTGCTGGCGACTATAGTCTCCACCAAAAGTCTAATTTTTTATTTTATTTTAAAAAATCTAAGTTTTTTTATTTATTTTTTTTAAAAAACTTTTGGTGGCGACTATAGTCGCCACCAAAAGTCGACTTTTAGTGGCGACTATAAGAGTCGCCACCGAAACTCAACTTTTAGTGGCGACTTATTTAGTCGCCACCAAAAGTCGACTTTTGGTGGCGACTTTAAAAGTCACCACCAAAAAGTCGCCACTAAAAGTCAATTTTCTTGTAGTGTTAGATTTGAGTAGCCTTTCGACCTCTTCACCACTTCAGGAGTAAATCTCCTATTTGCCTGTTTGACAGGTCTTCATCCTTCTTTGAGTGGCAGTCTATATTCGACAAGGTCTCTACTTAAACCAAGCATTTCGTTATACTCCCAAGCGAAGCATTCTTTATATTCGGAAATGAGCATGACAAGTTTTTCTTTGAACTCGTTTGGCAGAAATGTGCTTATAAAACTAGATCTCTTATTCTCTTCAGTTCCTAAGTTCACTTATTCCAAAGGATCTTTTGCTTCGACATTTATTTTTTCATCAGGCCCTTTCTCAAATCCCAAAGGGCCATCGTCAATAATGCAATTTAACAACATACCTTCTATTGTATTAACTGCTTTATTAGCTAGATAGGCTGACAATCTATCCAATTGAGTCTGAAAACTCATGCCTGTCACTTGGCTGATTTTCGTTAGCCTCTTCTATACTTGGCCGATTCTCGTCAGCCCAATCTATCAATTTGACACCAAATTGATCCATTAAATAGGCTTCTAAAGAATCTTTATTAATCACCTCATCCTCTGTTGGACTAGTTTGACATTTGGAGCGTAAATCCTTAACTCCACGTGGAGTTACTGCAAGTAACATGGATTATCATCCGCTTCAATGATCTCCACTTGTCCTTCGCTATTCTAAAGGATCAATTTTGGTGTATAGTCGATGAGATAGCTTTGACAGCATGGATCCAATCTTTGCCCAAAAGTATGTTGTAATTAGACTTAGAGGGAATTACCACAAAAAGGTAGCCCTTTGAACCGATCTAACGCGGATCTTTAGCATTACTATTCCATTAGAAGGAGAAGATTTTCCACTTAAATTAGTGATAACCATGTCTATCTAAATTAAGTCAGATTCATCTTTCCCAAGCCTCTTAAATGTGGCTCTTGGTATTAGATTAATGGCAACTCCTCCATCTACTAGGATCATGTTTGTAAGTTTTCCTTCCACTGGGGCCTTAATATACAGAGGGCATAATTGTGCCTTTTGCATGTCAATTTGTTTCTCAAATTTGGCAAAATTATCAAGTCCTACATCCTAATCATCTCTTAGACTGTCAAATCCTGAATGTATGTCATTTTCTACAAATAACCAATCCTTCGTCAAATCTTCAAGGTCATCTTTATTCTGCCCAACATAAATCTTGTAATGAGCTTCATATTCTGACGGTATCATGGACATAAGATTCTGACCTATGCTGACAGGGTGTTCACCTACATTCTCTTTCTCTTCGACATCCTCATCTTTGACATCTCTACATTTTCCTCCAACTAGGTTCCAATCATCTTCATCCATGAATAAACCATATTCATTTGTAAATGGCCTAAGCTTGAAGTAATCTTTGTCCACTGGATAATCATCAGATCTGGCTTTTGACAAAGTTGTACCTATAGCTATGATCGCGTCATCTAGATCCATGTCAAAGTCTAGATCGAATCTTCGTCGTCATTAAGACCTAACAGGTCTTTAGGATCGTTAAGGGCTTCGATAATCTTATCGGCCGACAAATCTATGTTGGTCCCAAGACATTTAGGTTTGAACTCGATGAGTTAGCCCCTTGTTTAACCTTGGATAAAAGTTTCTCTCTTTTGGTCCAAGTCAGTTGTGGGATCCTCTAAGAACTCTTTGACCTATTTTTTAGGCCAATCTTCAAAGTCTTTCCTTTTTACTTCTACCAAAGCCAGCTATTTTCCCTTATCACGTCTGGCCTTTTTAGTCTTGACTAGCTCGACTGGCCAGCTTTTCTTGGGAAGAGAGAGAAGCATATTCTTGTTAATGTCTGATCTTGGAGGTATCAGCTGTGTCGATTTTCGAACCTTCGCAATTTCTGCCTTAAGCCATGCACTCAAAGGTTTGGTTGTAGTTGTGCACTCTCCTTTCGTGGTTTGGAAGTTTCTTATCGAGTTACCTCAGTATTCTGAGCTACTAGCTTGGTCTTGACTATAAAATATTTTTTCCTTGAACCTGATGGTTCCTCTTTGATTTAAAGTGCATCTACCAAGGCTCTTCTTTTCTGTGCTTGTCTATATCTCTGTAACCTTCTTTTTTGGTTTTTTGACAACGATTGGCCAGATATTCCAGGATCTCTTTGACCAAATGGCATTATTTTGCCATGTCGATAATCTTTATTCCAGAAAGGCAGATTCTTCTGGAATCTACTCTTCCTGGCACAATCTTTATTTGCCATTACAGAGTTTTTATACAATTGGCCGACCTTCACATTTGCGGATGGCACTCATGTTTTGACATGTTGGATATAGTCTTAGGAACTTGACTTATTACTCCTGACTGACTCCTTCTGCTTCTTAGTCCACCAACCATTAGAATTCAGCCTATTTGAGAGATGCAATCGAGATCTTGTTATATAGGATGATATCTGTCGAGAATTCTTTTTACAAAATTTCTCTATCTTCTGATCTTTGAGTAGTCAGGCATCAACCATTGCTTTTCGATGAGATTCTATGGCCTCTGGATCATATAAGTGAACATACCTCAGGCACGTCTTGATTGTCACTTTGTCTCTTTTTCTAAACATAAACTTTTCATATGTCTCCCATGACTTTTGATAAATATCAAAATTATCAAAATTGTCATCTTCCCTTTTCCTTTTGTGTCGACCATGCCAATATTCAAGGGAATTTGGCTGTCAATCTCAGCAATATTTGTCTGAAAAGGATTGGTGTAAACCTTTATATCTGCCTTTTATCAGCAAACTTCAATCTTCATTCCATCAACGCCTTTTGAATTAAGTCCCTGAAATGTACACATTCGTTAGTCACATGACTAAAAACGTGTAAAAGTTTACTTATACCCCTTCTCCCTTCAATAAGCTACTAAAAATAATATATGTTCTAACACTGTAAAACACAAAGTCATAAATAATTAAAAATACTTAACGTAACATAATATCAACTATAAAAGTTTCAATTCAAAGTTATAAAAATATCAAATTATATATAAATGAAAGTATCAATTGAAGTTTTATACAACATAAATCATAAAAGTAATTAAAGTATCAAATGATGTTATAACATATCACATTACCAAACCAAATGTAGCAAACTAGAATAAAATTTTCAAGTATTCAACAATGAAGATCAACTAAGTTCTTATAAGTTTTGGATATGGGTGACTCGATTTTTTTCGACTTGGTATAAAAAAAATATTTTGAATTGCTGCTAACTTAACTTGGTTGATTTGGTGAGTTTGAACTAATTTGATTGAGTTTCAATTCTATAACCTAATTTACTCGATTTAGAAATCTAAATTCACAAACTTGGACAAATTTCAAAGTTAATTAACTCGAGAGTTTAACAACTATGCTGTCACATTCTCAAAGAAATTTTTTCACGAGTTCATGCAAATAGTGTGATCAAACCGTCAAGCAACAATTTAAGTTTAGTACACCCGAGAAAGATTAATTTCAACTTATCGAATGAGAAGATACCTTATAGTTTAAAAAAAAATGAGTCTTCAATTTGAGCATGCCCTTCATTAATGGTAATATGGGTAGAATCAATTACTAAACTATGTTATCGGATATCATTTTCCAACCAAATTTTATATTAAGTGGTACCACAATACCTACTTTGTTATAGAATTGTTATCTGACATCATTTTCCGGGAAATAATTGTACGACGACTTAGTCATTTAAATTCTAGTGGTCCACAAAACTTGTACATCAAATGATAACGAAGTTTTTGATCAGATATATAACCAGAAAATAAAAAAATAGTATAGTTCACTATCTTTAATTTTGGTTCTATCTAACTACTTAATGGTCCTCCACCAATTAATCTTTACAGGTTATAATATCAAATTAACGAAAGTCTTGTCCTAAATATTACATCCATATTCCATAGTCGATTATAGAGGCCTCACGACCCCACTGAAACTCAAAATGTAATTATCATCTGAAGATTCTGAAAAAAATCATTAATTAATGGACACACACAACACACCACAACACAACACTAATCTAATTAAATCTCCGCATATATTATTGAGAGAAATCAATTTTGATGGAACTATAGTTTTGAACTATATATATGAAATCCAATTCTTCTAATTCTATAGTTCAACAGATCATGACAAAAATTAAAATGAATATCTATGGAAGAGTAGGTTTAAAAATTGTTCGGAAAGAATCTAATTTAAAAACTATTCGACAGCATCATCATCATAATTCAAAATAAAAAATAGTTCATTTTTGAATTATTGATCAATATCAAATTGACTACCAAAAAAGAAAAAGATGAGAATTAAATTGATTAATTTAATCAACTACTGCTCTCCGACAAAAATTTATAATATATACCCGCAAATCTTTCCAACATCAATTTTGTTGTCTTGTTCATAATACTTAAATTTAACTTCCTCTTTTTTGGTTCAAATTAAAAATTAAATTGGGCTTTGATTATTGACTCAAAGTTCAAGCCTAAAAGTCGAAGGTAGATAGTTCAAATAGTTTGTTACTTATTGTTTTTTTCTTTTAAATATTATTTCGAGTTTTAAGTTAATAGAATGTCATGGAAATTGTAAAGAAAATAAAAATAGAAAAGGAAATAAAATCGCAGAACACACACGAATTTATGTAATTTAGTCGATGTGACATACATCTCTATATAGAGAGAAGTTCTTATTCACATCACAGGAAAAAACTATTCTGAGTTACATAATGAAAAATTGTAAAATCGTACAATTTTATATAATTTAACTGTTCTAGAAAAATACAGTAACTGGGTATCGCAGGGGCAAAACCAAAAAGGGTCATAAAATATTAAGCTGAATGACATTTGGAAACTACTAATGGTCCCTTTGGCATGACGATATATTTGCCAACTTCAACTACATTGGCTTGAATTCCAAAGAATCTTTTAATCTTTAGGATTTGATTATTCCATAAGAATAAATATTTAATTCTTAGAATAATATTGTCTCCCCTTCATCTTCTACAACACATAAGTCTACATTATTTATTTAAGTAGTATGATCAGCACTCGAGAACACTCACATAACTTATGAAAACCGATTATAGAGAGAGAGAGTTGAAAGAAAAAGAAATGGGTTCAAAAACCACTTTGAATCTTCCAGTCATTGACTTTAACAACATTGACTTATTGGGAGGAAAAAACCCTAAGTGGGAGAAAGCGAAATCCCAAGTCCACAAAGCACTTGAAGAGTATGGTTGCTTTGAGGCTTTGTTTGATAAGGTTCCTTTAGAACTTCGTAAATCCTTATTTCTTGTCCTCAAAGAGCTCTTTGATCTCCCTCTCCAAACCAAGCTACGCAATGCATCTAAGAAGCCCTTCCATGGTTATGTTGGGCAATACCCTAATTTCCCACTTTATGAGAGCATGGGCATTGATGATGCAATTATCTCTCATAAAGTAGAAATCCTTGAAAAGAAACTGTGGCCTGAAGGATACCTTAGTTTCAGGTCTCATCTTATTCATTTACACACAAGTTTTAGAATGCATGCACTTTCTGAGAATTTTTTAGGTACCTGTTGACGATACAATAAGTCAATAAAAACTTACCAAAATATTTAAGTATTCTATCAAGTTTTTTGCAATCTTTTATATAGTTTAACAATTTTTTATTATTGTCCTTTTTGTTTTTGTTATTTTAGCAGCAAAACTATACAGTCCTTCTCAAAGCAACTATCAGAGTTGGATGAAATTGTGAGGAAGATGGTTTTGGAGAGTTTGGGAGTTGAAAAGTACATGGAGGAGCACATGAACTCAACCAATCACCTTTTGAGGGTGATGAAATACAAAGGCCCGCAAACTGAAGACACAAAGGTAGGTATAGCTTCCCACACAGATAAGAACATAGTCACCATTTTGTACCAAAATGAAGTTGCAGGTTTAGAAGTTGAAACCAAAGATGGAAGATGGATCACTTATGAGCCCTCACCTCACAGTTTCGTCGTTATGATTGGTGATTCTTTCCATGTAAGTCCAATATTCTATGAAATGTTACTTGTGTTTAATTATATGTCAAAGCTTGAGAAATGAATAATGCATGCACAGGCATGGACCAACGGGAGGCTGTATTCGGCATTTCACAGAGTAATGATGAGAGGGAATGAAGCAAGATATTCAGCAGGACTATTTTCAATACCAAAAGCAGGGTACACTGTGAAAGCCCCAGAGGAGCTTGTGGATGAGTATCATCCTCTTTTGTTTAAACCCTTTGATCATGTTGAGTTCCTTAACTATTACTACACTTCTGAGGCTCAGAGGCAGAAATTTGCTTTGAAGACTTATTGTGGTGTTTGATAATAATAATTGATAATGTCATTTAGTTATTACCTTTGAGTTTGGGTCACCCTTTTATAATAAAACTGTGCTTTTCATGTTGTGTATAATGTTGTACCAATGGGCTTAATTCGAGAGTCATATATATATATATATATATATATATTTAAGTTATATAAAATGTTCTCATAATTATTAGTAAGAAAGGAAAAATTATAGCTAGGGCTTGTAGCTTTCTATCCCTTCTCCATATATTATTATCAACACTGCTTAATTTAAGTGATTTAGAACTCGTTCCTTGTAAGTAATTAAGGTCTCACATTCGAGTCTTGTGAATGGAAGAAATAAGTTTGTTGAGAAAATTTTACACCTTTAAATGGTCTGACCTGACTCGACCTAAATTAGTTAGAGCCTATTAAGTTTTCAGATATTAGTGGTTTCAAATTAAAAAAGAAAAAAAATATCCCTTTCCCATAATTGGTAGGAATATTTTGACAAATAGTAAAATAGCTACTTAATTAGATTTTGATTACATATATATATATAGTGTTTGATTCAATATGCTCAAACGAACATTTGATTGTTACTCTTTCAATTTCAGTAACTAGTGGTATATATATATGTTTGGGAAAAACTGGAGAGAGAATGTGTTCTAGTGTGAGAAAGAGAGAATGAGAGAGTTTTGGAAATCAGTGCGACTGAATCGTAGCCACCATCGGCCATTGAAGCAAATAGGGACTCACCATTGATGGCAGTAGAGAGAGGAAACACCGGAGAAGCAAATCGAGAAACATAGGTAAGGCAAACCATTAAACAATCTGCGACTAAGGCTAATGAAGAACCACCATTGAAAGCCGTAAGAGAGAAAATTTTGGAGTTGTAAATCAACCATCTGATCTTCTGAACCCAAATCCAACCTCACAACCTATTCTATCTTAAACGACACCTACTGTGTCAATTCATGAACTTCTGGGGGAAAACCCAAATCTGAATCAAGGTCAGCAATCAATTGATCCTTCTAAGTCATCTGAATCCTTAGTCGTTGTCAACCATGTTAGTCGTGCATCACATCCTTCATCGAAATTGCAAGTCACAATCTAGAAAACCTCATTTTGAGATGTTCTTTGTCCAAATTGGGGGGAACCTTATGCTTGGCCGGATCAAGGAGAAGAAGTGTTGCAGATCTTAAAAGCAACCAAGGAGGTGAATGCTAAATCACAAAGAAATTTTGAAATTTGATTGGAACAAAGGGAAGAAGTGTTGCAGATCTTAGGAACACACAAGGAGGAGAACAACAATGGAAAAAGAACTCTTATAAAACAATATATGAAATTAGTCATTCCAAACGAAGTCGTTGAAAAAATCTCGAAGCAATGGAAAATATCCCTAATAATAAGGATCTTTGAACCCATTAGAAGAGCGCAAATCATGAGTAAAAGGCTACAAAGTCTCTGGAGAATTGGCCATTAGTTTAGAATAAAGGATATAGGAATAGAGTTTCATGTTATACACAACACCTCAGAGCATGAGCAAACAATGATACTAGTCGGGAGACCATAAAAGCTCGGAATGACGCCAATCACTATTAGATCTTGGGTCCCATAATTCTTCATAAAGATGAAGCAAAAACTTTAACGACAACCATCTGGATAAAAATCAAGTTTCTGCCTATCGAATTTCACTCGTCAGACATTCTAATCGAACTGGGGAATAGAACAGGGAGAACAGTAGCTTTGGATGGCAGAGACAACTTTTCGACACACCATGTTTGAATATGTGTAGAGGTAAACCTAATCTCAACCTTAACAGAATTTGTTGTGGTGAACTCATGCCGATACCAAGTACAATACGAAAATACCCATATTTTCTCTGATTTGGTGAACAATTTACTGCATCTGAAAAATGTCCTGGCTGGAAAAGATTCTTCCGACTATTATCCTCCGGTGTCAGAGGGGAATATAATTTCAAATTCAAACTTTTTTCCCTATCTTTCTACAAACTTAAGCATTGGTAATTTTGACTATGAAAAGAATCCTTCTTCAGTTAATACACTTGCCATATTAACCACACTCATAGATAACTCATTAAATCACCCACTTCACTTATTGTTAGAATCCACCCATCTGCTTAAAGGAGTAGTCCTAAGAGAATCATTCCTTCAGCATAAAAACTTAAGCTGTAACCTCAATGAATTTACTACCAAATATGGTAATGAATCTATCTCCTTAAATACTCGTCATTACCATCAATAACATGTGGATTTGCTGGATGAAACTCACTTGCAGAGTTTCCCACCTTCAAGTAAAAGACACTGTGACACTTTAAAAACACTTGCACAAACTCTAGATATCCTTATCTTAATTGAGTTGCCACCTTTATATATCTCCAGCCTCTCACAATTCTTAGCGTCCCTATAGCCCATCTTGTCCAAAGTGGAACATACCACTTCGACAACCCAATGAACAACTACCCTCCAATACCCCCGAACAGCCCTGCCACAATCATACCACCTACCTAAAACTTGTCCTCTATAATTCTCTTAACAATACCAATAAGAATCCTACATCCTCTCAACCAGACCCAATTTTACAACTAGTTCCCACTGATACTGAGTGTAAACCTAGTAGAAAATCTAAGAGCAAACATCTAGCCACTAAATCTAACCCACATAGAGATAGAACCTCAAGGAATTATAATACAAAAAAGAGGAGACCAAATACTCGCCACCAAGTTAATGCCTCACCCTCTTCTTACACTAATGAATGCATAAGTAATAGGAAACCTAAACCTTAACATAGAAGGTTTAGATTACAAGGAATCCTTTAGCCTAGCTTCCTTTGTTTAGCCCCTGTCCCCTTTATATGCAAACTCTTGCCTTTATTTTAATCCAATGAATATTTTGAGTTAGAATGTGAGAGGTGTTGGAAGCATTGATTTTAGAAGAAGCTTTACAAATATTTTTAATTCTCATAGGCCAGACCTAGCCATTCTCATAGACACTAGAGTTAGTGGTGAGAGAGTTGAAAGTTTTGAGAGTTTTGTTAAAATTAATGCTATAGCTTTCTCTGTAGGCATATGAATCCTTTGGCATCCTCATAGCATTGATATGGACTTGTTGGCTACCTCTTTCTTTGAAGCTCACTTCAAAGTTAAGGTAAATTCTAGCATATTTATTTTAACAACTTTATATGCTAGTCTAGAGTTTAATGTCAAAAAGACTATATGGGAAAAATTTACTGATCTAGCTAGTTATATTAATCTGCCTTGGCTAATGATTGGAGATTTAAATGAAATCTCTAACCCTAATGAAAAATTTGGTGGCAGACCAGCAAACAGAAATAAAATGAAACTTTTCAATGATTTTTTTAAAGAAAGCCAACTTAATAGATCTAGGCTTTTTAGGTCCTTCTTACACCTAGACTAATGGTAGAAGCTTAGTAAATCTTGTCAAAACTAAAATTGATAGGGCCTATGCTAACACTAATTGGATAACCATCTTCCTGAAACAAAGTTTTACATCTTCATCTAACATCTGGCCATTGTCCCATTCTTTTAAGAACTAATCCTAATCTTTTTATGGGACAAAATCCTTTCTGTTTTGAACTATTTTGGATGAAGCACCCAAACTTTAAACCTTTTACATAAAACTTTTGGGACTCTAGTGCTCATGACCTTTACAATACAATTAATTGTTATCATAAAAGCATTAAAGAATGGAATAAGGAAAACTTCGGAAATATCTTTTTTTGAAATTAAAAGAACTAAGGCAAGGCTTTTGGGAATTCAAAAATTGATGGATCACAGAGTTGACTCTCAGCTTTTAAAACTTGAAAATCAACTTCAGACTCACTTAAGAAACATTCTTGAAGATCAAGAAAGCCTTTGGATGATAAAATCAAGAATTGACTGGGTCTTATTAAGAGATAAAAATAACTATTTTTTCCATATAAGTACTCCTAATAGAAGAAGAAGAAATAAGATAACATAGATCTTAGATAATTAAAATTGGATCAGTGACCCCTTTTTAATTGAAAATGCTATTATCTCTCATTTCTAAACAATGTACACTGCTAACTATAATAACACAAATACAACTTTCCCTCTCTAACACTAATTTTCCCTCAATCCTAGACTATAACTTTTAACTAACCCACCTAATGATTGGGCTTAACCCATTTAAAACCCTAAGTGAAGATAACCTACATGCCATCTTATACCAAGAAAATTGGTAAATAGTCAAGCACAAGCTCATCCCTGAAATTCAAAAACTTTTCCTTGAAAGCTCTATTCCTCACACTTGGGGCAAAACCCTTTCTCTATCTTATTCCTAAGACTGAGAATGAACACTTATTTACTCATTTTCAGTCTATAGGCCTTTGCAACACCTTTTGAAAAATTCCAACAAAAAGTTTAGTTAAAGAATTAAACCCCTTCTTCCTTCAATTATTTCTCCCTCTCAATGAGCTTTCACTCCCTATGGGCATTCTTTTGACTTATTTTTAATAGCTCAAGAAGAGTTACACTCTAAGTTACTCCAAAAGAAAAGATGGATGGTTAGCCTTAAAATTAGATATTGCCAAAGTTTTTGACACAATTTCTTGGGGCTTTATTAAAAATGTTTTAAAACTCCTAAATTTCCCTGATAGCATTATTAACCTCTTTATCTCCTGTTTAACAAATTATCAATAGTAAAAAAAAATACTCCTTTTCATCCAGGAAGAGGCACAAAACAGGGAAACCCAATATCTCCCTAAATCTTCATCATGGCAATAGAGTATCTAACAAAACTAATTAATGATGAAACTAATTTAAAGAAATGGGACCCCTTCTTTTTTAAAAAAAAATGTTGCTATCTCCCACATTCTTTTTGCTGATAATGAGCTCATCTTTTGTAGAGCTAACATTACAAATATTGAAAATCTCTTTAAGGTCCTGGATACTTTTAGTAGGGTTAGTGGGATGCAAATCAACAATCAAAAGTCTAAAGTCTGGTTCTCGAAGAATGTTAGTGAAAATACTATAATTTTTTTTAAAAAGGACCTTTAAAATCAACCAAACTCAAGATCTTGGTATATATATTGGGTTTCCACTAAAAATTAACTATAGAAAAATGATTTCAGTTTCATAATTGACAAATTTAACAAGAAGCTTCAAGGATGGAAAAGCAACCTTCTTTCAAAAGTAGGGAACACTCAACTCATTACATCAACTTTGATTAATATTGCTAACCATGCTATGAGTAGTTTCCTTCTCCATAAATCAATTCACACAAAAATTGACTCCACCCTAAGAAATTTTTTTTCAGGCCATAATGAGACAAACAGAAAAATACACACTATCAAATGGGACAAAATTGTTAAACCCAAAAGCTTGGGAGGTTTTGGTATCAAATTTGCAAGTCATCAAAACACTATTCAATTTTTGAAAAAAGCCTAGATCCTAAATTTGAACCCAACTGTGGTCTTGAGTTATTAAGAACAAATATGGCTCTGATGTTAAGAAACAAAAGAGCCTTAAATCTTACTCTTTTAGGGGAATTCAAAGAATCATACCTATCTTTAAAAACTGCACTAAAAAATTTATAGGCTTGGCAGGAATATAAATTTATGGGATGATGTTTGGCTTTAAGATAGTCTTAGATCAGCCTTCATAGGTCATCTTCTAAAATCTGATTTAGATAAAACAATTGATAGCATCCTTGTTAGAACAACAAATGGCCTTACTTGGAACCTAACTGATTTGCCTCCCAACTTACCTTCCAGGGTCTTTCAAGAAATTAAAGCTTAGCCTTTAGCACAATTTACCCCCTAATGATAAAACTATTTGGAAAAATACAAATGATGGTGTTTTTACCTCCAAGTCTGCTTATAAGCAAATCCTTCAGCTTGACAACCAACAAGAAACTACCTCCTCTCCTTTTTCCAGAAACTTTATTTAGATATGGAAAATTAAAGCTCATCTGAGAGAACTTTTTTATCTATGGTAATCTACTTGTACAAGACTCACTGTTAAGAATTTTCTCTCTAAAATCAATTATTCTCATGATGATATGTGTCCTATTTGTAATAACAATCCTAAGATTGACACTCATGCCTGTAGAGATTGTGATAAAATCAAATGACTTTAGTCCTTGTTCAATCCTTTTCCTCTATTTTCTCAGCTTAATTATGAAGACTGGCTTGAGTCTAATGCCAAAAAGAGAAAATTCTTAACAAACCTTTTTTGTTTATCAGTGGCATTTAGATTGCAGGAAATAATCTTATTTTCAAACGAACCCATTTTGACATTGAAAAAATTAAAAAAGATATCATTTTCCATTGTCCTAAATTCTAAACCACTGTTGCTCTTGACTCTCCTCCTACATCAATATTTGTTGGTACTCAAATGTGGGAAAAACCTCAAACAAACTTGTACAAATTGAATGTAGATGGTTCTACCAAAAATAATCAAGCTACCATTGGAGGGCTTATTAGAAATGATAGAGAGGATTGGATTATTAGCTTCTCGCAGAATATGGGAGACAGATCCCCCCTCTTGGCCTAAATTTTGGCTCTTCAAAAGGGCCTTCAAATTGGTCTAGATCTCAACATCAAGAATTTAGAAATTGAAACCGATTCTACTAAGCTTTTATGCCATTACTACTGATATTCATGTTTTTTCCATCTTCTTTCTATTAGATTCCAAAATTTTAGGCTCCTTATGTCCAAGCTTGAAAGCTGCATAATCTTCAAAATAGGAAGAATCCTCAATGCCTGTGTAGATAAGCTTATGAAACATGCCAGAAATATGGGAGGATTAGCTAAAACCTTTTTGACCCCTCACTCTTTTGTCCAGCAAGTCTACTTGCAAGATTATTGTAATGCCTTATGTTAACTTTTACTCTTGTATTCACCCCTGAAGGCAAACTTTCTAGTTTTTTGCTTCTTTTTTTTTCGGTAAAGAGGAAAATTGATTAATTAAAAGAGATACAATGAGTCTAAGCCTTTCACAAGCTGAGAAAAAGCAATAATAGAGTACAACTTAAAAGGGGCAAGACGAACATAATAGCAAACTACTAGAGTACTTAGGCAATACATAAATCCTTCATGTAATATTGGCGAACAAAAAGATGAGGCATAAAATAGTTTCTTGTTGGAGCTACAGATTTCCTTGCTTCCTTAACTAATTTGTCAGCACAATGATTCTATTCTCTTCTAATTTTAATGATCTTGACATCTTCTAAACTAGATGTAAGGAACCTGCAGTTGCAAATTAATATTGATAGGGGATGTTGATTAGTAGGGGGTTATGCATAAGGTTGAAGAGTTCCCAACAGTCAGTTTCTATTTCAAGTTTTTTTTTATTCCAATGCTTTTTGTAGTTTTTAGCCCTATTTTTAGGGCCTAGGTTTCAATTAATAGAGAAGATCCCATGCCAATGAATTTACTAAAGCCAAGATTCCATTCCCCTTTGTATGACCTTATTAATCCTCCAACTACAATGAGATTGTCCTTTGCTAATCTGTCAATGTTAAGCTTTGACCACCTCACATCTGGTTTGACCCAGGCCAAGTTGGTAGATTAAGGAACAATAAGTTGATTGCTTGCAATATTGCTTTGGCCACTAGAGAACCAAAATTTAGTTAATTTTGAAAAGATGGTTTTAGCAAGGGTTGAAATATTGATAGGAGAGCTTTGAAAGACAAAATTGTTTCTGGCTAGCCAAATGCTTCATAAGGAGTAAATGAAGATAGAACCCCAAGGAATTCCATTTATGGTGTGGGTGGTGCTTTTGGTGTTTGTTTCAAGCCAATCATCATAATGTTGATTGAAGAAAGAGTTAGGGGGTTGAAGAGAATGCCATATGGGCTTTACTTTGATACAGTCCCTTAATATATGCTGATGTGTTTCTAGTTCAAGTTGGCAGAGAAGGCAGGTATCATTTTGGACAGTTTTAGCTTTATAAAGTATGGTATTTACATGTAAGCATTTTGTGACTAATTGCCAAAGGGTGAAAACTTCAGGAGGGTGACCCATTGATTTCCAAATCCATTTCTAGTTTTTTGATATTTGACTTGGTGATAAATGGTTACTACTTTTTGAAGAAAGAAGGATGAAATTATAGGCTGAACAAAAGGAGAAAATTCTACTACTAGTGAATTTCCAAATTGGTTGATCATTTGGCAGTGGAGTAGTGAGAGCAGGAAAAGATTTAATTTGCATTAGGATGTTGTTAGGAAGTTGAAAGGGAAGATTGGTAAGGTTCCAATTATAACTGTTACGGTTAATTTGAATGGAGGCTATAATTTTTTATTTTTCTTCTTTTGGGATAGGTCCTATACAATAACTCCTTAGGCTATTTTCAAGCCAGATGTCATTCCAAAGGTTGGTATTCAAGCCATTTCCTATCTTTTTTTTTGTGTAGAATTAGTAGAGAGGAAGGAATTTTTGGATACTCTTGAAGATGTAGGACTTAGAAGTTTTGCGTTTAGTGAAGTCCAGACCATATTTGGAATTAAAAACAGTGGTCCAAATTTTTTTGGATTATTATTTACATTCCATATGAGTTTTAGAATGTAGGTTTTGTTCTGGTGTTCTGTAGCTCTGATGCCTAGACCTTCTAAAGCTTTAGGCTGAGTGATCTTTCCCCAATTAATAATGTGTATTTTTTTTTGTTTTCTTAGTTATGACCCCAAAAAAGGTTTTGTATCTTTGAATCTATTTTAGCAAGAATTGATTTGTGAAGGAGAAAGGAGTTCATGACATGGCCAACAATGTTATTAAGAGTTGAGTTGATTAATTTCATCCTTCTAGTTTTTTAGAGAAAGTTCAACTTCCAGCCTTGAAGTTTTTTGTTCATTTTATTTAAAATTATGGAGAAATCATTAGGCTTATAACTATGCTTAAGTCGGAAGCCTAGATAAAGTCCTAGATCAGTAGAGTGCTTTACATCAAAGATGTTCCTAAAGGTTTGGATTGTGTGCTGACTAACAGTGTTGGAGAACCAAATTTTTAATTTGGTAGGGTTTATTTCCAAACTACTTAGAGAACTAAAAGAAGACATAACAGAATGTATAGCTCCTATAATTTTGCTGTTAGCTTTGCAAAAGAGAAGGATGTCATCTACAAAAAGTAAATAGGAGATGCTTAGTCCAGAGTTTTTGAATTTGAAGGGAGTCTAATTTCCTAGTTAGATTTGATCTCGGATAAGTTTTGGTAGGTATTCCATTGCAAGGATGAAGATGATGGGAAAATGGGATCTCTTTGCCTAACACCTCTTGAAAAGGATAAGCTACAGGTTTTCCTTTCGTTTATAATAGGTATATAACTTGCATTTCTGAGGCAAGAGAGAACTAGAGCAGTAAAGTCTAGGGAAAAGTTATAGAGTTTGAGAACATTATCAATGAAATCCCATGATATAGTATCAAATGCTTTAGCTATGTCTATTTTAAGGATTAGCCATCCTTCTCTTTTTAAGTTAAAGGTCTCATTTGCTATAGCAAACAAATCTAAAGTGTGTCTACCAAGGGTAAATGCTCCTTGATTAGGGGAGATAAGTGAAGGTAAGTGAGGCTTAATTTTACTGACTAATAACTTGGTTAGAATTTTATAATGAGTGTTGCAGAAACTTAAAGGCTTAAAGTGGTTAATGGAGTGAGCATTCTCAATTTTTGGAATAAGGCAGAGAAGGGTTATTCCCCATTCATAGGGAATGGATTTATTATAAAAGATATCTATTATTTCTTTAGTTAATTTATTTTTGATAATGTCCCAATTTTTTTGGTAGAAATTGGCGTGAAGCCTATCTTCATCGAGGGATTTTAGAGAGTGAATACTAAAAAGTGCCTTTTTAATTTCATCTTCAGTTAGGAGTTTAATTAGACCATGGTTATGGAGATTACTAAAGGAAGGGAAATTTAAGGCGCTGGGCAAGTAGGAGGGGTAGTTGTTAGTGGAGGAGAAGGTTTTGTGGAGGTGGGTAAGGAATTTTCCTTCAATATCATTATGGTCAACAATCCAAGTCTAATTGTTTTTTTTGGATTTAGGATATTTTGTTTTTCCTTCTTTTATTTAGAGTAGAAATATGAAAGAAACTAGTATTCCTATTTCCTAGAGTCAACCAATTAATTCGAGATTTCATCATCCAGATGTTCTCTTCATCTTTTTGTAATTGTTGTAATTTTTGCTGAAGATTTTTTTCCAAAGTAAGAAGCTAGTTATTAGTTCTAAAGTCTTGCATTTTTTGAATACCATAAATTCTGGATTTTGTTCTCTTGATCTCATGAAAGATGTTCCCAAAAGTAGCTTTATTCCATTTTGTGAGTTCAAATTGAAAAGTGTTAATGATATAAGTAATGCTATTTTGGTTCAAGTTCCAAATTTACTGGTAAAGGGGATGAAAGAGGGGTGTCTCATCTAGAGAGGTTCAAAACTGAAAGGTTTGGCACTAGAGCTATAGTTTGGACAAGTTTTAAGCATTATGGGCCAGTGGTCCGAAGTTAGACGCGAGAGGTGAGTAACTTTGGCTTATGGGAAAGAGTTTAGCCAAGTCGAGTTAGCATGAGCCCTATTAATCCTAGTTCAAATTAATGCTCCCGCTTGTCTACAGTTGGACCAAGTGAATTTAGGGCCAATAAAGCCTAAGTCAATAAGGTTAGCTTTATCTAGGAAGTTGTTAAAAATTTTTATTTTCGTCTTATTAGGAGGGCCGCCTCTAAATTTCTCTTTCGGGCTTGGGATATCATTAAAATCACTTATTAGTAACTAAGGGAGATTAATATAACTAGCTAATAGTGCTAATTTATCCCATAATACTTTTCTAATTGAAAAACAAGGGCTAGCATACAAAGTAGTAAGGATAAAGATAGTGTTAGATATATGAATTTTGAAGTGAATCTCCTGGAAGGTAGTGCTAATAGATTCCACTAGAATGTTCTGTTGGTTGTAAAGAAACCATATTCCACCAGAAAATCCCTTAGCATATACTTTTATGAAACGATCAAAACCAAAAGAAATAAGGATTAAATTAGCTCTATCTCCACTAAGTCTAGTTTCTATAAGGATGATAAGGTCTGGATAGTAAGAGTTGTAAAGATCTCTAAATAATCTCCTAAAATCAGTGCTCGCAGTACCTCTGACATTTCAGCTAATGATATTCATTAGGGGGAAAGGAGTAAGGATTGGCATTGAGGAGGGAAAAAATCTAAAAAAGGAGGCAGGCTTGAAGAGTTGTTAATGGTTAAGATGCTAGCACTAAGGTTTAAGGACATGTTATTGTGGCGTCCATAAGAGTGAGTTATGGGTGGGGATTTATGGTTATAGCAATTTCTTGATCTCCTCTCATGTTTATGTTGTTCCTTATGGCTCTATCTCGATTAAGTGAGGTTTAGAGCTTGACAGATTACTCTTTGATGGGAGGGTTGGTTCATAGTTGGCCAAAGAGTAAATCAGTTATTAGGTTGAGTCTAAATCAACATTGTTAGAAGGGGCAGCACTAGGGTACACTGATCCCTTAAGAGGTTCATGCTTGTTCTCATTATTTTGTTCAAGGCAGATTGTGTTAGACTGATAGTCAGAATGGTTCTTTGTGGGGGAATTGGGACTTGGTTTGAGACAGGGCTGTTTGAAGGTGTTGGAGGGTAGTCTTTCTACAGCAAGATTCAGGTAATGGGATTTCTTTCCATTTTAGGGAGATGGTAGTGGTTGCACAAGATTATTTGTGGGAGAATCTGAGCATAAATTGAGGTCAAGGATTTCTGAGATAGGGTTTAAGTGTTTAAGATCTTGGGGTTTTAAAGGTGAAGAGGTTGAGGAAGGTGTTAAGGAAAGTTGCGGTTCTAGAGGTAGGGAAATTGAAAACTTATGCATAAGGGGTGTGCAAGGTGCAGAGTGAATGGTTTTATGTGTTAAATGCACATCAGTGGAGAATTACTAAATACATTGTATTTAAGATTTTTGTTAAAGTAAGATTTCCTCCCTAATTTGGTAATAAAATTAGGGTGTTCAGAGGAGGGATCACTAGCATCAGATATTGATATGCCTAAGGATACTGAGTATAAGATTTGATTATCAGTTGGGATTAATAATGACGCCAGGGTTTGCGGATAAGCATTAAATTTTTTTGATGGGATGCTATAGTTATGAGTTTCTTTTCTTTTATTACTATCATTAATTACCTATTGGAAGTTTTGAGCGGGATTCTGATTTGAACGAGAAGAAGAATGTGAATTATGGTAATCATTGGGTTGAGAAGCCAGAATATTCGAGGACAAGATTATTCCGATGGAATCAAGAGAACGACCAGTAAGCAATAGCACAGCAGGTCCAAAAATAGAAGTGTTTTCAAATATTATCTGGAGATGACATTGGTTAACCAAAATGTGGATTGGAAGCTTTAGTGATAGATCTACCTCTGTGCATATTCTTACTCGGAAAGCACTGGACGTGTCCTTTGCATCCAAAGTAATCGTCTTTCCTATGGTATTTGTTGAGGCGTTCTGGCAAGTGCACCAGTCGTATAAGTAATAAAGTGATGAAATATGAGTTATCGTCTCCATAAGAACTAACGTACTAAGTACTCCAGAATCTTAAACATATTAGTTAAGCAAACCAATTTTTGATTTAAGAAAGCTCTAATTGAAAGTAAAATCAAATTACAATAGAATCGAATGGAAATAATTCAAATAAAAGCCTAGAGTTACTAATCTCCTTCTTTCATCCTAAGAATTGCTAATTCTCCCTAATACTTGTAATTCAGATCAATTATACACAATAATCTTAGGTTTTTTAATGGCTTAAAGTGATTCTCTTGAACCTAAATTAAGCTACTCAACTCTAACATAATCCCTTATGTGAGTTTAAGTCTAATTAATGCCAACCTAATTTGATTAAACGAGGTTAATTAATATTCCTATTAATTAACAAGTAAAACCCCTAAGTTCTATCACTCGCCCTAATCATTCAGTGTTCTACCAACATCTCCCTCTCCCAAGTTCGATGAAAGCAACATACAAATCATAAAATGGCCAATTTTATAACAAGTTTAGAAAATATGAATGATAGGTATGTATTAAATTGAAATGAGTCACAAGTTTCAAGAGAAACACAAATCCTAATATGAAATTGGGTTCATAGTAACCCTAGAATAGAAAATTAGCCACTCATAGCTCTAAAACTATAGAAAGCAGTAAAAGAATGAGCAAACTCCATGAATCTGAGGTTGGGTTGATGGAATTCGGACTTGATCGGCTTCGGGAATGGATTCCTCCTTCTCCTCTAGCAAAAATCGGCGCCTCCCTTCTGTCTCCAACTCAGAATACCCTAAAAAACATGTTCTGGCGAGTTTAAATCAGTACAGGATCGCGGACCACCATTATAGCGGTGAATTCCCACCGCTATAGTAGTGGGAGGCAGAGAAGAAAGCTTAAAAATGTGTTTTTCCAGGTTCTATTGCTATAGTGGTGAAGATACACTGCTATAGCGGTGGATGGCAGAGAAAAAGGCTCTATAATACTTTTTTTCAGCAATCCACTGCTATAGCTGTGGGAGACAGCGATTACATTAGTATTTTCAGAATTTCAGCTCTAGCATTCCATCTTCTAACACGAACTTTTTACCATCTCAACCTACACCAAAAATAACAAATAAACCCATTAAATCGCATAAAAGAATCATGAAATCACTCCATTTATTAAAAGATCAAAGAAAATTAAAACTAATCTAAACTACTCAAAACATGAGTTAATAATTACAAGACAATAAGAAAGAGATAAAAAAAGAGGGTATTTAGCATCAAAATGGTACTAAATTAAGAAGTCAACAGTATTCCCCAAAGCTATGAGGATAATGGGCGAATGATACCCTATGGGAAGATATTTTACCATTACCCATATTGCTATGATAAGTTTCTTTGCTTCCTTTTCTACTACGAAGTTAAATTTCCAAGTTTTGACCAAAATCGACATGTTCCCCATTCTCCATGGACGAGCTACTATTACCTTGGTTCTGTCTTCTTCAGTGAGGTTGTGAACTATGAAGAACCCTTAACTTATGTTTCTCAAATCCATTCGACTAGTGATCTTCCACAGGTTTCACAATCTTCTTGAAAAAGATGCTAGATCTCGTATTTATTCATAAAGCCTGATTATCATACTTCGTTCCTAATTTTTTTGGCTAATGAATCGCCTTTCAGGTATATATGGTTATAGCAGGTTGAAAATCTATTTTTTTGCCTTCCTCCATTGTCAGATCTACAGGTCTATATCCATTGATTATGATTTCTAGTTCCTTAGTGGATAACTATCTGTACTTCCATTAGTGATTTGAGATAGCTCCGTTGGGTCTTTCTTTTTCTATCTGAGAGCGTTGGCGTATGATTTTGTGATTTCTTGCCTTGCCATCATCGTTTGTTGCTACAAGTTTAGGGAATTTTGTTAATTGCGGTAGCTGATGATGTTGGTTGGTTGAAGCGGTGAAGGAGATGATAGGGTTTCGAGTGTCGCTTGGGAAAGATGAGGTGGTTGAAAACAAAGTGTCAGGTCAGCTTCGGTGAATTTGCTTTGCAGTTCTGCAACGTTTGGAAGTACAACGCCGATAATGTCTTTGATGTCTTTTTTGGGTTTCGTTTGATGTTCTGTTCTCGATATTGTGCTCTCATATGCTTTCGCCATCTCCTTATAATTGTTGCGATGGTTTGAATTCAGTGGAATGGAAACAATTGCTTGTTGAATTTTTTACACAATTAAAGTGTGAAATCTGATGTTTTTCTACTTTAATACATTTCCGTTTCACAAAAAAAAAAAGCTAGTGGTGGCCTTAACTTTCATTGTGTCACTCCCACATATAACTTCTCATGATTTTTCAACTGCCAAAAACTAGGTTGCATCATTAAGTTCTATTCAAGCATGAAATGTTAGAATTTTGATGGATTTGATCTGAGTCTTTGTTTTGAGAGTGTTTGATTGTTGGGTTTAATAGAGTGTGAAGGTAGGCCTTAAATCCAAAATGCTTAAAGCAATTTGGTTTGGTCTTTTCACACTAAATAAACCTTTATACTTTTCTATAATTATTCAATGTGAGACTTCTCTGACATGAAAGAGATAACTAATTGAGACAAGAAGTTGTTACTTCACTTGAAGAGAATTAATGTTAGAGAGGTAATTAATTCAAGTGCAGATTCTCTCATTTTTTAGTATATCAAATAAAAAGTGCAGTTTGCAAATCGTGACCACCATATATGGAACGGACGGAATAGGTTAAATTAATTATATATTATTGAATAAAACCCCATCACATGCAATTTGATCTCTTTTCTCCAATATTTACCTTCTGTTTCATATTCAACAATTATGATCTGCAAACTGCAATCTCTATTTAGTATTTAAAAATGAGAGAATTTTGACTCGATTAATTCTACTTCATCATCCTTTTCTGTTTAAGCCCTTTGATCATGTTCAGCTCCTCAACTACTACTACACTCCTGAGGCTTAGAGGCAAAAATTTGCTTTGAAGGCTTAGTGGTGTTTAATTTAAGTTGCTTTATAATTTTTTTTTGTGGTGAAAAGGAAATTCATTAAAAAGAAGCAGCGAAACATAGAGTTTGCCCTTAGGAGTGAGTACAAAAGTAAAAGTTAACATTAGGCATTACAATAATATTGCAAGTAGACTTGCTGAACAAAAAGGGGAGAGGAAATTTTTTGCTAATCCTTCCATGTTTCTGGCTTGTTTAGCAAGCTTATCTACACAGGCGTTAAGGATTCTCCAAATTTTGAAGACTTTGCTACTTTCAGGCTTAGATATAAGGAGCCTGTAATTTTGGAAGCCAACAGATAGAGGGTGGAAAATAGAGATATCAATCATAATGGCATAAAAAAGCTCAGTAAAATCGATTTCCATTCCTAACTTCTTAATGTTTAGATCGAAAGCCATTTGAAGACCCTTTTGAAGAGCCAAATTTTAGTCTAAGAAAGGGGATCGATCTGACTCCCGTATGATACAAGAAGCCAATAATCCAATATGCTCTGTCATTTCTAATAAGCCCTCTAATGGTAACTTGATTATTTTTTGAAGAACCATCTACATTCAATTTGTACTAGTTTGTTTGAGGCTTTTCCCACGTTCAATTACCAGAAGATATTAAGGTGTGAAGAGAGTCAAGAGCAATAGTGTTCTAGGATTCAATACAATGGAATATGATATCTTATTTAATTTTTTCAATGTCAAAAGGGACTTGTTTGAAAATTAGATTATTTCTTGCAATCCAAATGCCTTTAATGACATAAACAAAAAAGGTTTGCCATGGTAAGAGGGATTAGTGTCTTTGGCATTAGACTTAAGCCAGTCTTTATAATTAAGCTAAAAAGAGAGAGGCAGAGGATTGAACAAGGACCAAAGCCTTTTGATTTTGTCACAATCTCTAAGGGCATGAATGTGAGTCTTAGGAGAGTTATTACAAATAGAACAAGTATCATCATGAGAACAATTAATTTTAAAGAGAAAATTCTTAACAGTGAGTCCCTTAAAGGAAGATTGCCATAGGTGAAAAAGCTTTCTCTGATGAATTTTGATTGTCCAAATCCAAGTAAAGTTTTCGGAAGAGGGAGAGTGTTAGTTTCTTGTTGGCTGTTAAGCTGAAGGATCTGCTCATAAGCAGATTTCAAGGTAAAATCACCATCCTTTGTATTTTTCCAAATAATTTTATCATCAGGGGGTCAATTGTGCTTTATAATATTAATAGTTTATAATGTCAAATTAATTATAATGCCATTATTCCAGACACTCTCTTTAATAATTCTCTTGTCTTTTAGTTACCTTTTAGTTCAAAAAATTGGACTAGTCATTCAACTAGTCAAGGCACTGGTTCAAAGGTCGATGGTCAGACCGCGATTAAACTGGTGATACTTATAATATATTAAAATATATAATATATAATATTAAAATATTAAAACATCTAAGAGATGTTACATATATATATATATATACCAATCTTATATCTTCTCCTAATAATTTAAATTTTTGGAGATTTCTTAAAAATACATAATAATATTTAGTAAAAATTCAAAAAAAATGAACCAGTTGAACAAGTTGAACCTGGTTTTATCAGTTCGACTGGTTTTTCACTAGTTTAAATACTTACCGATTCACTAGTCCTAATCAAACAGGAGACTTGACCAGTTCACTTGTTTTTCGATTGAACCAGCCAGTTCGGTCTAATTCTCTGAACTCTGATTTTGCGTATAGTGCATAATTATGCTTTATTTATTATCAACAATATCATAGATATATGTGGTTTTGTTATATTTTACCTTTCATATTTTTGTTTATTGGAGCACGGTGTAGTAGCATACAATACACAGAACATCACTAGTTTCATAATAATAAAAGCGATGTTTTTGAAATTGGCCTAGTCATTGACTCGAGCTAGATTCTGGGTCACCGAGTTACCGATTCAACTGTCGAATCATCAAATCAATTGCTGACTTGGATAAATAAATTAAAAAATTAAAAATTATATATATATATATATGTACACACACACACCTATATATCTTTACAAATAAATTCAAAAACAAGTAAAATAAATAATTTATATGCAAATTTTATACTTTAAATTCATAAACATCCATAATAATTCAAACATAAAGTTATAAATATGCATAATAATTCATAAAGTGATAAATAATATCATCCAAACATAATAATATAACTAAGATTCAAAACATTATTTTTTTCTCAGGAATACATATTTGAATTTCTCAGCCACATTCAATGACTTAGATTATGAAACTTTTATTATGAAAATTGTGTTATAAAAAACTTTTATATCGGTCAACTGGGTGTAGTTTCACTTTTTCTGGAAATAATTTAAATTTAAATATTTTTTGTACCTATATGAACATATGAGATTATGTCTGTTATAAAATTGATTAGGCCAGTTTTAAGAATTATGGTATTGTTTCAAAGAGAGAGAGAGAGAGAGAGAGAGAGAGAGAGAGAGAGAGAAAGCTGATAGATCAAAAATAAGTTAAATTTTAAAAATTTAAAAAAATGGAAAAAGATTCTAGTCAACCGGGTCAACCAAGACCCGTCCGAGTCTATTGACAACTAGTCTAAAAGCATGACTCAACCCGATTCTAGTCCTAGGTCGACCCATTGGGCCAGTCTGAGTCATAAAACATTAATTAAAAGTATTTTTATAATTTTTAGAAAACCCAAACCCCAAACCCTAAATCGTAAACCCTAAAATTTTCAAAACCTTAACAATGGTTGGAAACTGCCGCTAAAATTTTCAAAACCTTAACAACGGTTGGAAACTGTCGCTAAATTTACTTTAGCTGTAGTTATTCTAGCTATTGGTCAAAATCACCGCTAAAATAGTCAAAATATTGCATTTGGCGATGGTTTTAGAAACTAAAGTAACTGGCACTTTACACCACTGCTAGGTGCAGAAAAACCGCTGCTAGAAGTTGGTTTTCTAGTAGTCATACATACATATATATATATATATATATATATATATATGTTAAAATCTTTTTGCAAATTGGCTAAATTATGCTTGTCATCTCTTTAATTTCAAATATTATACTTGAGCCACATACTAAGTGAAAATTAAGACAATACAGATAAGGTGACAGATATATGAGAAATTGAAGAACATACAAATATATTGTTGTCATCTCTTCATACATTGTGAGTTTGCTACGAAAATCAAGAAAAACTTAGGAGTAGCTAGGCCTTGTCAGGACATCTACTAGCAGATATTCTGAAGAAATATTTTCTTAAGTACATCCAATTGTCTTCTAGCCACATTCTCTCTCTCTAAATAACAAAATGGAGATTCAGTACAACATGTTTAGTCTTTGGACAAAGTGAAGGTCTTGAAATTGTTGCTTAAGAATTTTTATGTCCTTTTAGATTATACTCCCACAAATTCACCATAATCTTGAAGTATAGATGGACTTGGACAAAGTGGTCCTCATTTCTATATATATGTAAAGAAGGAATAAATATAATATTTAATATTAGGAAAATTACACTTTATCCCTTAAATTTTTTTCTATGTGCAAAAAACTCCTTGAAATTTTAAACCCAACAAAAGACCCCTTTCAATTTTCATTCTGTGCAAAAAACCTACTCTCATTAGTTGACCATCAGTTAACCATCAAATCAACGCTAACGTAGAATAGGACCTGTGCCAAGTCACCAGTAAATTGTACAACTAACATGCCATGTCACCAATCTATTTACAGATCACTTGCCATCTAATGATCCTGCCACATCACCTATCTAATATGCGAGTAGATCCCCTTCCCTTCTACCTCAGAACTCCGGGCAAACCGATGTAGCAGACAGGGAGAAAGATGAAGTTATTCTTTGATTCAACGTTAATTTCTTTGGCCAAAACCCTCAGCTGAGTAAGAATTTAACTTACATTAGACACACATTGTGAATCGCACATGATGTTGGGTAGAATCACCATTTTTTCACAATATCGGGTTCGAAGGGATTTTTATCGCAGGGGTTGGTTTCTCCTTAATTGGCTGTTGGTGTTTCTCCTGCCATGGTTTCTTCTATCACTAGTACCATCTCCTCCATCCCATTCTTCTCTCTTTTTTAGCAAGGCCTTGAGCTTGTGCTCCTTCTCCCATTTCTGACCTGATAGCAAAAAATAGAGACCCCAAGGCAGAGGAGCCTCCTCCAAAGAAGGCCACCAAAGTAGAGAGAAACGACATAGAGGGCTCTTAACCCAACAAAGAAGACGCAAAAAAGCTTGGGAGTGTTCCCCTTGTGGGGTTCGGTGACCACTTTAAATTCGTCAATGGATTGGATTACATTCTAATAGAAATTGGAAAGGTGGGAGCAATTGTACATGGGTGTTCCTTGCCTCTGTTTCTTCAGTTCTTCGTGGATCTTGAGAACTCTTTTGGGTCCAATGCCAATGATGTGAACAAGATAACCCAAGAAGTCTTGAAGATAATGCGATTCATAATTCATAGTAATTAGAATGACTGAATGAGTGTGTGTTGAAGGATTGGAGCTTCGTGTTTGTGTTATTTTGTAATACGTATATTACTTCTTGGTGGTGGATGCTGCTATATGGGCATCCTCGTGGGTAGGCTAGCTTACAAAGCATATGCTTTTTGGTTTTGGTTTACATTGTTGTGAATGTAACCAATAAAGCGGGGTTTTGTCACAAAAATATCATGTTAGATATGGACTGGAAAGCGGCAATCAACGAAAATAAGGATCAAGAACCTCGAAGCTACCCTAAACCAAGACATTTAGTACTTTGATAACGAGGTTCAAACATCGGACATTGTCTTTGCCATTAATATTGATGATGTGATGGTCCAAGACACCATTAGTGAGAAGGTGGAGCACACCTGATGCAGTTTCATGTGTCGCAGCCCTAGGAAGAGAACAATATTGTTTCGAATTGAAGCAGGAGCCTTGCATGTTTAGGGCAAGTATGGATCCTTTGCTTGAAAAAAAAAAAACAGAGGCATGCTTAGAGTTTTAGCAACATTTTTAACTGTTGCTAAAACTTTTAGCAATAGTTTTTTTTGTTTCTAAAAGTTTTAGCAACAGCTAAAACCATTGCTAAAACTCCAAGCATGACAATTCCAAGCAGAGGATTCGAACCCGTTTGGGGCTGAATAAGAGAAATGACTTGGCAAGATCATTAGGTGGCAAGTGATATGTCAATAGATTAGTAACATAGCATGTGAGCTATACAATTTATTGATGATGTGGCACGGGTCTTAGTATATGTCAACTGACAGTTAACTAACAAGAGTGAGTTTTTTTGCACAAAAGAAAAGTTGAGGGAGGTCTTTTACAGAGTTTAAAACTTTAAGAGACTTTTTTACACATAGAAAAAAATTTACGGGGTAAAGTACAATTTTACCTTAATATTTAATTTGTCCTTGTTGAATGACAATTTGATCTATGATGATATCGAAGAGAAGGTCTAAAATTGTTCAGCAAAAATGTATTTAAAAAGAAGAGTACTTATATAAAGTTAACTTCTTGTCTCTTTTTTTTTAAATTCTTTTATTAAAAATATAACATGTATAAAAAAGTTTCTTAAAAGTTAATAATGCAAGAATAAGTAATAAAAATTAAGAAGTTATATTTTAATATTTATACACTTGTCATGTTTTGATTATAATACTATATATTTGTCATGTTCTAATTAAAAAAAATTAATAGCAAATATTTAAGAAATTGTACTTGAATTTTTTTTCATTCTCGACAGCATCACTATAATACTAAACAAATTAATTATTTACATTTTTAACTACGCATAAATTACTGTAGACTATATGAATTCCTGATCAGTATCAAATTGACTACCAAAAAAAGAAAACTAATCCTCTCTGACAAAAATTATCATACCCATAAATCTTTACGACACATCAGTTTTATTGGCTTATATTAATATTTAAACTTGGCTTCCTTTTTTTGGTTTTATAATTATTTCTTCGAAGTTCAAACTTTAAAAACTAACGATAATTAGTTTAAGTAATTTGATATTTATTTATGTTAAGTAAAGTCTTGAGTTTGAATCTTATAATTTTAAAAAAATAAAGAAAAATATTATGAAAACTTTATACTTTTATAATTCGATTTCACTTAAATTAGATTAACGATTAACGGGTTTGTAAATATTGGTGATTAAAAAAAATAAATAAATAAATAAATTTATATATATATATATATATATATATATATATATATATATATATATGTATAACATGCCGAACGACCTCTTTACCAATGGGCTTTAGCATATAAAAGACGGAATGACGATATGTTTGCCGACTTCATCTACATTGGCTTCAACTCCAAAGAATCTTCTGATTGATTCTTAGAATAATAATACCTTTCACAACGACACAAAGGCCTGCATTATTTATATAAATGGCACGATGATCGACACTCGAGAAAACTCACACGGTTAGTTCTGAAAATTCACCATTTTGAAGTAGAGAGAGGAGAAAGAAAAGAAATGGGTTCAGAAACCACTCTTAAGCTTCCAGTCATTGACTTTAACAACGTTGACTTATTGGAAGCCAAAAACCCTAAGTGGGAGGAAGTAAAATCCCAAGTCCATAAAGCACTTGAAGAGTATGGTTGCTTTGAGGCTTTGTTTGATAAGGTACCTTTAGAACTTCGTAAATCCATGCTTCTTTTACTCAAAGAGCTTTTTGATCTGCCTCTTCAAACCAAGCAACTTAATGTGTCTAAGAAGCTCTATCATGGTTATGTTGGGCAATACCCTCATGTCCCGCTTTATGAGAGGATGAGCGTTGATGATGCAGTTAACTCTGACAAAGTAGAAAGCCTGGAAAAGACACTGTGGCCCGAAGGAAACCCTAGTTTCAGGTCTCATCTTAATTATATATTTATGTACAAGTTCTAAATGCAATTTCTGAGAATTTTTAAGTGTCATAAGTCAATAAAATCCATAGTTGTCAAAACCACATTGGACCGGCCTGTTCAAATGGTCCTAGGTCTAGTTTGAAAAAATCGTTTGTGCTGTTAAGGGATTAGACCAGTGAAAAATTAGTTAGACCAATTTTGAACCAGTAAAATAGGTCAATTTACTGGTCAGACCGGTTCAATGATTTTTTTCAATTATGTAATAGATTTGTTTTGCATGAATTATATAATGATTGGTAATATTTTATTGTTAGTTGAATTTTTTTATTGTAAACCTTTAATTAAGGATGTTTTGTCAAAACTTTTGTTTAATTGAATATTAAATCTTACTTTTAATTGAGATTGCCAAGTTTATGATATATATGTAATTGTGTATAATATATTAATATTTTTAATTATATATTTTTATTTTTTAAAAGTATCATTGACAAATTCCGCATTTCGACCATTGAATTTGAACTAGTGCCTACACCGATTTAATAACCGGTCCGATTTTTAAAACCTTAATAAAAACTTTGAAAAGTAGCAGATTTCATTATCTTGAAAGCGAGATGCATTAGTGCACCCACTTTGGCAAGTTTTTATTGATTTTTTGCCCTAACTATTTACTAAGCATGTTCAAAACCAATTAAAACTAATGTTCCTCAACCAAACCAAATAAAATTCAATTGGTGATTGATTTTTATGAGGTTGAAATATTCATTTTAGGTAATTCCGTTTTTAGTTTAAACCAAACCCTATATACACATATATGTAAAATTATACATACTATATTGAAATTAATAGACAGAATCAATATTGTTTATGTCAATTTTCCTATCTTTTTTATTTCTATTAGTATTTCTTTATCTTTATTAATATTATTTTCTCTGGAATTTACAATTGTATTATTGTTTTTTGTTAATTTCTCTTGGTGAAAATTGCATTTTTTTAAAAAAAGAGAGGATATATTATGCCAAAAATGGAAGGCCCACAAATAAGATTAAGCCGCTCAAATCAAACTATCTTGATCGATATATTGTGGTTAGCTTTTACACAAAAAATTAAATCGGACAATTTATATTTCTCTTTTGAAAAATAACTTTTCGGTTTTAAAACCAGACAAACTGTTCGATTTAGTTTCAAGTGTAAAACCAAACCAGTGGTAATGGAAAAGGAACAAACCTTTGAGAAGACTTATGGTTAGACAAATCAAAAAACACTTAAATCTCATTCTCTCCGTAGCATGCAAACAATTATGCCTCTTCATGATGCACCAAAATAAGGATTGGTAATGGAAAGGGAACAAAGTCAACAAACCTTTGGGAAGACTTATGGTTAGAAAATAGCCTTACATCAAAAGTTATTGGTCCTTTGCAAAAATCTGATATTGATAAAAAAAGTAGAACACATTCTTGTAAGAACAACCAGTGGTTACTCATGAGTCATGGAACCTTGAAGATCCCTTTCAGTTACCTTCAGAAACAATCATGGAAATTAATTCTCTCCCACTTGATCAGTTTACCCCCCTACCTGAGGACAGAACAATATGGAAACCAACAAAGAATGGAACTTTTAGCTCAAAATCAGCCTATACCCATATTCTGGACCAAGAAACTACTCAAAACAGAAAATACCCCACAAAACAAAGAAAACTTAAGTTGGACCTGGGAAACAAAAGCACGCCCCCGTGAAATCTTCCATTTGTGGCAAGCTTTTTCAAAGGGGCTTCCTGTTAAATCTGTCCTCTTTAGAGCCAACTGCTCTCAAGATGATATTTGCCCTCTATGTAACAACAACCATGAAACACACACATCCATGCCCTTAGAGACTGCAAAAATATTAAACAGATTTGGATGTCTCTTTCCCCACCCCCTTTTTTCTTTCAGCAACATTATGAGGATTGGATAGAATCAAACATTAAAACATGAACCAATCTATGCTGGGAATCCCCTGGCAAACCCTATTTGTTTATTCCATCAGAGGTTTTTGGATTGCTAGAAACAGGAAAATTTTCCAAAACAAAACTTATATTCCGAATATGATCAAAAAGGAAATCCTTTCTCATTCTGTTGAATATTGGGCTTCTATTGACTTTAGAATCCCTATTACCTCATCCCAAACCTTAATCCCAACTAGTAACTTGGTGTGGACTAAATCTCCTATGAATTGGTTTAAATTGAATGTCGATGGCTCAGCAAAAGGAAACAACCTTGCTGCAGGAGGGATAATAAGGAATGAGAGAGCATAATGGATTATTGGATTCATGAAACACATAGGAACTGGAGGATCTCCTCTTCTGGCTGAAACATGGGCTCTACAAACAGGATTACAAATGGCTCTAGAGATAAATATCAAAAGCATTGAGATCGAAACAGACTGCGGAGAACTCTTCAGCATTAAGTAAAGGAATGAATACTTTTCACCCTTTATCTATTGCTTTTCAAAAGTGCAGGCACTTTATATCCAATTTTGGAAATAGCAAACTGATCAAGATCAGGAGGAACATTTGTGCTAACAAACTCGCAAAGCATGCTAGAGCTCAAGGAAGATCCAATACTTTTTTCTCCCCCCGTCTTTTTGTGCAACAAGACTTCATGAATGACTACTGTGATAGCTAATCTTGCTAGGTCGAAGCTTGTGCTAGCTCCATAAGAGGAAATGCCTAGTGTATTTGTTTTTTGTAATATCTAATTTCCTCTTCACAAAAAAAGAAGAAAAAAAAAACCAGTGGTTTGGTTTTGGAGAGTCTCAAAAACCGCTCAAATGAAGCAGTAAACATCCTTATTAATTATTGTACACTACATGAATTTCAAAATTATTTGCTATTAGGTTCCTTAAACAATTGCTATCAGGTTCTTTGGCAAAAAATGACATCTAATTTTTTCATATATCATACTTATATGGAGAATTTAATAGCTAATAATTAAATCTCATCCATTATTCAATGATTATTAACTTTTGTCAACGAACTATATTTTCTGTAATTAATCTTTTGTAGTTAACTAATTTTGTATTAACTTTCCTTTTCGTTGTTGTTAATTTGGCAGCAAAGCTATACTATCCTTCTCAGAGCAGGTATCAAAGTTGGATCAGATTATAAGGAAGATGGTTTTGGAGAAACTGGGAATTGAAAAGTACATAGAAGAGCACATGAACTCAACCAATTACCTTCTGAGGATTATGAAATACAAAGGACCTCAAACTGAAGACACAAAAGAGGTGGGTTTACCTTCCCATATGGATAAGAGCATAGTCTCTATTCTGTACCAAAATGAAGTTGCAGGTTTAGAGGTTGAAACTAAAGATGGAAAATGGATGACTTATGAGCCCTCACCTCACAGTTTCGTCGTCTTGATTGGCGAGTCTTTCCATGTAAGTCCAACATTCTAGTTCCATGAAACTGTGACTTCAGGAGTTTATTAATTTATTCTTGTAGTCAATAACATAGACCACACGTAAGTAAACTAATATTTGGATTTAATTGTAGGAGACGAACTGCAATTCACTCAAAAAAAAAAACTAGGGATTATGTTAAGATAAGATCATTTCAACACAGAAGGTTAAACTATTCAGACTGAAGGCCATTAAATATTTTATTCTCAAACAACCCCTCACATGAATGCCTTTTTTTTTTTTAATTGGATTTGGAGTGTGTACAGGTTTAATATACCTTTCGCTAATTTTTTCTTTTTTTGTTATTAAAAGAGTAACGGTCAGTGAGGACCCCCTTCCCTCCCTGTCCCTTCACCCTTCCTTCACTCTGCGAGGGGGGTTGTTTAGAGAGAGAGAGAGAGAGAGATTTCATTCGTCTCCCTTTGCTTTCTCTGTCTCCCTCTTCCATCATCACTACATCTCCCGACCGCTTGTGGTGGGGTTTGTGGTGGGTCATGAAGTTGGGCTTAAGGTGGACGGTGAAGCTACTGCGGGTATCAAGCTTATATTGATATGGCGATGAGTTGGTGGTCAATACACCCACAACGATATGGTTGCAGTAGAGATAATGGCTAGACGCCTAGACCTAGGATTAGGAATGTTGCTCAAGCCGATGTGTCTATAAAAGGTAGATTTTTCTTTTTCAGTTTTACGCTTCCCACCTTCAAATATGAAGGGGAGTTATGAGATTTGATTGAATATGGGAAATTGAAGAAAACGTGGTTCTGGTAAATGAAGAGAGACAGAGCGACAGCAAAGTCCGAAGAGTGAGATTGGCAACTGATGCAGTGATGACTGATGAGCAATCAGCGGATAACATTGCTGGTCTCAGTGTCAGTGTGGAGTACTAGCATACCTTTCGCTTTGGCAGGCCTTGGTTCCTTTGCCTTTTCATTTGCAAGTCCAGTTGTTGTTTTGTTTTTCACATTTCCAACACAAACAACAGAGAAAAAAACAGAAAACACACACGAAGTTAATGTGATTCGATCAATATAATTTATATTTATAGACAGATAAATGCATTATATTCTTTTAGGCAAGGTGTTTTAAATACAATACAATATGAAATCAAAAATGAAAATATACATCAAAATACATAACTGTCAATTTCAAAAGAAAACACAAAATGAGTTGCTCGCTTACAAGCTCGAGCCTATTGGCCCTAGGCCCCTAGCCTTGCTAGTCTTACAAATTTTTAAGTTTTTCTTCTTTCAAATTATGCTTTCAAAAAATGAGTTGGATTATAATCCAAATCATCATATATTTCAAGTCACTCAACATAGATGTTGTGTGGGACTATTGCTCGAGTCACATTAAAGGACCCCCTTGTGGTTTGTGTTGCAATATCTTCTTGCAAGGTTTTTTGTTGCGGTTTTTATTGTTTCTAGTTACCGGTCACTTGATTCTGGTTTGTTTCTGTTTCCCAGTTATTTGCTTTTGGTTCCGGGTATGATCTGCTCCTTTATGGTTTAACATATTCCTTTAACCAAAAAAGATGAAAGTCTCTGAATAGCTTTATTTTAATCTTTTAATTTATTCTCAAATTCCTTGACATTTGCATATATTACATGAACGTAAGGTTAACTCGTAAGCGATAAGCTGTTTAATAATGCAGGCATGGACAAATGGGAGGCTACGTGCAGCATTTCACAGAGTGATGATGAGAGGAAATGAAGCAAGATACTCAGTGGCACTATTCTCAATACCAAAAGGAGGGTACACAATAAAAGCCCCAGAGGAGCTGGTGGATGAGCAACACCCTCCACTGTTTAAGCCCTTTGATCAAGTGGAGTTCCTCGACTATTTCTACAGTACTCCTGAGGTCCTGATCCAAAAGTTCGCTTTGAAGACTTATTGTGGTGTTTAGTAATTTGATCTGTTGCATTATATAGTAATAAATAATAATAACTGATAATGTCAAAATGACAGTATAAGGTCATTATTTCAAACACCTCTTCCACTGCTTTTCACTTGTTTATTTACATTTGAGCTAGACGTAATTAACCTTATAATAATAAAACTGTGTTTTGCTTGAATGTGTAATTGTGTATGATCTTGTAGCAATAGGCCTCATTAGAGTATTATATATATATATATATATATATATATATATTATATAAAATATTCATTCTCACAAAAAACAAGTTATGATCCAGAGCATACATATATAGGTAAATCTTTTTTGAAATTTGGTTTAAAATATATTTATGATATCTTTGGTTTTATAATCCTCCGAACCAAATTAAATTAAATGAAGATTAATAAGGCAATATAGATAAAAATTGTAGGATATTTGAGAAATAGAAGAACACACATTTGAGAGGAAAAAGAGGAAAAATAGCCACTCGAGGAAAAATTTGAGAGGTGAGACAAATAGAGGAAAGATAATAGACATGAGTGATTATGATTTTTATAGGATTAATTACAAAAAAGGATTGTGCGTTTTAGTTTGTTTTTACATTAGTATCGTATTGGCTAGCCCCTGCCTTTTTGGTTTTGTGCTATTATGTGAAGTCATACTAGGGCACATATGAGTTCAAGAGTCACTACAGCAAAGAGGCTTCATACCTATGGAAAATCCAACCGCAAATATATGAGTTTCAATAGGAAAAAAAGCTTTCCTACTAAGTTTCTTCTGATTATTTGCATTAGTTAAATGGATAGTCACTAAATCAGACATCTACTAAATTCCATCTGAAAAATTAATTCATACTACACTATTCCTACTGTATTTCATTTGCAAAATAAACAGCCACGTGTATATATATATATATATATACTTATTTTATTTTTTTAAAATATCTTGTGGCAGGCTGCTAATGTACTTAATGACATCAATTATATTGCTAACCATACCAGTAAGGATAACCCCCCCGCCCCCACCACCTAGACATAGATAGCAATCCTCCCTCCACAAACCTTTGTCACCACCATCTCTTGAACCTCTACCAAGCCTACCAGGACAACCCAACTCACAAGACCGGAATAACTTTGGTCTGGCTAAACCTATTAAGGGGGATCCTAAACAGCTCCTCATGGCTCCCAGCATGGAGCCATCTGATGAGTATAACACTCACAAAAATTCAATCCAGATAAAGGAACATAACAACAATGAATCGTTTAAAGAGTCAAGCAATTTTAATGCTCCCTTTCCCAAGGATAGTCAACCAGCCCCAATACTACAATTGGTTTCCTCTTATCCCAACGACAAACCTAACAACCAGAATCAGGGAAATACATCAGCAACCAAACCCAACAAACATAGAAATAGAATACCAAGGAGCAGTTGTAAAAAAGAGAAGGGACCAAATATTAGCAGTAGCCTTAGTTCCAAACCTATTACTCGCTCACATGGATTTAGAAATTCTGGGAAACCTTAATCTGAGCACAGGTAACCTTGACTATCAAGAAACATATATGCCTACTTCCTTTTTTCAGCCTTCCCCTCCTCATGATGCCAATCCCATCCTCTTCTTTCACCCTATGAACATATTTTGCTGGAATGTGAGAGGTGCAGGAGGCACCCAATTTATTAGAATTTTCAAAAACACTTGCCGTTCGTACAACCCAAACTTGGTGAACCGAGACTCGCATAAGTGGAGAGAGAGCTGAAACCATCATAGACTCTCTTGGTTTCAAAAGCTACCTTAAAATAGATGCCATGGGATTCTCTGTGGGAACATGAGTTCTATGGAACCTCCAAAACATCTCTGTGGAGCCTCTTTAAACATCTTTTTTTGAAGTCCATCTCAAAATAAATGTAAATCAAAAAAATTATTCTCACTACTTTATATGCTAGTCCTAAATTTAATATTAGAAAAAAAAAACTTATGGGAAAAACTTGCTAATCTTGCCACTTTTATTAATCTTCCATGGCTAATAATAAGAGATTACAATGAAATTTCCCACCCTAGTGAGAAATTTGGTGGAAAACCTGCCAATAGCCCCAAAATGAGATGTTTTAATAATTTCCTTAATAATGCTAGACTTTTTGACCTAGGCTTTACAAGACCAAAATACACTTGGTCCAATTGTAGAGATTTAAATTCCTTAATTAGGACAAAAATTGACAGAGCTCATGCTAATAATGATTGGATTAACCTTTTCCCAAATTCAAGAGTTTATCATCTCCCAAGGCTAATTTCTAGCCATTGTCCCATCCTTCTAAAAACCAAACGGGACCAAATTTTGGGAAGTAAGCCTTTCCGCTTTGAACCCTTTTGGATGAAGCATCCAGACTTCAAAACCTTAATCATAATTGTTGGGTTTCTAATCACTGTGACCTTATTAATACAATTAAAAATTTCCAGAATAATCATTCTTTGGAATAAAGAGGTTTTTGGGAATATCTTTCTAAATATTAAAAGATTAAAAGCTTGAATTCTAGGAATACAAAACATCCCAAATTATAAGATTAATTCTCAACTTCTGCTTCTTGAAAAACATCTTCAAAATAATTTCAAAGAACTTTTAGAACATGAAGAATACATTTGGAAGATGAAATCAAGAATTAATTGGATTAGCCTAGGTGACAAAAACAATTCTTTCTTCCATACTTTAGCTTTGAAATAAGCGTAGGAAGAACAAAAATCATTCAACTTTTAGGACCTGATGAGACTTCAATAACTGATCCTATGCATATTGAAAATATCATAATTTCATATTTTAAAAATCTTTACTCTCTTCCTCAAAATAACCAAGCTTACCATGACATCTTCCTTTCCAGTGATAATTTTCCCAGACTGAACAGTGATAATGTTTCTAATCTCCCCAAAATCCCTAGTGAAATTGAAATTAAAAATGCTGTATTTAATCTTAGCCCCTTAAAAACCCCAGGAGAAGATGGTTTTCATGGAATCTTTTACCAAACCAATTGGGAAACAGTTAAAAATAAATTAATTGTTGAAATTCATGACATCTTTACTAAGTTTTCCATCCTCGAGCTGTGGGGATTTACCTTGCTTTGTCTTATACCAAAATTAGATAATGGTCATCTAGCCTCTCATTTTAGACCAATTGGTCTTTGCAACACCTTCTACAAAATCTTAACAAAGATTTTAGTTAATAGAATAAAATCTTTCCTCTTTAATCTAATATCCCCTAATCAGGGGGTCTTTACTCCTCAAAGACATTATTATGATCTTTTCTTGATTGCTCAAGAAACTATCCACTCACTACAATAATAAAGCAAATTTCTGACTACAAATTTCCGACTGAGTTCTACTGAAAAAATTTGTGACTGCACGTATAGATTTTCCTATTGAAATGTTGTAGGAAGCATGAGAAAGCCCATCTAATAAATTTTCTATTGAAAAAACTACTTAGAATCAGTAGGTATTTTTTATCCCTAAAATTTTTTATTTCATGATGCCCACACAGTATGTCGAGCACAATTATACCACTAATAGTGTGGCTCGGTCAAGCTACACTTATACCATTAATTTTTTTTAAGTTTTATAGAATTTTTTATCTATAAAATTTATATTATCAAAAATATATTTTAATATTTTATAAATATTTTTATTTTAAAATTTTTTGATAAAAATTTTAGCTGATCTGATAATAATTACAACTTTGTGGCTCGAACAATACACGACGGGTATTTTTTTTAGTTTTATAAAAAAATTTTATCAATAAACTTTATATTATATAAAAAATATTTTTATGTTTTATATAAATTAATTTTATAAATAAAAAATAGATATATATTTATAAATATGATATTTGGGGCTTCACATACACATATATAGAAGTAAATTATTTTTTAAATTTTAATATATGTACAAAATTTATATTTATAACATTTATTTGTAGATTTTATATAAATTAATTTATAAAAAAAAAGTAAATATATATTTTTATATATATTTAAATAAATTATACATTTTCACAAATATTTTTATTTTAAATTTTTTAAAAAAATTTTAGCTAAGCATGTGTGCTTGGATACACAATGTGTCGAGCCACACTTATGCCATTATTTTTTTTCAAGTTTTATAGAATTTTTTTATCAATAAAATTTATATTGTCATTGTTATTTTAAAATTTTTTGATAAACATTTTAGTTGAGTTGATAACATTTATGGTTGTATAGCTCGGCACATTATACGACTGATTTTTTTTAGTTTTATAAAAAAAATTTATCAATAAACTTTATATTGTAAAAAAATATTTTATGTTTTATATAAATTAATTTTATAAATATATATATATATATATATATATATATTTATAAATATGATATTTGTGGCTTCACATACACATACACATATACATGCTCGACGCATATAATTATTACTATAATTTATAATTAAAAATTTTAAAAATTTATATTTTTATATCAATTAATTCTAGTTTATGTAAATTTTAGATGAAAATTAAGCTTATCTTAATCTATTAATTTTGAATAAGAAAATACATTTAAACAATAAATAAATAATTTTTAAAAAATAATGAATTTATTTGTAGGACTATAGAAAAATTAAAAAGTATATATTAATGGTAAAGTACAAAACATAGAAAAAGCAATAAACATTTCATATAAAAAAAAAGGTCATCGCTTGTAGAATGGTCTTCATTTTCTTCTTCGTTGTTATCTTCATCTTCATTTTTGTCTTCATCTATATCTGTATCTTGGTCCTCATCTTCTTCTCCACTTTCGTCTTCCCCTTCTTCTTCTTAATCTTCTTCCTCTACTTCATTCTCAGCTATTGTTTCTTCACATTGTCCCTCTTCTTACAAATTATCAAATAATAAATCACTATATATATTAGAAACATTCAATTGTTCTGTTTGGTAGGCTACTTCTAGTCTTTCTTGATTGTCAACTAGACTTCTTGGCTTAGTTTTCATCATAACCAACCAGTCTGATTTGTCTCTAGTTCTAATTGGATAAGGAACAAAATATATCTGTATTGCCTGTCGTGCGAAGATAAATGGATCAAATTTTCTGCATCTTCTTGAGTGTTTAATTTCTATAATTCTATATTGCGAGTGCACCTTTGTTTTGCGGGTCAACATTGGATCAAACCAGTCACAATAAAATAAGATGACTTTTTTTGTAGGTTTACCAAAATACTGTAAATGGACCACTTCTTTGAAGACTCCAAAATAATCATTTTCTCAGTCGTCCTCTTTAGTGCATCTAATGCACACCCTGCTGTTGATTATCTTTTTGCTAGTACTCCAGGCATCAGCATGAAACTTGTATCCATTTATAAAATATATTGGTCATGTCTCTACGTTCCGAAATGGTCCCTAGGCCAAATCCATTAGATACGGATTATTGAAAACAGGAGGTTGAATGTGTACCTAATCAAAGTGATAAACGAATATATGAATAATTTATTAATGCAATACACATCAATTAATTATAAATGATGAGACAACTTACAAGGTTTTTGAACCATTGGACAAAATGTAATTCAATAACTCTATCAATATCTTCGTCGTTGAAGTGTGGATTTAAACTTCTGTGATATTGCTCAAAATTGTTGTTGTACAAAAGTGAAGTCAGTGAGTAGATAAAGTAGAGTTACAATGTTTAATTGAATAATAAAATTAGAAAGTTCAATGTGTTCTTACTTAAGATATGACTTCACTTCATCACAGTTGAGAAAGACGTAAAGTTGAGTCGTCATATATTCTCTATCATCCAAAAATTCAGTGACGCTCTTTTAAGAGGGATGCCCAAATTGATTAAAAATTGTTAACGTTATTGGTTCGCTTGTCCCTTCTTTTGTACATTCCAACTGACTCATGTCCTCACTGAATTTATGTGTGACTCAAAGTAAAAAGAACAAAACATGTTGTCTCCTGTGCCAAGTATGCCTCACAAATAGAACCTTCTACATAAGATTTATCTTTATTGTTTTTTAATTTGGTTTAAAAAACTTCACAATCAAAACGAACAAGTTGTCATATTTAAAAACGTAGAAATTAAAGTAATGTAGAAATATTTAGTTATAAATGAGTACCTCTGAAAGGGATACGTCCATCCATATTGGATTGGTACAACAACTCGAGCCTTATATGATAAATGGACAGGCAAATATTTCATTAAGTCAAAAAAATTTGGGGGCAAATATTCTTTCTAGCTTGCAAAGGACTATAGGAATATTTTGCTCCATTTTAGTAAGCTCATCCACTTTTAGTGTTACTGAACACAAGTCTCTGAAAAACTGGCTTATCTCAGTGATAGGCTTTCAAAATTGCTCAGACAATGCACTAAAAGCAACATGTAGCAAACATTCCATGAAAATGTGACAGTCATGGCTCTTGAGTCCAAATAACTTTCCGTCTTTCATGTTAACACATCTTGACAAATTTGAAGAATATCTATCAAGCATTTTTAACCATTTTACCCACTCGCATACTGCCCTTCTCTGCTTTAGAGTAAACGTGAATTTAGCCTTTGGTTTGATCACTTTGCCATTTACTAATTTTTGTAATTCTAAATCACGGCGCCTGTAGTACATCACGAGATCTATTCCTGCTTTAACATTGTCTCTTGTCTTCCCTTGGATGTCTATAACAATGTTAAAAATGTTATCAAACACGTTTTTTTCTATGTGCGTGACATCTAAATTATGACGGATAAGAAGACTTTGCCAATAGGAGAGCTTCTAAAAAATACTCTTTTTTTCCAGTTATGCTGAATCCCATAACCTTGAACTCTTGAAAGGCCACTCTCAACAACTTTAGGGAGCCTTCTAACTTCTTCCCATAATTCTTCTCCACTTAGTCTGGGCAGTGGAAAATTATTCTCAATTTTTTCTCTCTTTAATTTTATTTAAAATATTTAAATGATTAATTAATATTCTATTTTTATTTAAAATTTTCAAATTTGGTTTTTCATTTAAAAAGTTAAATATTGAGGATGTGATTTATAGTTGACAAATACTTTTACTTAATTTTTAATCTTTCTAATTTTTTTAATTGAATAAACAACTACAAATCTCTAATTTTATCTCTCTTTAATTTTATTTAAAATATTTAAATGATTAATTAAAATTCTATTTTTAATTAAAATTTTCAAATTTGTTTTTTAATTTCAAAAGTTAATTATTAATATAAAAAATACATATAATTAAAATCTTATTTAAACAAAATATATTAAGAAAATGTGAATTATAATTTAGATCCTATATATTTTAGAATTTAAAATGATTAATTTAAAATAAATATAACTTTTACAAAAATTAAATATTCTTCATTAAAAAAAAATAGGAGCTAAATTAGTTTCCTATCATATATCTCTGCGTAAAGTAGAGGGATCCAAAACTATCACCTTTTGTCACCTTTTTCAAGTCGTCAAATCTTCCAAAATATTATATAGCATATAAAATTTGTCAGATGTCCTATCAGAGATCTCTCTACATAAAGTGGATAGATCTTATAAAATCGATTTTCATTTGTATCATCCTCATTTGAATGTCAACTCACTTTTCTCGTTCACTTCTCTCAATTTTTTTATCATGACCAGAGAAAGAGAACACTAGCAAGCAAATGTGCCCAGTAGGGAAAGAGTAAGAGGACATAGTACTATTCAACCTCCGAATCCTTCTTCTTTGGCCAACACCAGTTTCGACAATGGCACCACAACCACAACAAGTACATGACAACCATTTCCTTATCCTTCTTTTTATGGCCCACAACAAAATATGCCTCCTCACTTTAATTATCCACAAGTGCCACAACAATTTCAAGGAAATGTACCACCCGTAGCTCATCCTAATTACCCTCCAACTAGACCATAACCACCATGGCATTTCTACACACACCATAATATAATGCCATATACTTATTCTCAGGTGCTAGATAACCCATCACTGGCATCTCAATTATATCATAACTCATTTACTTGTGCACATGCTCACTCTTCCTTACAAACTTTGGACTCAACCCTACCTACAACACCTAAAACTCTAGTTTCAACTCCTTCTGGATCTTCTCCACCATCAACAGAGGTGACCATCCAGAATGCCTCTCAAGATAGCAATATAATTACAAAAGAACTGATCACCCCTGATAGAAAAGAGTATTTATTTCACATTTTCATATCTCCTATAATTTATTTGTCTATTCTAATTATATATAGTCACATTATATATATTTTTAAGTTTCTTAAATGTATCTCAAATTTATTTTAACTCGGGGTTTTCTCTAAATCATGATAAGATTCGAGGCAGAATCGTGTCTGTCATTAAAGCAACATACGATGGACCATACACATGCTGGAGGGACGTACCTGAATCACTAGAGAACTTCTGGTGGACGGAATTCTAAGTACAATTTTATTATCATTATTAATAAAAAAATTTTTATTTTACATTATCATTTATATATTATTAATTAAATCTTTTTTTCTAGAATATTTGGTCACCATAGCATGGTGATAGTATTAAAAAAATTGGAAAAGATGTGTAGGTGTGCGCTCAAAAGATATGATATATCAAATACATAAGACTAATAAAAAACTAGGGTGGATTGGAGAATATGTTTAGAATTAACTGTGTGATAAATGGAGAACGTTGCAGTTTAAGCACGTTAGTGTGCAAAAGAAAAAAAAATAGGTTCTCTAACTCTGGGGGGTTAGGCTCATCTCTTCACATTGGATGCTCTATATCAATGGCAGAGCACAGAAGAAGATTGGTATCTTATTTCATTTTCACTTCTCTATTTATTCACTAGTCACCTATATCTCAAAATTTATATATTTTATTTAATTTGTAACACAGACAAAGGATTTAGGAAGAGAGTCCACTACGCGCATTAGAATTATTTCTTGGAACTCATCAAAAGACTGATTAAGGATAGGTTGATAAAAAATCCAAAAAAATATTTGTAAGTGTTTTTTTATATATAATTATGCATGGTATGTGTTTTATAATATAAAATAATATTTTTTTTCATTTTCAAAGGCCGAATATCATGGACTCCAATCTTCAACTAGCTCTAAGCACCAATTGTCGAATCTTGATCTATGGATGCAAGCAGTCGGAGGGAAAGGCACGTATATGGTTTAGGAGTTGATGCATCCAAAATAGTCGATACCACAGCCTCTAGATTTTCATATATAAAAAGACTTATCGAAGCTTGATTGGACTCATTTCCAAGAATTTCAACAAGTTTTAAAAGATACAGTTGTTCAAAATCTAAGTAAATCTTACAAAGAAAACTTGAAACGATACGAGGAAAGGACAGAAGTACTAAGTAGTCAGCTCATTAGCTTGGAGAGTAGACTAAATGTAATGAAAGGATCTTTTTGTTTCATTTACCTCCATAGAGATTATATGCGTGTTTGAGTTATCAAAACAATGTAGAAGTATACCGACTAGATCTAACTTCTCTAAACAATGTTTCAAATCTTTATATCTCACTCAGTATTCCAGCTACTACAGCTGGAAACAACAACAATAATGAGGAAGATGAGGAGGAAGATGAGGATGAAGATGGGGAAGAGTAAAAATTTGTATTAATCAAGTTAATTATTGAAATTAATTTGTATTATTGTCCTAAATTTGTTGCTAATGAAGTGATTATTAGATATAATTTTTTGGTAGTTATACTTATTTATAAATATGTTAAAATATTTAATACGATTATACTTATTAATATATTTAAGTATGATATAATTTTTTAAAAAAAATACTTTCGGTAATAACAAATACCAAAAGTGATTTATACAGATATATAAAAGCTTCTTTCAATATAATAAAATATATATATATATATATATATATATATATATATAATTGTAGTATTTTTTTTCTGTTAATGAACAAATAAATGTTGTGATATAAATTTTTAGATCATGTTATTATTAGACGAAAAAAAACGTGCGGCTCAATAGACTATCTTGATAGGAGTATTTTTATTTTCATTCATATAAAAATTCATTTTATAATATTTATTTGTTTCTTATTAATAAAAAATATTTTAAATATTTCTTTAACTAATAACAATTTTGTTTGTCAAAAAAAAAAGACAAATCAATTTATAAATTTATATTGTTGTACTGAATTTCTTGCTAATGAATTGATTATTTCATGTAATTTATTTTTAGTTATACTTATTTATAAATATATTTAAACATTTAATACAATTGTATTTAATTATGATATGTAACAAAAAATAATTTACTTCTCTCTCTCTCTCTCTCTCTCTCTCTCTGTGTGTGTGTGTGTGTGTGTGTGTGTGTGTGAAGTGTGTCAAGCCACACTACCACCACACATGTGTTGAATGAAAATTTTTTTCAACAAAAATTTACATAAAAATATTTATATTTTATTTAAATATTTATATATATATATATATATATTTTTTTTTTCTCATTTATAAAATACATATAAAATTAATTTATATAAAACAAAAAAATATATTTTATACAATATAATGTTTATTGATAAAATAAATAAAAAATTCTGTAAAACAAAAAAAAATAGTGATATCAGATTGGAGCCACGCACAATTTCAGATAAGGCACAAAATGATGCACAAATTTGCAAATATTTTGCTACCCAATTTGTTGAAAATAATAGGTGGGAGTTTACAAATTTTTTCATTTCATTTCCCGTACTATATAACTTCAGTTTCCTTTTAGAATCTTCTATTCCTTTCTTTTCTAAACTGTTCTTCTTTTTGTCTTCAATCCTCTTCTTTGCTCCTTTTCTTATCTTCAGTTATTTTTTGTTTATTCTACTTTTGTTCTGCTCTGTTATTGATCAATTAGTTTCTTCCTGACTTCTTTTTCTTATTTTTAGTTCTTTTTTTTGCTTCTGCTCTACTAAATCAGCTTCTTTTACGGTGCAGAATCAGATTGTTCTTCTACTACTTTTTGTTTTTTTTTTCCCCTTCTCTTCGAAAGGTAAGAAAAAACATAATATTGCCTTTTAGCTATTATTTTTTTTATATCATTCTAGACTAAGACAATAATCCTTTGTCTTTATACTGCAGTCTTTAATTTCATTTCTTCCTCACTTCATCCAAGTAATATATTTTTTAATTTTCTTCATTGTAATTTTTTTTTCATTTTCTTCTTTCATTAAGCTAGAATTTTAATTCCATTCCTTCTATACAAGGAGTGAATATTCAACAACTCTAGTAGATAAAAGATTGAACGAAGCATACTAGACGAGGGACAAGAAATGAGGAAGACGTCCTAGACGAAGACCAATATTAAATTATTTGATACTGATGTATTACATTGTACAACATGACCAACATATTCATTCGATAATTTATATAATAAAATTATTTTGTCTTAAAATTCTGTAAAATAAAAAATTCAAAATCATAAAATTTAAAATTTAATTACAAACTATAAATACAATTAATTGATATAAAATTTATTTAATTAATAATAATTCACAAATAAATATATAAATATTTGGGAGATGACTCGACAATTGATCCATCAAACTATTTTGAATGGTGGTTGAACGGATGAAAACAATACTGGAGATGGCTCGATGGCTGATCCATGCATCGAGCCATCCAAAATGTTTTGGGTGGTGTGGCTCGATGGAGCACCCATCGAGCCACCCAAAATGTTGTGTGGTGTGGCTCAACGAGTGCTCCGTCGAGCCACCCATTGATTGTGGTGTGGCTCAACGAGTGCTCTGTCAAGCCATACCACACAATATTGTGTGGGGTGGCTCGACGGGTGCACCTCTATTGACACCTAACCCATTGCAATTTTAGGTCTCCATCAAGTCACCCAAAATAATATATTAAAATTTTCAATTGAAACTTAGTAGCAAACATTCAGTAAGATTTTTATCTTCAGTAGGAAATCAGTAGGAAAAAATTTACTAACTGGTAAATTTCCTACTGAAGTTTTTCAGTAGGAAATCAGTAGGAATTATGTATTTCCTACTGAAATTCTCTTGATTCCTACTGCCTTTGTTGTCGCTAATTAAGGATATTGTTGTAGTGACTCTATGAACTCTTCAAAAAGTAAAGAAGGATGGATAGTTTTTAAAATTGATATAGAAAAAGCTTTTGACACTATCTCTTGGAACTTTATCAAATAAATCCTAAACTTATACCATTTTCCAAACAATTTTACCTCCCTTCTCTTGTCCTCCTTAAAAAAAGTAACTTATACCCTTATTATGTCAATGGTAAAAAGACTACTCCTATCACCCCTGCAAGAGGAATAAAACAAGGTGACCCGATTTACCCTGATATCTTTATTTTTGGAATGGAATTTCTCACAAAACTGATAAAGAACCAACTTCAAAGAAAAAACTAGAAACCCTTCACTCTTAAAAATAAAAATATAGCTATATCTCATCTCCTTTTTGCCGATGAGATCTTGTTCTTTTGGAAGCCAAATAAAATAAATATTAAAGTAGTCAAAGATGTTCTTGACACTTTTAGCCAGGTCAGTGGCATGCAAATTAATAGCCAAAAATAAAAAAAAATCTGGTTCTCTAGAAATGTTAACTCTAAAACCATAAATCTTATCCAAAGAACCTTCAAAGTAAATAGAACCCAAGACCTTGGGCTATATTTAGGATACCCTCTTAAGGCAAACTATAAAAAAAAATGATTTCAACTTTATTTTTGATAAGTTTAACAAAAAACTTCAAGGATAGAAATGTAACCTTTTATCAAAGGCTGGTAGAACCGAGCTTATCCATTCTACCCTTTCTAGCATTTCAAATCGTGCTATGAATGCTTTCCTTCTCCCAAAATTTATTAGATTAAAAATAGATATGACAGCTAGGAATTTTTTCTAGGGACATGATAATTCTACTAAAAAAAATGCATACAATACACTAAAAAAATTTATTAAACCCAAATTTATGGGGGGTCTTAGCATTAGATCTGCTTGTCATCATAACAAAGCTCTTGTCCTGAAAAAAATTTAGAATTACACTACAAATCCATCTACATTATGGGCTAAGATTATTAAGAGTTAATATGGTCAGAATATTATGAAGAGGAAAACTCAAAAATCCCATTCTTTTAGAAGCATGCAAAAAAATACCCTTCCTTTATTCCTTGCATTAGGAAAAACATTGGCAATGGAAGTAATACAAATCTTTGGGATGATTTCTAGCTAAACTCAAACCTTAGATCAAAACTTACAGGCCCCTTACCAAAAAATGAAGCAAATAAAAAACTTGAAGACATCCTAGTTGCTTCTCCAAATGGCCTTCAATAGAACCTTAGTAACATTCCCTTTAGTCTAACTACTGACCTAACTTGGGAAATCAAATCCTTGCCCTTACCCTATGCTAACACTAGCCAAAATGATAAAACTATTTGGAATCTAACTGTTGATGGAACTTTCTCCTCTAAATTAGCTTCCCTTTTTATCCTTAATTCCAAAAAAGAGAATAACAACAACCATCTGACAAATCTAAATTCTAACCACAATAGTTATAGCTGGATTTGGAAACAGAATTCCCCTCCTCGTGAAACTTTTTTCCTTTGGCAAACCATCCAAAAAGGCCTTCTCACCCACTGTACCTGAGCAAAAATTATCAAATTCTCTTCTGTAAACTGCCCTCTTTGCAATATCTAAAATGGAACTCATCTTCACATTCTTCTTGACTGTAGCTTTGTTAAAGACATATGGAATACGCTCTCTCCACCCCCTTCTTTCTTTCAATCCCAACTTTTAAATTGCTTGAAACCAACGCAAAAAACTCTAACCCAAGTATTCTAGATATTCCTTGGAAATTTAATTTTTCTTTTCACTATTAGAGGAATCTGGTTAGCCAAAAACAGAAAGAGCTTCAACAATGAGCCTTTTTTTTCTAAATGCATCAAAAAATAAATTCATATCTCTTGCTGCTAAATTTTGGAGTAATTCTCTTACTCAAAATCACTCAAATCAAAACAATTTACCTAATATTACTCATACTATTCGTTGGGTGAAACCTCTTGGAAACTGGTTTAAGATCAATATTGATGGCTCCGCAAAGAATAACATGATTGCAGTTGGAGGTATTATTAGGAATGCCAAGGGTGAATGGATCATTGGATTCACAAAATTTATTGGAAAAGGCTCCCCCATTTTAGCTGAGGCATGGGCACTTCAAATTGGTTTGTAGATTGCTTTGGACCTAGGAATCTTAGATCTGTTAGTGGAAACTGATTGCCTAAATCTTAAATCCCAATATTTGTCAATTTCATCCACTTCTTATGATTGAAAATTATAAGTTCCTTCTATCCAAGTTTGAAAAAACTAATATTCACAAGATCAAAAAAAGCCAGAACTCATGTGGTGACAAGCTTGCTAAATATGCCAGAAGCGATATTTAATGTTTAAGGACCTATCTCAACCCTCCAACTTTTGTGCAACAAATCTTTATAGAGGAGTTTTGTAATATATAGTTGATAGTATCTCTTTGTTTTTGTGTTCCTTTTGTTTTTTGTTCTTCGCTGGCTCTGTACTATCAGTGAACTCCATGGATGTTTCTGCCTCTTTTAGTTCTTAATATATTTTCCTCCTTCACCAAAAAAAATAATAATAATGTGGGGTTGGGATTGCTCCTACAAACGCACTCACATATATTGCTTTGGGCCGGGACACATGGATAGTGTGGCATGGGAAACCACCCCCCAATCCACACCATCTGCTTGGCGGCCGTGGCGGCGGCAGCCAGGGAGGGGGGACAACCCTGAGCCACATGTATTTTTATAATTTTTAAAAATATTTTTTAATCATTAGGGATAGATATAATTGCTGCTAAAATTTTTTTAAAAGCTTTTACAGATATAACAACGATCAGTTAACGCTTTGATAAATTTTACATTAGGTAGAAACCTCTGCTATTGCGCAGTTTTGAGGTCAGCAAGCATAGCTACAGGTACAAACTACCACTAAATTTACTTTAGCAACAGTTGTTCCAGTTGTTGGTCAAAATCGCCGCTAAAACAGTCACAATATTGCATTTGGTGATGGTTTTAGAAACTAAAGTAATTGGCAGTTTAAACCACTGCTAGGTGCAGAAAAACCGCTGCTAGAAGTTGGTTTTCTGGTAGTGTATATATATATATATCCTATTTTTAAAATTTTGGCTAATTTACAGTTACATCTCTTTTATTTCAAATATTATACTTGAGCCATACTAAGTGAAAATTAAGACAACATAGATAACAATTGAAGAAAATACAAATATTATTGTTATATCTTGCTTCAATTTTGACTATCCAATTAACCTAAAATAAATGACTATAATTGTGCAACGAAACTACAATTGTAGCGCCAACTACAGTGAAATCTAGGTTGCATTATGGTATCTTCATACATTGTGAGTTTGCTATAAAAATCAAGAAACTTAGGAGTAGCTAGGTTTTGTCATCGGGACATCTACTAGCTGATATTCCAAAGAAATATTGTCTTACGTATATCCAATTGTCTCCTAGCCACTCTCTCTCTCTCTCTACATAACAAAGTAGAGATTCAATACAACATGCTTAGTCTTTGGACAAAGTGAAGGTCTTGAAATTGTCGCTTAAGAATTTAGATTGTACTCCCATAAATTTGTGTTTGGTGAACCGTCCAATCTTGAAGTAATTGGACTTGGACAAAGTTGCCCTCATTTCTATATATGTAGATAAGGAATAAATATAATATTTAATATTTAGTTTGTCATTGTTGAATGACATTTTGATCTATGATGATATCGAAGAGTAGGTCTAAAATGGAGGAGATTTATATAAAATTTCTTGTCTCTTTACTATAAAATACTTTACTTAGGTAAAAAATGTGTAAAAAAATTCTTGAAAAATTAATCATGTAAAAAAAGAATATGAAGTTATTTTTTAAAATTCGTATACTTATCATATTAGGAATGAAATATTATATATATAATTGTCATAATCTAATTTAAAAATTTAATAATAAATATATAAAGGACTTTATTTAAATTTTTTTATTTAAAAAACTTCTCGACAGCACATCACTATAATACTAAATACTAAACAACTTAATTTATTTACTTTTTTAACCGAGCATAAATTATTGTAGACTATATGAATTATTGATCAATATCAAATTGACTACCAAAAAAGAAAACTAATCCTCTCTGACAAAAATTTATAACACCCACAAATCTTTCCAAAACATCAGTTTTATTGGCTTATATTATTATTTAAACTTCTTAGCTTCCTTTTTCTGAGTTTAAATTCAAATTTAAGTTTGGTTTGATAATTATTTCTTCAAAGTTCAAACTTGAAAAACTAATGATAATTGATTGAAGTAATTCGATACTTGTTTTTTTAAATAAGATCTTGAGTTTAAGTTTTATAATTAAAAAAATTAAAAACAAAAAAAATACTATGAGAACTTTTTACCTTTATAGTCCGATTTCACTTAAATTAGATCAATGGGAGGTTAGTGCGTTTATAAATATTGGTGATTGAAAAAATAAATAAATAAAAGGGTCATACAACATCCCAACGACCTCTTTACCAATGGGCTTTAGCATATTAAAAGACCAAACGACGACATGTTTGGCGACTTCATTCAACTCCAAAGAATCTTTTGATTCTTAGAATAATAATACCTTTCACAACACAAAAGCCTGCATTATTTATATAAATAGCACGATGGTCACCACTCGAGAAAACTCACACAGTTAGTTCTGAAAACTCACAGTTTAAAGTACAGAGAGAAGAAAGAAAAGAAATGGGTTCAGAAGCCACTCTTAAGCTTCCAGTCATTGACTTTAACAACGTTGACTTATTGGAAGCCAAAAACCCAAAGTGGGAGGAAGTGAAATCCCAAGTCCACAAAGCACTCGCAGAGCATGGTTGCTTCGAGGCTTTGTTTGATAAGATTCCTTTAGAACTTCGTAAATCCATGTTTCTTTTACTCAAAGAGCTTTTTGATCTGCCTCTTCAAACCAAGCAACTTAATGTGTCTAAGAAGCCCTATCATGGTTATGTTGGGCAATATCCTCAAGTCCCACTTTATGAGAGCATGGGCGTTGATGATGCAGTTAACTCTGACAAAGTAGAAAGCTTCGAAAAGACACTGTGGCCCGAAGGAAACCCTAGTTTCAGGTCTCATCTTTATTATATATTTATGTACAAGTTTTAAAAGCAATTTCTGAGAATTTTTAGGTATCTACAATAAGTCAATAAAAACCATAGTTGTCAAAACTAGATCCAACCGGCCAATTCAACCAATCCTAGGTCCGGTCCGAAAAAATTGTTTGAACCGGTGAAAAATTGATCAAACTGATTTTAAACTAGTAAAACCGGCTGGTTTACTAGTTGGACCAGTTCAATGATTTTTTTAAAAAAATTATTTAATAGATTTGTCATGCATGAATTATATAATGATTGATAATTTTTTTTGTTAGTTGGCTTTTTTTTATTGTAAACTTTTAATTGATGAAGTTGTTTTATCAAAACTTTTGTATAATTGAATATTAAATCTTATTTTTAATTGAGATTGTATATTTATGTTCATGATATATATGTAATTATGCATAGTATTTTAATATTTTAAATTATATATATTTATTTTCTAATATTTTTAAAGTATCACTGGTTTTACCGCAATTTTACTATTGACCTTTAAATCGGTGTCTACATTAGTTCAATAACCGGTCCGATTTTCAAAACATTGATAAAAACTTACCAAAGTAGAAGGCCTTAATTATCTTGAAAGAGGATGCATTAGCGCACCCCCTTTGGCAAGTTTTTATTGACTTTTTGCCCTAACTATTTACTAAGCTTGCTCAAAACCAATTAAAACTGATGTTCCTTAACCAAACCAAACAAAATTCAATTGATGATTGGTTTTTATCAGGTTGAAATATACATTTTATGAGTGATTTGCTAATTCCATTTTCAGTTTAAATCAAACCAAACCCTACACACATATATATGTAAAATTATACATACTACATTGAAATTAAAGACAGAATCAATATTGTTTATGTTAATTTTCCTATCTTTTTTATTTCTATTAGTATTTCTTTGTCGTTATTAATATTATTTTTTTTCTAGATTTTACAATTGTATTATTGTTTCTATTAATTTCTCTTGGTGAAAATTGTGAAGTTTTTTTTTTGAAAAAAGAGAGGATATATTATGCCAAAACATGAAGGCTCACAAATAGGATTAATCCGCTCAAATCAAACTATCTAGACCGACATATTGTGATTAACTTTTACACAAAAAATTAAATCGAACAGTTTATCTCTTTTTAAAACTAACTATTCAGTTTTGAAAAGAGACAAACTGTTCGATTTAGTTTTAAGTGTAAAACCAAACCAGTGGTTTGGTTTGGGATAGTCTCAAAAACCGCTCAAATGAAGCGCTGTACATCCTTACTAATTATTGCACACTACATGCATTCTAAAATTATTTGCTATTAATTTCCTTAAATAATTGCTATTAGGTTCTTTGGCAAAAAAATTACATGTAATTTTTTCACATATATCATATTTATATCCGAGAACCTAATTGCAAATAATTAAATCTCATCCAATATTCAATGATTATTAGCTTTTGTCAACGAACTATATCTTTCTGTAATCTTTTGTAGTTTAACAATTTTGTATTAACTTTCCTTTTCGTTGTTGATAATTTGGCAGCAATACTATACTGTCCTTCTCAAAGCAGGTATCAAAGTTGGATCAGATTATAAGGAAGATGGTTTTGGAGAGTTTGGGGATCGAAAAGTACATAGAAGAGCACATGAACTCTACCAATTACCTTCTGAGGGTTATGAAATACAAAGGCCCTCAAACTGAAAACACAACAGAGGTGGGTTTACCTTCCCATACGGATAAGAGCATAGTCACCATTCTGTACCAAAATGAAGTTGCAGGTTTAGAGGTTGAAACCAAAGATGGAAAATGGATGACGTATGAGCCCTCACCTCACAGTTTCGTCGTCCTGATTGGCGACTCTTTCCATGTAAGTCCAATATTCTAGTTCCATGAAACTGTTCAGGAGTTTATTAATTATTCATTTTTAACATTAAAGTGGTCAGTCAATGAAAGGTGGAGTTTTCATTTTTAGGAGTTTAGAGCTAGGGCCTAGGAATGTTGCTCAAGCCGATGTGTCTATAAATGGTGTAGTTTTCATTTTTAGTTTTACGCCTACCTTCAAATATGTAGGAAAATTGTGAGATTTGATTGAATATGGGAGCTTGAAGAAAACGGGGTTCTGGTAAATGAAGAGGGCAGAGCAAATAGCATTGCTGGTGTTGGTGAGTGTGGAGTGCTAGCATACCTTTCGCTTTGGCAAGCTGTTACGGGAACAGCAGATAAATAGAGCAAATAAAACATAATGAAAAACAAGAATATACATATATTCACGTAATTCAATCGATGTGAATTACGTTCGCATGAACAAAGAAAAAAATTTACAAGTCAAAAAAAGTTATAGAATTGTATATAATATATATAACTTAATTAATTGGGCCCTCACCCTACTCGCATCATAAACTTCTTTTTTTTTTTTTTATTTTCGGATTGAACTCTCAAATTTCAGATCAAATCATAAATTAATTTATATTCACCAAAATTCAAGGCACACAAGCCCTGGTTTCTTTGCCTTTTCATTTCCAAGCCTAGTTGTTGTTTTTGGTTTTTAGGTGATGTGGGATTATGGCTCTAGTCACATTCAAGGACCCCTCATGGTTTGTGTTGCAATCTCGTTGCCAAAGTTTTTTATTGTGGGTTTTTTTTTTCCTCTACTTTCCGGTTACTTGATTTTGGTTTTTTTCCAGTTAATTATATTACCACTTATTCGCTTTGGTTCCCGGTTTGTATTGTTAGTTGGTGTTACTAGTTTTTTAATGATGTAACTCCTTTATATGTTAACATATTCCTTTTTAACCAAAACAAAAAAACTTCTGACACTACAAGAAAAAGGGGAATTAGGGAGGGAAATTAGAGACGAAGTAAGTTCCATCTCAATAATATTACAAACCCATCCCAAAGTCTGATATGGAAAATGTCAAAATCAGAAATAGAATTTTTCGTCCATGAATATTTCGTCCTATTGTCTCTATTATTTAATTCATGTCATTTTTTCCCCTTGTTTTAATTGGAGACAAAATTTTTCAGGGTAGATCCATCTCTAATTGAATTTTATATTGTAAAAATATTCTTTAGTTTGAGACAAAGTTTTGTTATCTCAAAATTCGTCTCTCTGATTTAAAAAAATAAAATGTTTAGAGATTAATTTTTGCAACTCAAAATTTGTCCTTGATATTCAAAACTGTTAGAGATGAAAAAAATCTGTGGCAATAATTTGTTGTTGATTTTCGAAATTGTAAGAGACAGATTAATCTATGACAATTTCCGTCAGTAACTTTAAATTGGTTAAAACGACGTCATTTGGCTTCACCTTATTTTCACATATATATATATATATATATATATATATATTATTCTCAAATTCCGCGACATTTTAATATATTAAATGAACGTAAGGTTAACTCGTAAGTGATTATAACCTATAACTAATAATGCAGGCATGGACAAATGGGAGGCTACATGCAGCATTTCACAGAGTGATGATGAATGGAAATGAAGCAAGATACTCAGTGGGACTGTTTTCAATGCCAAAAGAAGGGTACAGTGTGAAAGCCCCAGAGGAGCTGGTGGATGAGCAACACCCTCTGCTGTTTAAGCCCTATGATCTCGTTGAGTTCCTCGACTATATCTACACTCCTGAGGCCCAGAGCCTAAAGTTCGCTTTGAAGACTTATTGTGGTGTTTAATTATTAAGTTGATTTGTTTCATTATAGTAATAATGACTGATATAATGTCAAAGTGATATTCCCAACAGCATTTTCACTTGTTTATTTACATTTGAGCTAACCTAATTAACCTTATAACAATGAAGTTGTCACTGTTAAAAAGCTACCACCTAAAGTCATGTTACTTAAGGTTTTCAGTGGCGACAAATGCCGTTACTAAAAAGTTGCCACTGATACTAAATTTTAGTGGCGACTTTTGTTGCCACCAAAAATTATTTTTTTTATATTTATGCATTATCAAACTATTAATTTAATATTTCAAATAAAACCTAAACAATTCTTACAAGCAACCCCAATATGTAAATTTGTGATATAAATCATCATATATTATAAAATAGTTTTAAATACATAATGTTTAATTTCTGAAAGTACTAAATACAAATAACCTAATACAAAAAGTACTTAATTACTACAACTAATCTTTCATTTTTTATTTCCTTGCATTTTTTGTTGTTGCATGGTTTCCAACGGTATTTATATCTGGTACATAACTTTGTCCCTATTATGATATATGTAAAACAAATATCACTTCACATATTCCATAGAAAGGAAAAAATATATCATTGTTATTAAGTCAAAAAATTGCAGCCAAAATATAAAATATTCATATAACATGATTGTCTAAACTTGACTCACTTCCCAATTCTTACATTTATACCATAACAAATTACCCTTATTTACTAACTAATCAACATTATTAACTCATCATCTGAACTTGCTCATGTACCATATTTAAAAGCTCTAGAAGCTTGGCCTATCTCACAACAAAAAATCATTGAATCAGTTTTTTAGTTTGGAGCGACAAATCTTTTTTCTTTCTAAATAATTCTCCAATAATTAAAATACTTCAATATTGCCTTTCCTTTGTATTGTTATCCAAATTTCAATATTAAATGTAGTAGTCTATTATCTTACATATTATTATTTACCAAACAGTTTTAACTCACATCAAATTTAGTTTCCAAATTAGTAGGCCATTAGATTTAGCTTTGAATTTTGGGTGGAAATGAGTTGAAATAGCAATATTGCAAACATTTTAATAGTTAAATTATTTAATTCAAAAAAGCTAGATATCTATTCATAACCAAAATAAAGCTTCCCTAAGATTAAATAATTACAATGCCATATATATAAATATTAAGTAAATCCTAACATGAAAACTATATACACACACGTAGCAAAAGCAACAATGTGAAAGAGAAAAATGTAATTATATTCATGTTCGAGGGCACAAAGAAAACAACCCATACTATGGAGAAAGACCTAGAAGGAAACAAACCTAACATGAAAACAAGCCATGCAAGATGCCATTGATGACCAAGTTCAACAACAATTGATATAGGAGAGATAAACCACATACTACAAAAAAAATGGCATTTAGTATGGGTCAAAAACACCCTTTAGCGTCAGTTTTGACTCACGCTAAATGACTTAACGTCAGTTTTTGAACCCACATTAAGTGCTCCATTGCGATGTCATTTGGCATCGGTTTTAACATCTGTGGAAATAATTGACGTTAGATGAATTTAGCATCGATCAAAATTTGTAATCTAACATCGATTTTGACCGACGTTAAATGCTGACAATTAGTGTTAGTTACGACCGATGTTAAGTTTGTGATTTAACGTCGATTTTGATCGACGCTTGATGCACTACAAAAAAAATGATTTTTGAAAGTCGTTACCAATGACTTTTGGTGGCAACTAAGGTTGTTGTTGAAAGTCCATGGCTAAAAATTTTAGTGTCTACTAAAGGGGTTGCCACTAAAAGTTATTTTTGTTGTAAAAAAAAAATTTTGTGCCAAAAAGCGACTTTTGATGGCAACTTTAGTCGCCACTGAAGGTCACCAAAAAGACCTTTGTCGCCGCCAAAAAAGCTTTTAGTATAAAAGTCGCCACCAAAAGTCACTCGCCATTGTTTTTGGACCTGAATTGGCTCGACGGGTCGACCCAAAACCCATTCAATCTGTGAGGGTCTTGGCTGGTCCACTGACTCGCTGCCTTGGGGTGACTTGACTTTTTTTGCATAATATTCAAGTTTACTTGAAATTAAACCAAACACATGCATATCTGATATTCGAATCTAGGTCCTTAGCTTTCAACTATGTGTATCTTACCATCTTGCCACCACTTCATTTGTGCTATATAATAGCAAAATATTAGCTATATAATCTGTTAAAATTATTTTAAGCCAAAAACCTCACAAAACCGAAATAGAACAACATCTAACTTAACAAAAAGAAAATATCTCATTACTAATAGATTAAGAGATAAGAAAAAATATAACATTAGATATATATATATATATATATATATATATATATAATTTGTTAAAAAAATTTGTCTTTTGGTGGCAACTATGAGAGTTACTATTGAAGGTCTGACTTTTGGTAACGATTATAAGAGTTGTCACTGAAAGTCCGACTTTTGGTGGTAATTGATTTTTGTTAATTTTATTAAAAAAATTTTGTCTTTCACTGGCAACTATGAGAGTTGCTATTAAAAGTCTAACTTTTGAGTCTATTGTTACCAAAAAGTCACTACTGAAAGTCAATTTTCTTGTAGTGATGACTTTGACTGATATCTATTTGGTCATTTAATGTCTTTTTTACTATCATTTTACGTCAGTTGTGACCGATGCTATGTCTGTGATCTAACATCGGTTTTGACTGACGTTAGATGACTCGATTTTGACTGACGCTAGATGACTTTGACCAATTTTTGTTCTAGTTTAATAAAATAGAAATTGACACTAATTTCCAAAACCAACCTTATAAATACAATCGAATTTAATTTATATATCTATAATCCAATATTATATCTAGCCAAAATTTAATAGATATTGGATGCCAAATTATAACAGAAAATATATTTGAATAAAAAATATACATTTTTAAACATATAAGTTTTATATCAAATCCAAAGTTAAAAATAAAAAAGTTAACACATTCTAAAAGTACAAGTTTCACAAGTCCTAATAATAAATATTACAACTAATCATAGTCATGGGTTGTGACTAGCTCCAGAAGAATGTTGACATCCTTGAGATGAAGCTCCTACACTATTTGCATCAGATGCCTATAAACATAATATTTATTATTATAGTTCATAGTGAATGAAAATAATGAATTAATAAGTCCAAAATGATCTCTAGTAGGTATGTATACATGGACAAAATCTGAGTAGGTATATCTTATTTTGAATAACAAAACCAAAACATTATGATATCCAGAGAATCTAGATGATCCAACTTGCACTTGCAAATGTGATAAAACCTATTGCACGATGCATTTTTGAGCTTTGGTCCTGTAGGAAATTGATGAAGTAAATATGGTTTATTATCTCTAGTTAAAAAATAAAGTCACATGCAAATAAAAGTAAGTGTAATTCAGTCTGCTATGCAATTGTATATACTCAAGATTCAAGACATAAATGCACACAGACTACATAATAACTCTATATAATAATCACAGAATGAAAAGTACCTTTGGCATGTATAAATCTGTTATGTCACCATATTTCTCAAAATGAATGCACAAAATTGAAAATAAAATGAAAATATCATAAGACTATCACATGATTTACATCCAACATTCCATCATCATCAATGGATGTATCATAAGGGCATAGCACTTTGAGAGAAAATTGTACTCATCATTTACAAGAAGAAACCACTCTTAGCTACCTTCTGAAAGTTTCTTCCGTAACAGATTGAGGAATCCTAGCCACAAAAATTCTTGTAACTTTATTTGACTGGTACCCTCATCTCCTCCTTTATTAAAAAAAAACACAATACATAAGGAATTAGTAAAACAATCACTCTGCACAGTTTTAATATGTCATCTACAAGAAAACTAATTGCAAAACAAGCTAGGCCAGAAGAACTAAATACAAAAGACCTTAAAATATAAAAATCAATTTGATCAAAACCTTTGGTGTGGTTACTTTAACTTCTAGTATCCTGTTGCCAAGAACGTGTTCACTGGACAGTGCATTTTGCAGCCAGATAAGTGGTACCACTTCAGACATAACATGCACAGTTAAGTTTTATTTATATATATATATATATATATAAAGGTGAAAAGCAATAACCTTAGTATCATCAATTGATGCAAATGTAACATGTCCAAAACCACGAGATTGGCCAGTTTACTTCTCCTAAAAAAATAGATAAATAGATTAAAACATACCTCCAGAAAAGTTAATTTAACAGAAACAATAAAATATAATCATATCATCAAACAATTGATTTTCCGTCAACAACGTGCATACTCCAATTAACTCTATATAAGACAATCATAGTTGACACTTCACATAGAACATCATAATGCACTGCAAGGTATTTATTTGACACCACAGAGAATAGGTTTTCTCAAGCATCTTTTGCTTATAAAATAGTTACACATGACATCAAAGTTGCTAACATGTTTTATTATGCATAGTTCAAGTGAAACTAGTAACATTGTAGATGAAAGAAAAGACTTTAAGGATTCAGACAGCTCATGCTATCACTTTGAAATAAAATAAGCTTGAACTTTATTAGGTAATAGTGAGGGAAACTATCCTCTGAAACATCGCCAAAGATTCTTGTCACATTCCAATTTTAGGCATGTGAGTAGTTCTATAACCTCGAGTGTGTATCTTTATGATATCCTATAAAATCTCTGAACAGTCCTAATATCCACAATTATGCGAAACATAAATTTTCTAAGAAAGAGATTTTTGTATATATATATGAAAAGTTCAACATAGTAAAACAGTAAATACAAGCCGAATATCATACAATATGATACAACTTTCCAAGCTTAGGTGACCTATAAAGATTACAAAGAGTTTCCTAAGCTTTTAAATTCATAAGCCCTCCAGACATACATGGATAGTATCTTCAAGAAATGCTAATTCTCCTGCAGATTTTCTTCTTCCTTACCCACTGTATTTGAAAAAGATAATGATAAAGAGTGTGTGTTCATCAAAACTCAATGAATAAATGACTGTGCAATAATAAATGTGTCACAAGTATAAATACCATAATCATTATCACAATAAGAACAATTATATTCATATCTAGGGTTTCTGTACCTCTATATTCAGTTTATGTTCAAGGATTCAATTTCTATTGTATTCATGTACACATCTATTACATGCATTAGTATCTTGGGGAATCAAGCTCTCAACTATCAACCATTTCATATGTATATTTGCATGCATTGGTATCTTAAGTCAAGCCCTGAACCATTCCATATGTATAATTACATTCTCAATCATAATTTTCATCAACAAAATCTTAAATAACACAATAAATTTCATTATCAAGTTATCATCACTAAATAGAGACTTTAATTAAAATTTCTAATTATGATATGAGGTAAGATTTATATTGTACTTGAAATTAAAATAAATAAACTTGGTTAGCAAGGTCATCCACTCACATAAATTTCGTATCCAAGTCACATTTTCGAGTTATTACAAAAAAGAGCACGTAGCTGGATCTCAGGTTCCACTACGAAGATTTTCATGAAGTTCAGATAGAGAAAGTCAGGGTTGCTTTTATACAAAATATTATTCATATGTACGGTCACTATTCATACATATTATTTCTATTCATATGTACGGATACATACTAATACTATTTATATGTATGGATATATATATATATATATGGATAATATTTATACATACGAATACAATTTATACGTATGGATACCATTCATACCGGGGATAGCGAACATAAGCCGTAAAAGAGTACACTAAAAAATGGAGGAGGGTCACAATGGACGCTCTTAACTACCAAGTCTTTCCTTAGCCAAACTTTTTCTAAACATGTATTCTTCACAGTTTCATACTCTATTCCGGTAATCAAAAAATAATTCTCAAGATTCACATAAAGTGCATAGTAAATTGAATATTTTATTAATGCATATTACCCTGACTTCTCCTATAAATAGGTCCTTCTATTTCACTTCTAAACTCACACGTTCAGTTTTTCTTCTTTCTTCTCCTCAAAATTTCTCTTGCTCTGACGTTAGGGCTCTGAAATTCTAAGTCGTTCCTCCTTAGCCTAGATCTAAGGCGAGGATACTATGCTTCTTTAATTTCTTTTAATTATTTAGAGGTTAAATTCTTAGTATGCTCTGTGGTTGCGACTTTAGTTGATCCTCCGCATCAGAAAAGAATTATCCTTGATTACTTGAAAATTATTTTTTGATTATTGGAATAGACTATAAAACTATGAAGAATACATGTTTAGGAAAGGTCTAGCTAAGGAAAGACTTGGTACTTGAAAGTGTCCATTGTAACCCACTTCCCTTTCTTAGAAACTTTCATGGAGTACTCTTTTACGGCTTATGTTCGCTATTTCCAGTATGAATAGTAACCATATATATGAATAGTAATTGTATGTATAAATAATATCTATATGTATGAATGGTATCCGTACATATAAATAGTCTCCATATATATGAATACTACCTGTACACATGAATAGTATTTGTAGACATAAATAGTATTCATACGTATGAATAGTGATCGTAAGTATGAATTGTATTTTGTACAAAAGCAACCCTAACTTTCTTTATTTGATCTTCGTGAATATCTTTGTAGCAAAACCTAAAATCCAACTACGTGCTCTTCTCCGTAACAACTCGAAAAGGTGACTAGGATACGAAATCTATGTGAGTGGATGACCTTGCTAACTAAGTTTATTTATATTTATTCTAAGTACAATATAAATCTCACCTCATATCGTAATTAGAAATTTTAATTAAATTTCCTATTTAGTAGTGATAACTTGATAATGGAATTTATTGTGTGGTTTAAGATTATATTGATGAGAATTATGATTGAGAATGTAATTATACACATGGAATGGTTGAGGGTCTGATCCCCCAAGATATCAATGCATGTAATAGTTATGGACATGAATACAATAGTAATTGAATCCCTAAACATAAATCGAATACAAAGGGTATAGAAACCCTAGACATGAATATAATTATTCTTCTTGTAATAATGATTATGGTACTTGTACTTGTGATATATTTATTATTGAACAGTCATTTACTCACTGAGTTTTGATGAACTCACACTCTATATAATTAATTTTTGTCAAATACAGTGGGTGAAGAAGAAGAAAATTCACATGAGGATTAGTAATCCTTAAAGATACTTTCCATGTTTGTCTGGTGGGCTTATGAACTTAAAAGGTTAAGAAACTCTCTGTAATTTTTAAAAGTTATTTAGGCTTGGAAAATTTTATTGTACCATATGATATTCAGCTTATATTTACTGTTTCACTGTGTTGAACTTTTTATATGTATATATGCAAAATCTATTTCTTAAAAATTTTATGTTATGCATTAGTACTGATCAGAGGTTTTATGAGATACCATAGACGTACACCCTCGAGTTTATAGAATTACTCACATGCCTGGAATTGGGATGTGACAATTTTGGTATCAAAGGATAGTTTTTAGATCCCTTATAGATTATAGAGCAAAGTATTCTTTGTGGGTCCTTCCCCATTGTCATGAGCCGCTGCATGACCATGGGATTAGGTTCCATAAAAGACCTTATAGAGTTTAATGTCTTTTGTTTTTTTAACTTATTCCTCGGTGGGTTAGTATAAGGTAATCTTGTTTGACCTGAGAAGTATTTGTTCTCCCTGTAGACTTTTGACTATTCGATGTTAGAGGAATCCTCAAATCATAATGAGTATATGGGCTTAGGGAGGACCTTAATTTCACTATTTAATACACAGGACAACCCTTCTGACCATGCAGATAATTCACATGCTCTGAATGTTGAAGGCTAAATTAGTGGTCGAGCGGAAGGAGCTAGAGTAGCCCCATAGATTGATGCCACTATTGTTATGCAAATGTTTAACTTGATGAATGATTGATTAGATCGTATAGAGGAAAAATAAAGAGAATAAGTATAGCTTGTTGATCCACCAAAGTTTCCTTCTGTTATTGAGACCAAACAAGCACCACCACTACCTCCTCAAACTAGAGATGGCACAATTAAGGACATGAAAATATCTAAGTTTTTGAAGATGATGCCACCTATTTTCACTGACAAAGATCCTAATGAGGATCAGCAATGTTTTTTGGATGATTGCAAGGCAATTTGTGATGCCTTAGAGTAGTCTGATGCACGTAGAGTAGAGATGGTCTCCTTTCAACTAAAAATGAGAGCTAGTAAATAGTGGAAGGCCTAGAAGAGTGGAAGAACCCAAGGTACACCATTAGTTACATGGGCAGAATTCTAGAAAATGGTTATCAATGAATTCCTTCCAAATAGTGCCCGATCATCTAGAGTAAGGGATTTTTTGTATCTGAGGAAAGGACCCATGTCGATAGATGAGTATAATGATCAGCTTGTTAAGTTGACAGAATATGTTCCACATGTGGTGCCTACTGAAGAGGCTAAAATGAAGAAGTTTGTGAAGGGCCTTCGTAATTCTCTTTATTCATAGGTGGGTCCAAATATAGTTAATTTCAACTCTTATTCCGCCACTGTCGATATTACACGCAGAATAGAAAAAAAAAATGGAATAAGAATGAAGAGTTTAAAAATAAAGAGAGGTTTAAAGACAGAAGGTATTTTGACCAAAGAAGGAACTCGAGGGCCTTGAAGCCTCCTACCACTTCACAGTATGCTCTGGCTGTATCTTTTAGACCCACATTTTCCATGACAAAGTGTCGCTAAGCCCCACTTGGTATATAGAGGCAGTTACAGTTATTCGAGTAGGGGTGGTTCTTAGGCAGGAAGAGGGAAGCCTCAATGTCCTGAATGTGAAAAATTCTATTTTGTATAGTACCTCAAGAAGATGAAAATATCAAATTGTTTTTATTGTGGACAAGAAGGGCACTTCAAGAGGGAATGCCCTCAACTTATTTCTAGATCTGGTCAGGGATCCATTCTCCCATCTCACACCTAGCTAGGAGTTTCTCTAGTCCCTCGTGCATCAACCACTTCTATTGGAGGCAACTTTAGGAGAGGTTCTGGTAGAGGCCAAGAAGGTCGTGAGTAGCAGGCAACCCATAGAGGAACTACCAGAGTGTATGCCTTGACCTGACAAGATGCCCAAGCATCCAATACTGTTGTCACAAGTACTTTATTAGTTGGCATTTTAGCTGCACATGTATTGTTTGATCCTAGTTTTACACATTTATATGTGTAACCTCTATTTGCCAAGAGGTTCGAGTCTGAGCCAATTATACTGGATGAACCATTTTTAGTAGCTACACTGACGATGAAGCCCTAGTAATTAGATCAGGATATCGTTCTTGTAAGATAACTATTAGGGATATAGAGACAGAGGTAGATCTCATGTTTCTTAGTATGACTGACTTTGATGTGATTTTAGGCATGGATTGTTATCCTCATGCCATGCTACCTGGAATTGTCATGACAAGGCCATTTCTTTTAGTATACCTAGAAGACATAATTTCATATTTCAAAGATACTGGAGTGAAGTGCCCTACAACATTATATCTATGTTAACCACCTGACATAAGTTATGAAAAGGTTGTCATGGATTTTTGGCCTTTTTCAGAGATACAGACAAAAACATAACGAAGTCTCGAACAAATATCAATGGTTAACTAATTCTCGGATGTATTTTCAGAAAATCTACTTGGTTTACCACCGGAGAGAGATATTGAGTTTAATATTGAATTAGTTCCAGGCACTCGACCAATTTCAATTTCTCCCTATCAAATAGTGCCCACAGAGTTGAAAGACCTTAAAGAGCAATTACAAGATCTATTAGATAAGGAGTTTATTCACCCAAATTTTTCACTATAGGATACCCCATTACTCTTTGTGAAGAAGAAAAATGGTTCTCTAAGATTGTGTATAGATTATCGGCAGTTACCATTAAGATCCAGTTACCATTAACTGAAGATTAAGGAGGAAGACATACCCAAGACTGCCTTTTGGACACGATATAGACATTAAGAATTTCTCGTAATGTCATTTGGGTTGACTAATGCGCCAGCAGCATTTATGGATCTTATGAACCGAGTGTTCAAACTTTTCCTTGATAGATTCGTGATCGTCTTCATTGATGACATTTTGGTTTATTCCAAGAGTACGGAGGATCATGCAGAACATTTGAAAATGATGCTACAGCCTTTAAGAGAACATCAATTATATGCTAAGTTCTCAAAATGTGAATTCTAGATGAGTCAAGTAACATTTTCCCAAGAAGGTGTTCATGTGGATCCAAGTAAGATTGAGGCAGTAAAGCAGTGGCCTAAACCAACAACTGTATTTGAGGTTTGTAGTTTTCTTGGCTTAGCGGGGTATTACCATTACTTTATCAAGAATTTCTCCAAGTTAGCTCTTCCATTGCTTATGGCTCTCGGTAGCTTAAAAAGCATGAACTCAATTAACCCAGCCGTGATCTAGAGATGGCAGCTGTAGTGTTTGCTCTGAAGATTTAGAGGCATTACTTGTATAGGGAGGCATGTGAGATTTTCACATATCACAAGAGCCTCAAATATGTCTTCGAACAGAAGGGTCTCAATCTAAGACAACAGAGATAGATGGAATTCTTGAAGGACTATAACTATACCATCTTCTACTATAAAGGGAAGGCAAATGTGGTAGCGGATGCCCTTAATCTGAAGTCTATGGGGAGTCTAGCTCATATTACCACAGTAAGGAAGTCCTTGATTTAGGAATTGCAGGAGTTGGAGGCTAGTGGGGTATTCTTTGAGATTACTGAGTCAGGTGCTTTCTTTGCTCACTTGACTGTTAAGTCATCCCTCGTAGAAAGGGTGAAGGCAACATTGAAGAATGATGCTGAAATGGTTCAGATTAGAGACAAGGCAAAGGGAGGTTTAGTACAAGGTTTCTCAGTGGACGAGGAATGTGTGTTATGGTTTAATGGGAGGCTATTTGTCCAGAATGTTAAACCATTAAATCAAGATATTTTAGAAAAGGTTCACGGTGCACTATATGTCATTCATCCCGGTGCCACCAAGTTATACCAAGACTTGAAACAAGTTTATTGGTGAGAGGGCATGAAACGAGATGTGACTGACTTTGTCGCTCAATGCTTAACATGCCAACAGGTCAAATCCGAACATCAGAGACCACCTGGGTTTATGCAGAGGCTTAAGAAGACTAAGTAGAATTAGGAATGGATTAATGTGGACTTCGTGGTAGGTTTGCCCGATCTTCAGATGGGGTAGGACTCTATATGGGTCATTGTGAATTGGCTCACCAAGTCGGCAAATTTCCTTCCTATTCATACCACCTACAGTATAGCAAAACTTGGTCGATTGTACATAAAGGAAATAGTAAAGCTCCATGGCATACCAATGTCCATCATATCAGATTAAGGAGCCCAGTCACTTCCTGATTCTAGAGAACTTTTTAGAAAGCTTTGGGCACTAGAGTGGACTTGAGCGCAACTGATAGTTAGTTTAAAAGGACTATTCAGACCTTAGAGGATATGCTGAGAGCATGTGTGATGGATTTTGGTGAAAGCTGGGAAGACCACTTGTCACTTATTGAATTTGCTTATAATAATAGCTATCAAGCTAGCATTAGAATGGCTCCTTTTGAGGCTTTATATGGGAGGCAATGTCGATCTCTTATCGGTTGTTTTGAACTAAATGAACCCAAAATAGTGGGACCCGAGATGATACAGGAGGCCATGGATAAAATTAAGCTAATTAGATAGAGGTTATTAGTCACAGTAGGCAAACATCCTATGCGTATAACCAATAACGTGACCTAGAGTTTTTTGTAAGTGATATAGTCTTCTTTCGAATCTCACCGATAAAGAGAGTAATGAGATTTAGAAGGAAAGGGAAGCTTAGACCAAGATATAGTGGTCCTTATGAGATTGTGAAAAGAGTGGGTAATGTGACATACAACCTAGACTTACCTTCTCACGTATTGATACTATGTAAATATCTTCCTGACCCCTCTCACGTTATCCAGCCACAAGACGTGTAGTTTGATGAGACTCTTATCTATGAAGAGGTACTAGTAGTCATCCTCAATAGGTAGGTCAAGAAACTTCGCACCAAAAAAATTCATACTGTCAAAGTTATGTGGAGGAATCATTCTCAAAAGGAAGCCATGTGAAAAACAGAGGATGAGATGTGGACGAAATATGCACACCTGTTCAAATCATGAGGTAAGTTTTCGAATTCAGGGGACCGAATTCTTTTAAGCGGGTAGAATGTAATACCCGCTATATTTTAAAGTTATGAGTGTTCACAAACTATGATAAATTTGTTTTGAAGACAATAATTCCCTTATTTGTTTAATTTTTTGTATATTTATTTGTGCATATTATTGAAAATATGGATTTTCACTTATAGATTACATAAATTGTAGGGTATAATAGATGTTATGATATAGAATTTATCCCACCATAATAAAATTGACTTTCAGTGATGACTTTTTCGAATCGTCACCAAAAGTCAAATTTTTTTAAATAAAATTAAAATAATTAGACTTTTGGAATCGCCACCAAAAGTCTAAATTTTAAAAAAAATTAAAGAAATTTGAATTTTTTTAAAAAAATTAAAAAAAATTAGACTTTTGGTGGCGACTCCCATAGTCGCCACCAAAATTAATTTTAAAAAAATAAAAATAAAAAATAGTGGAATTTTTTTAAAAAAAAATTAAAAAAAATAGACTTTTGGTGGTGACTCTCATAGTCGCCACCAAAAGTCGATTTAAAAAAAATGTCAAATTTTTTTAAAATAAAAATAAAAAAATCAGACTTTTGCTGGTGATTAATAAAATTAAAAAAAATTAGACTTTTAGAGTCGCCACCAAAACTCAATTTTTTAAAAAACAAAAAAGTCAAATTTTTTTAAATAGCGACTCTCGTAGTCGCCACCAAAAGTTTATTTTTTAAAAAAAATAAAAAAATCAGATTTTTTTAAATAAAATTTAAAAAATTAGACTTTTGGTGGAGACAAAAGTTTAATTTAAAAAAAAAATTAAAATGTCATTTTTTATTTTATTTAAAAATATTCAATTTTTTAATTTTCTTAATTTTATTTTAAAGAAATTCGAATTTTTTTATTTTTTTTTTAAAAAATCAGATTTTTGGTAGGGACTAAAGTCAATTTTTTTATGAAATTAGCTAAACTACTTTTTGTTGTGACTCTCATAGTAATAATATATTTGCTTTTTGTTAAGTTAAATATTGTTTTATTTATGTTTATAATATTTTTGACGTAAAATAATTTTAACAGATTATATATATATATATATAATATTTTGCACTTACATAACACAAATGAAGTTGTGGCAATATGGCAAGACACACATGATTGCAAGTAAGAAACCCAAGTTCAAATCTCATGTATGCATACGTTTAGTTTAATTTTAAATAAACTTGAATATTGCACAAAAAAAAATCAAGTCACCCAAGGTAGTGAGTTATTGGATCGGCCAATTCCTGCACGAGTCGAATGGGTCTCAAATCGACCCTCGGGCCAATCCGGATTCAAGAAGATGGCGAATGACTTTTGAAATGACAACTAAAGTCGCCACAAAAAGTCACTTTTTCTCATGATTTTTTTTTTGCAATAAAGATAACTTTTGGTGGCGACAATAGTTGCCACTAGAGGGTGACTTTTAGTGGCAATTTTTGAGAGTCGCCAATAAAAGACAATCAGCCACTAACTTACGCCAACAATTTTTTTTTTTGACGACTTTTAGACTTTTGTCAGCACCAAAAGTCTTTTTTTTTTGTAGTGTCCCATGGGTAAAATATGGTTGGAGCATAGAGGAATCTAGAAAGAAACTGGGAGAAAAATAACGTTTTATGTGAGAAAAATGCACTTAGGGACTAAAATGAAAGGGACTAAAGTGAAAAGAAACTTAAAAATTTAGGAGAAAAGATAATTTTTCTTTTAATTCCCAATAGTAACCAATAATTCAGCCGCCTCGTGATTGCACAGTAAAGTACATAGTGTCAAATTAAATTATTAGCGCATAGTAAATTAAATATTTTATTAGCGCATAGTACCCTGACTTCTTCTTTAAATAGGCCCTTTCATTTCACTTCTAAACTCACACCTTCAGTTTTTCTTTTTTCCTCTCCTCAAAATTTATCTTGCTCCGACTTTAGGTCTCTGAAATTTTAGGTCTTTCCTCCTTAGCCTAGATCCAAGGTGAGGATACTATGATCCTTTAAATTCTTGTAATTATTTAAATGTTAAATTCTTAGTATGCTTTGTGGTTGCTTTAGCTGATCCTCCGCATCAGAAAAGAATTATCCTCGATTGCTTGAGAATTATTTTTTTATTATCGAAATAGAGTACAAAATTGTGAAAAATACATATTTAGGAAAGGTCTGGCTAAGGAAAGACTTGGTGCATGAGAGTGTCCATTGTGACCCACTTCTTTTTTCTGGGAACTTTCTTAGTATACTCTTTTACGACATATGTTCACTATTCCCGATATGAATAGTATCTGTATATATTAATAGTATATATATATATATATATGTATAAATGGTATCCATATGTATGAATAGTATCCGTAAATATGAATAGTTTCCATAAATATAAATAGTATTCATACATATAAATAGTATTTTATACAAAAGCAACTCTAACTTTCTCTATCTGATCGTCGTGAAAATCTCCATAGCGAAACCTGAAATCTAGCTATGTACTCTTCTCTTTAACAACTCGAAAAGGTGACTAAGATACGAAATCTATATGAGTGGATGACCTTACTAACTGAGTTTATTTATTTTTATTGCAAATACAATATAAATCTCACCTCATATCACAATTAGAAATTTAAATTAAATTCTCTATTTAGTGATGATAACTTGATAATGAAATTTATTGTGTGATTTAAGATTATGTTAATGAGAATTATGATTGATAATGTAAATTAGTGTGGGGCGGGCCTCGTTCCACAATATAATATATATATATATATATATATATATATGTGTGTGTGTGTGTGTGTGTGTGTATGTATATATGTATATTTAATTATATATAATTATATATTTTTTATTAGAATTAAGTATATATATATATAATTTAGTTTATATTATTTTTAAAACTAATATAAAAAGGACAGAGAGAGTTGAGAGTGAGGAAAGGATTTGAAGAAGAATTCCGAAATTAAAATTTTAAGGTTAGATGAGTATTATTAAATATAATTTGTTAGATTAGTATGTTTAAATTAGTATGCTTAAATTTTAAAATGTAGATTAGTATTTTTTTATTGTTAGATTTGTATGCTTATATTTTTGTGATTAGATATATATAATATTTTAATTTTTATGCTTATAAATAGTTCTATTTATATAATATAAAAGGAATTTTGAAAAAAATTAAAAAATAATTATAAATTAGATGGTGTTATTTTAAATGTGGAAGAAATATATTTTGAAAATTAAAATATTGTAATTGAAGAAAAAATGTAAATTAGATTGTGTTATTTTATGGTAAAATACTAATTTTCAAAAACAAAAAATTGTATCATTAAAACTTTTAAAAATATATGCCTCGCTAGATTGTGTTATTAATGTAGAAGAAATATATTTTGATAATTACAAAATTTGTAATTGAGAAAAGAATAAAAAATTGTAGTTTAGATTTGTTATTTTAAGGTAAAATATTAATTTTCTAAATTAACAAATTGTATTAGTGAAAATTTTAAAAATATATTGATCTCACTAGATTGTGTTATTTTAAGTGTAGAAGAAATATATTTCGGAAATTTGAAAATTGTAATTGGACAAAATAAAGAACTATAAGTTAGATTTTGTTATTTTAAGGTAAAATACTAGTTTTCTAAAACAAAAAAAAATGTAATAGTAAAAATTTAGAAAATATATTTATTTTATATTTATGAAAATAAAGATTATTTAAACATGAAAAATAAGTCACTAAATTTTATATTGATAAATGGAAGAATTTGTCAATTAATTTTGTAGGAATGTTGTTGTTGTAAAGTAAGATAAAAATTATAAAAATAAGAAAATTTGAATTTAATATATACATATTACAAAAATTCCTACTTTCTTACTTGTTTTAAATTTCTCATCTTCCTAGTCTTACTTCTCCGTAATACCCGCCAACTTTGCAATCACGTAATTGGCGGTATTACAATTGTTGTAATGAAAATTTTCATTTTTTAATGAAATTATTTGGTTAATTTTAATTTTTATATTTAATTTATTCTTTTATAATATTATTTATGGAAATTGAGATAAATAATTGAACCGGGTATTTTATTACGGATAATATATTTGAGGATTGAGGAAAGATAAAAGGAAGAGGAAATTTTGTGGAGATAGAGTAGAAAGACAAGGAACAGAAAGAGAGTAATCACGAGGCATAGAGGAGGCTGAGTACCTATGAAGTCCAAAAAAGGACTAAAGTGAAATGAGGAACTAGGTGGCACTTAAAATATAGGAAATACTCAAATTGGAGAAATTACGGATTTGTCACCACTAAGGTTAACTAAGAGTTACCTAGAAACAAAGTAGTAACTTTACCCTAGGTGGATATATATAGGCAGTCCCACCTCTTTTTCCTCATTTCTTACTTTTCTCTCTCTCTCCTCGCTTTCTCTTTCTCTTTCTCTCTTCCTTCTTTCTACCTTTCTACCCAAATCCTTAACAAGCTTTGGAGAACCTTTCTCCAGTGGTAGGGCGAGGCATTAGAGGCCAAACAACTTAAGAAAAGCAAGGAATCGAGGTAGGAATTCCAATTTCCTGAACTTTTTCTCTATTTTCTAATTTTAAGAGTATATAGGGTAAAATTGAGATTTTGGCTTCATTTGACAATGAAAATTGGAGATTTTGGCGTCTAAATACTCTTTAGACATCAACGATGAGATTCCATAAAAAAATCATGGAAAATGGTAAAGATTTGGCCAGATCTAGGCCAAATCGCGAAGAACGCGATCTTGGCTCCCATGCGCCAAGTTTCAGGAATTTTGGGAGATGACAAGCATGTGTATGGCTCCTAGGCGCCATCCAGTTCAGGAATCTTTGATCTATTTTTAAATGGTCATAACTCCTTCGTTCAAACTCTGTTTTTAACAAACTTTATATCGTTGGAAAGCTCTTTGAGTCTAGTTTTCAATAATATAAGATTTTTTTAAAATATCCTTATAGGTTAAGAGTTATGATCAAATGAGTGGCCAAATGTCAGAGTTAGTGGTAAGAATTTTCCTCATTTTATTTATTTATTGGTTGTGGTTGGTTCTAGGTGGCTTGGGAGCTTCATTGGCTTGTCTCCCAGGACTTCTTATGCAGTAAACCTTATCGGCATCGAGGTGAGTGGATGACATTGCCATATATATTTTATTAAATTATTTGACCAAGTCAATATAAATCTCATTCACACCACAATTGGTAAAACATCAATGAAATTCCCTAGTTAATAGAAATAACTAGATCGAGGAATTTCATTAAATGATTGTGGGAGTTATCTTGTGGGATTTATTTTGTGGAATAATGGGTTTTATGTTTAATTGTATTTGAAGTGGTGAATTGATGTGGTATGTGATGTGAGTCGTTTGTGTGGGGAAAATGCATTGTATATCATCTTTTACATATTAAAATTATGAGAAGTTGAAATGTGTAGAAATAGAACGGGAAGCTATCCATTGTGTAATACCGTTGAGTGGTGTCAATGAGTATGCAAACACATTGAGGCTCAGTCTTTAATATGGTATGGGAAAGAGTGGGATAAACATTGCATATTGCATTTGTCCACATAGTGAGAGGGAACAAAGGGATGGACCTCTAAATAAACCCATTGAGGGTTGGTCTTCAAAGTGATAAGTGTGGAAAGGATGTGGAAAAATGCAAACAAACATCACACATTGAATAATACATTTTGGAGTGAGTGTTTACTTATGCTTTTTATTTGGTTGAGGATTATTTTATGGTTTGTTTGTGAGATTGTAGACTCACATTGAATCGCAAGTTTTGGTTGCATAGAAAGGTACGTTATATATATATATATATATATATATATATATTATATTTCATACTTATATATATTAGAGGTATTTAATCTGATTATGGTAGTGAGGCTGATATTTGTACTTATGCTTTGTTTTTCTGCACAGTCACCTGCACACTAAGTTTTTGATAAACTCACGCTCTCATTTGTTGTTTTCAGATTTAGCAGCTGAGGAAGATGGGGAAAGTACTGCTGGAGGATAGCAACTTGGAGATATACTCCATTTAGTCGGTGGGTTCTAAATGAACCAATTAGAAATACTCTGTAATCTTATAGGTCACCTAGGTCTTGCGATATTTTAGGGATTTTATTTATTTAGCTGTAATTTGTTTTGCAAATTATGTAATTTACAGTTTGCGTAACTGTGGATATTAAGGCTGTTCAGGATAATTATGGGCTACTACTAAGGTATACCCTATAATATATGTATATTCATGTGCCCATTTTCCAAGGCGTTACATTCTCCCAACTAGCAATCATGGCCACCCATGAGTTGGTTAGAAATTTCACTTTTTTTTAAAGTTACAAGTTGTATGATAAATAATATTTTCACTTTTATTTATTTTGATGAAGGTCAACTAATAATAATTAAATTATATGTTAAATAATTTAACTACTTATATTAAGTAATTTAATCAATATCTTTATTTTACTAATCAATATTAAATTTTGTAACAATACAATTTTAAAGATTAAAATCAGTTATTATGTATTATATTAAAATTATTTGATTTTATTTTATTTAAAAATAATTATATGTTAAAAAGCTTGTATTATTTATACTTATAATTATATATATATATATATATATATATATATATATATATATATATATATATATAACAAAAACAAAAAAGAGGTGTGCCTTGCACGCTTCCTACAAGTCATTTTTATTTTTTTATTTTTTATATAAATAATTATGAAAACAAATAATACAATTTAATTTTTTTAACATATAACGTTAAAATTAAATAAGATAATTTAATTTTAATATAATATATAGTAACTAATTTTAATCTTTAAAGTTGTATTGTAAAAAAATTTAATAACATAATAACATGCTAATTAGAAAAATAAACTATTTATTAAATTATTAGTAGTTGAATTATTCAACATATAATTTAATTAATATAATAAAACTTTCATGGAAAAACTATCATGAGTGTAATACCATATATTTTAATTTCATTACAATAAAACGATAGATAAAATATAAAATAAAGATATAAAAAAATTGATTAATCAAATTTAAAAATAATATAAAATAAAATTATATATATTTAAATATATAATTCTAATAAAATATATTTTATATATAATTAAATTAAATATAAAATATGTTATAAATACTGACTTGTTAATTTAAATAATTTCTACTGATATTTAGTCACAGATCAGTAGGAAAAGTATTGACTTAGATAAGTAACGATTTTTACAACATTCCAATAGAAAAACTTTAATATGACAATCAGAATTCCATTCAATAGGCTTCAGTCGGAAATTTACAGTAGGAATTTGCAGTAATTGTTATAGTGATTTACCTATTGAATAATTTTAGTAGGAAATCAGTTGCAAATTAATTTTTCCTACTGAAATCCTTATTTTTCCTACTGATTTGACTGTCGGTAAAACAAGAATTCTCGTAGTGGGCGTTGACAAAATAGGCACATGTACAATGGTGCTATCATCTCTTAGGTTAATCTGACATGGCACTTGACTCCCAGTATCCAAGACTTTCTCAAAATAAACTGCTCAATCAGATTCAATAACAAAACTGTTGCTAATTTCTTATAGGTATAGCCAATATTGTGCATTGGATATAAAAATATTGCAAATGATCTTAGTTACAACAATTTTTCAATGTTGCAACTTCTTTAGTAAAGATGAGTCTCATCCTCATCTCTCTCACACTCTTTGCAGTCTCTAATTAATCTCTCCCCCAACCTCAATCTTTTATCTCTTTTGCACTTGGTGTCTCGCTCTCTTTCTTTTTCAGTTTGCAATTTGCCTCATCATTGCATTATTGTCTATCATTGACAGCTCGCCACTCTCAACAACCATTTTCTCGACCGCTGTTTCTCTTGTTTGAAACTATCTTTTGACTGTTGATGTGACTGAAATACTTGACCAAAATTTGCCATCTTTTGTTTCATGTTTTTGTGTTTAATTATTATGAAGAAATTATTCGTTGATTTTGGTTGAAAACCTTTGCTTTGATGACATTATGATTACTTGATATTCTATATGCTGATGCAGCCATTTTGAAATTTTATCCATTTAGCTACAATCGCTACTTAATTAGATTTTGATTGCATATATAATGTTTGATTAAATATGCTCAAACGAACATTTGATTGTTACTCTTTCAATTATAAAATCTCTAGTGGTGGCCTTAACTTTCATTATGTCACTCCCACATATAACTTCTCATCATTTTTCAAAGACTAGAAAGTAGGTTACATCATTAGGTACTATTCAAGCATGAAATGTTAGAATTTTGATGCATCCAGTCTAAGTCTTTGTTTTGAGAGTATTTGATTGTTGGGTTTAATAGAGTGTGAAGGTAGGCGTTGTATCCAAAATGCTTAAGGCAATTTGATTTAGTCTTTTCAGACTATATAAACCTTTATGATTCTTTTTAATTATTCGATGTAAGACTTCTTCAACATGAAAGAGATAACTAATTGAGACAAGATGTTATTACTTCACTTGAAGAGAATGCTAGGTAAGTAATTAATTCAAGTGCAGATTCTCTCATTTTTTTTTAGTATATCAAATAAAGAGTGCAGTTTGCAAATAATGACCATCATTATGGAATGGATGGAATAGGTTAAATTAAATATATATTATTGAATAAAACTCAATCGCATGCAATCTGATCTCTTTTCTCCAATATTTACCGTTCGTTTCATATTCAATAATTATGATTTGCAAATTGTAATCTATTTAGTGCTTAAAAATGAGAGAATCTAGATGATATCAGGCCCTTTTTTATACATTGTAGTCTCTATCTTAGTCCTATTGCCATTTTAATGATTGCCAACTCTCTAATTTTATTATGTTTTAGGATTATTTGGGTCTAAATTAATTTTTGATTTGATGTTATTTAATTTTATATTTTTATGAGCTTAATTGATTATATTCAAATTAATTCTATTTCTTAATTACATATTTAAAGAATTAGAGAGCAAATTTGTTAACTTGGATGCCACATGAATGAATTTGATGACATGACAGCTGACTGGAGTTGATTAGGGCTGACTAGATCAATGGTGCCCATATTTCTACACTTTCCAGCAAAAGCATACAATAACCAGAAAAGTGCAACAAAAAACAAAACAACTATAGAAGAAACAGCAGAAAAGCTACTACAAAAACTAGAAAAGAAAGGACAAGGCTATAAAAATAATTGACTTTGTTTTTCTCCATGGGCAGCAACTACAAAGAACCTTCAGACTCCATTTGCAAGTTGTTGAAGACTTCCTTTCCTTCCACTTTCTGTAGAAATTCGTAGGTTTACGCCCTTCCTCCTTACCAATTTTCTTCTATGTTATGGTGTATTTTAGCCTCTATGGAAGGCTAAAACTCTTGTATAATCAGTCCATGGAAGAACTAGAGTTTGTAACATGAATTCTTGGAGCTAAATCAGATAAGTTTCTTGCTGTTTCTTCTATTTTATTTATGTTTTGCCTTCCTCTATGTTTTCAGATTCATATTTGTGCTTATTAGACTTTATGGATGTGATTACTAATTTTATTACTTAAATATGAGATGTTCCTTGTTATTACTATTTGGTGTAGCAAGTATAATAGAAATGGCTTGCTTTGGTGATTATCAAGCATGATTTAGGTTAGGGCTTAATCAGATTGCATGTGGTTAGGTTTAACTTGTGTGTAATTTAGTTCTAGGAAGTCTCTTGGAAATATTAGTTAGAAAACCTAATGATATAGAACACTAAAATTAATTTGAAGACAAGAATGATGATAGTTGCAACTCTAGGGATTCTGTGACTAATTGCATCTCTGTTGTTCTGTAATTTCATTTCTCTGTTCTGTTGTGTTTGTGCTCTGTTATTCTGTTAACTTAGGTTTGTATTTTAATTATATTTTAAGCTTTAATTATGCAATCACCCCCGGTGGTAATTAATAGGTAATTAGGCTATAATTAGGATATATTAGTGTTAAAACAATTAATTAGACAATTTAGAAGCAAGACTCCTTGAGAGAATACGACCTGGGATGATCATTATACTGCAAGTTGCCATGAAATCAATTCTGGGTGACTTAGTGGTCATAGTGGCATGAACCATAATTTTAGCGTCATTGCTGGAGAGCTAATTTGTTTCTGAATTACCTAATTAGTTGTTCATTTGTGTCTTTGCTGGATTCTAAATTATTGGATGCTGACTGAAGTGGTTTACAAGTTTTTGATTTTTCGAGTTACTAAGTACTATTCATACACTATTTACTTTTGGCAAAGTAACTCTGAATGACTTGAAAATTGGTAATCCACTAAATTTTGACGTTCTGAGCAAGGCTTTCTAAGCTTTTCTTGAAAGCCTCACCCTGTTTTTGCCAAATTCAATCTTTTAGATCTTTTTTTTCATTTTACAATGTTTTTCTTGCTTTTTCTAATATATTGTGATTTTTGGTTTGATTTTTGTAAACTTTATTTTTGAGCTCTGTTTATTGTTTTTGTGCCTTCAACTTTTGAAGGATTTTTCCAAAAAAAATTAGAATTTTCTGAGATACTTGATTTTTGGGTGTTTTCCATAGGTAGACTATAGAAACAATAGCAAAAGTATTTGTCTTTGTGTTTTCTTTGTAGATTTCATCTTTCTAGTCTATATTAGGGTTTTTCAAGAAGAATTAGCAAGTTTTGATCCAAAATTGGGTAGGCCCATTCTATAGGCTAGTTAGAGTAGTTATGTTAGGAGTAGTGTAATTGTTGTTGTTGTTATTGTTGTTTTTTAGTTGTTCTTGGCATAGAATTAGAGTTTAATTTTATTTAAAGTTGCTTTTAGTGAATTAGATTAGGACCTTGACCATGGATCCATATAAAGTTGAGCATAGCTTAGATGAACTAGCATCCATAGTGAGGTACTTAACCCTTAGATAACAACAAGAGCCACCATCCTTTTCCCCTCCACCTTCTCCATTTGTGAGTGGCATAGATTCCTTATCTACATATAAGACAAACCAATATCCACAATTCTAAGAAAGTACAGAGTCTTATATAGGAGTTTATTCTAACCTTAGAGAATTTCAACAAGATCCTCAAGAGTATAACCTCTACCCTACATCATGCCATCTTGATTATGAGCTTTAAGATTTGAGGTATGAGAGCTTATCCCATCCACCATATAAGCATGAAATTCATGCTCTTTACCTTAGTGATGTACCCTCTTCAGCCACCCCTAGGGAGACTGAGTCAAGTTTGGAAGACTTGATTCAACAGTTAGCCACTAATACCTATAGTTCTGAGAGTGAACTGAGGCAAACTTACAGAGCTTAGAATCTCAATTAGGCCAACTAGTTAGCACAGTTAGTGAGTTAATCAATCAAGGGTTTGATAGTAGTCCACCTTCTCTACCCATGGCCGACCTAGGAGCCAATAGCAATGTCATTTTTCTGAATAATGAGATACAAATATATGGTCTAGCCCTCCAAGCTGAATTAGAAGATTTAAGTGGGCCAAATAGAGAGTCATCACCCTCTAGTAATGTAAGTCAGCAAAGTGAGAATGAGGAAGCTAGGGAGGATGAGTTTCCTCTCCAAATTAGACCATTGCCTCCTCCAACAAGAGCCATCCAACCTGAGGTTATTGAGCTTGAATTATAAAAAGAAAAAAACATAGAGACCTTAGGAGAAAAAAAGGTAGATATAAAAGAATTGGAGCATAAGAATGAGTTTATAGGAGATTTTGATTTTCATTGTGACTATCATACTTGCCATGCATACATTGAGATAGAAAAAGCTTTGAAACTTGGCAATTGTGATGATTTTGTTGAACATGAGCTATATGCACTAGCACCTGAATTTGTACTTGAATCTGAATTGAATGCATCTACATCTGAATTTGCATCTGATTTTGCATCTACACCTGAATTCAAGGCTTCTAAATCTGAATATGCAAGTGCATCAGAAATTGCATCTAAATATGATTCCATTTCTCCCTCTGTTTCTATTATGAATTCTGATTCTGTCCCTTGTGTTTTTAATTTTGTTTCTAGGTAAGATTTTGATTTAGGTGATAGTCTTAGTTAGATTCTATTTTAGTTGATAATTATGTTTTAGATAGCAATTTTTGTGTAGATGATAGATTTAATTCTTGTTTTGTTTTGAGTAGGAGTAGAAGTAGAAGTTTTAATTTTATTCTGTTTTAGAAAGTAGCTCTCTTGGTTCTTCTCACCCTTTCGTGGCAAGTGGAGTTTCTTCGGTTTTTCTTCAAGTTAATGATAGGAAATTAATTCTTTCTACTATCCAACCTGCTGCTAAGAAAAATTTCTGGAAGAAGCCAGTGCCACACAATTGAAAGACACGGAAAAGGCATGCCAAAGTGATAAGGTTGTTTCCTTTTCCCTTTTCTCTTTTTTATTTTCATGTCCTTTATGTCTATTGGATGTCTATTGGATAATATGTGCTAATAATTATTTGCATTGAAGACAATGCAAAATTTAAGTGTTAAATGGGAGAATAAAATAGTCTTTGCTTTTAAACTTTTCTGTTATGTTTTTATATGCTTTTTGTTATGTTTCTAGCCTTTTTTGCACTTTTTGGAGTATTTAGCTTGTGTTTTTGGTACAGAATTTTAGCATGCTTTTAGATTAGTTTTTGGTGCTTTCTTTTTTGTTTTTGGAAGAAGATTTTGTTGTGGGATTATGCTTGTTGGAATAGTTTAGATTTAAATTATTTTAGCATGACTAGAATTTTAATCTTGCTTTTCTAGAGTTCAAGCTTAAATGGCAATCACTACAAAAAAAAAGACTTTTGAGTCGCCACCAAAAGTCTAAAAGTCGCCATTAAAAGTCTTTGGTGGCAACTTTTAGTAGCGATTAAAGTTGTTGGCGTAAGTTCGTGGCTGATTCTTTTGGTGGCGACTTTCAAAAGTCACCACCAAAAGTCACCTTTAGTTGCGACTATAGTCGCCACCAAAAGTCATTTTTATTGCAAAAAAAAAGAAGAAAATTCGTGAAAAAAGTGATTTTGGTGGCACCAAAAACTACCTTTGGTGGCGGCTTTAGTTGCCACCAAAAGTCACTTGCCATCTTTTTAGATCTGGATTGGCCCGACGGGTCGACTCGAGATCCATTCGACTCGTGCGGGTCTTGGTGGATCCAATAACTCGTTATCTCGAGCTGACTCAATTTTTGTGTGTGCAATATTCAAGTTTATTTGAAATTAAACCAAACATGTGCAAACCTGAGATTCGAACCTGGGTCCCTTGCTTGTAGCCATGTGTGTCTTGCCATTTTGCCACTGCTTCATTTGTGTTATGTAAATGTAAAATATTATATATATATATATATATATAATCTGTTAAAAATATTTTAGGTCAAAAATATTATAAAACAGAAATAAAATAATATTAAACTTAACAAAAAGCAAATATATTATTACAATTGGAGTCACCACAAAAGTCCGACTTCAGCTAATTTCATAAAAAAAATGATTTCAATTAAAAAAATACTTCAGTCGTCACCAATAATCTAATTTTTAAAAAAAAAATTAAAAAATAAAAAAAATGAATTTCTTTTAAATAAAATTAAGAAAAATAAAAAAATTTTGAATTTTTTAAGTAAAAAATGACTTTTTTAATTTTTTAAAAAAATTAGACTTTTGGTGGCGACTATAGTCTAATTTTTTATTTTATTCTAAAAAATCTGACTTTTTTTATTTTTTTAAAAAAGAGTCGCCACCAAAAGTTTAATTTTTTATTTTATTCTAAAAAATCTGACTTTTTTATTTTTTTAAAAAAGACTTAGTCGCCACCAAAAGTCTATTTTTTTATTTTATTTAAAAAATCAGACTTTTTTTAAAATAAAAAATTGAATTTTGGTGGCGACTAAAAGTCTGATTGTTTTAAATTTTATTTTAAAAAAATTTGAATTTTTTAATATTTTTTATTTTCTTAAATTAACTTTTAGTGGCGACTATAGTCGCCACCAAAGGTCTAATTTTTCATTTTATTTTTTTAAAAAATCTGAATTTATTTATTTTTTTTAAATTAGACTTTTGGTGGCAACTATGCGAGTCGCCACCAAAAGTCTAATTTTTTTTAATTTTTTTTAAAAAATTTGACTTTTGATGACGACTCTAAAAAGTCACCACCAAAAGTATGACTTTTAGTGGCGACTAATTTTCTTGTAGTGAATGAATTTTAGTAATAGTCTTTTAGCCGTGAGGAATTTGAGCCTAATTGCAATTATGCTATTCTTTCTTGATGTGTGTTAAACTTATTATGAATTTTCACTTTAGAACTTGTTTTGAATCTTGTTAAGGCTACATTTACATCACTACAAAAAAAAATGACTTTTGGTGGCGACAAAAGTCTAAAAGTCGCCACCAAAAATCTTAAGTGGTGACTTTTAGTGACGACTAAAGTTGTTAGCCTAAGTCTATGGCTGATTGTAGTCGCCGCCAAAAGTCATTTTTGTTACAAAAAAATTGTGAGAAAAAGTGACTTTTGGTGGCAAGTTTAGTTGCCACTGAAGATTACCTTTAGTGGCGACTTTCAAAGTCGCCACCAAAAACAACATTTAGTCGCCACCAAAAGTCACTCGCCATATTTTTGGATCCGGATTGGCCCGACAGGTAGACCCGAGACCCATTAGACTCATGTGGGTTTTGGCTGATCTAATAACTCACTGTCTCGGGATGACTCAATTTTTTTTGTACAATATTCAAGTTTATTTAAAATTAAATCAAACATATGCATATCTGATATTCGAACCTGGATCCCTTACTTGCAACCATATGTGTCTTGCCATGCTGCCACCACTTCATTTTTGTTATGTAAGGGCAAAATATTTTATATATATATAATCTGTTAAAATTATTTTAAGTCAAAAATATTACAAAACAGAAATAAAATAATATTTAACTTAACAAAAAGCAAATATATGATTACTATAGGAGTCACCACAAAAAGTTTGACTTCAGCTAATTTCATAAAAAAAAAAAAATCAACTTCGGTTAAAAAATCAGACTTTAGTCGCCACCAAAAACTTATTTTTTAAAAAAAATTAAAAAATAAAAAAAATTCAAATTTCTTTTAAAGAAAATTTTAAATTTTAAATTTTAAATAAAATAAAAAATAACTTTTTAATTTTTTTAAAAAAAAAATTAGACTTTTGTTGGCGACCAAAAGTCTAATTTTTTAAATTTTATTCAAAAAAATTTGACTTTTTTTATTTTTTTAAAAAATTGACTTTTGGTGGCGACTATGATAGGCATCACCAAAAGTCTACTTTTTTTAATTTTATTTTTAAAAAAATTTTATTTTTTTTTCAAAAAATTGACTTTTGGTGGCAACTATGGTAGTAGCCACCAAAAGTCTATTTTTTTAATTTTATTTTAAAAAATTTGACTTTTCTTTGTTGAAAAAAAATTGACTTTTGGTGGCTACTATGGGAGTCGCCACCAAAAGTCTAATTTTTTAATTTTATTTTTAAAAATTTTCAACTTTTTTTTAAAAATCAACTTTTGGTGGTGACTCCCAAAAGTCTAATTTTTAAAATTTTTTAAAAAAATTTGAATTTCTTTAATTTTTTTTAAAAAAATTGACTTACATAGTCGCCACCAAAAGTCTAATTTTTTTAATTTTATTTGAAAAAATCTAACCTTTGGTGGTGACTATTGATAGTCGCCATCAAAAGTGTGACTTTTAGTGGCGACTTTAAAAATCGTTACTGAAAGTCAATTTTCTTGTAGTTTTCATTGTGCGCAATTTTGTACCTTGTTTCCACTTTTCTTCTTGCCTTTTCCACCATTTTTTTTCTCAAACCAGAATTTTTACTTCCCAATTTGAGTTGTGAAGAGCATTTATTCTTTTAGAGATTTGTTGTGCTGGAAATTTTTGTGAATTTTGAAATGCTTTGAAATGAATATTTCTCTCTACTCTCAATCAAAAAGAAAAAAGAATGATCATTCAAGAAAAAAAATATTATGGTTGAAAAAGAAAAATGAAAATAACATCGACGTCGAAAAGAATGAAAAAGGAAAAAAATGAAAACAGGAGTAGAAAGAACTTTTTTTACACCCAAAATTTGTTTTTATTCAATCTCTTGCATTGTTATGATTAATGCTCTTCATGTTCTAAGTTGTTCCCTTCATTTTCCCAATTTGTTTCTACACTTTATTCTTGTTTTTCCTTCACTTTCTTGAATTGTTTCCACCCTTTATTCTTGTTTTCGTTCTCTCATTTCCTTTGTTTTCCACCAAACAATACATCCTTGTAAAGTCCTTTTGATTCAAGCAAGCATGTGAATATGAGTAGTAGAGTTTTAGATACTTGACAAGCTTATAATACTACTTCTATGATAAGTTGAATTTTGAGTGAATTGACCCTAAACACTTGAGAGAATAAAGTGTATACACATCCCTTGTGAGGAGGCTAATTACTTTAGTTCATTGTTGTCAAATTAAATTGCCATGATGCTTGGAAATTTAGAAATTTAAGATTTATTTTCTTTTAAGTGCTAAATCTTTTCAAATTTTAATTATTTCATCCTTGCATGCATGCTTCCCATACTTCTCCTTTAGTGTCTTTTGATTTTGTCTAGGAGTGCAAATGGCTAAGTATGGAGGATTTGATATCGGGCATTTTTATATACATTATAGTCCGTATCTTAGTCTTGTTGCTATTTTAATATTGCTAACTCTATAATTTTATTATGTTTTAGGATTATTTGGGTCTAAATTAATTATTGATTTGATATTCTTTAATTTTATATTTTCATGAGCTTAATTGATTAGATTCAAATAATTCTATTTCTTAATTACATATTTAAAAAATTAGAGAGCAAATTTGCTAACTTGGATGCCACATAGACGAATTTGATGACATGGCAGCTGACTGGAGTTGACTAGGGCTGACTGGACCAGTGGCACCCACATTTCTACACTTTCCAGCAAAAGCAAACAGCAACCAGAAAAGTGTAGCAAAAAACAGAACAATAATAGAAGAATACATGCAGCAACAGAAGAAACAACAGAAATGCTACTGCAAAAATCAAAAAAAAAAAAAGAATGGACAAGGCTACAGCAATAGTTGACTTCATTTTTTCCTCCATGGGTAGTAGCTACAAAGGACCTTCAAACTCTATTTGCAAGTTGTTGAAGACTTCCTCTTCTTCCACTTTCTGTAGAAATTTGTATGTCTACCCCCTTCCCCAATTTTCTTCTATGTTTTGGTGTATTTTGGCCTCTATGGAAGGCTAAAACTCTTGTGTAATCAGTCCACGGAAGAACTAGAGTTTGTAACATGAATTCTTAGAGCTAAATCAGATAAGTTTGTTACTGTTTCTTCTGTTTCATTTATGTTCTACCTTCTTCTATGTTTTCATATTCATATTTGTGCTAATTAGATCATATAGATGTGATATTGACTTTATTGCTTAAATCTAAGATGTTCCTTGTTATTACTATTTGGTGTAGTAAGTAGAATAGAAATAGCTTGCTTTGGTGATTATCAAGCATGATTTAGGTTAGGGCTTAATTAGATTGCATGTGGTTAGGTTTAACTTATGTGTAATCTAGTTATAGGAAGTCTCTTGGAAATATTAGTTAGAAAACCTAATGATAGAGAACACTAAAATGAATTTGAAGACAAGAATGGTGGTAGTTGCAACTCTAGGGATTCTATGACTAATTGAATCTCTGTTGTTCTGTAATTTCATTTCTCTGTTCTATTGTGTTTGTGTTATATTCTTCTGTTAGCTTATGTTTGTATTTTAATTCTGTTTTAAGCTTTAATTATGCAATCACCCTCTGGTAGTAATCAGTAGGTAATTAGGCTATGATTAGGGTAGATTAGTGTTAGAACAATTAATTAGTTAATTTAAAAGCAAGAATCCTTGAGAGAATATGACCTAGGACGATCATTATGCTACAAATTACCACAAATTCAATTTTGGGTAACTCGGCAGTCATAGTGGCGTAAACCACCGGACTCGATTAATTCTACTTCATCATCCTTTTCTGTTTAAGCCCTTTGATCATGTTCAGTTCCTCAATTACTACTACACTCCCAAGGCTCAAAGGGAGATTTGCTTTGAAGGCTTATTGTAGTGTTTTAACACTTTAATTTGAGTTTCTTTATAATATTAATAGTTTATAATGTCAAATTAATTATAATGCTATTATTGCAAACACTCTCTTCAACAGTTCTCTTGTCTTTTAGTTACCTTTGAGTTGGATGAAAAAAACTGTGTTTTTCCCGACGTTCAAAAAAATTGAATTAGTCATTCAACTGGTCGAGCCACCGATTCAAAGGTCGATAGTCATACTACAGTTAAATCAATGATATTTAAAATATATTAAAATATATAAAATATAATATTAAAATATTAAAATATCTTAGACATGTTACATATATATATATATATACCAATCCTAGATCTTCTCTAAATATCTTAAATTTTTGGAGATTTCTTAAAAGTACATAATAATATTTAATTAGTAAAAATTCAAAAAAAATTAACCAGTTGAACAAGTTGAACCGACCAATTTTACTGATTCGACCAGTATTCTACTAGTTTAAATACTCATTAGTTCATTGGTTCAAACCAAACCGAAAACCTAACCGGTTCACCAATTTTTCGGTTAACCAGCTAATTAGGTTTAGTTCTCTGAACACTGATTTTGCATGTAATGTGTAATGCTTTATTTATTATCAACAATATCATAAATATATGTGGTTTTTTTATATTTTACCTTTCATATTTTTGTTTATTGGAGCACGACGTAGTGGTGTACAATACACAGAACATTACTAGCTTCATAATATTAAAAGTATTTTTATAATTTTTACAAATATTTTTTAAACATTAGGGGCGGATATAATTGCTGCTAAAATTTTTCTAAAAGCGTTTAAAGATATAACAACGGTTAGAAATTGTCGCTAAATTTACTTCAGCGATATTTGTTCGAAATGTTGGTCAAAATCGCCTCTAAAATAGTCACAATATTGCATTTGGCGATGGTTTTAGAAACTAAAGTAACTAGCAGTTTACACCATTGCTAGGTGCAGAAAAACCGCTGCTAGAAGTTATATATATATATGTTAAAATCTTTTTGAAATTTGGGTAAATTACGCTTATCATCTCTGTAATTTCAAATATGCTTGAGCCATACTAAGTGAAAACTAAGACAATATATATAAGGTAACAGACATATGAGAAATTGAAGAACATACAAATATACTGTTATATCTTCATTCAATTTTAACTGTTTAATCTAAAATAAATTATCACAATGGTATAACGAAACTATGTAGTTATAGCGCCAACTACAGCCGATCTAGGTTGCATTATGGTATCTTCATTGTGAGTTTACTACGAAAATCAACAAACTTAGGAGTAGCTAGGTTTTGTCAGGACATCTACTAGTGATATCCCGAAGAAATATTGTCTTACGTACATCCAATTGTCTCCTAGCCACTCTCTCCCTCTAAATAACAAAGTAAAGATTCAGTACAACAAGCCTAGTCTTTGGACAAAGTGAAGGTTTTGAAATTGTCGCTTAAGAATTTTTATGTCTTTTTAGATTGTACTCCTATAAATTGTATTTGGTACACCATAATCTTGAAGTAGTTGGACTTGGACAAAGTGGTCCTCATTTTTATATATGTAGATAAGGAATAAATATAATATTTAATATTTAGTTTGTCCTTGTTGAATGACATTTCACTAGTGATTTAATAAAATTTCGTCGCAAACTTGTTTGTGATAGATTTTGTGACAGAAAAACATTCGTCGCTAAAATGTCTATCTTAAATTTTTCGTGACGGATTACTATCCGTCGCAGAATTAGCGATGGAATTTTTCAGTCACAAATTTGACGTAGTTCTGTCAATGTAACTTACATCTATGGGTAGAAAAAAAAATATTCTTAATCCCAGGCAAAGTGTTTTAGTACAATTTTTGGAAACTAAAAATTACATGTATATCAAAATACATAACTGTCTCAGAATATAAAACGGGTTGCTCTACACATGTCGATTGGGTCGCTCCAAAATTACACGAATATTCACCCATTGATCCTCATCTTGCTTGCCTCACATACTTCAAATTTTTCCTCCTTTCAAGTCGTGTTCCAGGAATTGCTGGTCGATTCATAATCTGATTCATCAAATAATTTATGCCACTCAATATATATAAATATATATAATATTCATTCTCACGAAAAACAAGTTATGATCCAGCTGAGCCTATATTTATAGGTAAATCTTTTTTGAAATTTGGTTAAATATATTTATCATCTCTTTAGTTTTAGGTATTATTCTTGATTCCTTTGAACCAAATTATATTTAATGAAGATTAATAAGGCAATATAGATAACTGTAAGATATTTAAATAGAAGAACAAGCATTTGAGAGGAAAAAGAGGAAAAATAGCCACTCGAGGAAAAATTTGAGAGGTGTCTAGACAAATGGATGAAAGATAATAGACATGAGTGATTATGATTTTTATAGGATTAATTACAAAAAAAAGGATTATGTGTTTCATTTTTTTTATCACGTTGATATCTTATAGTTCAAAAAGTGTGAATTAACGTATTGTCTAGTTCCTGCCTTTTTGGTTGAGTTATTGTTGAAAGCCACGCTTGGACCCCGTGTGAATCAGCTCCATCAAAAATTGGTACTATGATGATGATGATAGTGGCAATGATATATGATGTGTCCTCTTCCTCAATTCCAAAAGATGCCAATCAATTGGTTTGCAATGTAATTTACATCGTTAACAATTTGCGGTTTATGGTTTATTTTTATTAAGTTTTCAATAAAAAAAAAAGTCACCTAATTAAGGTGCGTATGAGTCCCAAAAAAACTTTTATTTTACCTATTTTGAACTTTAATTTTAAAATTTTTTATTTTTTTTCCACATTTTCATGTCATGGACATTTCATATGAGAAAAAGAAAATTATTATTTGTCTCTGAAAAACGATTAATTTTTCAATTTAGTCATTAAAAATGCTATCTTGTCAATTTAATACTCTAATAATTTTTTGCTTGTCATTTTTAATACTCCTCTATTTGTTAAAATTGCAAGTTTTCCTTAATTTTGTTCCCCAAAGGATTGAAAAAGATTCATTGATTAATTAAACTGAAAGAGTTATATTTTGATAGAGAAGACTAATATTAGCCCCCATACTCTAGTCTAGAATCATGAGTCAACTGTCATTGTATCAATATTGTAGTAAATACTCAAATATTCTCTCTGTAATTATTGTATTATATATCCTAGCATATCCTCTTGTAATTAGCCACAAACATAGGCATATATCTTGCAACATGTATATATATTTGGTCAGAATAATGATACAAATCACTGCCTTTTCCGAATATACTTTTGTATGTTTATGTTAAATTTAGAGGATCAGACTAAAAAGTTAAGTTGTCATTTTTATCCCTCAGATGAAGTAGAGGTTGACTTCGATCTTGTCCGAGTCTTGCTAATTTATTTCGTGTTAAACATCTTTATTAGAGAATAAAAACAATATTTTACCTAAAAAAGATATTGATAACTCAGCACAATTTGTGCTCTAGCTTAGTTTGGACGGATCAGGATCTGCTATAGACATTTGAAAGCTCCAGCTCTTTGTTAGCTAAGTTTTTGTTTGTTTAGCCACTGTTAAAACTGTGGTTAAATGTAAATTTTAGCTACGGTTTGATTTAACCACTGTTAAAATTATGACTAACAAAGAACTAGAGCCTCTAAGTACTTGTAGCTGATCCGCTGCCAGTTTGGACGAAATTCTAGTGGACATTTGTTAATATATTAGTCACCTCTGTAAGTTATCTTGCAGAAATGAAAACACAAATTCTATTAACTTTAACTGCTGCCAAATGTCAAGTATATTACCTAACATTCCCCCCCACCCCCCTCCCCCCAATTGTTCCAAGAATTTGGAATTTCTATGGTTGGCACTACAACTACAAAATCTTGTTGCACAATCGTGACCATCTAATCTAAAACATGCCCCCTAAAAGGATGGAATTAGAAAAGAAAACTAAGAATGAATACATTTTGACAATACAACATGCAGGTTGCAGGTAGACTGTCAAGTGCACATGGGAGAGTTGCAAAGTCTCAAGTGCAAGCAGGAAGGAGCATTTGCATCAAAAGCATATTGGACGCGAGAAAATTGCAGACTACTAAGTACACGAGGGTGATAAGGGTCATCTTCATCAAAAGCATCTCAACTTAACAAGATTTTTTTTGAAGAAAAGAAATTAAAAAAAATAGACAAATCGCATGCAGTCACACATTTCTTCAATCGTGACTATACAATTGCACAATAAGACTCAAAATCCAGGTTGCATTGTGGTATCATCATACATTGTGAGTTTGCTTCGAAAATCAAGAAACTTAGGATTAGCCAAAAGTTTTGTCAGGACACCTGCTAGACGATATTTCGAAGAAATTTGTCTTGCATCCAATTGTCGCCTAGCCACTATTTCTCTGACGAAGTAACCATTGAGTTCAATATGCTTAGTCCTTGAATGTAGAACAAGATTATTGGCCGAAAGCATAATGGAAATTTGATTATCACAATAAACTAAAGGTGCTACTGCAGTCATTTCATATATTGGACTAAGTGAAGGTCTTGAAATTGTCGTTTAAGAATTTTGATGTCCTTTAGATTGTAACAATATTTAATATTTAATTTGTCTTTGTTGAATGACATTTTGTTCTATATGATGATGATATCGAAGAGTAATATTTACAATCGTTCGGGAAGAATGTATTTAAAAAACTTCTAGACGGCATCATCATAATACCTCCCCAAAATAAAATCAATTATTTTTAAACCAAGCTTAATTATTTTAGACTATATGAATCATTTAACTAGTATCAAATTGACTACCAAAAAGAAAAAGATGAGAATTAAATTGATTAATTATATCAACTACTGCTCTTTAGCGAAAATTTCTAATACCATCCCGTAATCCAAATTAAAGCTTCAAATTAAGTCTTGCAAATGAAAAAAAAAAAACACTGTAAAAGTTTTACTTTTTTGTCATCGAAGTTAATTTAAATTAGATTAGTCAGCATGTAGTAAGTTTTCAAATATTAGTGATCTCCAAAATAAATAAAACTACAGGGTCATAAAGCCGAACGACCACTTTACCGATGGGACCTTTAGCATATAATTAAAAGAACAAATTAATGACGTTATGTTTGCCAACTTCATCTACATTGGCTTCAAGTCCAAAAAATCTTATGATTGATCGGTGATCTCAATACAGGGTCATAAAGCCGAACGACTACTTTACATATGGGCCCTTTAGCATATAATTATAAACCAAATGACGATATGTTTGCCAACTTCATCTACATTGGCTTCAAGTCCAAAGAATCTTATGATTGATTTTTACAAGTACGTCACCTTAATCTTTCACAATACAAAAGCCTACGTTATTTAATTTATTTAAATAGCATGATGATCAACAATCAAGAACACTCAAGCAATTAGTCTTGAAAACCAATAAGAGAGAGGTGAAAAAAAAAAAAAGAAATGGGTTCAGAAGCCAGTCTTAAGCTTCCAGTCATTGACTTCAGCAACATTGACTTATTGGGAGGCAAAACCCCTAAATGGGAGGAAGTGAAATCCCAGGTCCACAAAGCACTTGAAGAAAATGGTTGCTTTGAGGCTTTGTTTGATAAGGTTCCTTTGGAGCTTCGTAAGTCCTTATTTGCTGTACTCAAAGAGCTCTTTGATCTCCCTCTTCAAACCAAGCAACTTAATGTCTATGAGAAACCCTTTCGTGGTTATATTGGGCAACGGCCTAAGGTCCCACTTTATGAGAGCATGGGCATTGATGATGCAATTATCTCTGAGAAGGTAGAAAGCTTCGAAAAGACAATGTGGCCCGAAGGAAACCCTGGTTTCAGGTCTCGTCTTAATTATATATTTACGTTCAAGTTTCGAATACAATTTCTAAGAATTTTTCATGGTTTAGAGAAACGACGGCACCGGTTGGTTCAATCGAAAAACTGGTGAATCAGTTAAGTTTTCAGTCTGGTTTGAACCAAGGAACTAATCAATAAAAAAAATCAATCAAACCAGTTACGAATCAATAAAACACGTAAAAACCAGCCAATTCAACCCATTCATTTTTTTTTGAATTTTTACTAAATTTTATTATGTATTTTCAAGAAATTTTTAAAAAATTTAAGCTATTAAGAAAAGATATAAGGCTTGTATAAATATATATCTGTAAAATGTTTTGAATATTTTAATATTATATATTATATATTTTATATTTTAATATTTTAATATCAATTACCAAAGTTATCAAGATTAAGATCTTGATTGTAGGATTACATAAGATCTAGATCTTGTGAATGAAAATAGTGCTAGATCTTATATAGGATCCATTTTTATCAAGATCGTATCATGATCTAGATTTTGATTGTAGGATCGTATAAGATCAAGATCCTAAGTCTCGATTATTTTCAAAAAAAATAGAGTATTCTAGGCTCGAATCTGTACCCTAGAAGAAATATATATATATATATATATATATATATATATATATATATATATATATATATATATATATATATATATATATATATATATATATATATATATATATATATATACTGCTTCCTACTATGCCACCATGTTAATTCAACAATTTATGTCAAAACGTTTTATATATAGAATCAATATGTTTATTTATATTATTATTTTGTGTAACACAATTTTAAATAATACAAAAATCGAAAAAGATTAGTAATAAATGATACAATATCGTAAATAATTAAAAACAACTATCAATTGTTTAAAAATAATTTTTTTATATTTTTATCATTGAAATTTTTAATTTAATTATTAAAGGCATTAAGTTAAAAACCAAATGCTGAAAAAGGATATAAGGGAGGAAGCACATATAGACAAATTAGTCGATTTTTTATACAAATGTCATACCTTTTTGTTATTTTTAGATATAATTTATGGGTGAATTGTTGCTATTTTTGCAATATATGCAATATATGATATATTTTTATGGGTGAACTCTTGATATTTTTGGAACGTTAACACCTATATATTTTTTTTTATATTTATTTATGAAATTTTACAGGATTTTACAATTCTCGATTTGATTTTTTTTTTATGACACTTTCGATCTTATGCAAGATCTCGATTTTAATAATCTTGTCTGTATATATGTTAGTAATATATTTTAATATTTTAATATATTTTAAGTACTACCAATTCGACTACGATTTAACTATTAACCCTTAAACCAATGCCTCAATCAGTTCAATGATCAGTTTAATTTTTTAAACTTTGAATTTTTTCGGTACTTGCTAACTGTACAATAAGTCAATAAAAACTTACCATAAGTTCTATTTTAGATGGTGGAATCCATTAATGCACCCACCTCCTTGGCAAGCTTTTATTGACTTTTTGCATTAACTAATTATATATTAATTGTACACAACATGCATGATTCCTATTTTCTAAAACGTCTTAAGAGTTCTTTAGCTGTTTGCTATTAAGTTCTTTGGCAAAAATGACATGTAATTTTTCAAATATATCATGCTTATATATATAAATACAAAACTTATAGTAAATAATTAAAGAATTTCCGTCGGAAAGTTTCGTCAATTATTAGTTTTTGTCAACCACTATGTTCTACATTTTTTTGTAGTTTAACAATTTTGTGTTAATTGATCTTTTCGTTGTTGTGATTCTGGCAGCAAAACTATACTATCCTACACAGAGCAGCTATCGGAACTGGATCAGATTATAAGGAAGATGGTTTTGAAGAGTCTGGGAATTGAAAAGTACATGGAGGAACACATGAACTCAACCAATTACCTTATGAGGGTTATGAAGTACAAAGAGCCTCAAACTGAGGACACAAAGGTTGGTATACCTTCACACACAGATAAGAATATAGTCACCATTTTGTACCAAAACGAGGTTGGAGGCTTAGAGCTTGAAACCAAAGATGGAAAATGGATCGCTTATGAGCCCTTACCTCACAGTTTTGTCGTTGTGACTGGCGAATCTTTCCACGTAAGTCCAATTAATATTGTATTTAATTTCTCTTTCCCATTAAAATATGGTAAATTATAGTTTTATTGAGTATGGCTTGGCCTAGAATATGTTTATTTCTACAATTTAATTAGTATGCCTGATGGTGAAAGAGATGATTGCCCGGGAGACTACTCTGAAGAACTTCATGAATTGTATGTTCTTCCTTGATCTCATGCTTGGTTTTTTGCATCTGTTCCGCTATAGTTGTTAGTTGTTACTGAACTAGATTTTGATTGCATATATATATATATATATAGTGCCTCATTAAATGCTCAAATGAACTTGGTTTTGCATTTGATTGTTATTATTTCAATTTCAATAGCTAAGTGTCACAATATAACTTTGCATCATTTTTCAACTGCTAAAAAGTAGTTTGCATCGTTGGTCTATGTTGAGTGCCTTGATTTTTTTGTAAACCGATTGTTAGCTAGAGTGCAACTCCTGATATATACCTTTTGCGACCCTTAGGTGTATCACTCCCTTTCTCTTAGAGAAGGTTTGCCCTCAAACCTTAAAATAATTTGAGACATGTTGGCCTTGAGATTCAGTCCTAGCTAATGTGCAATTCTTGACATATGCACCATGCGTCTTACATGGACCATCAGATCGAACCCAACCCACAAAACCAACATACATCCACTCATGATCATTGGGCGTATCACGTTATTTGTATTTTCTGAAGTGGCCTCAACCGGTTAAGTCATACATATATATATATATATATATATATATTGCATACAGTTGTTTTAAGTACTTGTAACAGTTTTTCTTAAGGAAGTTTCATCCAGTGAATGTATGTCACATTGACGGGACTACGTAAATCTATGTGTTATTGTTTTTTAATTTTGTTTTTCTTCTCTATTTCTTTGTGATTTCCATAACTGTCTAATTAAGCGTGACATTTGTTTTTCTTAAGCAAATTGTTTAGTTCAATTCACGTAAATAGAAAAAACTAAGGTCTAGTTATTAATAATGCAGGCTTGGACAAATGGGAGGCTACATTCGCCATTTCACAGGGTGATGATGAGAGGAAATGAAGCAAGATACTCAGCAGGACTGTTTTCAATGCCAAAAGGAGGGTACACTGTAAAAACCCCAGAGGAGCTTGTGGATGAGCTTCACCCTCTCCTTTTTAAGCCCTTTGATCACGCCGAGTTCCTCAATCATCACTACAATACTCCTCAGGACCAGAGGCACAAGTTTCCTTTGAAGGCTTATTGTGGTGTTTAATTTGAGTTGCATTGTTGCATTAATAGTATATAATAATAATAATAATAATTGATAATGTCAAAATAATTATATAAGGCTATTATAATTTCAAACGCCTCTTTAAGTCTTACCTATGGGTTGCACTTCAGTACCTAATTATAATAAAACAACTGTGTTTTGTGTACGTGTAGTGTGTTTTTGTGTATGATTTTGTATCAGTGGGCCTGTCATTGGAGTATTTTATATATGTAGCAAATGCACACACAAACAAAGACGAATATAGAGAAAAAACAAAAAACACACAAGAATTTATGTGATTCGATCAATATGACTTATATCTACGGATAGAGAAAAAATCTTCTTAATCTTCATATAAAAGTGTTTGATACAGTTACAAAACAGTGAAAAATCAAAAAATAAACAAGTACATGAAAATACATAACTGCTCTCTGAATCAGATCGCTCTATACTGCGGGCCAAGGGACGAATTTTTTCCTTTTGAGTCGCGCTCCCAAAAAAATACTAGATCTAGTCATAATTCGATTTTTCACATTATTCAAGTAACTCAACAATATATATATATATATATATATATATATATATATATATATATATATATATATATATATATATATATATGCCATATAGAACAATGTTCCTTCTCATAAGAACAACATGATCCAGAGTCCATACATAAATTAATTAAGGGTAAATCTAATTTGAAATTTCGCTGAATTATACTTATCATTTTTTAAGTTTTAAATATTTCAATCGAGTTATTTAATTGAGGTAAATTATGCTATACGAAGATTGTAACAGCAAAGACAAAATGTCAGATATTTGAGAAATTGAAGAGCATAAAATTCAGAAGGAAAAGAGGGAAAATAGCCACTGAGAGGAAAAACTGGAGAGGCGAGAGACCAATGGAGAAAGATAATAGACACGAGTGATGCCATGCTTACGAGCTCAGAAATGTAAGGGCCAAGTGATAATAAAACTCCGCTTACAAAATCAACTAACACACACAAACAATTACATAAACAAATTCTTTACACAAACACACAAATTCTTAAATAAATAATTAAAACTAATACAGAAATTAGTCATACAAAAAGCAAAAAGTATGCAAATCCAGCTGATGTACTTCTGTTCAGTAATTGTTGAGTGCCTTGTAATAGTTTTGTTTGAAGAATAATTAAAAAAAATTTATCTATAAATATAAGTTACATTGACTAAATCACGTAATTGGTTATGTAAGGGCTAATAAGCACAAATTGGTTATGTATATGTTCTGGAGTAACCTGAACCAGTTTGGTTATATATATGTTGCATATGGTTTATAAATTGTGTGACTTGTAATAGTTTTATTTGAAGAATAAAAAAAATTATCTATAAATATAAGATACATTAACTGAATCACGTAAATATGTTTTCTTGTTTTGATTATGTTTTTCTTCTATATTACTTGCTATTTCTGTAACAGTAATACAGTTTACTTTTAACGAGGACCCAATCCAAGCGAAACCAAAAGGAACCAAAAAAAGAGAATTGAGTAGACAATTGAAAAGTAATCTAATAGAGTCATTGAAACCGCAAGTTTCATATTTTTTTTCCTGATTGAGACAAATAGCAGAGAAATAGATAATATAGCAAACGTTGTTGCGTGGTCGGTTCCATAACTGGCAAAATTTGAGCACTTTGTATGTTATACTTTTGACCAATGTGGTCTCCCTCTTTTTAGGGTATGCTGTAAGCTTGAAATTCGAATGGTTGATTGACGATATTAGATTCATATATAGATATTGCTGGTCCAGTCATGAGTCATGCCTTTTTGCTTTTGCTTTAATTGCATGTGGCGTCACGTTATCTTCCCTTTCTAACCGAACCCTAAATGCCACCCCCTCTTATAGGGTCTCTGTGTGTGTCTATATATAGAGAAAGAAAGTATTAACCCTAATTAATTCTTTGAATGATTTGGTACTTATTTTCTTAAATAAGATTTCGGATTTATTTTTGTGAATAAAATAAATCGTCGTTAAAAGAATTTTGTACTTTTGTATGGTAATAAACTCAAATTAAAATAGTGGGAGTTGAATGAGTTTTCAAATATTGGTAACTCTAAACCAATGTGAAGTAAATTATTAATTTAGTATTCAAAAGATTATAATTGTTTCAATTTAGTTTTTGAAATATTAAATATTTTTATTTAATTTTTAAAAGATTATTTTTTTAATTAAATTTTTTTTATTAAAGTGACTTTTAACAATAAAAATTTTAAAATTTAACAATAAAAGATTTTGTAATTTAGTAATAAAAATGATCAAATAAAGACAATTGTAATCTTTCAGAATTTAAATTGAGACTTTTAATCTTTTAAGAACTAAATTAAAAAAAATTATGGACTAAATTATAGAGAGAGAGAGATAGAGGGGCCATGTCACTCTTTACCGTCTGTGGACTGTTGCTCACTGTGGCTATATAAGTGTATTGATTTTTCAATGGACACGTCACATATATTATTTTTTTCTTAATTTGATCCTTCAAAACAAAATCTTTTGATTTAGTCCCTAGATATAATTTATTTCATCTCAATTTGATAGTCCAATGTTAAAGCTTCTCAATTCAGTTCCTCAAACATTTTCTCTCATCTAAATGATCCCTCTATTTAGTTAGGCATAAAAGGTATACCGCACATGTACTTATCCAAGCTTTCAACCTCAAACAACGTTTTGTATGAAAAGTTTTAACTCATGTATCAAAAAGTCCACAATGCATGTTACTCGGACAAACCATTTTGATTTACAAAAATAAATTAGGTGACTAATTGAGAGGCATCCCCAAAAATAATAATATGTCTAATTTAATAAGTTAGTTTAATAGTTTTTAACTTTCAACTAAAAATTAACTTATAAGATTTCTTCTAACTTATCAATTATTTTTGTTAAACACGTCCTTATTCTATTTTTTTTTCCTTTTTTGAAAACAAGAAAACAAAACACTTCTTTTTAACAAATTTTATTATTTTTCTGTTTTTAAAAACAAAAAAAAGAAACTACTTTTAAAAAATAGAATCAAATAGGCCATCTATCTTTAGAGGATCAAATTTTAAAAAACAAATCATAAACTAAATTGTTAAGTTACTTTTTAAAATATAATTGTAAACTCTTACAGGTTAATTAAGCTAATATATATATATATATAGATATATATATATATATATATATATATCAATTAAAAATATCGATCAATTATCGAAGCTTCGTATCTTACTTTTTCTCCTTGTATGTTTGCAAATGAAATACAAAACTTGAATACACTAATCCTTGAAGTTTGATAAATTGAAACTTGATTTTTTTTCCCCAAAAAAGAATGTAAACTTGACTTTTAATTATTTAATTTACTTTCTGCTTACAAAGTTGACTTGTTACATAATATAAGTTTATTCCAAAAATAATATTACTAGCTATTTTTGTTATCTTATTAAAACTTATAATATTGTAATAGAGTTTAACATTAATTTAGCTATTTTATTTTATAGTAGAAACAAAATCAACATCTCATATAATATTACATAAAACAAATTACTTTTTGACAGAAGATAAGTTTTAAAAAAAATTATGCAATATGTATCCAATTATTAGAAGAATCAAGAAAACATTTTCAAACAAAAAAGATATTTATCAACTATCAAGTGAAATTTCGTCAAATCTCAAAAAATATTAATGTAATTTAATTTAATTATTATTTATTAATTGTGCCAACAGTTATTGAGCCCCAATCTGCGGGATGCTATAATAATTAATGGTAACAATATATATTAATTAATTGGCTTCGCCAAATTCTAATGGATGGATCTCAAAACTATGGAAAAATTTCTAGCATTGTCGAAAAGACTGTGACATGCCGGTCAGCCTATTTGAAAATTGGCTTAAACGGATTAATTTATTTAGCCCACGGGTCAAATGTTGGGGCGGACAGTCACACGGCCAACTTGTTGGCAAACTTGTTTCATTTTTTTTTAATGTTTGTTTTTTCTTTTTGGGTCTCAATCCATCACATCAGTGGAATCCAGCGTTCAGTGGTCATCCCAGCAACTTTCACGAATCCAAATCCAAAATTCCAAATGAGTGAATGACCAAATACCACCAAATTGCAACTGGCATTCGCATCAAATTCCATCTCATCTCGCTTCATTTTCTCTTCGTTAAGGTTCACCTCGGCGATCAGCACTCTGCCTCTTAGTCGATCATGGTGGCTGGCTTGATCTTCGTCTGCGATCTTCGTCTGAGCTCTGTCATTGTGCTCTCGCCTCCCATCTTCACTGATTCACTCCATCAAAAATGAAAGCTAGACTTAATTTAAAAAAAAAATTGAACTAAAAAAGATCGAAAGCTAGATTGTTTACTTATAGTCCAGCCATAGGCGATCCTAACCCTGTGTATATATGCCTGTTTATTCCCGACTTATAACAAGCTGGTATCCAGGCTGGCCCATTAAACTATGCTAGAAATTACAGATCCTGTACATGAATAATAATAGTATAATACTGCAATCTGCTCTTGAACACAAAAATTGATGAAAGTTGAGCTAATTATGATTAATGAAAGAATAATTAATTGGTTTGTCGATTGGAAAAAGTAAAAGAGAGATTGAGATCCAAATGGATCTTTGTACTTTTCTTGGACCCTCACTTAATGACGTAAACTTTGAGATTGATTGATAACTTAATTAATTATTTATTTTGTATCTTTCTCTTCCGATTTTATTCTAATTACAAATCTGACCCTCACATCAACTTCATTACAACCACTTTTCTCCTCCCTTCCTATATCCATATAAACCTTTAAACTCAAAACCTACGGGAAAAATGGTTTGTTTGGAAAAGTTTATTTTAAATTTATTTGATTTATATTATATTATAAGTATTTATGCACGTGTTTGAAAAAAGCTTATAGAATTTATTTATGGCATGTTCATAAACTGTTTTTAGCTTGTTTTCATAAATTTTCTAAAATAACTTATAAAAATAAGCTAAAAACAACTTATGTGAAGTTTATACTCATAAACACTTTAATTATAAAAATAACTTATATATAACTACTTATATGATAAGTGTTTATTCTATAAGTGTTTAAATAAATTATTTATCCAAACATGACCATATATATATATATAACAACTTTTTAAAAATTATATCAATTACACTTGATATTTTAAAAAAATTATATTAAACCCTTTTGACATTTTATATATATTGCAAAAAAAAATTATTTCACTTTGCTAAGAAAACTTGATGCCTTTTTCGTCCACTCGGCTTAGATCAAATTAGTTTAGTCCAGTGAATTTTCGGATTTCATAATAATAAGTGTAAATAGAATAAAAAAAAAGTATATTATAACTTGATATAGATGATATATTTGAGGAAAATAATTGTGCGAGCCAAAAAACAAGATTTATCAAATCAAATTAACTTTTGGTGCTCCTAATTTTGAACTAATCTTCAATTTGAGCAGTGATGTAAATTTGGGTAATATTACTGACTGGTGAGGGTTTTATCTACCGACCTTTATTATATTTAATGCAAGTAGATTTTGGCTTCAGGGGTATTTAATTTATATCAAGGTTCAAAAAATTAGATTGATTATTAAATCGATCAAGATATTTGTTTAAAGATCAATGGTTGAATTGTAGTTAAAACGACTGTACTTAAAATATATTAAAATATTAAAATATATAATGAACATATATGTTAAAGATATTAAAATATTAAAATATATATAATATTAAAATATTCTTACAAATATATATTTATATTAGTTATAGATCTTTTCCTAATAACTTAATCTTTTGGATATTTCTTTAAAATACATAACAGTATTAGTAAAAATTAAAAAAAAAAGGTTAAACTTGTCAGTTTTTACTAGTTCGATTGATTTTCTACTGTCACGACCCATTTTCTAGGCACATGACCGGCACAATGATGAATATCCCATCACTGTAAGCCTTTCGATAAATTCTTCCCACAAGTAAAATCGTTAGTCATTATCTCTATATTCTCAAAATACCATTCCTTAATAAATACAAAGAAAATACATCAGATTTTTCTTAATTAAAAATAATAGATCCTCAGTACGAAATACATTATCATACTGAAATACAAGCCAAATACCAAACCCCTGACCTAGATGTCCTAGACGGTTACAGAGCAACATACTGTATAACAAAAGAAGGGCCTACCCGACAGCGGGAAGGTCCAACGTGATCTACTCCTCTAGCGGATGTACTTCGGCGGCAACCTGATCTGAACAAAAAGTTTGTACAAACAGTGTGAGCTTTTAAACTCAGTGAGCAAATCGGCCTTGCGTTAATAAAATTCAAATACATCACCAGTCATGCAAGCATATCCGAAGGCTCAAGCTCAACCAATAGACATAGTTAGAAATTACATACAAGAAAAATTCATCCAATTCAACAAACGATACTAGTACTCGTCAATGGCAATATATCCCGGAGAGCGCACACAGGCCGGCTCACCAATTTTGTATTTTTCCGCCATGACGCACAACCTCATCCTCTTAGCTAGGGCGCCTCACGGATTTATCACCAATCCGGGCTATATCCCTACTGAGGGAATCGTTGTCTCCACACTCATTGGTCAAGACACCCTTTAACCCGGGTTTTCCGCCTTGCCGTGAGAGGGGGTACTGTACCGCTCAATCACAATCAATAGTACAACAGTTCATATCATAATCAGAAGCACAATATAATACTCATCCATATAACAGGTATAGTATATAACTATATGATTCAAATTTCATATCATCATGAGATACTTGCTTTGTCTTATCCATACTTATGGATTAATTATCTCATTATATTCGTCATTCTGAATCCAATTTCTCCCTATGAATCTTGGGAGTGTCCTACGACATACTTTTTATCACCAGTAATGCTAAAACTCTATTAAAACAGGGTCGTTTCACTCACCTGGATTCCGTACGAGTATCACTTCTCTAAATCGTTACGGACAAGAGTACGCAGGTGAATTTCAGTGTTCCGCTACAGAGATTTTCATGAAAGATTACAGAAAGTACGTTAAGATTATTTTCGTACAAATACTGTTCATACGTACGGGTACTATTCATACAGTCACTATTCATACATACAGTACTATTTATACGGTTACTATTCATATGTACGGGTACTATTCATACCGGAAATACAGAATACAATCTGTAAAAGAGTACACTAGGTAAGTTCCCAAGAAAGAGTGGAGGGTCACACTGGACACACTTAAAAATCAGGTCTTTCCTTAGCCAGAACTTTCCTAGACATGTATTCTCCACAGATTATATTCTATTTCGGTAATCAGAGAATCAAAATAACAGCTAACGACAGTTTTTCTGATGTGGAAGATCGGCCAAAGCCGCAACCACAGAGCATACTTAAGAAAATAACTTCTAAAATTTGAAAGACATAGAAAGGGCATAGTATCCTTACCTAAGCAAAAACGGAAAGGCCCAAAATCTCAGAAGCCTAGCGTCGGAGCAAGAGAAACTTAAGGAGGGAAGAAGAGAAGTTGAAGGTGTGAGTTTAGAAGTGAAATGGAAGGGCCTATTTATAGCAAAAGTCAAAGGTACTATTTGACACTATGCGCTAATAAAATATTCAATTTACTATTCATGAAAATGACATTTCTAATAATGTAGTTACTGTGCACCTTACGCGTACGGAAAATTTTCGTTTATTTACTATTAGAAACTTTAAAGGGAAAACTATCCTTTCACCTTAAACCTTTAAGTTTCTTTTCAATTCAGTCCTTTCAATTTAGTCCCTGAGGGTATTTTTACACATAAAACGTCATTTTCTCCTACAAACTTCTTTCTAGTTTTCTCTTATAACCAAACCACATCTAGTATTTGACATTTTGATTGTATAAATGAACAGTACCATATACGTAAATAGTAACAGTAGTTTGAAAACACGCATTTATATTTTATTTTTCATGGGTATTACATTATCACCCCCTTTAAGAAATTCGGTCCTCCGAATTTAAATTACCTCAAGTCGTAAAAAGATGGGGATATCTAGAACGCATGTCGGCCTCGGCTTCCCATGTGGCTTCTTCGTGAGTTTGATTCCTCCACAAAACCTTGACGGATGGAATCTCCTTAGATCGGAGTTTCTTTACTTGACTATCGAGGATAGCTACCGATATCTCCTCGTATGACAAGTTTTCATCTACTAGGATAGAATCATTCTGAGAAGGGTGAAGTATGTGAGAAGGGTCATGAAGGTACTTCCTTAACATGGATACGTGAAAAACAGGGTGAATCCCTTCCAGATCCATAGGTAGGGCAAGCCGATAAGCCACTTTTCCCACTCGTTCTAGAATCTCATAAGGCCCGATGTATCTAGGACTCAACTTTCCTTTCCTTCCAAATCTCAACACACCTTTCATTGGAGAGACCTTAAGGAATACCATATCGCCGACTGAGAACTCCAAATCACGTCGTCTGTGGTCAGCGTATGCCTTTTGTCTACTTTGAGCTGCTCGCATCCTATCTTGTATTGTCTTAACCTTGGTTAGGGCATCCTGGGCCAAGTCAGGTCCTAATGCTTTCGCTTCACCTACCTCGAACCAACCGATCGGAGATCTGCAACGTCTCCCATACAAGGCCTCAAAGGGTGCCATCCCAATAGTGGCCTGGTAGCTGTTGTTATATGCGAACTCTACAAGATACAAATGCTTTTCCCAGCTACCACTGAAATCTAGAATACAAGCTCGTAACATATCCTCTAGCGTCTGAATCGTCCGCTCTGACTGTCCGTCTGTCTGTGGGTGAAAAGCGGTACTAAGGTCCACTCGAGTACCTAATGCCTCCTGAAAACTTCTCCAGAAACGAGAGGTAAATTGAGGACCTCTATCAGAAATGATAAATATAGGTACTCCATGCAACTTTACTATTTCTTTAATATACAATTGTGCCAACGTTACTACACCATAAGTGGTTTTGACTGGAATGAAGTGTGCTGATTTGGTTAGTCGGTCAACAATGACCCAAACTGAGTCATAACCTCCTGTGGAACGAGGTAGACCAACAACAAAGTCCATCGTCACTCGTTCCCATTTCCATTCAGGAATCTCTAATCGTTGTAACGAGCCTCCTGGCTTTAGATGCTCAGCCTTAACCTGTTGACAGGTTAAACAACGAGACACAAATTCTACTATGTCTTGTTTCATTCCTTTCCACCAGTAGATCTGTTTCAGATCCTGATACATCTTGGTGGCTCCTGGATGTACAGCATATGCAGCACGATGGCCTTCTTCCATGATGTCTCGTCTAAGAGTTCCAACATGTGGTACACACAACCGATGTTCAAAATGTAAGACTCCTGTATCGTCGAGTGTGAAACTATTCACTTCACCAATCTTCACCTTTTCCATAATTTGGACAAGCTCAGGATCCTCCATTTGAGATATCCGTATCTGGTCAACAAGGGAAGATCTAGCCCTGATATGGGCTAAGAATGATCCTGTCCTTGTAACCTCAAGAGTAGCACCTTTTGCTCTCATCTCTTGTAGTTCTTGGATCAAGGGTCTTTTTGTTACTGCTATATGGGCCAGACTACCCATAGATTTTTGACTCAAGGCATCTGCTACCACGTTTGCTTTGCCTGGGTGGTAAAGAATATTGCAATCATAATCTTTTAGTAATTCTACCCATCTCCTCTGCCTCAAGTTTAAGTCCTTTTGGTCGAAAATATATTTTAGACTTTTATGGTCAATGTAGATTTCGCAAGTTTCTCCGTATAGATAATGTCGCCATATCTTTAAAGCGAAAACTACTGCTGTCATTTTCAGATCGTGGGTGGGGTAGTTTTGTTCATGTTTCTTAAGTTGTCTCGATGCATATGCCACTACCTGTCCATGCTGCATGAGAACACATCCCAACCCTACTCTTGATGCATCGCAGTATACTGTAAAATCTCCTGGTCCTGAGGGTAAGACTAATACAGGTGCGGAGATTAACCTTTTCTTGAGTTCTTGGAAGCTTTCTTCACAAGCGTCATCCCATTGGTACTTTACCCCTTTCCTAGTCAGTCGTGTGAGAGGGGCGGCTAACTGGGAAAAATTTTGGATGAAACGACGATAATATCCTGCCAATCCCAAGAAGCTGCGAATCTCCGTGACGGAGGTAGGTCTAGACCACATTTTGACCGCTTCTACTTTGCTTAGGTCTGCTTGGATGCCATCTTTGGAGATCACATGTCCCAAGAAAGTTACACGATCAATCCAAAACTCGCATTTAGAGAATTTGGCGTACAATTGATGATCCCTCAATGTCTGCAACACAACACGAAGGTGTTGTTCGTGCTCTTCTGAAGTCTTTGAGTACACCAGAATGTCGTCTATGAAGACAATGACAAATTTGTCTAAAAAGGATTTAAAAATCCTATTCATTAAATCCATGAAAGCAGCTGGTGCATTCGTTAATCCAAATGACATCACCAAGAACTCGTAGTGCCCATATCTGGTACGGAAGGCTGTTTTAGACATATCCTCCTCCTTGATCTTGAGTTGGTGATAACCAGACCTCAAGTCAATCTTTGAAAAACACTTGGCTCCTTGAAGTTGATCGAAAAGGTCGTCGATCAACGGGTATTTATTTTTGATAGTTACCTTATTCAGTTGCCTGTAATCTATGCATAGTCTCATCGATCCGTCCTTCTTTTTCACGAACAGAACAGGAGCTCCCCAAGGTGAATAACTTGGCCTTATAAAGCCTTTGTCTAGCAAGTCCTGTAACTGAGTTTTTAACTCTTTTAATTCTGTTGGTGCCATTCTATAAGGGGGTATGGAGATTGGGCGAGTATCTGGTGCTAACTCTATCTGGAACTCAATCTCTCGATCTGGGGGTATACCTGGTAGATCATCTGGGAAGACATCTACAAACTCCTGGACTACTGGAACGTCTTCTACTTTTAGTTCTTCTTTCTTAATATCTTTAACGAATGCCAAGTATCCTTTACAGCCCTTTCGCAATAAACGTTGGGCACACATTAAAGATATAAGATTCCCAGAAATTTCACTCCGTTCACCATGAAATACGAAAGAAGGCTCCCCCGGAATATTAAATTTAACTATCTTATTATAGCAATCCAGGGTGGCATGACAAGATGCCAGCCAATCCATGCCCAAGATGACATCAAAGTCTGTCATATCTAACAGCATTAGGTCTACTGTTGTATTTATTTCTCCGACTCTTACCTTGCAAGCTCGATAGCCTCGTTCTATTAGTAAGGTGCCTCCAGTAGGCGTAGTTACTAAAAACGGACATTCTAATCTAACAACTTTTTGCTTAAAGTTCTTAGCAAAGAATGGTGACACATAGGAATGCGTAGAGCCAGAGTCAAACAAAACATGTGCAAAATTTGATTCAATCAGAAGAGTACCTGCTACCACCGTATTAGACGCCTGAGCATCTTGACGGGTTAAAGCGAATACTCGAGCGTTCCCTCGGCCTGCTGAAGCCTGCCCTCGACCACCTTGTCCTCTGCCAGCACCTCTTCCGATTCCATTGCCTCCTACAGTTACAGGGGATCTGTTGGCAACAGTAGCCTCTGATTGATTAGGGCGTACTGACCCTTGGCCAGATCTCGTGTAGAGTTGGGGGCAATCTCTTTTGATGTGGCCCTGTTGACCACATTGGTAACAGACCCTAGTGTTGTTGTTGACAAAACAAGCTCCGAAGTGATTTCTTTCACATTTAAAGCACCAGGGCCTTTGTTGACCCCCTGTACCACTTTGTTGACGCTGTGGTGCACTAGCAGTAGAGGCTGCACGTCCAGAACTCTCTCCGTGGTAGCGTGATTTCTCATCTTGCTTCCTCTTTCTTTTGTTATTCCATTTTTCTTTTTGCATATCTCTTTCTTCCATCATACGGGCGATGTCGACGGCTTCTGTGTAAAATGAAAAATCTCGTATTTTCGATCCCACCCTGTCAAATAAAGACTCTCGAAGGCCTTTAATAAATCGTCGGATCTTTTCTTTCTCAGTTAGGACCATGTGAGTAGCATATTCAGACAACTCTATAAACAGATTGTCGTATTCATCGACGGTTCGTGATCCTTGCCAGAGTGCCTCAAACTCATTCATCTTTGCTTCTCGTATACTCTCCGGAATAAATTGTTCTCGAAAAATTCTTTTAAAGTCATTCCATTTAATGGGTGGGGCATTTCTGGCCATGCCTTTCTTCCATGTTCGCCACCAGCGGTCGGCCTTACCTCTTAACTGAAAGGTAACAAGGGTTACTTTTCGAGGTTCAGGGCATTCTAACGTGTCAAGGATTTTCTCACAGTCATCTAGAAAACGTTGTGGGTCTTCATTAACATCTCCTGCAAAGGTTGGCGGATTCAGCTTCATAAATTCCGAGATTTTGACCTCTGTACCTACCCAATCCTGAGGAGGGGGTGGAGGTGGCATCTGGTCTGTCTCTTGTACTTTTGCAGCATGTACTGATGCCTGTGAGCCATCTTCAGATGATTGTCCCATCAAAAGTTCCTTTAGCCCATTCACCTCGTTCTGCATTGCAGCTAATGCTTCCATCACTACAGTCGCGTCAATTTGTGATGGTTCTCCAGCATTTCTTCCAGGGTTTTCAGTGGATATTTCTCTGTTTTGTGCATGGTTATCTTCTGCACGATTAGGCATCTCCAGTCTTGCATTTGCTGACTGAGCAGCTGGAGGGACCAAGGCCCTGCCAGATCTTGTGCGGATTCCAGAAGCGTTTGATTTTCTTGGTGCCATCTAAACTTATTCTACAATTAAGAATAATATATATCGTCACTATTATGCTTCAAGTAAAGACACGAAAGAAATAGATTTTAATCTCTACAGGGCTTTTGGTGGATCTTCATCCTATGGTCGTGTTGCAGTCACGACAATAGGGGAAGGCCCACTAAAGACACCTTGCTCTGTAATCACTAGGAGACCTAACAACTTATGCTCTGATACCAACTTTGTCACGACCCATTTTCTAGGCACATGACCGGCACAATGATGAATATCCCATCACTGTAAGCCTTTCGATAAATTCTTCCCACAAGTAAAATCGTTAGTCATTATCTCTATATTCTCAAAATACCATTCCTTAATAAATACAAAGAAAATACATCAGATTTTCTTAATTAAAAATAATAGATCCTCAGTACGAAATACATTATCATACTGAAATACAAGCCAAATACCAAACCCCTGACCTAGATATCCTAGACGGTTACAGAGCAACATACTGTATAACAAAAGAAGGGCCTACCCGACAGCGGGAAGGTCCAACGTGATCTACTCCTCTAGCGGATGTACTTCGGCGGCAACCTGATCTGAACAAAAAGTTTGTACAAACAGTGTGAGCTTTTAAACTCAGTGAGCAAATCGGCCTTGCGTTAATAAAATTCAAATACATCACCAGTCATGCAAGCATATCCGAAGGCTCAAGCTCAACCAATAGACATAGTTAGAAATTACATACAAGAAAAATTCATCCAATTCAACAAACGATACTAGTACTCGTCAATGGCAATATATCCCGGAGAGCGCACACAGGCCGGCTCACCAATTTTGTATTTTTCTGCCATGACGCACAACCTCATCCTCTTAGCTAGGGCGCCTCACGGATTTATCACCAATCCGGGCTATATCCCTACTGAGGGAATCGTTGTCTCCACACTCATTGGTCAAGACACCCTTTAACCCGGGTTTTCCGCCTTGCCGTGAGAGGGGGTACTGTACCGCTCAATCACAATCAATAGTACAACAGTTCATATCATAATCAGAAGCACAATATAATACTCATCCATATAACAGGTATAGTATATAACTATATGATTCAAATTTCATATCATCATGAGATACTTGCTTTGTCTTATCCATACTTATGGATTAATTATCTCATTATATTCGTCATTCTGAATCCAATTTCTCCCTATGAATCTTGGGAGTGTCCTACGACATACTTTTTATCACCAGTAATGCTAAAACTCTATTAAAACAGGGTCGTTTCACTCACCTGGATTCCGTACGAGTATCACTTCTCTAAATCGTTACGGACAAGAGTACGCAGGTGAATTTCAGTGTTCCGCTACAGAGATTTTCATGAAAGATTACAGAAAGTACGTTAAGATTATTTTCGTACAGATACTGTTCATACGTACGGGTACTATTCATACAGTCACTATTCATACATACGGTACTATTTATACGGTCACTATTCATACGTACGGGTACTATTCATACCGAAAATACAGAATACAATCTGTAAAAGAGTACACTAGGTAAGTTCCCAGGAAAGAGTAGAGGGTCACACTGGACACACTTAAAAACCAGGTCTTTCCTTAGCCAGAACTTTCCTAGACATGTATTCTCCACAGATTATATTCTATTTCGGTAATCAGAGAATCAAAATAACAGCTAACGACAGTTTTTCTGATGTGGAAGATCGGCCAAAGCCGCAACCACAGAGCATACTTAAGAAAATAACTTCTAAAATTTGAAAGACATAGAAAGGGCATAGTATCCTTACCTAAGCAAAAACGGAAAGGCCCAAAATCTCAGAAGCCTAGCGTCGGAGCAAGAGAAACTTAAGGAGGGAAGAAGAGAAGTTGAAGGTGTGAGTTTAGAAGTGAAATGGAAGGGCCTATTTATAGCAAAAGTCAAAGGTACTATTTGATACTATGCGCTAATAAAATATTCAATTTACTATTCATGAAAATGACATTTCTAATAATATATTTACTGTGCACCTTACATGGAAAATTTTCGTTTATTTACTATTAGAAACTTTAAAGGGAAAACTATCCTTTCACCTTAAACCTTTAAGTTTCTTTTCAATTCAGTCCTTTCAATTTAGTCCCTGAGGGTATTTTTACACATAAAACGTCATTTTCTTCTACAAACTTCTTTCTAGTTTTCTCTTATAACCAAACCACATCTAGTATTTGACATTTTGATTGTATAAATGAACAGTACCATATACGTAAATAGTAACAGTAGTTTGAAAACACGCATTTATATTTTATTTTTCATGGGTATTACATCTACAGTTTGATTGTTTATTGATTTCCTGGTCTAACCCAAACTGAAGACATGACTAGTTTACTAATTTTTTGGTTGAACTGAACGGTCCGATTTGATTATCTAAGTTTAAATGTAGAAGCACCAAATTATTGAATCTGAAATTCGGGTTACTCTAGATTGATCTTTTAAAAAAAAAAAAAGACCAAATTAATGGAAAAATTATCTGAATTAATAAGCCGAATAGTTTCTTCTCTTTAAACAAAAAAAATAAAGTAAAAGTACTACTTTCATTTATAAACTTTGATTTAACTTTCGATTTTATCTCAGAATATTTTTTTCAGTTTCTTATATATATTTTTCAATTAATTTTACTTTTGTCTCCGAGCACAACGTTACTTAAATTATCAATAGTATATGTATGACCACATATATTATATATACTAGCGTCAACTCGTCTAACTAGACATATCCACTTGAAATTAAAAAACTAACTTCTATTATTCACTTTGCCCAAATGATGTCGATATGCAAATATAGCTGGATAATTTTGCCATTATTACAATTGTATATTTAATATGAAAAGTTGGAGGAGTTGTCACCGATGTATGCAATAGAGGTAGTTACGTTAGTAACTATTGTTAACAATTTATATAACATTAGACTTAAAAACAAAATTAAACTAATTAAAAAATATGAGACAAAATTGTTACAAAATAAAATTTTGGATTGAAATTGAAACTTAAGTCAAAGTTTAAGGATAAAAAGTTATACTTTTGCCAAAAATTATAAACAGTAATTAGCAATTAAACTTAATCATTAATTTATTATTAAACATTTGACTTCAAGTCTTTAACCTTTTACAAGATTATGAAACTATTTTTAAACTATGTTTAAGATACAAGTAAAATAAAATTGGGTTGACATGGAATTAGTTATATTTTAACTTTTATATGATTATTTGAGTTAAAATCGTGATTCATAATATATATTGAAAAGTGGTTAATAGACAGCAAAATAATTAAAACCTAAAGAATTTCAAAATTTAATTAAAAAAATTGTTATATATATATGTTGTCGGTTAAAATGGGAATGAAATGATTGGCAAGTCAGTGAGTAAGCCCACCTCCACATGAATCTGATCAGCAATGCTAAGAAAAAGAGAATCAAAACACTGTAAATAAAATGAAAAATGTCAAAACCATGCCTATATATATATATGATCCACAGTAAAAGGTCAATACATATACTATAGTATGCTCTTCTCAAATGTTAAAATTATTTTCATATCACATTAATTTTTATACAGATGTCAAACTCGAATGTTTATATAAATTTAGAAGAAGTAGAGTAAAATTAAAATGTAAACCCTAAACTTAATTCGTAAATTTATAAGAATTTACATATATCTCTTTTTTAATAAACTATTAAAATTATATACATTAACACATATTAATATTTTAATTCATAATTAACATAAAAATTATTTAATATTTTAATTTATATTGTATAATTATCTAACATTTTTAAATTTCAATACATGTCCTAGTTTTACATCTAATTAAATACCAGAAAATATCAAAATAAACAAAAAAATATATTTTAAATTACTGCTAAGCCAATTCGATCAACTTGGTATAAATTTGATAAGTTTAACTAAATTCTGATTCTAAAATCAAATTTACTTGATTTAAGAATTTAAACTCATAAATTTAAATAAATTTAAAAGTATTTAACTCGAGAGTTTAACAATCATATTTTTGGTAATTAAAAATAACCTCCTTAAAATACTGGAAGGTAGGTTTTGTTGTCAGTAATTGAGGGTAGCCAACGAGTAATACAATGGGCACGTGAGAGCTCAGAGACATTGATATATAACAACAAGAACATCGCCTTCAAACATTTATTTCATAGGCCAAATGATTAGCAATTATTTTCCTCACTCATTTGTTTTTGTTTTGGAGCGACAAATAAAAAACATTCCAAAAAACACTGTTGCTTTATACATCTTCACGAGTCGATAAATTTATATTTATAGCATCACAATTGGTGATAAAATTTTTCTTATCAAATTTTAACATAATTACATTATTAAGAATTTGAATTCAAAAATTTTGATTAATTAAAGATAATTTTTTATCAGTTAACTTATACATAAGTGATTCTCCAGTATCCCCCGATGACATATAAGTGGTCAGTGTTACAATGTCTACATTGTTTTCTATCTTCAACTTGGTCTTTTATAAAAACAATTATAATATATAAAATTATATATTACGAGAATTGAATTATCTCAACTTCTGCAGAGTCAATAAGTAGTTTTTATTATGTAAGGTTTAAGCAAAAATTGAACTTTTTATCGAGAAAAATTATACCTTAATTAACCTAATCTGTTTGCTAAAATATCAAATATTCCTCTACCAATTTGCCCATTTTTCCCAATTCTCACTCAAATCTCAAATTAGCTGTTCAACACGATAGGCACCTAATCAAGTAATCATATTGGGGGACCAGAAAAGAAACTCTTCATATAATTTGGTGAAGAGAGACAGTAGCTACAAGAAATTCAAGTTTGTCTCTAATTAATGAAAATTTTGTTTTTGATTGTCTAAAAAATTTTGTCTCTGATTAATGTTCTATTGTAGAGATTTTGATACCAAAAATAAAAATTGTCTCAAAATTAAAGACGAAATTTTTAGTCTCAAGTTGTTTATGTAGAGTTAAATCTCTCAAGAAATTGATGTTTTTGCTGTTAGATTACTTCAAACTTTATATAAAATATTTTTTAATTGTCATACACATAAATTTTAAAATAATTTAATAATAGAATAATTCAATCTCTCAAAAAGTTGAGTTGTTCATAAATTTTTCTTATGTTTCATTTGTTTCAAAAAATTATTTTACTTATAAAAATTTATATTAATTTTATTTGATGTTAATTTTCTCTATTTACAAAATTCAAATCCTAAATTTTGCTTAAAAAAATCTAATCTCAAACCACTTAAACTAATTACTAGCGTCAGTATTTAAGATCTAAATTAAGCATTAAGAAAGTTATTTCAATGAAATCAAGAAATGAATTACATTTCTCTTATAAATTAGTAAAAAAGATGATGGAGGTGAATGACTTTTTATTTTTTAAGATAACGTGATAGGCTTATTATATTCCAAGATTCCCGGCCGAGTGCAAATTTCCTTCAATTTGGGTCATACATAGAAGATGATCATTTACGTGTCGTGTCGTTTAATTATTCGATTATTCATATTGGCAAATATTTCCCTCTATATCCCTTTCACTTACCAAGACAAAACGCAACAGTAACACCACCCAAACTCGTCGTTGCTGCCCTTTATCTGATTTGACGTATCTTATCCTCTCTCTCTCTCTCTCTCTCTCTCTCGGCAAATTTGGGCGTTTCATTTTTCTTTTGCTTTTTTTCTGCAAACTAATGGCTAGCACAAAATTGACCATGCAAATAGCGAGCAATTAAATAAGAGTCGAAATTTTCAGTTTAAAACGCAAGTGTGTCCAGAAGTTTCTACTTTCAACTTTCTAGCCAACTTGCACACTACTATTGCTGTGACTGTGAGCGTCGTTTACATCAAACAAACCGTTCTTAGGTACACAAAGCTGAACAGACGACAGTGCTTCGTTGAAATGCTTCGCTTTAGTCCCAAGATATTCGTTCCACGTCACCGGCCTATACAAAGCGGGCCGACTTGGGCCCACTAGCTTTGGATGAGGTGAGATCTTCACGTTTCCTGGGGGCCCATATAAATAGGCCACCGAGAAACGCTGTCGGGTCCGGTTCACCAGCACCCGGTGAAGCACGCTCGGGTACAACCCGTTGGATAAGATGTGAAGGAGGTCACCGACGTTGACCACGAGTGCCCCGGCGAGCGGTGGAACCTTCACCCACCCGGAGCCCTCCTTCAGGATCTGCAGTCCGCTGATGTCGTTCTGGTGGAGAATAGTGAGGAGGGTGGAGTCGGTGTGGGCTGCAAGACCCATTGCCCGGTCCGGGTCGGGGCAAGTCGGGTAGGAGTTCAATTGCAAAGCAGCGGAAGCCCCTTTGAAATCGCCTCTCGGCCCGGCCCATGGAAGGTCCTCCTTCGAGATACCGAGAGAGTCCATGACCAGACACATCAGCTTCCCCGCCAGCTTTTTCATAGCCTCCTCGTATCGCTCCACGACACCACTGGACAAAAAGACAAAAATCGGAAAAAAACTGTTTAATAACAGCAATTAATAAAAAGATGGATCGATAGGTAGATATATTTTGAAATAGTTAAACAGCAGCAAGTGGGATTTTGTTGCCTTAGATTTTCTATCTCGTGGGGGGTCCATAGCTCTCATTGTAATCTTTGCTAAATGCATTTAGGATGTGAAAATGAGCTCTCTTTTTTAAAAAACAAAAAAAATTAATATTCCGCTAGCTACAGAAAATTAGCAATTAGCACCTTCACCTTAAAAAACACACCAAAGAAAGCATTTTAAAAAAATAGTAAAAAAGAGGAGAAGCACGTGCATGAATATAATATTAACATTATAGTAAATTATTAATTTAATCTTAGAAATATTACAATTATATCAGTTTAACTTCTTAAAAATTCTAAATTTGTTACTGTTAAAAGTCATTTTTCATGAATGAAATTAAAACAAGTTGGGACGTATGATTTTTTTAAGAATTAAATTAGTATAATAATATTTTGATATGGATGAGAATAAGGGTACCAGTATCTGGCGTAATCATGGGGCCAGAGTAGGCGAAAATGGGGGAGGGGGGAACCGACGATGGTGAAGCCCTCGGACCACATGAGCTTGGGGAAGAAGGAGGAGATGCGGGCGAGGCCATAGCCGGAGACTCCGTCGGGGGAGCGGGCGGCGCGGAGCTTGTGGGAGGCTGGGAGGGCGAAGAGGGCGGCGCCGGCCGAGCGAATGTCACGGAGGAGGGAGAGGGGGACGCGGTGGTTGACGACCTGGAAGACGCCCCAGGACGTGCATGCATGGCGTAGGAGGGTAGGGGCATTTCGGTCGTCGAGATCCACCACGGGAACGGCGTCGTTTTGGAGGGAATTAGTGATCCGGTCGATGTGGGACTTAGTCCAGGCGTAGGAATCGGGGAGTTCTTGGAGGGAAGTGAAGTCGGGATGCTTGTGGTGGAGGAAGACTGGGTGGGCTCTGAAGGCGTCTGAGAGAGAAGGCATGGTGAATTAATTATGGTGATAATGTCGTAGTTAGAAGAGTGAAAGAATTAGAATGGAAGGAGGATGGAGAATTGGGAGTTGAAAGGAGTGGGAAATACTGGGTAGTGGAAAGAGTACTTTGGAACGACAAAACATAGGAGTTAGGACCATAGGCATAAAGAGAGATAAAGATGAGATGAGAGATGACATTGTGGCTACTGAGTATATATAGAGATGATGCCCCAGATGGTGACAACCTTGCCCTTACCCCAGTGCCACACACACTCTCATAAGAGAGAGAGAGAGAGAGAGAGAGAGAGAGAGAGAGTTCCATTTCTTTTTTTCTTTTTCTTCCCATCATATGAAGTCTAGAATATGTTAAATGAAAATTACATTTTGTTTCCTGAAAAAACTTCTCATTACTAAAGTACATAGTATACAGATTATAAAATATGAGAAAATAACTACTACATAGTATACAAACATATGCTAGCTACCTTGTGGAGGGACTAGCCCTTTCGATAGTTTCAACCTACATTGTTTCTAAATTGTTAAATTTATTGTTATTAAAGCTCAAATTTGACATTCTCAAAATTCACTATAGATAAAAGGATAACATTGAAACAAATATAATTTTTTAGTGATTAAATTGATCAGATACCTAATTTTTTAATAATAAAATTGAGATAATTATAATTTTTATGACTAAATTTATAATTTACTCTAAAATGTAACAAAACGCTTATTGAACCATCCAATCCAACCTTGAATGTTGTTTCAAAGTGTGCTTTGGTTAATTATATTTAAAAGTTAGTAAGAGGTGTTTGTTATGTCTTGAAATTTATGCAATAATTTTGTTATTGAATATTAGTTTATGGGAATAAAATTAATGTAATTTTTTTAAAATTATAATGGAGGAGAATTTTGACTTTTAAAAAGAGAGGTGTAATGGGAAAAGGGGAAAAGACCATATTGTCCTCTACAAAAAAAAACAATAGAGAAGAAAGAAAAGTCATCTCAAACTCACAATGATTCACAACAAAACCAAAGAGAGAAGAAAGGAAACGGGTTTTATAAGAGAGTAGGGCCCCTCCCTCTCCACATGTGCCCTTGTCTTGTCCTTAAGTAGAAATACATTTAAATCAAACACTTCCATATATCTCTCTCCTTTCACTGTAGGACAACACCCCCATTTGGGTTTGTTCATCATCATCCTCATTACCATATTGCCCATTCCCAAATTCCAAGCCTTCATCTTTTTATGGCACAACCTAAAGCAACTCACTAAATGGTATTTTAGATTCCACAAATATAGAAATTTAACATGGCAAAAAGAACATCACTCTCACCCATAAGAAAAGAGTAAATTATTGATTTAGTCTTAGTGAAAGTACAATTGTCTCAATTTAGTTTTAAAAAATCAAAGGTCTATTTGTTTTATAAAAATATTTCTTATTTTTATTTTTAATTTTCATTTCTTAAAACTGAAAATATCTTTTTGATTTTTTTATAATTAAGCCTATTTTAAGAAATATTTAATTTCAAGAAATTAAACATTTTCAATAAATACAACCAAACGTATTTCAAACTCATTTCAATTTTCAGTGAAATGAAAATATGAAATGCTCAAACCAAACAGACTCCAAGTATTTCTATTTAGTCTTGAAAAAATTATATTTATTTTAATTTGATCATTTTCATTTCTAAATTACAAAACCAACCATTGTCAAATCTTCTTTTTTGTTTCCAAAGTCAATTTGACAAGTAGATATGGACAAAATTAAGACAAATACAATTCTCCAATCACTAAATTGAAACACTTGATCACTCAGTGACCAAATTGAGATAATTGTAATCTTTCAATGATCAAATCAAGAATTCAATAAAAAAATATGCATGACTGTCCTCCTCTTTGCTTTTCACTTGAATGCAGGGACATTTCTATTCGAAATTAAAAAGCAGTTTGTTCGTTTTTGTTCGTTTATTTATTTTTTAAAAAAACATCCTTTTGGTATTTTGCGGTTAGATTTGCGTCTACCATGTCCCATATTGCCTAAAAGTGGGCTCACTTCTACAGTACTACAACAATTTTCTTGTGTGTTGTCCCCATGATATATCACCAAAGCTATAATGCCTCTTTTTGTTTGATATGAAAACCTAATTTTTCTTAATCCAACAATAAATTGAATCCTCTTTATTATCTTCTTCCTCATCAGACAACGATGTTTAGTATGCTCCAAGTTTTTTGTTTTCTCTGCTCCTTCTTTTTTGAGTTGTTCCCATTTTATCATGCATGCATGGCCTCCGAAAATAATCAAACAAAACAAAGCATAAAAGAACAAGTTACAGGTAATGTGCATATATATGATGTCATTACTTAATTAACTGTATGTATAACATTAATTAAAGGATGAGTATTGAATGATTATGATGTATGGGCCTTCGATTTGCTTTGAATCTGCATGACATAACTATCATTCATGGGGACATGGTAGTTCACAGTTCACACATAATAAGCATAGTACGATCATTTCTACATGCACATGCAGTTCACGTGGCAGAGACATGGTGAGGTCGGGACAGTGGTGTTAGGTTGTAACTCAACCATATAACTTTTCTTTCTTCTATATGGGGTCAAACATTTTACAACTTCAAGTATCATCGTGTGTACGCACGTAATATCAAATCCACATAAATTATTTTTTTTAATAAAAAAACTACTTCTTATGAAAATTTATGTTATAATAGAGAAGATAAACTATGCAGAATTTAAAGAAAACACACAAAAATTTACATGGTTCGATCAGTGTGATTTACATTTACAGGCAGAAAAATAATATATATTACTTCTGGCAAAAAATATGAGAGTACAGTACAAAACAATGAAAAAATCAAACACAAACACAGTAAAAACATAACTACTCTCTAAACCTGTATCGGCACTCACCTTACATACCTTTAAGTTTTTCTCCTTTCGAATCATGCTCTCAAATAAATTGGATCAGATCATAAATCGAATAACTATATAATTCAAGTCACATATAACACTACTCAATGTCCGTGTGATGATAACAATGATTTACTCAAAACACAATAATTTAATTTCTAAAGACATCAATTTAAGGAGAGTTTTGGTCTTTAGACTTAGGATGTGTTTGGTAACTTGGTGGGCAAACGTAGGTGGAGTAAACTAAGTTTGATTGAACGTGGTTAGAGAAAACCTAAGTTTAGATTAACGTAATTTATGTTTGGGAGACATTTGGACAAATGTAGTTTTGTGTAAAATATGATGTTTGGATGTTGATGTGTAAACGTGGTTTACAATGTGTAATTACCAGAAATGACATAAATTTTATATTTTATTTTTTGATATACCATTATTATTTATTGTCATTTATTTAAACCTAATTAATGAATTATATTAAGTTTTAATAAAGTGCACTATTTTTTTGTTTCTCTGTCCAATATTATTAATTATTCACTAATTACTCATTATAATATTTTTAAAATTTGAACTAGATATAATTATCATTTGCTTATTCACTTATATCCCTTAGATCCAAAACTTTTTTGTTTATTCACTTAGATCCCCAACTAAAATTGTTCTTTTATCATTTGCTTGATATAAATTACTCTGTTATTTATCTAAATTTGTGGTTTGAAAATATACTTTATTTTTTCTTAAAATCAACCCCCATATATTTTTTAATTTATTCATCTTTCAATTTAAATATAGTATATAAGGACTGTTATTCATCTGGACACGTGTACCTGAAACAATTTACTCTCTCTTTCTTTTCCATTAGTGAAGCTGAAGCTACTCTCTCTTTCTTTACTCTCGATTTCTTTTCCAGTAGCTTCACTCTCTCTTCATTCACCTAGATGCTTCTTCTTTGTGGGTGAGTGAAGTGGGGAGCCGAGAGAGAGAACCAATTGAGAAGCTCGACCATTGGACTGCTACCATCATGGCTGGAACCCCACTGGTGAACCTGTCGGCGACCTAACCTTCCTCCAACCACCATGAGTTGAAGGTAAGGATGAATAAAATCAATTTTTAATTTGGGATTTTATTCTTCTCTTTGTTATGGGCTATGACTATCTAAGGGGTACTTGGAGGATATCTAAGATTTTTGTAAAGCAAACCACGTTAATTTAACTCATAAGCAACAAATTACTGCTATGGATCAAACCACAGTGAAGATGAAAAACGTGGTTCCACAACAATCTTAACGTATTACCAAACATTTCCTTAATAAGTTCGAAAGGATTATTTTTTATCATTGGTATAACTTGAAAAAAAAAATGACAAACTACATGAGAAGTGCTATACTTATTGTTTAACTAAATAAGAAATGCAAAAGGATTTATAGAGTTCAGTATTTCAAGAGGTATAATACGTAATTTTTAGTGAAAAAAATCTAAACTTCTTTGAAAATTATGAATTTTTTTTCATAAAATTGTATATAAAAAATATAATTTTAACAATACAGACATAGAGAACCATTTAGGTCTGTGTGCCGAGTATCTTCCATAGATTGGTGTGAATCCTACCGAAGAAATATTGCTCTTCGTTTCATGAATTTCAATGGTAGATATTGAGACAGAGAAGCAAATTTAATTAATTTATATTATGAAATTGTATATATTTTCAGAAAAAGGCCCCCAGTATTATAATGTCGTAAGCAAGCATGAATGTGAGCACGTAGAAATTTTTTTGTGAATAACATATACCTATAGGGATTTTGCCATATCTATCCTTTAAATATTTAGTTTAATAAACCTGTGATAAATGTGTACTAGTTATTGTGATCGTGTATCATGAATGTTATGCGGCATATGATGCAAATTTATTTTAGTCCAGCAAGTATAATGAGTCGCAATGAGTAATAAATAGATGAGTAGAGTAGAGTATCATTTCATAGAGATTGAGGTGCCAAATATTCATGAAGTTAAGTAAAATGCTATCTAGAGGGTTTATTAAAAAGGGGGGATTTTGTAGAAATAAAACAACTTAAATTTAAATAAATAACTAGGACAATAATAAAACAGTAATTATAGCAAACAAAAAGTGTGCAACCAGTCATAGATTCCTTGGAATTGTATTTATCATCATCCTATCATTTGATTATTTCTAGTTAAATTCTACCATGTAATTGTCAATCTAAAATTGTAAGAAAACTTTCTAAGACTGAATTATATTAAAGTTATACGCATACTGACATAACCTAATATTATCCGATTAAGTCCTAATTACAATCATGCTCCCACAACAGTATACTGACATGCCATCTTTTGCCTTGCTTACTACATATACGTAGCAACCGCATACATGTATAAATAGCAAGTTAACCAAACAAGAGATGAAACAGAATTTTAACCAAGAAAATACTCAACTAATTTTGCCAAATGATTCAAAATATAATTTTCATTTTACCATATGACTTATTACACAAAGAAAACGGGATTTATTTCATTTAGTTATTAATCCGATTAATTTATAAACAAATTAATCTTTGAGTTGCTGCAGAACAATTCAATTTAATTACAACTCCTTTAATGTTGGCTAATTTCCAAAAAATTAATTAAATCCCGAAACCTTGGAAAAATAATCCGACTTAGTTAGAATAATTATCTAAAACCTTAGTCGAACCATTCAATTAAGTGATTAAGCTCAAGGAAATCATACAAGCCACATAAATAAGATTATCTTTATCTAGATAATCTAATACATTGTAGAAATTACAAGGGCAAGCTTAATATATAGCTAGATCTAGCATAGATAAAACCCTAAACTCATAAAATGGTGATCAAGCATTCTAGAGCAAAATAAATGATAAAATTCACTCCATTAAACGAAAATGCATTCAAATTGAATATTTTCAATAATAGAACTTCATGCAAACCAAATTACATCAATCCCCTAACATCTAGGGTTTACTTATACATGGAGTTCAAGAAGAAAAACAGTAGAAATAGAAACTACGACTAAAAACAGAGAAATCATGAAGAAAATAGAGAAAAGTGGAAGAAGGAGGACCAATCCCAAGTGAAAAGGCCTCCTTCCCCTCAAACTAGCTCCAGACTTTGCTCCTCTGTGTTAGCTGCCAAGAGATCTAAAGATAGATTAGGTCAAAATGCCAAAAAAAGAGCTTTTATACTGTCAAATTTATGCTTAGGCGTCTGAGCGCTAAGTCTAGTGCTTGGGTGCCATGCCTCAAAGGATGAACAGTGAACTCTAGGCGCCCGTTTTGGCACCTGTGCGCTATTTAGACAGTGAGCAAAAGTGCTTGGCGCAAGCCTACTGAGCAGCATCAACTGATTTGAACTTCTCTTGTTTTCTCCTAGATTTGTACCTACACGACCATAACAAAAATCACTCAATGAAATCTAAATTACACAAGGGAAGTCAATTAAAACAATGATACAAATATGCTATAGGATGGCAAAATAAGGCCAAGAGAAGAAGAAAAACTCATTTTTAATTGCATGATTTAATTGATTTATAGGATTTATCAGTATAATTGTTATCTCTTCATGAATTGTGGTACGAGTAAGTGAGGGACTAAAATAAAAAATAAAACTTAATTAGGGGTTTAACTGAAATACACCAAAAGCAGCATGTAGACTAAAATTAACATATTAATAATAATGTGAGGCTTTAGAGAAGATTAACAAAAAAGAATTAAAAGGAAGATATTGATAGTCAAAATAAAGAAAAGAATTTTATAATATATTAAGGATTGAAATTAATAAAAGATGAAATGATTATATTTAGGAGCTAATGAGAAAAATAGTAAAATAATAAAGTGGGATTGACTAATCCATGATAACTAGGTGTGTAAATCAAGTGAGATAGGTAAGATCAAATTAAACTAAATAAAATATAAATATGGGCGTTGGAATTAAATCAAGGAGGATGAGATTTGATATGGCTAATCTAAATTGAATCTAATAAGATAGGATTAGATAAAGTCAAAGCTAGTCTCTAAATTAAAATGAATAGGTGTGAATCACCCATAGGTTAGACGTGCATACCTAAATAAAAAAAAGGATATGACGAAATCCATTTAAAATCGATGAGTAAGTTAAGGTAGGATTAATTTAAATTAAATAAGAGATGATAATGTAAAATGGATTTAAATGAAATAGAGTATTAATTAATAAATAATAAAGGTGATGAGGATTAAGGTAAAATTAAGAAAAACAATTTAAAATCTATAAATAAGATTAGGCCTGAAGAATAATAAAAGAAACTAAATAATTAAGTATTAAGATAATAGTAGGAATAGAATTATCATGACAATAAGATAAAGGACAAAGAAAGCAAAAATAATATCATTCCTACAGTTTAGGCATACATTATTTCAAAAGATGGGAGATAAGGAAGGAAAAATAAAACCAAACAAATAAAAGAATAAATAAACCAATAAAATCCAAACAAAATAGGAGCCTAATTACAATGGAAAAGAAAATACAAGATTATGAGGAGACAAAAGAAAATAAATAAAATAAGTGTTAGGATCACAGTAGGAAAGGAATAGAACATTAATATAAATAGTAATATAATAATAAAAATAAAAAGAAGAGGGAGTATCTAATAATATTAATAATATAATAAATGAAGGGATAATCTACACAAATAAATAATATAATAAATGAATGAAAAAATTATATAAAAATATAATATAATAAATAAATAGATAAATAATTAAGAATATAATATTATTATTATTAAGTGGATAATTAAAAATAAAATACAGATTTTAATCATACTTAATCTAAGTTAGTGGACAGTCACTACACCTTCTTTATAAATACCACCCAAACCCTCAACACCTATCAATCCAAGACGCCTCCCACATCTTTTTTATTAGAAAAACCTAGACGTCTCCCATCATCTTTTCCATTACGAAACCCTAGTCGCCACTCTCATCCACCCCAACCAGTTGACGCCACACCTCCACACATAAACCTCAAGGAACACATCTCCAGTGGTCCTTTCTGATAATGGAAAACTTCAAGAAACAAAAATAAATATTAGAAATTTTGGTTCATCGTACCTTTAGTTTTCACGTAATTTAATGGGTCATAACTCTCTCAATCATGCTCCGTCTAGTTTCAAAAGAAACCAATTTCATTTGAAAATTCCTTACCGCTTGGGAGATATAACTGAAACAGTAACTGAATGTCGAAAGCAAAAACAAACAGTTTTCTAATTTGATAGTTTTAAATCCTTTTCGGAACAATATTTGTTGTAGTTGCTAGGAATTTATCTCAGAACCTTGCACACATCTTTTAACATGTAAAATGAAGTAAACATGGCGTTGGAATCTAGGTGAGTGATACAACTTTTCTTTAACATGGTTTTAGTTTGAATATTATAGAAGATGACATAGGGTAATCTCCCAAATACTATAGGGCTATATGGTTAAATCTTAGGACAAGATGACAGTCAAGGAATAAGCATAGCCTATGGAATAAAGAATGCAACAGCATTGTTACTTTAATTCGGTTAAGTCCCTATGTTACACGTTAGGGCATAATTCAATGTTTAGCATAATCAAGTTTAAATTATATTCGAATACATATCAAAGATTATGAATAGTTCTATATTATTATTGCTTCAGATGCTTGACTTTTTGAATAGCATGTGTGTGTGTGTGTATATAAACTACTTAGTTGACACTAGTAATACCTCCCTCTCATGGTGAGGTCAAGGATGGTGGCCAGGTGAGTTTAGCTCCTAATGGAGCCTCGACCGGTGAGTAATGGGGATGACCATCATGATGAGGTCAAGGAGGGTGACCAAGTGAGCTTGACTCTCGATGGCACTTTGACTAGTGGGGTAACCATGCATTAGGGTAAGGAGGGTGGCCAAGTGATTTTAACTCTTAATTGCTCCTTACTGCTGACGAGTATCACTAATTGGCTGCGATTAGATGCTGATTGACTAGTATGCTTTCTTATTTACAAATTTGGTATTGAGATTTTGGCCCGACAGGCATATAAATGTTTGACATATTTGAACTTTGTATGGTAAAGTCGTATCATTCACTGAGTTTTATAACTCACCATCTTTGTGGCTTATTTTTCCTAGAGATTCGATTATCGTCGAGGAGCACCCGTCTGAAGAGTTACAAGGCTTATTATGGACCTTCCTGTTGCCAGGTAGACCTATTCTGTAATTTTCAGTTTGAGTCCGTAGGTCACTCTGTAGTTGCATAGAACACTTAGAGGGATTCTAGGATGATATTTAATTTGTTTAAATTCTATTATCTGATTTTGTTAAACTTTGTTTATTTGAATAATTCAGACCATTTAAATAATAGGCATGTTACAACACTTAATTATTTTAAAAAATGAATTCACATTTTACATGAGATGATGTTAACTCTTTAACTCATTAAATTATTGCTTAATTTATCTGCTTTAAAATTATGAAAACCTCCATGTTGATATCTAAAATTTATGGGGTATTTCAAGGATAAGTTAGGCTTACAGTAACGGAGAAGAGTTGTTGTTATGCCGATCACATGCCTGGGGAGTGAGTCATGACACAGAATAGAGAACATGCATGGTTTGTTGTCTTCCTGATATTTCAATGCAAACTTTCTTGTGGTTTCTACAATAATTTGGCATATTCCAATCATAGTTTGAAAGCTTTCATCTTGGTCCCAAATAATGCCATATGTTGGCACTAGAAGTTTTAGATTTCTGAACAATTTTATGTAATAGTTTTAGATTTCTGAACAATTTTATGTAATTTTAAAATCAAAAACTCAAAAAATCCCAATTTTAAACCCATTTAAAAGTAAAGTGTAAGATTCATGAAAAAAGTGGGATAAATTACTGACCAGGTAGTACTGCCACTTTTCTATTATTGCCTAGAATAGCTACAAATCAACAAGCTAGCTAGTGTATATATATATATATATATAATGCATTAGTAATTAAAGGCATGATTGTTAAACTCCCAAGTTAATTTTTAAATTCATTTGAGTTTATGAGTTTAGGTTCTCAGATTGAATAAACTCGGTCCTAGAACCGGAACTCAGTGCAAACCCATTCAAACACTGAGTTTACACCATGTTGACTGAGTTGACTAAGCAGCAATCCAAAATATATTTTCTTAATTATGTTTGGTATTTCTGGTATTTAGTTAAATATAGAACAGGACTTGTATCAAGACCTAAAAATATTAGATAATTAAACAATATAAATAAAAATATTAAATACTTTTTATGTTAATTATAAATTAAGATAGTAATATGTGTTAATTAATACATATAATTTTGTTAATTTATTTAAAGAAAAGGGATATATGTAGACTCTTACGAATTTGCAAGTCGAGTTTACGTTTCGAGTTTATTCTTCATTCTTTGAGTTTATGTAAACTCTCAAGTTTGAAAATTTTTATTAAAAGAAATATTAATGAAATTAGTATACTAGACTACATAATTTGCATATATTTTAAAGAAATTTAACAATGAGGATAGGTTAATTAATTTCTTCGCAATTATCATCTAGTTTTAATGACGACATGAATGTTATCAACTCTTAACATGGTAGTTCAAATTGTCAAATAAGCCAAACTACATTAGCAACCAAATCATATTTTATAAAGTTGTCAAACTCGAGAGTTTATCTAAATTTGATAACGGGAGACAAACTTAAAATATAAAATTATAAGAGTTTACATTTGTCCCTCTCCCATTCAATAAAATATTAAAATTATGTATATTCTAACACAAATAATATCTTAATTTATAATTAATATAAAATTGATAAAAATAAAATAGAAATTAACAAAGTAAAGTAAAATATCAATTGATAAGAACATTACCAAACAAATACAAAATGTTTTTAATAGTTGTAAAATCTAATAACAAATATATTAAAAATTTCAATTTCTTCAACAAGTTATAAATTTATGGGTTTTGGATATGGATGACCTAATTTTTTTTTGGATTGAATACTAAATAAATAAATAAATATATATATATATATATATTGGATTATTGCCAAGTCAACTTAATCAACTCAATGTAAATTTAACGAGTTTAAATGAATTTGATCAAGTTTTAATTTTAGAATCGAATTTAATTAATTTAAGAATCTAAACTAATAAATTCGAACAAATTTAAAAATTAACTCGATAGTTTAATAATTATAATTTTTTTTGTGTGTGTATTTGTTTTTGATTTCAAAAAAATTTATTTTAAGATGATTTCACTCTTTGCACTTAATTAGCTTGAAAAGATTTCATCTTTTTTTTTTTGGTCCAATGAAAATATGCCTCGAGAAATTTAAAATATATATGTATGGTTTACAAAGAAGCATCGAATACGTCCAAAATGTCTTGAATCGTAGACTACTAAAATTTAGAGTGATCCCACTTTGTTTAGCTTTAATTTCTAGATGCAGCTAATGATTTTGATTAAGAATGTAGCACGATAAAAGGAAGATGCTTCCTGTTTCTACGTTATTGGGTCGCATCTTTTCATTTCATTCATAACCCTACGAAACTAGATATATTGCTTAGGGTTGATGGATATTCTATTTTCTATTAATTATTTCAGCTTTTTGCATTATTTTTTAACTTATTATAACCGTCCCTGTACAAGATCAATCATGTTGGTTTTGAACATAATTAATCTAGTGCACTAAAACATCTCAAATGATATAATTTTAATAAATTATTTATTGTTGATCATATTATATCACATTTTTTTGTTTTAATTCTCTATTTTAATAGTACAATTCTTAAAAATTTATAAATAAATTTTATAAACAATTATTCACTACTTTAATTAATATAGATATATTTAATATTTACTTTTTAAATTTTTTTATTAAGAACTAATTTTTATACAAATACAATTGTTACTTGTAGTAGTTACACTAAGGAAACTCCAATATTAAAACTTAATAATAACCTATTCTTATTTTTAAGAATCGTTAAAAATGCTCAAACATTCGTTCAGCCCCTAACAAAAAGTCAAAAGATACGTACAAAACCCACGATCACTTAATTATATTTAAAAGCAAGAAAATGTATTGGGTAATTTCTTTTTGGTATATATATGTGGCCTTGGGTAATATAATTAAGCAATAAATAAAAACATTGATGACAATATACCACTTGTTGGCTCTTTTGGCAGGCCAGCAAAAATCTCCTATTAAATATCTCATTATTAATGTCTAGCTAATGGCTTAAAATTTTCTAAATTATTCCTCCAGTAATAATATATTTATTAATATTAATTAGTCCAAGTAATTTAACATTTATTTTTTTAAATAAAGTACGAGGTCAAGTCTTTTAAATAAAAAATTAACATTAAAAGAACTGTATAATTTTATAGTTTAACCTAACTTAAACTATATTAGTTGGATCATCCAATAGTTAAGTTTTTGGATCATTCAAACAAAAACAAATAGTAATAATATTTTTTTGATTTAAAATCAAGCTAGGTGCAATTCAATTCTTTTTCAACAATAATATAATAAGACTTAATAATATGTTTTAATTTATACAACTAACTTACATATCTTCGCTTGACATCTCACTTATCACTTAACTTTTTTCTGTTAGTGGTTTTATCACATATATTACAGACATTGTTATTGTTAGGACTTTTAAAAGTAAACCAGCTCATCATAATGCCACAAAACCATCTATATTTTTCTTGTCCTGATTTGCAAACCCAAGAAAGTGGAATGTAAGTAAGCAATGTTTGTCCTCCTTCATTGCAGGAGCTAAACAGATCTAGTGTTGTTGATTCTTGAAACATCTTCATTTCCATCGTACTCTCATGCTATTATATAAATAGACCAAAACTTTAATTTCATGGAGGCCTCATTTTGAGATAGAAAAATAAGAACAATTATTAGCTAGTGCTATAACCACTGAGGCACCATTACTAAAAGCAAAAAGCTACCATTTTGGGCACCAAATTAAGTGGATGGATATGTGTGGCTACACACATTAGGGCCTTCGGATCATTGGTCTTCAAATATATGAATTATGAAATAAAATACAAGTCATGATATAAAAAGAAAAGTTAAAATCAGTGAAAGATCGAGTGATAATTATTTAACTTCTCAATATTTATTTTTTTATTTATAAAAATATAAATAATGAATCATAATAAAAAGAAGGAAACTAAAATGTCAGAAGAGTATAAATTTATTTAACTATTTATTATTTTTAAATATAAAATTAATATAATTTATTTTATATTATAAAATCATTATAAGCCACTAGGAAGAATTCATGTACAAGCAAATTAAATAATTTATTAAGCATGCCAAGCGCCAAATATAGAACCAGCTATAATAATACCACCATTTTATAAAAAAATAATTATTGTATTCCCATCTTATTAAAAAAATTCAGCATTACTATTACTCATGTATTGATCACAAATAATTAATCAACTATTTCTTAAAATAAAGGATCTAATCTAATTCGTGTGTGTGTGTGTGTATATATATTTAAACTTAATTACATGATATATACAAATAAATAACAATAATATTTTATAGTAGTACCTAAAATGAACTCCATTTTAGGCATTCAACTCTCTCTCTCTCTCTCTCTCTCTCTCTCTCTCTATATATATATATATATTTATTTATACACACATATATATTAATTTTTTGGTTTGCAGCACTTTTCATAAACTAAATTGTAGCAAGCACATTTGACTAACTTGAAAGTTCGTTCACTTCCATTTCCTATAATGAAGGTTTAATTTAGGTCTATCTCACCAACCTGTCGTGACAAAAATTATCACAGCATAGACAAGTGCATCTTCCGTACGATAACGCTTTGCATCAACTTATACAGGTGGATATAGGCAAAAAAGCTTAAACAATTCCAGGGTTTTCATTGTCATTTCTCTGTCACAATTAACATTATATATCCAATAGAATCAATAGGCCATGCAATAAGACACAGTGAGCTATCATGTTTCATCATGCATGGTCATGGGAGAGAGAACTCAAGGTAGGCCTCCACGTGTCCTCTTGGAGTTGGACCGTCATATGCATGTACAGTGTCTCTTAGTAATAATCAGTATATATTTAGTACTGTGTCCCTAGTATACAAAACCTAAGTCTTATATATATACCATGCGCATGTAAGCTATTGCTAGCTATTTGCTGGCGAATTTGTAGTCTTCTGATAAATGGAGATGTCATGGTTTTGTTTCGATAGATCTGCTGTTGATATTTAATTTAAATGGCGATTGGTTTTCAAACTATGTGTACTATAAGTTTTAGGTCATCCCCACTTTAAAGGCAAAGGACTTTGGGATATATGTAGTGACTTATAATTTGGATTCTTCCCTATGTTTATACCATATGTCAACAATTGTGTGAGTGTTCACATGACAATTCTAATGGTTCCAATTTGTACTTCATTTCATTCAAAATTGACCAGGGATTGATGGGGAAATTATCTTCATGATATGAGTACTGCAAAATTTATAGCATAAATTATTTTTTTAGTCACAATGATTTCCCTTATTTTTTAATGTAGTCCCTATAATTAAAAAAATTATAATTAGGTCCTTATAGTTTTATAAATTTTAAATTTTACCATTGTTGTCAAATTTTATTATTTGTTTACAATTTAATTCCTAAAAATTTGTGTTTCTTTCAATTTGATCTCTCTCTTTGTCAAAGTGATTTTTTAAAAAATACAAAAAAAAATTAAGATTTATCAAGAGTAAATTTTGTGAATTAGCAACAAAAATGACTAAATCAAGACAAATGTAATCTTTTAATGATTAAATTAAGATACTTAATCTTTCAAGAAGAAAATTAATAAGACAATATTTTTTAGGAACCAAATCAGTAATTATTTTATAAGTTAACGTAATTGATGGAAACCTAATGGTAGAACCAAGTTGAAAAATTTTCAAATTATAAAGATCCAATTACAAATTTTTAAAATTTAAAGAAAAATCAAACAATTTATTAAAACTATTGAGACCAAATAATAATTTAACCAAATTCATTTTATCCAGTTGGATTTGGGGATCTTTTTGGATATTTTTATTGCTTCGGGTTAAAGTCCAGATATAATGTCTCTTCGGGTTTCATGTACAGTGTGTGTTTGTGTGTGTGTACTTATTATTTTATTTAAACTTGTATATATTGATTAATTTAATATTAAAAATAATTAAAAAATATAAAAAATTCTGTGTTTAAAACTATCCTAATGGTTGCTTGAGACATTTTATTTTCGTTGTAATTATAAATGAGTCTTGATATGAAGATTTGAGGATTCAAGGGGAGATGATATAGAGCATAATTATATTAAGTTTGTTGTGTTTATAAGGTCTGAAAATGAAGTTTTTTTTTTTGGGTCCACAAAGATATTACCCTATCCATAATCATTTCTAGTTCTACTTAAAACCTTATGAAGGCTACAAGCCATTATATTTGACCAATTATTTTTTCTGTCCTTTAGAGTGTGAAAATATTACTTCTTCTCTATTTAGCTCTTTGAATATAGTTTGCCGACCTCTTAACCCATATGGCCAAGTTTCTTGTAAATTTTCTTATGATTGAGATTTGTCGTATACAGGTAAACATGCATAATCATCAGTCTCCACAAGCTTTTCTGCTTCAATATTCCTTATCATCAACGAAGAGACTCGATCTCCACAAGCCTAATTAATTGGGACTTGGAAATTAGGGCTATACCCACAGCTGATTCATCCTTGTGTTGTGTTCATCATGATCCGTACTGTCACTCTCATGTGTCCTCGATTATTCATTGAATATTCGTTCATATGTGTGTGTGTGTGTTTTAGTTATTGGCCAAGGTACTGGCAGCAATTATCCTAACAGATGCCTAGGTGAAGAGTCAAGTCACAATTAAATCATAACACTTGGATCGTTTACACCGTTGTAGATTAAGAAAATAGAGTTAAACCCTAACTAAAAGTTATAACTTTTTGCCTAATTAATAAGTGTTTAATATATATATATATATGAGGCAACAATAAGTCTTTATCATATATTCTGTTGCATTTTCTTTATTTGTTTCGGTTAAAACTATCAATATATGAGATTCCATTAAGCTCCAACTAATTAACTGAGTTTGGATCGAGTCAAATTCTAAAAAAAGTGTAAGCTCTCTTAATACTAATTTTTTTATTTACAAAACTCAAATTCCAAAATTTACTTCAAAAAAATTAATGACATCCAATTTAAGCCACTTGAACAAATCAATGTTACTTTTCTTGCTTGTGTGTGTGTTTTGAGTATTGTTGAAGGAAGAGATGAAAAAAAAAAAAGTATGAAGAGACAGGGACGTATATGTTTGGAATGAGAGATGGAACATTAAGACAAAAATGGTGAGTTGGATCCCTTTCTTGGTGCTTTGGTGGCCAACTTACAGTGAATCCAGAAAGACTTCATTCCATTATCCTCTTCACTGTTACCACACCACTGCTTATTACCAATTACTGTTTCTTTTCTTCTCTTTTAATTAAAGACAAATTGAAGGCTCTCTCTCTCTCTCTCTCTCACATCTTCGGTTTTTCTACTTAATTAGAATATGATAATGTTAAGTGTCTTAAATTATTTAGTAAACCGAATTATGACTTGACTTGAAATTTGGGTGTACAACCGAAATAAAAGAAAAAAATTGAAAATTTGTGAGGCAAGTAAGATGAGAGCAGAAAGAGAGAGAGAGAGAGAATAAGTCTTTCATATATATGTTTTTCAATTTCATTGATGTACTGTACAATTTTTAATCAGTGAATAAGAAAAATTTCTCTCTATCTGTGAATGTAGGTTACATTGACCGAATCACATTAAATTCGTGTGTTTTTGTATTTTTTGTTTTTGTTAATCTTCTTTATTTTGTGCGTTTTTTGCTTGAAAAATAAGTTTAAAGGGAAAAAAATTGGGGTGAATTACACTAATCTTTTCTGCGAGTATGTTGTTTCTACGAAAATAGATAATCTAACATTTTCTTTTTAAATCTGAACTTCATGATCTACTGCTAACAAATATTGTATCGCTAGCATCTCTGTTTTGTATTGCTAGCTTTTGACTGAACTATTAGTGATTTTAATTTTGAAATTATATATTATTCCTTATAGATATATGTAGGATTAAATTATGGAAGCATCTGGTCTCCTGTGCAGAAGAGGTTTTGGGAGTTATTGGATTTGTGATCCAACGATTCTCAATCATCTAATGTTTTTTTAAAAAAATAATTATAATTATTATTTTATATTTATTTTTATACTTATAATAATTATTGAATCAATTAAAACTTATAAAAAATTTAAAAAATACTAAATAAATGAGAGTCCAATGACTCCCAACACCCCTTCGACGCGTAGGAAGGGAGCTGCTTCCTTAAATTACAAATTACGCTATTCTTTTAGATTTGATCAAATCACGCGTAATATCAACCTAACACGTTATGCTGCTTAATTGTTTTGAACATTATACTTAACTTCTTTGATATTTTGATACATATTGCAAAAATCTCTGTTTCAACATATTTTTTAGGTAAAATCATTTTTTTTATCCCTAACATTTTTACGAGATTTCAATTTCATCTCAAAAAAAAATTTTGGCCTGATTTTGTCCCTTATATTTCATTTTTGTTAATCTCAAGTTCGTCCTTTTGGTTTACGGCATTAAAGTGATGGACTAAAAATACTAACTTGACAATTTATATGTGCAACCACATGAGATTAATATTTAAATTTCTAATTCTACCCATATTTTGTCCTCATTTTCGACTCCCATCTCTCTTTCACACACATAAACAAGACTCTATTTTTGTACTTTGAGGAGCTCGCCCTCTTTTTCTATGGTTATCAAAACCTTTAGTTCTATTTAGCAAAAGTAGTTTATAAGTTAGCTGATAGTTTATAAATTAACTTATTAAATTAGAAGTGTTTAATAGAAGTAATTATTGAAATAGTTGAAAAGTGTAAAATGACATAAAAGGACATATATTTTTTAATTTCAAAATAATATAAATAAATATATCATTTTTGTTTTTAATTAAATTAATTTAAATTATTATATCTATATATATATAATTCATTAAAAATATATATTTATATATTTTATATATGAATAATATATTTTTACATATATAATATATCTAGATATATAATTATATTTTATTATATATAATAAAATATATTTACATATTTTATTATATTTATATATATTATATATATTTATATATAAAGGTATAATGGATATTTTCATAAAATAAAAAGGGTAAAAATAAAAGAAAAATATATAAATTATAAGTTATAAGTTATAAGCTATTCAAAATATTTTATCAAAATAAGTTATAAACTATTAAAATAAGCTCGTTTACCAATAAACATTTTAACGAACTTATAAGTTAGTCAAATAAGATATAACTTCAATACAACCTTTATAACTTTGACCAATATTCTGGATATTTTATAACTAGTATTCTATTTATTTATTTTCATTAGTGCTTTTTGATTGGATAGAGAAAAGCTTTCTTGTTTGATGCTACACTAACTAGAGTGACAACAATGAAAGTGTTGGTATCACATGTAACCCTAAAAGTGGCTTGGACTTATTGCGCAATAAAAGAAAGTTGGATGAAATGAGACAAGCAAACAGTTGGAATTAGAAGTAGACATTCAAATAAATTTTCCATTTTAATTCGGAGCCGTGATCCGCTCCAATACTGATATCTAGGGCACATCTGATCATACAGCTTAAAAGAGAGGTGATTTTTAGACTATACGATTCGCCATTCACATATGATTAAAATGTGCCTCAAACATTTTTCTAACAGAGGCGGATCACGTTCCTTTTATTTGAGTTATACAAAGTTTGTTGAGATTGTCTTTATTGTTGACTCAATAATCCTCTCCTCAATCAACACTTCGTCATTACAAATTATTAAACTTATTAGTCGAAGGATTTTGGAACTCATTCTAAAAGCTTCTCCCAGTCATCATAAGTTAACTCAAAGGACTTCACAAATCCTTTGACATGTGGCGTATCGCTTGGGTCTCGAGACATGATAGTGAATATTGATTAGTTATAGTGATAACAATTGTTTAAATTTTAAAAATTTCTAAAAACATTAATTTAAAAAAGTTATACTCACTATACTCAATATATTTGAAAAAAAAAATTAACTTTTAAAATTATTGGAGGGGGAGATATCCCCGATGAACCCTAAGAAAAATAACTTCACAAAAATTACGATTATATAAATTAATATGTTATCAGTTAACTTCTACTTGAAAGATTTTTGAATGCCTAATCTTTCGAGTAAGCCTCCATACAAGGACCAAATATATATACAACAATAAAGTTTTATCCCACTAAGTGGAGTCGGTTACATGGATCACACGATCTTATTTAGCTCTATCAATGACTAACTCTTTAGATATCTCATTTACCAGAATATCATGTTCAATAACTTCTCATTTACCAAACATATATACACACCAGAAAAAGTTTAATATATTCACAACAACCTTTTTTTTTTGGGTGAAGCAGAAAAAGGTTTTACTTTAAAAAAAAGATACTGTGTTTAGTATATTTATTCAAGATTTAATTCATCATCTTTTGTGGATTAAGTCCACCAGAATTTTTTCCATAATATATAGTTTTGTCACTCTTCATGTTCTGCAAATCAATTCCACTGTATGCATCCATGCAAGAAATAAAAATAATGGTGATTGAATAAATGCTTAAACATACAAATTAACATTTGAATATCCTCCTTGGAGTTCAAAGATACAAGCAAGAACTGTCATAAAACAAATGAAAAAGCATTATCATAAACAACACATACCAACCCTAAACAAACACAGCCATTGGTTGTGTTAGGAGTCTTCATATCATCATGCTGATCCAAATTCAGAAAACCACTTCTCATGCCGTTCAATATCGGCCTGAGAAACACTCCGTTGGACCTTCATCAAGGCTTCTTCGAAATCACACATGGCAACAGGGTCCTTGGAAATCTCATCCTTGGGCATGTTCTTTATCTCATCCCGAGTCTTTCCTGCTATCTTGCGCCTCATACCATTCAACGACGCATCACGGCAGACATTTGTAAGGTCATCCCCACTGTAGCCCTCCGTCCGACGAGCCACTTCATCTATATTTACATCGGTGGCCACCTGGTGCAAGACAAGTATTATATCAGACAATAGTATGCAAATTTCTTCAGCCATAAATCTATCATCCTCCCCATAAGCTGTCTTTAATGTCAGTTTTATGACCAACAAACACCGTGAAAGAGATATAGACAAATGTCATAATTTGGTCCCTAAAAAATTATATTTATCTCAATTTTGTATTTTTTATTGCTTCATCTCAAAATCTACCATGGCCAAATCTCAAATTTTTTATTGCCAAGAATTACTTTGAAAAACCAAGGGATGAAATTGAGAAAATTGTGATCTTTTAAGGACTAAATCAGTAATTTACTCTTAATCAAATCAGTAAAGTACATGATGACACAAGACAAGATACTTGAATTGGATTCAATCAAAATATAGCCCGGATAGTGTATAGCCCCTCAAGTTACCTCTACGGTCTTCAAATTGATCCGGATGAGCTCTTTACGGCTCTCGAAATTCGGAAGAGGAATATATATACGCTTTTCCAGCCTTCTCCTGCATCACATTGATATCAAATTGGATCAGCAAGAGCGGATAAGAACAGTCCAAAGAGAAAATCTCAGACATAAGACATTTTATCCCTGACAACTTAAAATTTGAAGTAAAATAAAATGTAAAGAAAGAAAATGCAAACCTCAGTGCCTCATCTATGTCCCATGGGAAGTTAGTGGCAGCCAAAACCATTACAATTTTACGGCTTCCGTCTTCATTCGTGGAACTATTGCTTACACCGTCAACCTGAACTAGAAGTTCAGACTTCACCCTTCTCGACGATTCATGCTCCCCAGATGCCCTGATAAAGTAAATATAATTAGAATTCAGCAGAATTCCACGAATTAGGGAAGAATTGAATTAGTTATAAATCAAACAGTTAAGGGCGCAGCCAAAGAAACACTGACCCTCTAGCATTACACAGAGAATCAATCTCATCAATGAAGATTGTGCTTGGTGCATATGCTCTTGCAAGATCAAACAAACACCGGACCATGCGCTCACTCTCCCCACGCCATTTTGAAGCTAAAGTAGCAGAAGAGACGTTGAAGAAAGTGGTCCCGCATTCAGTAGCAACTGCTTTAGCTAGCAGTGTCTTCCCAGTTCCTGGAGGACCAAACATGAGTACGCCTTTCCATGGTCTCCTAATTCCCTGCAAGCACAGAAATAATATGCTGCTAAGAACTAAATGTCTATATTTATATAATCAGATTTAGCAGGAAGAAGATAAACAGCTTATTCACTATGAATTTTAAGAATGGATAAAATTAGTGCTTTGATTTTAGAGGAGATATTCATGTGCCAAAAATTATTCAGTGATCATAACCTTAAAAGCAAGCCTGAGTCCCCCCCACCAAAAAAAATAAGTTCAGTAGTTTACCTGATGGCAAACTAGGGTCTAAAATCTAAATAGAGTAGCCATGATCACAATGACAGATTAATGAATCCATAGACACGAAAGAATACCGCATTACTTATACATGATCCATAATAATATACTGTGACTGGATCTTAAACTTTAAGCAAGTACATTTTATGAGAAAATAATTATTCATGAATCAAGATTACCTGGAAATATTCAGGCATCCACAAGGGAAGCACAACGGCTTCTTCTAGGAGTCTTTTGGCTTCAGTAAGCCCTGCAACATCATCCCATCTCACTCCAGGAGTGGATTCTAATACATCCCTTTCAAGCATTGCAGCCAGGTCAGGATCAGGACCCTCATATTGTCCTTTCTTTGATTTACCGTCTTCAGCATCACTATTCTATACATATATGACAGGCACAATTCGCAAGATCATAAGATTAAAAATAAAAAAGTCAAATATTTCTAAAAGCTACAAAACAGGGCAATTTTTCTGTTAGGACAAGAAGACCCCGGATGGTAAAGTCTGACAGTCCCAGACGCTTAGACACCAATCTCTCATCAACCCTAAATGTGTACCTATTAAAAATGATTAAGATAAAGGAAAATAACTTTATTTATTGATATCAGAGATTTTATGTTACATATATTTATTAATGAAACCCAACGAGAACACATGGAGACAACAGACCACGGATTCAACTGTTCTCTCTCATTCAAACTTTCTCAGCTGTGACACAGATGAAAACCAACTCATCTGACAACATAACCGATCGAGGTCATCAGGAATGAGCAATATTTTTAGAGCATATTCTACTAAAATGTTATGACATCATTCAAATTGTCTATATATGAATGACTCCATCCACTAACCAAACAGTCATTAACAAAAATAGTTCTCTAACCAATAAAATAGTACAATAAACATTTTACAAGGATCCCCAGTTTTTCCAAAATAGCAATTATCCATAATAATTATTGCCAATAGAAGTAAGAACTCACAACTGAATCTCCCTTGCTGGACTTTCCAGAACCAGTGCCTTTCTTTCCAGGAGCGGATGACCGGGCACCCGAGTTAGTCCTAGCTGTACCACCAGCCTTTGCACCACGACCAGGGGTACCTGTTCTTGTAGTAGAGCCTCTTGCCCAAGCCCCATCTTGTGATGACTTCCTAGTGCCCACTGGACCAGACCTTACAGGTCTTCTACTTGTAGGATCTCTACTAGGTGGCCTCCACACATCAGGGTCATCCATGAGGCCACTTGATGAGGTAGGATACTCATCTAATGGCTGAAAAACAAATGAGGATGATGACGATTTAGCAGATATAGGAGGTGAAGAAGGGCGTCTGCCACTTCCACTAGGGGTTTCCTTAAATGCCTTTCTCTCTGCATCTAATTGCTTCACAACTTCGGTTTCCTCAGACACGGCTTTCTTAACATTCATCCATTTTGCGCGAATTAAAGGGTCATCAACAGTGTTCATGTGCCTGAAATAAAATCATACCAAATGCTGAAACAGGGAAACCTAATCAAGCGAACCACATTACGGAGCAGAACACATCAAACTGTGAAAAACGAAAACCCCAGTAAAATTACAGTACGAAGAGTGAAAGAAAGAGAGAATACTTGTTGATCTGGGCAATTGCACCGTCGAAGAAGATGATGGAAGTATCATAGAGCCCTTCAAGAGCGTATTCCCTGGCTAATTTGAGGTGGTCCTTCAAGCCCACCAACGAAGTCCCACTCATTTCTTCTCAAAAAAACCTTCTGGGGATTCAGAAAAGAGACGAATTCAGAGTTGAAAGAAAAAACGGGTCAATGCGGGAGACGAAACAAAGCACATTTACGGAATTTCCCTTCTGCTTGAAGCACCAGTAGCACTGAACAGTGAGCTCGAACTCTTGGACACGGATTAAAAATGACTAAACAGTCCCTGAAGGTTTCTGTTATTGACGGAGCGGGAAGAAACCACTCTTAACTCTGAAGTGAGCTTTTTGTAGCTTTGAAATTTTAGTGGTGCGTAGAGTCGTTGGCATTTCCTTTTCTACCTTCCTTTCTTTATGATTTTTCTTTTCTACTTTCAATTTGAATCCTTGTGGTGGTAGTTTTGGATCACCACCCCAAAAGTATTTTTTATTAAACATTCTCGTGCCTGATGTTGACCTTATGCTAATTTTTTTATGGTTCTTAAAATTTAGATTTGTTAAATAAGTTGGGTCAGTCCATCCATTTTAAGTTTAATAAAGTTAATAGTGATTATACGTTAGACTGAGTCGGGCCTATTTATCTTGTTTAAAAAATATATTTTTAGTTATTTTAATAATAAAAATTAAATATTAGAATAATTAAATTTAAAAAAAATTAAATTAAACTTCTAAAAAGATATATTAAACCTTAAAATATCATTTTAATTATTCTGAATGATAAAAATTAGATATTAAAACTATGAAATTTCAAAAAATAAAACTAAACTTCTATTAAAAAATATACTAAAGCTTGAAATAAAAAATAAAAACAAAAACAAAATAAAAAGTCCACAAAGACTAGCCCACTTGAACCCATCTAAACTACAAGGGTTGATAAATTAAGTTAAAAGACTTTGTTCAAAATAGACTATTAAATTATTAGTCCACCACATCTTATTTGTAGAATTGGATGGACTGACTCATTAGATCAAACCTATTTTAACAACTTTATTAAAATCTCATTCACTTTGAGATGATAAATTTTTGGAAGATGATAAAAGTGGAAAATAATTAAGATGATGATTGGTCCTATGTAATGAATTATCCAAGTAGAGTCGGATAGGCTTACCTTATCCAAATATTTTCTCTGCTTCTCGCTCACTTAATGGACTGATAATTGATCAATTAAATCTTGATAAAGAAGCTTTAGTATATATCTTGCATGACTAATGAATAAAAAAAAATTTTTTGATCAAATATTGTCATCTATTTGCAATTCAAATGGAAATATCTTTCTTGTATGTTAGCTTTGGTGGTAAAAGAAAAACTGTCATTTGAAATGCATTAAGAGCTATGCTTCGTGCAAATGAGATATTGTTCTTACAGTAGCTTCAAGTGGAATAGCTTCTTTTCTGTTGTTTGGCAATAGGACAAACTATTCTAGATTTGCTATATGTTATGTTTATCTTATCTTTTGCTTGGGTTAAACAATAACATGTAATAATGTTAGCATTGAATTGATATACATTATATATTGCTTTGCATCTCTAATAATGTTTTTATCAGTGACATTGGTTTTGATAAGGAAGTGTGAAAATTTCGTCTGAGGATCAAATGCTATGGTATGTATATGAATTGAACTATACCTACCATATCACATTCTTGGAATCCACAAGCATGACGCAGTTTTAGTAAAATGGTTTGACTAACTTTTTTTCGTTTGATAACATTGTGGCTTTTTAATTAAAAATTTTGTTGTGAAGTTTTTATCTAATTTAACAAGTACGAAATTTATATCTTGGTCATTGACCACACTGATAGTGCATCTTTTGTGATTGTTTTTAGTTGCTCTGTTTATTTTACATTTTAATAAACATTTTTACTATAACTATGATAATTGAAAAAAAAAAAAAGACACAATGGGCAGATTTGGTATATATTATGACTTTTGAGGGAAAGAAACTGGAAATGGAAATAGGAATCAAAATTATGTTTGGTATGATATGAGAAAAATAGAAATGATTGGATTTATTTTGTTTGGTATGGGATTTTAAAAAAAAATGAGGAGATTGATTATGAAATGATTGGATTTATTTTGTTTGGTATGGGATTTTAAAAAAAAATGAGGAGATTGATTATAATTTTACTAAATTACCTTTGTAAAATATTTTAAAAAAATGAAAAAAAAAAACTTCAGATCATATCTTTCCACACTGCTTCTCTCTCTCTCTCTCTCTCTCTCTCTCTCTCTCTCTCTCTCTCTCTCTCTCTCTCTCTCTCTCTCTCTCTCTCTCTCTCTCTCTCTCTCTCTCTCTCTCTCTCTCTCTCTCTCTCTCTCGTGTAATCAAAGAAAACTTCTTTCTTCTCTTTCTCCACCGTGCTGTCGATGTCACTGGCACTTTGTTGATTCTAAAATGTAGAAGAAAAAAGAGGGACGGAAGCAAGAAGAAAAATAGAAAATAAGGATAGAAAGGTCATTTAACATTCATGCTCGAAAATGGAATCGGATTACATTGAGTTTTTTATAGAATGGTCCATATAGCAATGGAAAACCCTCTGAAAATCCTTTCCAGTGGCAAAATTGCATACCAAATACTAAAATAAAGAATTCCTTTTTTCCTTTCTAACTCATTAATGAATACCAAACAGTGCCAAAAATTAAAGGAGGAGAAATGAATCATTAATTGTTCTTCTCTTTAAATCACACACAAGCTTGCATGAACAGTAAAAGAATCCTTGTTGTTTTGAGCCCCGAAACACAAATACAAATCTTCAATCAAAATGATCTTAACATAAAGTACAATAACCCTCACTTAATATCACAAACCACAAACAAGAAAGTAATGTAATTAAGTACAAGATTAGGATTAAGAGATTTCAAACGCTACACACGATCGACGAAGCAGCATGAATAGGTGGCATATATAATTTAGCAGCAACAACAGGTTTTTTTCAAGCAGCACTCGCAGCTCTCGGAGCAGCAAAAGCAGCAACACAGTGTAAACAAACTGATATATTGCCCCATATGATCCATCAAACATATATAATTAAAGAGAGTTGGTTAATTAATTAGAGATAATTATTTGAAAATGAAAATATTTATAAATATATATACAGACCAGGCATAGAGGCATCCCTTCTCCTCACGGCGCTTGTGAACGTGATCAGCGTACGACATTTCTTGCTGTGCAGGTGCTGTCTTCATTTTCCTTCAGTTTGGAGTTCAAGAAGAATTATTATATACTACACACACAGAGAGAGATGAATATATATATATATATAAGCAATATGTGGTGATTTCCCTGTGAATTTATTTATAGCTAGGCAGAAGAGAAGTTCAACATGGTGATTTCCCTGTGAATTTATTTATAGCTAGGCAGAAGAGAAGTTCATTATTAGCTGAAGATATGCTCAACTTTTGCTTCCTCATCCATCGATATTAATTATGGTGGTTACGAGAAAAGGATTGGTTGGGAAAGTGTTCATCAATGATCAAACAAACCCCGGTTTTATACTTTTACAATGTAAATCTTAGATTGGTCAAAGTTTAGTTAGTTTCTAGATACTTGTTGATATTGCCTTGAATAATTTGATGAACTAGATTTATGACATGATCTGATTGAAATTTGGGAGCTTGACCTGAAAGGAGAAAAAAAATGGAGGTATGTGATGCGAACAAGGAGAAGGCTAAGCGGGCATCATTTTATGTTTTCAGGAGTGGTTATGTATTTAAAAATATATTGCAATTGTTCTTTTCATCATCTTGTACAGGTTGTCTGAAGAATAAGAAAACATCTTTTTGTCTATAGATGTATGTCACATTGAATGAATCACATAAATTTGTGTGAGTTCTACGATTTTATTTCCTTTTTTTTTGTCTTTATTTTCTTTGCAATTTTCAGGTCAATACTGATGGTTCATAAAAAAAAAAGACAATAATGATATTTTGGTCTTCTATATTTATTTTACGTTTCATTTTGTTTTTTTATGTTTCAAAAGTTTCATATTGGTTATGTATATTTCAAAATTTGACTATTCTAATCTTTTTTTTTTGTTAGAATTGTTAGCTAGTCTATATAACAAAATTACCACATCATTTTCTAAACGTTGACATGCCCTTTCTACATGGCTGCTTGTTGGATGTTGGTGCCCCACGTGTAGTTCTCAAAGTGCCCTTTTGTTTTTTAAGCATTTTGAGAATTATACGTGAGACACTAATATTTATTTAGCAGCTATATAAATGAGTTGTGTCAGCATTGAAAGAATAAATTTCGTTACATAAATTAATAATTCTAACCAAAAAATATCAAAATAATAAGACTTTGAAATGTAGAGAACTAATAACATAAATGACCAAAATGAGCCTTCTGATTGACATAAAAAAACCATGTAAGTTGCTTGGCGAGTAAAGAGAGAGCGGGCGGTATGAGTGTGATGGTCATTAATCACTCAGATTTAATAGTCATCCCACACCAAATAAACAATTCAAACTCCCAAAATAAAACCTAAAATAAATATAAAGGAGAAAAAAACCATTTTTGCCAAAAATAAAATCAAGATGAGAATGACCCCATTCCCTAATGGACACATGCCCTACACTAACCTAACGTATCTATGGCCTCTATTATTGTTTCAGGATGGTGGGAATATGTCCTATTCACTATCATAAAAGTTTAGACACATGTATATGGCTTCAATTTGGACCTCAATTAAGTCATACTGAATCAGACCATTTGTCCAAATATTAAACCTATTCATCTTTTTAAAATATATATAATGTATATATTATTCTTCTAATATTTGAAATACATTTCAAAAATTATTTTATTATTTATTTTATATTAACAAAATAAATTTTTTGCATTATATAGATTACTTGTTTTAAATTCATTTGAATTTGTTCTTGTATCCAGGTGGGAAGCTTAGGGTCTGTTTGGTTTGTGAAAACATTTCCTGTTTTCATTTTCAATCTTCATTTCCTGAAATACATTTCCTGAAACACTGAAAACATCTTTTTGATGTTTTCAGATTTAGACTTATTTTAAGAAATGTTTTCAAGAAAACGTTTTCAGTTAACTCAACCAAACGCATTTTCAAGTCCATTTTCTGTTTTCACTGAAAATGAAAACAGGAAATGCCCAAACCAAACAGGCCCTTAGAGCTTCAATCTGTCACAATTATTGTTATCTTTTTATTTTAAGAATAAAGAAATTGGGTTGTGCCTAATGGATCTGGGCCGAGCCTTGATGTATTTGGGCCAAACTCACAGGATGGATTACTGAATGCATTATACTCTCGACCTCACCCAATCATAATTCGTGGGCTTTATAAATTCAAGGGCTTTATAATTGTGGGCTTTGTAGTTATAGGATTTTGGCCCACGTTACAATAGGTTTGTAATTAGATTGTATATAATCCGTTAATCCGTTTTGGTCGCATTGAACATGCTTTCGATACTGTTTTTTATATTTTTATTATTGAGTTTTTTTACTAAAGTATATCATGTAAAAAAATTGAAGAAAAATATACAATTATTTTTAAAGATAATAAAATTGTTATATTCCAATTAAAAAACTTGATAGACGAAAATATACATACAAGAACAGTATCTAATTTTTCATCGTGAATTAATTCATGGAATAAAGAAGAAAATAGGGAAATAAAAATAAGATGAATATCTTACCTGAATTTCTTCAAAACTATCCTCTCAAATATGAAATGAAAATTTGGAAGTTCTCAATAGAAATTTTGAACATATATAGGCTTATAATGTTCAAGTTATACAACTGTCCCTCAATCATCTCAGGATAAACTACTTAGGTGATTCAATGAAATTATGATGTATGAAAAAAAAAATTAAGAGTCAATGATCGATTTAATAATTCTTAAAAATTTGTTTTTCCTTCTTTATGAAAAAATTTAATAAAAATACACTTCAAGAAGTATGGTAAATTTTTTTTGAACAGATATCTAATAAGAAGAATGATCTATTGTGAAAGATGAAAAAAAAATCACTATTAAATCACAAATTTAGATTAATACAAAATTTATTAATATATATATATATATATATATTAATAATATTTCGTTGATTTTCACATGTATAAATTTTTAATCAATCTCAATCTTTAGTATTATAGGTGTGCAATGGGTCAAGTCAACTCGTGAACTCGTTCGACCTAAATCAACATATAATATTATGTTTGATTGACGAGTTGACTTTATTTTATTTTTTTCAACTTGTCTTCTATTAGTTATGATAACGAGTTTATAAATTTTTAGTCATCCAAACTCAAACCAACATATGAACTCATCCATTTTTTTTATTGTAGTATTCTTATACTATACACTAATGTTGTGTGTAAAGTATTTAGAATTTAGTTAGCATATTATTTAGTTTCTTTTACAACATTTTCTTTTCTCAATAATAATGTATAGTACCACATATAATATCTATCATCTTAATTATTTATTAAACCATTAACCTCTTAATTTAAAAGTTTGTTATTCTACCTTTCATTCTAATTCTAATAAATATCAAAAGAAAAAAAATTAACTCATTATCAATGATAGATGATATTTTCTTCTAAAAAACATATAATTATGTAGGGCTTAATTTTATTATTTTTTTGCATTTTTTAATTTTAACACTTTAAATCAAATCTACCATTCAAAAAAAAAAAACTCAACTCGTCAATTTAAAACAAACCAACCTATTTGACAATAAGTTAAATTAATTTGAGTTCAGTACATGAAAATATCTCAATTAAGATCAACTCAATCCGCTTTTTTCAATTGGTTCAATTTTTAAAATCCCTTGAACTTGACCCACGCACACCTTTACTTGGTATGTAAACACTTTCTAACAGCTACAAAAAATTGGAGAAAGCATATAACAAAATACCATAGGAGTGTATATAATATTTAAAACAAAAAAAATATAAATCGTTGTAAATTAATAAAACCTGATATAATTTGTTTATTCTATTTTAAATACCTCAGCGTTCACATGGAAGATCGGCAGGGGACATCAAAATTAGCAGAAAAGCCTCTGTACACAACAACTCTCCATAACTCCAAGCATCATAATCATAATACTATTTAATTAGTATAATTTCTATACTATTCTCTTCTAGCTAATTAATTACTTGACGAGCTCCTACTCTTCGAATCTGCATTTGGAATTTCTGCAATAAATTAATTACGTGATTGATCAGAACTTCATGAACCCAAAAGAAAAAGGGAAAAAAAAAAAAGAATCGAGAAAGAAGGGGAAGAAGAAAACTAACCTAGGCCAGTGGCCTCTGACTTCATCATCAGCCTGATTCTCTTGCATGATTTAACAAACATCCTGGGGAAAGCAATGTGTATTCATAAGAAAATGGAAAAGGACGAGCGTGATATAAAGAGATTATGATGTTTGGTGAAGCGCCCAAATCCTCGGAGATTCCTTACACAGAATGGGTTAGACATCGTTGGATCAAGATCTAACATTTCTCATTTATTTAATATTTTTTAAAAAAATAAAATTATTATTTTATGTATATTTTTATTTTTATAATCATTATTAAATTAATTAATACTTAAAAAATACATTTAAATAATTTTTTAAAAAAATACTAAATAAATGAAAATCGCTAAAATGGATCTTCACTGCAAATCTTCCAGTAGGCTTTGCTATCCAATAGAATATTGGGCATCACTTCACTTGCATCATTTGATATTGAGAATTTGACGTAGTGCCGAACACTTTACTAAACGGCAAAACTCAACGAAAAATCCACTAGCGTTTGAGAAATAAGGGTAAAATAGAGAACTCACTTCCAGGGTACATCTCCGACCAGCATCCAGTCGCCATCTTTGTCCTCGTAGGTGGGCACGTATTCAGCCCCATTCCCCAAGTCCATTAGCTTCGTCTCATTCAAATCATTACCTGCATCCATTGTTGGCCAGTAAATTACCAAATTGCCCTCAAAACACCTACTCTAATAATAGACTAAATATCTCACCTTCCTAAAATTGTTTTTCTTTTCATTTGAATCCCTCATGAACATAATATTTCTCAATTTAATTGTTCGTAAAATCATCTTCTTAATTTGATTCTTTAAAAGTATGATATTTCTTAATTTAGTCCCTTACAGAAAAAATAAAACTATTATTAATATCTTTATATTAATTTGTTATTATTAAAAAACAAATTGTTAATTTATATAGGTAAAAGTACTTTTTACTTTTCTAAAATTTATATTAAGTTTCAATTTCATCCCTAATGTTATTTTTACGTCAGTTATGTCCTATAAACTTTATTTTTGTTTCAAATCTATCATTTTTTCTAACGTTATCTATTCCAATAATAAAAAATATTGATTAGTTAGTTAATAAAAATAGTATATTTGAAACAAAAATAAAACATATAAGATTCAATCATATCCTTTTTACATCCCTAACATTTTTTTTTTGCATCAGTAGAATAGACAATATTAGTAAAAATGATAGATTTAAAATAAAAATAAAACATGTAAAATATAACTAATAAAAAATACTAAAGATAAAATTAAAACATAATATAAACGTTGGATATGTAAAAAGTACTTTTGACATTTATATATTATAAGATAGTGACTAAGCAATAATTTGTCAAAAAATATATACATACTATAACATTTGTTAATTTTATTGTCAACATATTGACCAAAAAAATATTATTAATAATATATTTATTTGTGTGAAATTAAATTAAAAATATTCATCTAAAAAGAATATTAAATTAAAAAATAATAATTTCCTGAGCGACCAAAGCGACTAAAATAGAATTTTGGTATTAATATTATGTATACTTACGAATGGTGAAGCAAGAAAACATGGACTCTAAGCCCAGGAGCAGCTGATCATAGCTCTCGTACGTCTCGAGATCCACCTTTCTAAGATATGGAGCTCCGTCCACCGCCACCTTCACGTACTTCCATCCACTCATGGCGTTCTTCCTACTCGCCCTCACCGGCGGCCACCCCACCGTCTGTACCCTGCACCATCCCCCACTCAATCAAAACCCACCCAAATAACTATACACAAGTATTTATCCATAAAACATCACTTATTAATTAATCTACTGTCATCAATGTTTCAATTTAACTCTACTAAAAAAATATTGGCAACAAACTTAATAGATCATATATATGGAAGTTGCAATTGAAAATGTAATGTAAAGAGTGCATTACTAATTTAGCTCAAATTATTATAATTTTTTTCAATTTAGTTCTTAAATAATTAAATATTTCAATCAAATTCTTAAAAAAATTAAATTTATGTCAATTTAATCTTTTTTATTACTACATCATAAAATCTATTAATGTTAAAACTTAAACTAAATTAAAATTAATGTAATATTTTGAAATTTAGTTCCTTACTTCGGTGCGGGCGCGTTAGATAAGGAAGATGTTGAGCCAAAAGCATTGGCTTCCGAGAAGCGACGTCGTTTGGAGGCAGTTATTGTGGTGCCGGGAAGGCCAAGGGTGAGCTCAGTCTCAGTCTCAGTCTCCTTGAGGTTCATCTCGACGACGTCGGATTGGGCGGAGTGGGTGGTGGTGCAGGTGCTACTACTCTCCGGTGACATCTTCCGTCGGTTCTCTTCTCTGTGCGTCGTCGTTTCAACGTTCAAAGTCGATGCGCGACCCGTGCTTTTCTTTTCTATCTGCCTTTTGCTTTATGACCTGACAGCACAATTGTGAGCATAAATAGTGGGTTTGGTTTGGTAATGTAATGTGCGCTTTATATGTGGCCGGTCAGAGTGTTCCAGCACCCAGCGTTTGACACGTGTAACCAAGTGGGATTTGTCTGTGTACGTGACGCTACATGACGGATGCGTGCGCTCATGATTTTCATTGCTTAGACGTTTGGGCCCTGGGTCGGTTCAGCCCCTTTCGCAATTCGGATACATCAGCTATCAATTAATGAGGGAGCGTGTGGCGCACAGGCGAACGAACCACAACCGTCCACGTATACATTCCATTTTTTAGAAAAATAAATTATAATTAGTCGTCAATAAAAAGAAAATCAGCCTTCCTGAATCCTCAGCATTGATATTTCAGTGAAATAACCTGCCGTGAAGGGTACAATTCATTGTCATTTATGTTACAAAAATCTATTGAAAAGTCATTGAGTTGATAGTCTGACATCTCGTAATTTGATATTATCTGTTTGATTTGAAATTTTAGTAATTAAAAATGGATAAATCCGTAAAAAATTAAATTTCTCTGACTATTTCTACTTTTACATCATTTTAAAATTTATGTAAATTATTTTTTTGTTATCCTACACATAAATTTTAATGTGATTCAATAATAAAATAACTTAATTTTTTATAAATTTATTCATTATAATCGAATCATATTAATTTATAGTAGTTTAAATCTCTTTTAATACTATTTTTTTATTTAAAAAATTTTAATCCCAAACTTTATTTAAAAATTATTTGATCATTTAAATTAATTAACATTAATTCGTAATGTAATCTTTTTTACACTATTTTTTCCCATTTTCTGAACCTCTTTATAATTAAAAAAACTCATAATTTTTTATAAATTTAAATATAAATTATGACAACCAATTAACAACTGTTTTAAAGAAAAACATTAAAAAGAAAAGGAGAAAGAAAGAGAGAAGAATTAGGGAATTGAGAGGGACAGGTGGGGCCTACATGTTGGAGTTATGGAAGTTCAAGTCAACTTTATGCCGAGTCCATGTGCTTCTAAACAACTCAAAGTTTCAGGCATGGACCCACCTGCACCATGTGACCGTGTCGGCTTGTCCGTTACAGGTGGCGACTCCATCATCTTTTATTTAATTATTTTCTTTTTTATTCCACTTACCGACACGTGTCAGTCTCACCTGCTCATTCAAAATCTGTTACGAAATCCTTCAGGTGGAGATTTTTTTTTAAAGATAAATATGTTTAAATTTGAATAGACAGAAATGTTATTTTTGACACCCTTTGTTTTTAATTTTAATTTTGTCTCGTATTTTTTTTATTTTAACTTTGTTATTAAAGCCAGCTCTATTAACTTAATTAACAAAAAATATTAACATAAATTTTTTCATGTGACATATTTACTTCCTCATCATGTCATACTAAGTGATCTAAATTATAATTTTGTCCCAAACATTTATTTTGTTCTAAATGATACTTTTTTATTTTTTTATTTTGTTAAAAATTAACTTTTAAATGTTTGATGTGTCACATTGAATAGTCTAAGTGTTATTTGGAGGATTCCACATGTCACGAGTCCACATCAATATTTTTATTAATTTTGTTAACGATTTTAGCCTTAAGAAAAAATTTTGAAGCAAAAAAAAATGTAGAATGAAATTGACACAAAAAAAATCATAATGAAATTGAAACTCAAAATAAATGTTATAGACAAAAAAAATATTTTTAACCATATATCTTATTATTAAGACCTTGTATTTGAATTTGAATATTGAGTTATTAAGATTATTATTTTTTAACATATGAGCACTTAAATAGTTTGTTAACAAAATATTAAAATAAATTAATAACATTTTATGAAAAAATTGATGAAGTTAAAATTAAAAATAGAATTATATATTGATTAAAAAATTTAATTAATTAAAATAAAAATTATCCTACCAAAAAAAGATAATCAATTGACTAAAAATTTTCATTTAATCAAGTGATATTTGATTTGAATATATATTAATACCGAGAGAGCAAGTCAAAAGTAAGATGGAAAAGAAAGTCAAAAGTAAAAAGACTATGAGAGAAAGTCAAAAGTAAAATATATAATACAAAGTTTCAAGTATTGTCACAAAATATGACTTATTAAAATATATTTTGACATATTAAGGACTTAACAAATATTAAAAAAAAATAGACGTATTTAATGGTTTAAAATTTAAACGAAACAAACCCAAACCCTAATAAGTGCAAAGAAATACCACCAAACTTGGTTAGCAAATTCTTAATGTGTCTCGAGACAACATTGACCGGAACTCAATAATCTTATATTTGGTCAATATAATTTGTCTTAATTTTCAATTTAGTCCCAGGCATGAAATTAGCTTATTTTTTATATATATTCAACAAAATTTTGATTAATTTGAGATCATTTCATAAATTTGTTTTTAAGTATGGTGTAGTATATTATATCATGGTGGACAAAATTGAAAATGAACACAAACTATAAGATGAAATTGAAAATTGGACCGATTATAAGGACCAAATGTAAAAATTTTAAAATTTACGCCAGAAGTTCGTTAACCAAGTTAACTTTAACATATGATAGATAGACTTATATACATTTTTTTTAATCTTTATTATTAATTTTCACAATAAATAAAACATGCGTAAAAATTGTTCTTTGAATAAATTAACTATGCAATTACGTTATAAAAAATATACTATTATTTTTAAAAATCATATACTTGTGATATTTTGACTGAAAATAACAAATATATATCTGAATATGTAGCTAAGTATTTCTTTGAATTTTTTTATATTCTTTTAAAATATCTTCGCATGTCTGTTGAAGGGAAATTTCTAATGCAACAATTTAGAGTGTAATATTCTTGTTGTTTCCTCAGATATTTACGAATCAAATTTCAGTGGATTAACTTGTGAATTAAAATTGCTTGAAGACAAAAAAAAATTGTTTAAGGACAACATAATAATATTTTTTTGGAGAGATACAGAATTTTCAATTTACAGGGATCGCTTATTTATTTAACTATATATACCCACTAATTATACTAGTCATATATATATATATATATATATATATATATATATATATATATATATATATATATATATATATATGTCAACATATTTATCTAATATTAGTAATAGTCAATATATATGTGGCATAATCCAAAATTTTAGCAAGGGTATTAATTTGAGCTCAAAATCTTCTTTTATAATTATATTATATTTATATCAATAATAAATCATGACTATATGATCTATATATAAGATCTTTGTAGGTGAGAAATATTCCCAAGATAAAATTTGAAAATTAATTAAAATGTTTACTGGATATATAATTACTATATTTAATCATTAATTGTCAACCACCACATGCAATAATGTAACTAAAAACTAATTTATTATATTGTCTAATATTCTTCATAATGCAAAGAAAATACAAAAACATCATTATTACAGAAAAGTACAATCAAAATGTCATATACTTATATATCAGAATACTTGTAGATTTAAAGAAACCAAAAGGACACAAAAATGGACAACTTGATGGAGAAAGGAGTGTTGGATTTCCATGACATCGCATTCATACATAAACTTTGTATTTTTTATTTTAATTTAACTCAAATTAAATTAGTGAAAACTTAATAAATCGTTTGAACACTCGTGATATACGAACAAAAAAAAAAGAATAATATGAGTCAGAATTTATAATTAAAAAAAGAGTAAAGTATTAATTTAATTTTCAAAAAGTTTTAATTATTTTAATTTAATTTTTAAAAAATTAAATATATTAATTTAGTTATTAAAATATTAACACGAAATTAATTAATAAAAATATGTCAATTATTATTAACACAAAATAAAATTTTAAATTATAATTAAAACATCACCCAACGTTTAGGACATAAATATTACTTTTACTATTTGGTTTATCACCTTTTTTGAATCAAAATACAATAATTAAGAAAAACAAATATCCCATATTATTTTTTTTGGGTACATTGTCCCATGATTAATTGACCAATTAAATTTCTATAATCTTGGAGAAAGCAAATATAGTTTTTGAATGCCTGGAAAAGAAATAATCAATTGAAATCACCCTTAGAAATATAATTTCAATTCAACTATATATACATATATACTTCAAATTAATAGTGGAAATAAATTAATCAAAATATCTTTTTGGATGAAGAAGTTCTTGAAAAATGGTGTACATTAAATTAATTACATTGTTGTAAGAACTGAATTGGATTGATTTGTTCAATTATTAAATTGGAACCGACCAAAGAATTGGTCTGAAATAACTTTTAAAATTGCTGAGTGATTAAATCAATTAAGAACTGGTCGAACCATGTAAGAATCGATTGAACCGGTTCACGTTTTTTTTAATTTTTTAATCTTGCTTATTCTATAATGAGGTAATGAAAAAATTAGTATTACAAATCAACTAATTTTAATAGAGATAATAATATTTTGATATTTTATGAATATGATATAAGTAAATATTATCTTAATTAATAGTATTTCCTTATTATTTAATTAGTTTTTACATGAACTTTTAACAACAAACCTTTTTTATATAATTAAATTTATAAATTTATATTTATAGTCTTTAATTATATATATATATATATTATTTTTAATATTTTAAAATAGATTAATTTAACCATAATTTAATTATAATTTAATTATTAACTTTTAAATTTAATAATCAATCTAATTTTCATACCCACGACTAATTGAAAGGTATAGTGCCCTAGTTGAGGCACATGACACCAAGGTCCAAGGTGTATTATATGTTGTAGCAGTGAATTGAAAAAGAAAGCTCAATAACAAGAAAAGTGAAAAAACAAAAAAAAAAGTGTATATATTTGCGAATGAAGAACCTGCTTTCCAACTTGCATTGTCCTTTCTCTTATCCCTTATCCTTTTTTCTTTTAAGAAGGGAATCTCGAAATTTATTATTGAAGTCGAACTGATTTAATTTAAGTTAGTGTAAGATTTTTATAGTATTAATTTTTCATTTACAATTTGCCGAGTGTTTTGAATTTTAGTGAATTAAAATAAATTTATGAATTAATCTAAAATTTTGAAACTCAACCAGAAAAAAAAAAAAAGAAAATTAAAAATGTATGGTACGAGCAGAGAACTAATTGAGTTATATATATTATATACATTTTTATGATATTTTTTAATGACTTATAACAATTTTTTTTTGAAAAAATAATTATATAGAAACTTATCTCTCTTGTATGTCATATCGACCAAATCACATAAATTTATAAAGCAATATGAACTAATTAAGTTATATATATTGTATACGATTTTATAATTTTTTTAATAATTTATAACAGTTTTATCTAATGAATAAAAAATTTCTCTCTCTACTCACATGCATAGGCCATATTAGCCAAATTATATAAATTTATATATATTCTAATTTTTTATTTCTGTTTTACCTTCTCATTTTACTACAATTTTCATAACAACAATATTTAAACTTCAAACTTATTTTAAAAACTAAATATCAAATTACTAAAACCAATCAACGTTGAAATTTATCCTCTGGAGCGAACAAACTCAAATCAAAGAAAGGAAAAGAAAGAGATAAGATCAAAGCTAGCTAATTAATACATATGACTCCCACAACTTATAGGTACCCTCTTCTACCTACAGTCCAAGGCAAATGATGCAACTGTGGACCCTTCCTCTTAATTGCTAAAATTCATAATAAATTACACTATTTTATTCTTCCTCTGACATTTGACATATTATTGAAAAAATATTTTTTTATTATTATTTTTGTTGATGAAGTTAATATATTGTACAATACGAGTTGGTAATTTTATTTTTAATATAACAATTAAAGTATTAAATTAATTTTAAATTTCAGTGGCAGTTGTTCTAATGATAAAATTAATGTAATTAAACAATTTTGACATGTATTTTATATATGTATGGTTAATTAATAATTAATTAGGCCAAGTTGTAAAGTAAAGACATAGTGGTATGGGGAGATGCTAAGGTCTATATATGGTCCCTTGTGTTGAAGAATATGGGTCTATGATTTGTGTCCCTTTTCAATTAATTTGGTTTTATTCATCATTTCTTGTTTTGACATGGCACTGCTTTTCTTGTCTGTTTGGAACCTTTCTCGTTTTGATGCAAATGACAAAACGAAAGTTTAAATATCAAATGTTCTTCTGCAAATTATTCAAACACTACATCACTCAAATGCATGGGAGTTGTCAGCTGTCATTGGGGAATTTCTCTCTCTCTCTCTCTCTCTCTCTCTCTCTCTCTCTCTGACAATAATGAAAACTTCTATAATACTCTTTTCTTTTCCCTTTTATAAATATATAAGTGATATTTTAGCGATATGAATTGAAGACATCAATTAAACGATCTGTCGTGTTGTTTTCGGTTTATCAAAATTATTCCTTTAATTCTTTTTGAAGCATAGACATCGACTAGTTTAACAGAAAATTGATCACTAATTTAGTTTAATTGACTTAAAAAATTAATCAAAAACTGATGAATTAATTTTTGTTAAAAGATATTTATAAAATATAATTATTTTTTACGTTATACGAAATTTAACAAACCTTTATTTTTTTATTTTTTTATTCTTTTCCATCATATTATATTTTTTTCAGTTATTTTTATAATAATATCATTTTTACTACAAAAATAAATGAAAGAACAAGAAAATATAAAAGTGCAACAACACACACATAATATAATATAAGTTTACTAAAATTAAGTATTCAAATGTTTACTAATTTATTATAATATATTTTTGATATATAAAATAAAAATATATATATATATAATTATTACTGGTTTGACCACATAAGACTAATAAACCGTGAACTATTATTTTCATGGGTTCAATAACTAATCTAATTTTTAAAACATTGGTTTAATTTGAAGCATTGATGGAGAATTGTGGATACATTTTACAACCTGAATTTAATCCATGGTTTGCCATATATGAAGGACTAGTCCCTTTCGTTAAACTTAATTTCGGTTAGAAAACTCTCTATCATTTTACTAAGTAGTTTGATATTTGTTCTCTTTAAATAACATCTTGAATACAAGTCTTACAAGTGAAGAAAATTAGAACTACATGAATTTTATACATTTGTAATTAATTTTATTTAAACCAAATTTAGTCAAACTCTAATAGATTTCTAAATACGGTTTTAATTTTTTTTTAAAAAAATGTTTGTGTATATTTTGAAATTTGCTTATAATTATAAATATTTTACACTATAAATTTTAAGATGATTATAAAAATTTTCAGATTATGAAAATTTGAGAATGAATTACCTAGTCATTGAAAAATTATAGGTGTATCAATTTGGTACATTAAACATTAAGTGTTTCAATTTTTTTAAAAAAATTATATTTATTTTAATTTCAACCTTATTTTTGTCTCGAAACTATCAAATTTATTATTGCCTAACCTTAAATTTGTTGTTGCTATCAACCATCAAATTGATATATAAATGAATAAAATTGAGACTTCTACTCTTATTTTCTTTAACAAAAGCTCAAATTTCGGCAAATCAATGTAGTATTTTTCTCACACTTAATTAATTTAAATTATACTTATCAATCAATTTGATAATTCAGAAATTGTCAGAATAAGAATGACTGATTACTAATTAATAAAATTCTCTTTTTAATTATTAGCCATTGAACCATTCAAAGAATGTGAATTGAATCAGTAGCATAAAATCACACAACTCGTTTCAAGAATGACTCTATGCAACGAACAATGGAATACACAATTAAATAAAACAGTTAAATATATTTTGCCCATCATAAAATTAATTAATTACTTAAAGTATAATTTTAATTAAATCGAGAAGCTAAATTCGTTGTGAAAGGTGGGTCCTTCCATAAGTGATTTCCTCCATAAGTAGGGCCCTAGGGGCCAAATTATAAAGTTGTAACCAAATTTTATAATTTACTTCAAAGTCATAAAAAACAAAATTTGTGGGGCCCACAAGAGAAAATTTGTCAAAGTTAGGCACCGTTTGAAGAAAAAAAAGAGGGGAGGCTGCGCGTGAAGAAAGCCGTCGACAGAGGGGGGATGCATCAAATAACTCTATAAATAAGAGTCTCACTTCATCCCTCAGATGCATCCTTCAATTAATCCCTTTCATCCAGAGAAGCCTCATTTTTTTAGAGAAAAAGTGAGAAGAAAAAATAGATAGAGTGCCTCAGAAAGTTTCTGAGAAGAAAAATAGTGAGTCCAATTTGTGAGGGTTATTGTCCACAAATTGAAGAAATACTGTTGTAGTATTTTTTTTTGTGAGTAAGAGGTCTACCTAAGGGTGAAGATTGTATTCCCATTATTACTATAGTGGAAGATTTAAGCGGCCTACGGGTCCCGTGATTTTTACCTAATTTGGGTTTTCACGCTAAATATTTTGGTGTTATTTTTGTCTATTATATTTTGGGAATTATCCTGGGTCTGTGGAATTATTTTGATTCTGCGCATACCGCCGTTTTTCCCAACAAGTGGTATCAGAGCTTCTGGTTGGAGTACCATTGAAGAATACCGTACGAGTATTATTCACAAATACTGTATGAAGACGTACGAGCACTATTCATGTATATAGGTACTGTTCATACATACTAATATTTTTATACGTATTAGTACTATTCATACATACTGGTACTGTTCATATGTACAGAAATACTATTTATATATACGAAGTATTGTTCATACATACGAAGGTACTGTTTATACGTACGGAGATACTATTCACTGCCAGAAAAGTTTTGGGATCAGTTAAAACTTTGACTACTGATCTCAATGGAGACAAGAAACATCAAAATGATCAGCCTAAATGGCACAAATTATCACATGTGGAGAAGCAAGATGAATGATCTCCTATTTGTGATGAAAATGCATCTACCAGTGTTTACATCAAATAAACCTGAAGGCAAGACAGATGAGGAATGGGGGTTTGAGCATGAGCACGTGTGTGGTTTCATCCGATAATATGTCGAAGACAACGTGTACAACCACATCTGCAATGAGACTCATGCCCGAACGCTATGGAATAAGCTTGAACAGCTTTATGCGTCAAAAACTGGTAACAATAAATTATTTTATTTGACCAAATTGACGCAGTTGAAATACAGGGAAGAGACTTCTGTAGCAGATCATCTAAATGAGATGCAAGGGGTTGTAGATCAACTGTCCAGAATGTGCATAAATCTGGACGATGAAATTTTTGCTCTGCTGGTATTGGGCTCTCTACCAGAGTCATGGGAGACTCTGAAGATTTTCATCACCAACACTGCACCTGATGGTGTATTTAATATGGAGTCTGTTAAAAGCAGTATCTTAAATGAAGAAATGAGAAGAAGATCTCAAAACTCATCTTCTTCATCACAACCAGATGTTCTGGTTTCAGACTTCAGGGGGAGGAACCACTCTAGGGATCAAAAACCTAGAGGAAGGAGCAGAGGCAAGTCCAACAAATATGCCAATGTTGAATGCCATTACTGTAAAAAGAAGGGTCATATCAAAATACACTGCCGCAAGTTCAAGAAGGATCAGGAAAAGAACAAAGGCAGAGGACAGAAGAAAAACAACAGTAGTGATGATGAGCAAGCAGATGTTGTTGAGGAGTTCAACATTGTCTATGATGATGATGTAGTCAATCTTACAACCCATGAGACAAGCTGGGTGATTGACAGTGGTGCCATCATTCATGCTACATCTCGGAAGGAATTTTTCTCATCTTACACACCAGGTAATTTTGGTGCTGTAAGAATGGGAAATAATAATCTTTCAATAATTGCAGGTAAAGGAGATGTTTGTTTAAAGATGGAGAATGATACGCAATTAGTCCTGAAGGATGTGAGGCATATTCCAGATATGCGCCTGAATTTGATCTCAACAAACAAGCTAGATGATGAAGGTTTCTGCAATACCTTCTTTAATGGCCAATGGAAGCTCACCAAAGGATCGTTGGTGGTGGCCAGAGGGAACAAAGACTCTAAACTGTACATTATGCAAGCAAAGCTCTCCAAGGATGTTGTAAACACAACGGAGAATGATAGTACAGTTGAGCTATGGCACAAACGTCTCGGTCACATGAGCGAGAAGAGCATGATCCATTTAACTAGGAAGAATGCTCTACCTGGTTTGGATCAAGTTCACTTGAAGAAATGTGATGATTGTCTGGCAGGAAAGCAAAATAGAGCTACGTTTAAAAGCCACCCTCCTTCTAGAATGGCAAATGTACTGGATTTGGTACACTCAAATTTATGTGGACCAATGTTAAAGTCACTTGGTGGTGCACAATACTTTGTGACTTTCATTGATGACCATTCAAGGAAGATACGGGTATACACTTTAAAGATAAAAGATCAAGTGCTCAGTGTCTTTAAAGAATTTCATGCCTCAGTTGAAAGAGAAACTGGGAACAAGCTAAAATGCATCCGGACAGACAATGGTGGAGAATACATTGGGCCTTTTGATGCCTACTGTAAAGAGCATGGTATTCGGCATCAGACAACGCCTCCAAAAACACCGCAGCTGAATGGCCTGGCTGAAAGGATGAACAGAACTTTGGTGGAGAGAGTCAGATGTTTACTCTCTCATGCAAAGTTACCAAAGAAATTTTGGGGTGAGGCTTTACTAGCAGCAGTACATGTGCTGAATCGCTCACCTTGTGTCCCTTTAAAGCTAGATGTTCCAGAAAAGGTATGGTTGGGAAAAGATGTTTCCTACAACCATCTGCGAGTGTTTGGATGCAAAGCCTTTGTACATATTCCAAAGGATGAAAGGTCCAAACTTGAAAGTAAGACACGACAATGCGTGTTCATTGGATATGGTCAAGATAAGCTTGGCTACAGATTTTATGATCCAGTAGAGAAGAAACCAGTCAGGAGTCGTGATGCTGTGTTCATTGAAGATCAGACCATTGAAGATATTTCTAAAGCCAATGGTGATTCAACTGGTTCGGAAGTTATTCCTCCAACACTAGTGCCAAGACAAGTTGGAGATGAAATACAGAATGATCAGCCTGAAATAGGTGATCCAGATGCTCCCGTTGAGATTCCATCAGAAGATTCTGATGATGATGATGGTGTTCATGATCAACCACCAGTTCCAATGGGTTCTCCAGAATTGAGAAGATCTACTAGAGTTCGACAACCCTCTACTAGATACCCTACAAATCAGTATGTGTTATTAACTGATGAGGGAGAACCAGAAAGCTTCGAAGAAGTAATGGATGATGAACACAAGAAGAAATGGATTGAGGCCATGCAAGATGAGATGAAATCATTGCATGAGAATAAGACTTTTGAACTGGTGAAGCTGCCAAAAGGCAAGAGGGCTTTGAAGAATAAATGGGTGTTCAGAATTAAGCATGAAGAGAACAGTTCCCATACAAGATTCAAAGCTAGATTGGTTGTCAAGGGATTCAGCCAAAGAAAAGGGATCGACTTTGATGAGATATTTTCACCAGTGGTGAAAATGACATCCATTCGAACAGTGCTAGGGTTAGCATCAAGTCTTGACCTTGAGGTTGAGCAAATGGATGTCAAAACTGCATTCCTTCATGGTGATTTGGAGGAAGAAATATACATGGAGCATCCAGAGGGTTTCAAGCAAAAAGAAAAAGAGGACTACGTTTGCAAGCTAAAGAAAAGCCTGTACGGCTTGAAGCAAGCACCAACACAGTGGTATAAGAAGTTTGAGTCTGTTATGGGGGAGCATGGTTACAAGAAGACTACTTCAGATCACTGTGTGTTCGTGCAGAAATTCTCTGATGATGATTTCATTATTTTATTGCTCTATGTGGATGACATGTTGATTGTTGGCCAAAATATTTCTAGAATTGATGACTTGAAGAAGCAGTTGAGCAAGTCTTTTGCTATGAAAGACTTAGGGCCAGCAAAACACATTCTTGGCATGAAGATAACTAGAGACAGAAGCGCCAAGAAATTATGGTTGTCACAAGAGAAGTATATTGAGAAAGTACTTCAAAGGTTCAACATGGACAAAGCTAAAGCGGTTAGTTGTCCTCTTGCTAATCACTTTAAGCTAAGTTCTAAGCAGTGCCCTTCCACAGATGAAGAAAAGGAAGAGATGGACAAGGTTCCATATGCTTCAGCAGTTGGAAGTTTAATGTATGTCATGGTGTGCACACGGCCGGATATTGCTCATGCAGTTGGAGTAGTGAGTAGATTCCTTTCAAAACCTGGAAAGGAACATTAGGCTGCAGTAAAGTGGATATTCAGGTATCTTCGGGGTACTTCCAAAATATGCTTATGTTTTGGAGATACCAAACCTGTGTTAGTTGGATACACAGATGCAGATATGGCCGGCGACATAGATTCGAGAAAATCTACTTCGGGCTACCTGATCACTTTTGCAGGGGGAGCTGTGGCATGGCAGTCAAAGTTACAGAAGTGTGTTGCACTGTCCACCACTGAAGCAGAATTCATCGCAGCGACTGAAGCCAGTAAGGAGTTGCTATGGATGAAAAGGTTCTTAAATGAACTTACTTTCTACCAAGAAAAATATGAGCTATTTTGTGACAATCAAAGTGCAATTCACCTTGGAAAGAATGCCTCCTTTCACTCAAGATCGAAGCACATTGATATGAGATATCACTGGATAAGAGGTGCATTGGAGAAGAAGCTATTACAGCTTGAAAAGATCCATACACATGAAAATGGATCTGATATGTTAACTAATACTCTTCCAAGAAGCAAGTTTGAATATTGTCGATCAGCTGCAGGATTGGTGGAACCCCCCACTTAGGTCGGGAGGGGGAGAATTGAAAGGTGGGTCCCTCCATAAGTGGGGCCCTAGGGGCCAAATTACAATTTAACTAAAGTTGTAACCAAATTTTGTAATTTACTCCAAAGTCATAAAAAACAAAATTTGTGGGCCCACAAGAGAAAATTTGTCAAAGTTAGGCACCGTTTGAAGAAAAAAAAGAGGGGAAGCTGCGCGTGAAGAAAGCCGTCGACAGAGGAGGGATGCATCAAATGACTCTATAAATAAGAGTCTCACTTCATCCCTCAGATGCATCCTTCAATTAATCCCTTTCATCCAGAGAAGCCTCATTTTTTTAGAGAAAAAGTGAGAAGAAAAAATAGAGAGAGTGCTTCAAAAAGTTTCTGAGAAGAAAAATAGTGAGTCCAATTTGTGATGGTTATTGTCCACAAATTGAAGAAATACTGTTGTAGTATTTTTTTTGTGAGTAAGAGGTCCACCTAAGGGTGAAGATTGTATTCCTATTATTACTATAGTGGAAGATTTAAGCGGCCTACGGGTCCTGTGGTTTTTACCTAATTTGGGTTTTCCACGCTAAAATTTTGGTGTTATTTTTGTCTATTATATTTTGAGAATTATCCTGGGTCTGTGGAATTATTTTGATTCTGCGCATACCGCCATTTATCCCAACACGTTGCGGGCAGACAACTTAGATCCCAAGAACATTCATAGCCATGCCTGTGTACTATATGTGTTACTTTGTGTAGATGATCAAGAGATTAGAAATATATATATATATAATTCTTATTCATACATTTTCATGCAAATTAACACAAAATAGAGAAAATGTGTAAAAATGTGCAATTAAACAGAGAATACACAATAATTTTGTGGTTCAGTCAATGTAACCTATATTTATGGGTAAAGAAAAAATTTTTAATCTTCTAACAAAAGTGTTTGAGTATAATACATAATAACTAAATACAAATATGTATATTAAATTATAAAAAAATTGTCTTAAACTATAAAATGGGTCGCGGGTTGCTCCATACCCCAAACCCTAACCCCCCCCCCCCAAATGATGATAGTATTGCTCACTTACAGACTTGGACTTATCGACCATCGTTTTACTCGCCCCATATATCTCCAATTAAATTTTTTCATTTCAGATTGTACTCTTAAAAAAATTCGAATTGAATTATATTCTGGGTCACTATATTCAAGTCATTCAACATATACATATATATATATATATATAAAAACCATTAATACTTTAATATTTATGTACTTTGTTGATTAAGTTATTTTTTAATCCGATCATTTTAGATATATATATATATATATATATATTTTGATGTTAGTGTGTTTATCTGATCGATGCTACATATCCAACTGCATTGTGTCTGAAGTAATTTAATCTGAATTTGAATAATTAATTATTATAATATTTGGTACATATGTTATATTATGTTGGAATACGAATTAGATTCTGCAGCTAGAGTAAAAGACACAGCTCGATGTTTACGCTTTTCTATCTTGTGTCCCTCTTGTAAGGAACAAATGCACAGTTCATGAACTAGAAATTCTTTCGCTCAATCTTTTTTGTGTTAGTTATCAGGTTAATTAATTATGAGAATATTTTTTATTTAGGTTACCTGTAAAAGATAACGCCTTGACTTTTGACCTATATATTGACCTACATTAATTGTACCTTATGATTAATTTACAAGCTTGCTGTAATTAGTTCTTCTAATAACAATGTTACCAAACTGATATATACTTGCATGAAAGCTTCCTGATGATCATATATACTCTGCTGATTAATTATATGTCAGATTTATTAATTTGGCTCAAACATGATTGTTGAACTATCGAATTAACTCTTAAATTTAGATAATTTTATGTTCTCAAGTCAAATAAACTCAATTCTAGAATCATAATTTAATATAAACTCAGTCAAATTTATCGAGTTTACACTAAATGACCAAGTTGGGTTAGCAGTAGTCCGAAAGTTTTTTTTCGATCTAGTATAAGCCCAAAAAACCAAATCACTCATATCCAAAATTCAAAAATTTAGAATCGGATGAGAAAATTACAATTTTTAATATATTTGTTATTAAATTTTGCAAGTAATAAAAATAATTTGTGTTTGTTGGATAACACATTTATCATAACATTTTTGTCAATTGATAATTTACTTTATTTTATCATCAAGTTTAGATATATTCTCAAATTTGACAAGCTTAAATATATAAACTTGTTTTATATATCATTCATCTCAATCAATAATATAATCAATATTATTGGCCAAAGCAAATTCTTTGCCTTTGTCTTTTTCTTTGGTTTCTTATCTGATCTGGTCGAAATTAATGAGAGAAAATGGATGTAGATATTTCTCTAATTCGTTTACCTATCAAGAATCAAACACGAGGGAATTAAAAGTTGATCTGAAAAATATTGATGAATATGTTACTAAATATAATTATATAAATCAGTTTGCTATAACAAGTTTTGGAAAGAAAAAAAAAGGGGAAAATATATAACAAAAAGCAAGGTTCAAAAAACTGGACAGTAGTCAAATTGGTAGTATTTAAAATATATTAAAATATATAATTTATGTATATATTAAAGATATTTAAATATTTAAATATTCAAGATATGTTACAAATTTATATTTAAACCAGTTGTAGATTTTCTCCAAATAACTTAAATTTTTGAAGATTTCTCAAAAATACATAATAATATTTAGTAAAAACTCAAAAAAAATTCAAAAAAAAAAAGTACTGGCTGGTTGGTTTGCGACTAGTTTGATCGATTTTCTATCGGTTAATTGGTCCAACCTAAACTAGGGACTTGTCCAGTTCACCAATTTTCAGGTATCGAATCAACTGATCTAATATGATTCTCTGAACATTGGCAAAAATTGAAAGAGTAATAATAAAGAAGAGAACGAGGGTGGATTTGTAATGATAAAAAACTTTACTGTCGTTAACATAATTAACAGTTATATATGGCGAAACATGGATATATATAAAAGGATGGATGAGTAATTTTCCTCATCATACCTTTCATGTCTTAGAATTATACATAAAATTAACTAAGCAAAAGTCTGGATTCATACATCGAATCATAAAGGAGCTGCAGCTGCTTCCTTAATACATTAATATAAAGACGACAACATTAATTAATTAATTGGAAGGACCAAAACGCGTACGACATATTATATATATAACTAGAAGCCTAATGGTCATTCATTATTATTTCCTTAATTGTTTGACTTTGACTTTGTCTGTGTCATCGATGATCATCACTTCGATTTGCCTCCTATGAATCCCTTCAGTGACCCTTTTGGTTGCAGGTCGAAGCCTTTCGCCTCTGACCTTTTCATAATCCTCAGCCTCTTGCATGAATCAATAAACATCCTGCAAAACACACCACTTTATGATTAATTAACCATATACATACAAAGTTATCAAACTTGAGAGTTTATCTAAACTCGATAAAAGAGATAAACTCAAAACGTAAAATAATAAGAGTTTGCATATGTTTCTCTCCTATTTAATTAGCTACTAAAATTATATATATTCTAACACATAAAAAATATTTTAGTTTATAATTAATATAAAATTACTCAATTTCAATTATTGTGATATTATTATTCTTAGATTCAATTGACTCCTTATACAAAATATAAATTGACAAAGTAAAGTAAAATATCAATTAAAGTACAACATAATTTTAGGTTTTGAATATGGGTAACCCGATTTTTTTGGACTGGACACTATTAAAAAATTAAATTATTGCTGACCCAATTCAGTCGAATCGGTGTAAACTCGGTGAGTTTGAATTTGTTTAATCGAATTTATTCGATTTGCAAACTTAAACTCACAAATTCGAATGAATTTAAAAATTAACTCAAAAATTTAACAACTATGTATATATATGATAAATAATTTTGATTTTGCAATTATAATGCATCTAACTACAATGGCTGGGCTGGCCATTATTGACCCCAATTCAAGGTTCCCAACATTATAATGAGGGATATATTCACGCATGTCCCCAATATGTGGTCCAACACACATATTATTGGTCCAAACTTATATATATATATATATATTCCCACATCAATTTTCATAGGGTTCTAGATCTTCCCAGAAACAAAAAAAGATCTTTGTTCATTCTTTACCGTTTTCTTGAAATTTGTCCATGAATTTTCCTCTCACACAATTTAGACTAACTCCACAATTTTTGAAAATTTGGTTTTTCAAAATCTTGGAAACTTGTTGGGGCGGGGGGGTCTTTAGAATAATTGATTAGAACAAAAACTATATATGTTAAGTAGTTAAGTAATTAGTACGAAATTAAAACACTTTATCTAAATAAATGATGAATGAAGTGGATAAATTAATCAACCAATACATAGTTTTCAGACATGAAATCATATATAGTTCGTAGTGGATGCACTGTGGATCTGACTCTAGTGGACTCGTTTTTTTCATTGCTTGAGAATTTTCATGAAGATTAATAATAATCCCTGCCTCTTAAGAATTTCAACTTTTTTTACTATTAAATATATTTTAAATTTTCATAAATTTACTAATCAAAAAAATAAAACTTTCAAGATATTATGTTCTTAGTAGTATAAAAGATAAATAAAACTAAACCAATTTGTACAAGTATTGGTACATTTTTTTTTATTATTATTATTATTATTATTATACACGCACAAAAAGATAATAATTAAATTTGGGGGTAGAAGGACTCACTCCCAAGGGACATCTCCAACAAGCATCCAGTCACCATCCCTGTCCTCATAAATGGGAACGTGTTCAGAAGTGTCCATACCCTTCAATGCCTCTCCTGCAAACATATTATTTATTAGTCTTTGATATTCAATAATGTTATTTTTCAAGTTCCAAAGCTTTTCACTTTATCCTGCTTTTATTAAAACAACTGTTACAGCTAATTAACAAATCCAGAATGAGTTTAAATGTTTAATCTTATATACTTATTTTATTTGTTGTGCTCATTCTAGGATTAAAATAATTAAAGGTTCTCAATAACTCTTATTCCCTATATATTATAAAATATACGAACCAAACTTTACAAAAGCATCTGATTAATTAATTTGTAATTTGTGTTATGGGTTCATGGATAGCTAGCCTATAGCTATAAGCTATTTGTATATCTAAATCAAGGAACGTTTTCTTCTTTCAATATACTACTATATATATATATATACTCATGTCTTATTCTCTTTTAACGAGGAGATCTTGAGTTGAGTTCAAATCATTATATAAAGAGAAAAGATTCTCACAATTGATCGTGAAAGAAATTAATAAATTAATCATCTCCTAACACATATATGATCTTCTTTTGCATTTTATGGTTGAATTGCATCATACGACCCTGATTCGAATCCAAATCTTCAGACGAGCTCATTATCCATAAATCAAGGTTTATTAATTTTCTTGGCAATTGATTTTTTTTTTTATGAACTTGGCTATTGAAAGCTAGTACAATAATTGCCCTATTTTTGCATGCCTTTCTAATTATTAACGACATGAACTCAAGTTTAAGCTAAATTGGATTACTAAAACATAAAACTCCATTTTTTTATTATTTATTTATAAGACTTAAACGTGAGATTTTACTTAAAGAGAATAAGTACTCAACCACCGATAACTATATAACTAATTAAGAAAACTTCACAAATTAAAAAAATGTAAAAATAGAAACTCACCGATTCCATGACAGTCAAAGAGCTTCTCCAAGGAAGAAGCTAACTCAGAGTACCCCTTTTGCATAGACAAATCAACCTTACGCAAGAAAGGAGCCCCATCCATACTAACCTTCACGTACATTTTTGACCCCTGATCATCACTCATGCTCCTCCTCCGGTACGAGCACACTGGCGGCCATCCGACGACCTGGTTCTTTGCCGGTGGTATTTTCCAGTCACCGGAGCAGCTATTCTCACCCTCCTCGCCCCCGCCACCGCCAATCTCCGAGAACACTCTCTTCTTCGTCGACGACGTCTCACCACTCCTATCCACACAATTATCTCCTCCGGGAAGCCCCAACCTCAGCTCTGTGATCTCAAGTCCAAGAGGAGCCATTTCTGAGGACTGAATTTGAAAACTTGGTTTGAAATAAAGAAAACTTTGTAGGTTTTGTGTGTGAATTAATACTTGGTGCTTAGGGTAGGGTGGGTAGGTTTTTTTATATATATATATATATATAGAAAGGGAAGGGCTTGAAGGACATGGTGGGAGCCATGACAGGTCAAGTAGGGAAAGTGGTCGGTCACATGAGAAGCAAATGTAGGGACGATGTTGTTTGAGTTTCCCTCCCGAAACAACACACAAACAAAGACAGATCCAATAGAGCTAGCTAGGGTTTCTATGCTGCCTTGTGATTTGGTGAGATCTGATTGTGGCCGTCTGATTAGGTGACTCGACTCAAACAAGCCATGTTATCAACTTGATTGATTCAATAGAATCAATACCTCTTTCCATATAATTTATATTGTGGGGGGGTCATCATGATGGATTTGAGGATATATATGATTCTTTAGTTTTTGAAAAAAATATATTCGGGGTATATATCTACGGGTTTTGCTCGAGTTAGGTCATCTCTCCAATTTTTGTACAAGGTAATTAATATTCCACGTTGCTCAATTGCATTACCATGCATATTCTTAACAATTTTGTCTCTACATTATCAAGATTATTCAATTTTAGTTATTAAAAATTAAGTGCATATATATGAGACTGTTGAGTGCATTGAATCAGTGGCGGAGCCACATATGGTTGAGGGAGTGCAGCTGCACCCCCTGGATTTTACATAACCATATGTAAAAAAAAAATTTCATTTTGCCCCCCCTCTTGATTTTTTTTTTGAACCCTCTTAGTATTTTTTTGAACTCCTTCAATGACTTAGTCCCTCTCTACTGCTTATAGTCATGAGACCCCTACTCTCCAGAGTCACAAATTTTTTTTTGATTATGGTTAATTTCTCATTCTATTATTAGAGACTTCTTTGTAAAAGCTTGAAATTTGGTGTTTTTGTGCATAGGTCTAATTCTATTAAATTGGTTAATTAATTATGTAATTAAGATCATGAGTAACATTTGTGAAGTTAATTTTATGAATTTTTTTATGATGGTTAATTTCTTATTCCATTGTTAGGGACCTCTTTGTAAAAGTTTAAAATTTTGTATTTTTTGTACATAGGTCTAATTTTATCAAATTGGTTAATTGATTATGTAATTAGAATCATGAGTAACGTATTTGTAAAGTCAATTTTATAAAATTTTTTCCTAATGATGATTAATTTCTCATTTGATTGTTAGGGACCTTTTTGTAAAAGTTTAAAATTTGGAGTTTTTGTGCATAAATATAATTCTATCAAATTGGTTAATTGATTATGTAATTAGAATCATGAGTAACATATTTGTGAAGTCAATTTTATGAAATTTTTTCTTGATAATAGTTAATTTCTCATTTGATTGTTAGGGACCTTTTTGTAAAAAGTTTAAAATTTGAAATTTTTGTACATAGGTCTAATTCCATCAAATTGGTTGATTGATTATACAATTAGGATCATGAGTAACATATTTGTGAAGTGAATTTTATGAAATTTTTTCTTGATGATGGTTAATTTATTATTTCATTGTTAGGGACCTCTTTGTAAAAGCATAAAATTTGGAGGTTTTGTACATAGGTCTAAATTTATCAAATTGGTTGATTGATTATGCAATTAGGATTTAGAAGAAGAAAATTTTTTTTGTAATGGAAATATTTTTTGAAGAAATTACCATTAGATGTAAAAAAGTGAATGAAATTTTTGCCCCCCTAACCGAGGGGTATTGGATACGCCACTGCATTGAATTATTCGATGAACTAGATTTATGACCTGATCCAAAATTTGGGAACACAACTCGAAATGAGAGGTTTGAACATGTTTTATTGTATTTTCTGGAGCGACCTAGTTTGATCATGTTGAGTGACTTTGAATTATATTATGACATGGTTGATGATCCAACCTGGTTTATTTGGGAAAATGGCCCAAAAGGATAAAAACTTGTAGGCTTATGGAGTGAGCACGGCGATGGCTGATAGGCCTGAGCTTCATGAAGCGATCCAGTCTAATCAGTTATACATTTGATGTATATATTTATTTTTCGGTTCCATATATAGTACTCTCTTGAAACTTTTGCCAATAGTAATACAGATTTTTCTCTCTACCCGTAGATTAGATCACATTGATCGAACCACACAAATTCTTGTGTGTTCTCTTTAAATTTCACACTATTTATATTGACTAAACCAGATAAATCTGTGTGTGTTCCATGTTTTTTCTTTCAGTATTTTTTTTTTGTAATTTTTTTGACAGAGACATTAAAGAAAAATTAACGTAATAATTTTTTGGTGAACGGAGCAATAAACAATAACAACTAGTTTCTCATGATGAAAGTAGTAGAGGAATGATCCCTGAGTAAAAAGACAATGATCAAGGCGATACATAGATCCTCCCAAATACTCAAATTACAAGAACCAGTTGCTCTTATCTTTGTAATGCAATCAGCACATTGATCTGCTTTTCTCAGAACATGAGATTCTAAAAGGATCATCAACTAAATTAATATAATGTCTATAAATAGGGTAGCCATTTTGGAGATAAATTTCTACATATGTACATATGATTTAAACCAATTTAATTCCCTCGTAGTCATGAGGGCATCTTTTTCATTACTTGTAGATTCAGTAAACCAATTTAATTACCTCGTGGTCAATCAATCCCAGTAGCTCTTGATGTCTCATAAGACATGTGCATGGATTATTAATTACGTTTCTAAGAATAAGCTTTTAAATTGTGATCTTTAACTGTATCCAGTGGTAATTAATTAACATATATTACTTTTGCAACAAATTTCACATCTCAAAAATTATATTTCTTCATATTTTATATTATATATATATATATATATATATATAGCTTACAGAATCGCTTGTATGATTGTTTTGTTGTTCGTCCTTCACATGGTTTAAGTCAAAACAAAAAGAATACAATTTTACAAGTTTTAAATTATGATTTCGTTTTAGTTAGTAAATAGACGTCCACCAAACACAGCCTAACATTTTTTTTTCTTGAAAAAAAAAACCATCAAGGAGTAGGTATTCTTTAAGATAAAGATGGAGGCTCAATTATTGCACCATGTAATTAATAATTTTACAAATTAAAATCAAGACGTTGTTGTATAACTATAAATAGAATGTCATTTAAGAAGCATATATAGTATTCTTGTAAATGAATCTTTTGCTGAATATAGGAAAGTGCTATATGAAACTAAAGTAGATGATAAAGCTATATACACTTTGTCATGAGAATATTATCAACTTTATTTTGTCCTCGGCTTGCTTTCAAAAGGCCCCATTTAAGATAAAAAGCCAACAAGTTTTGTCTTGGCAAGAAAAGTTGGATATGTCCGAAGCAAACTTTTATGAATTCCAAAATTAGATTATAACCAAGAAGAAACGAATATTAGGTTTTATTTTTAAAATATATTCGACTTTATAAAGAAGATACTACACTGGTTTATATGTATTAAAATGAATTTAGGATAGATAAACTATATTTATCTTGTTTCAAAAATATTATACTTGATTCTCCTTTAATTTTTTTTATATCATTAAAGTAAACTTTCTACATATATATAATATATATCCTTAATAATAATAAAAATTACTTAATAGTATTTACTATCATATTAAAAAATTACAATTTTAATTAGAGCTTAGTCAATTTAACCTTATTTACTGTTATATTAAGAATAAAATTACAATATTATGTAGTGTAACAATTTAATTTATCTGACGAAAAATAAATTGGAGAGAGGTTTTCTCAATATATATCAAAATGTTAAAGAAACCAAATGTAATAATTAAAACAAACAAAGGTATCAAATGTAATTTAGTCAAACCCTAATGGAAATTAGTGTAATTTACTAATGAATTTAATTACCAAAAAAAAAACTAAGATTCCAATCAAACTTTTATGTGTTGTAAGGAAACAAATAATGCAGAAAATTAATGCATGAGAAACATAGAGAATATATAAAGTTGCAATTGACTAATAGTATATATTTATTTAAATAAAGGTAATGCTTGCTAACGGCTCCATTGATCCTGACAAATCTATCTTCTTCTTTTTCTTCTTTTATTTTTTCCTTTTTAATTATGACACTTCGATGGTTTTATTTCAAGTTTTAGATATGGCAGTATAGCATGATTGATGTTGGACCGAATACAAGCAATAAATCAAGCGTATACAAAATTTAAATATTCCCATATGACATGATATACATCCATGAACACTTGTAGATATGAATCTCAATTAATTAATGGATATTTAGTACTACAAGTTATGATTAACTACTAATATAATATACATGTCATAGACAAATACACTTTAAAAAATCAAGTTGATGAAAGAATTGTCTTAACGAAAGATTTTATCAGTTATTATAACTGATGGAAGCAGATAATGTCTTATGGTTAGGGTTGCAGGAAACTGAACTAAAGCATTTCAGGCTTTAGCACATGTTTCACTTAAATATTCCATATATATATATATATATGTGTGTGTGTGTGTGTGTGGTTGGTTATCACAAGGCAATAATCCCACTGCCCAAAAAATAAAAGGTCTACTATCATCCATCAGTTTAAATTTTAATTAATATATGTCTTCTGTGTCATGCGATTTCCAAGTAATTGGTTTGTTCTTTTGCAGTATGCACCACCTAAAAAAATGGAAAAAGCTTCACTTTTTTAAAAATAAAATAAAAGAATGATAATAAAGATATATAGGTTGATTCAACATTACTAATTAAGGTGCAAGTTAATATCTGTCAAACTCGTAGCATTTATGTGTGATATTTTAACGAATTAAACGGATGAATATGACGAATTAAATAGATGAATATGCACTTGGTTGTTAGTTTAAATAGTTTGATATTTATTCTCTTTAAGTAAAATTTTAAGATTGAATTTTATAAATGAAAATGACTGTTGAGTGACTTGAATAATATAGTGATATAGATTAACCTAACCCAATTTATTGAGAGCACAGCTTGAAAGGAAAAAAAACTTCGAGGTTTGTGGAGTGAGCGGAGCGAGGGCCAAACCATGTTAAATACGCATGTTGTCTTTTATTTTCATTTTGATGTATATATTCATTTTTCAGTTCTATTGTACTGCACTAAACAATTTGCTTAAAAAATAAAAATATCTTTTCTCTACTCGTAAATTTAGGTCACATTGATCGAACTACATTAAATCTGTGTGTTGTCTTTTATTTTTACTCTATAATCTTCTTTGTTATAGCGTGAATTTTCGTAATAATAATTAACATTATGAGAATTTTGTACCTTTGTGATCAACTTAATTTGAACCAGAACCCAATGTAGGCTTCTAAATATTAGTTGGTTCTAACAAAAATAAAATATATGTATGGATGTGCCTATCAAGGAATGAACAGAAACTCAATTGAAATATATTGGGAGACAAGTAAGTCCCCTGGTGTGGATTATGTTTGAGTAAATTTTTTAATTTGGTTTTTAATAATTATAGTTATATCAATTTGATCCCTTAAAAATTAAATATATGAATTTACTCTTTGAAAAATTGTAATTGTCTCAATTTCATTTCTTTGTGTTTGGAAAAGGTAGATTTAGAAATGGAAAGTCTGGCAATTTAATTAGTAATAAAAAAAATTAAAACAAGTATAATATTTTTTTAGACTAAATTGAGATAATTATAATTTCAGATCCAAATAATGTTGAGTATGTCTTGAAATTTGTGGTGAACCGGATTACGATCGGACCTGGTATTTTGAGAGTGGGAATGATCCAGTGAAGCAACCCATTTTACATTTTCTTCTGAAATGGACAATTATGTATTTTGATGTATATGTTTTTTTTTCGATTTCATATTGTATTGTACTTGAAACAATTTGCTTGAAATAATATAATACTTCTCTTTGTTCGCAAATATTGGTTACACTGACCAAATCACATAAAATCTATGTGTTTTTTGAATTTTTCATTATGTTTTCTTCTCTCTTATCTGCAATTTTTCTTGACATATAATTTACTCTATTTCTTTTGTCAAACGGGCTAATAAATTCTAGTTAGCCAAATAGCTTTCATTTTGGGCAAGATTCCGATCACCTTTTTTTTTTAATACATCATTAATTTCACTGAGCTAAAATACTGGATTTGAGCTAAACTTCAAGGATATTATCAACAATGGGAGACAAAAAAGGCTGTTTATTTGGGATATGTATGTTATAAAACAAGCTTAAATATTTCATGCAATTCCTTATTGTAGATGACTTAATTAACCCCCATGTTTTTTCCATTAATTAATGGCTTTCATAATTTTAATTAGGTCTCTACATATGCAGCAACTAGAATTAGAGAATCTCTGAAAACCACTATGTTTCAGATCATTATCTGCATGAACACATATACGAGGGTCCATTGAACATGATAATACATATTAGTTATATAAATATGTTGCTACATACATATACATACACTACAAAAAAATAAGAATTTAGTGGCATAAAAAAAGGGACCATAGTGACAGTTATTTGTATGTAGAGGCGGTTCTCAATAAACACAACTATATAGTAGTGGTTCAAAAAGAAACATCACTATATAATGGCAATTCTTAATAAACGCGACTATATAATAGCAAATCATAATAAACGCCACTATATAGTGGCATTTTAAAAGCAACCGCCACTAACAAATGCTACTATATAGTGGCGATTCTTAATAAATGTCAAAAGAAATGCCATTATACAATGGATAGTAGTATTTCGAAAACAAATGTCACTATATAGTAGCAATTTTTAATAAACGTCACTATAAGTGTCGATTCTCAATAAACACTACTATATAACAGCAGTTCAAAAAGAAATGTCTATATAGTGACAGTTTATTTTGACTGCCACTATATAGTATAGGTTCAAAAAGAAATACCATTATATAACAGTCTTGCTTACAATAATGTCTTGTGCTAAACAATATTTTCTTGGCTAGTACCACAAATATCTAAAAATTCATTAGATTTCGACTAATTTAGTTTGAGTTGAATTAGACTACAAATCAAAGATGCAAAACTCTCTCGAAGTTGTTGTTGAGTACCTTGAATTATATGGCTACTCGATTAATAGCCCAAAAGGAGACAAACTTGAAGGTTTGTAGGGCAAGCAAGGTGAGGGCCAATAGAAATTCTCTCTGTGGGGCGAGCACGACCCTTTTGATGATCTATGCAATTATGTAATTGTAATATATGCTTTGTTTTTTTATTTTTCATGTACTTAGAACAATTTTTTGCCAATAAAACAATAGAAATTTTCTCTACCCGTAGATATAATTAGTCACATTGACAAAAACACGTTAAATTCGTGTGTTCTTAATTTCGTACTGTCTTGTCTTCTCTATTTTGCATTAATTACATGACAATTGCTTTTCTTCATTAGTCAAACTTAAGACCTATTTAAGATAAACAAGTAACAAATCATTTAAACCAACTAATAAACAATACTTGATTGTACCGTATATTATAAACCAAGTGTTTGAGACTGACATCGTCAAAACCGAGTTAATAAAAGCAAATGTCTCTCCACAACCGAGCATATGTTTCCTATGGCTTCGACATGGCCATGAGATTCATGGCACACGTGATGCTTTTGTCTCCTACTCATCACTGGATCACATCTATATTGTCTTTCATTTCCTCTTGATCCTCATGAATCCCAAATTATCAGAAAGATATTCCACATTTAGCAAATCACTAGGGTTTTGGGATGCTCCAATTATATATACAGTTTATACTAATCACCGTTATGTATATTATTATTTATAGGCAATCTAGCTGTGACGAGATATTAGTGTCATAACGGAAGGAGTCATGTCATGATAATAGTAGATTATATAACGTTAAGAATTAAGAATAATGTTGTTTATCTATGATGTGTGATTTTGAATCGTATTGGTGTCGGTTAGTATTTTTGTAGAAATTTATTAGCGTTCAGTTTTTTGGTGAATCTCTACTTAGTCCTCAATAAACTCTATGCCGGTATGTATTTATAGTTGTCACAAATCATGATTCAACTTGTAAAATCGCACGATTTTACTTTTTCCACCCTCAAAATCCTAATCTGAGTCAATGTAGAAATGGAATCGGTCAGAATCATGATATAATCACGCTTTCGGTAGAATCGGGTGGAATCGCGAGTTTGAAGTGAGTCTACCAATTCTACATTAAACAATACAATAACTTTATAGAAGAGGTTTAATCCTACATGGATTATGTACAAAAATACATGTAAGATTAATTTTGATTAATATTTTATAATTTCATTATTATTTTCAAAGACTAAATTGTCCCAAGTTTTTCAGTGAAGAAAGTCTATTACTTTGTAATGTTATGAACTTGTAATTGTGTTGAATTTCATGTCATTGAAATGTCACTGTTGAATTTTATGAACTTATAATTGTATGGATTCTACAAAATATGTTAAGTAGTCTGTTGAATTCTATGTTATGAACATATATGATATATTTTATTTTATTTTATTTTTTATTAATTATAGACTCTTACGATTTTACTTTACAAGCCTATCTTTTCCATCTCAAGTCTGCATATAATCGTAAAGTTTTACATACTGATAATTCCAACTGAAAAAAGTGTGTCAGACGTAAATTAATATGATTAGTTCAAGTGTTTTAACTTCCAACACTTACTTTCTTTAAGTAAGATTTTGAACTCGGATTTTGTTAATAAAAAAAATTAGTATTATGAGATCTATACATCTTTATAATTTAATCATACTCAAATCATATTAGCAAGAACCCAATGTTTTAGATACTGATAATTCCAACTGAAAAAAGTGTGTCAGACGTAAATGCAATGAGTTTTTGGCATATCGAAACACATAATAAAATTTTTATACTAAGTCCTAATTAATTTATAAAAATAATATATATAAATATGCCTAATTAAGAAATAATTAAGGGTCAAAAAAAGGGTTATTTAAATGGTAGAATTGGGCTCAAAACTAAATCCAACATGATTTTACTTTATTGATGCAGTGTTATGTTGGGAATAAGCACGTAAGAAACTATACTCCCTAAAAGTCAAGTCCCTTGTTCTGACTTTCGAATGAGTTTCTAATAATGATCAATTTATTTTATATAATCAAGAGTAAATTATTGAATTAGTCATTATATTTTTTTCATTTAGTTATTAAAATATTAAGTATTTTAATTTAGTTCCTAAAAAATTATATTGTTTTAATTTATTTTTTTTTGTTGTTAAATCATGAAATCTATCGTTACTAAATATAAAAAATATTGTTGTTCAAAGTTACTTTGACAAAAAAATCAAAATTAAATTAAAACAAATATAATCTTATAACAACTAATTAATTGAGACACTTAATGATTGACTAAAATATTATTATAATATTTTAAAGATCAAATTAATAATTTACCCCTTAATTATTTGCTATGCATAAGACATCAGTTTGCGAGACGTTTGAATGTACATCAAAGAGAATATCACTAACATTCTACCTATTAACATTAAAATGTACAATAACATATCACTAATTATTGTCACCGGGTTAATATATAAATTATTGATTGTCTTGAATTATTAGACAAATCAAGTTTATGACCCAATTCGAAATTTAGGAGTGAGACCTAAAAAAAAAAAATGTTTGTGGATCGAGTATGGTGGGAATTGACCCAATTTTGTTGTATTTTCTGGAGTGACTTAATTTAGTCATATATAATGTGAACGATTCTTCAATTTTTTTCCTTATGCTTTGTAAATAGTTTTCGTTGTCACATTAATCAGATCACATAAATACGTCTATCTCCTATATTTTTCTTTCACTATTCTTTTCTGTTTTTCTCGTGACTTTACTTGACATAAATAAAATAATTTTCTAATGTCTGAACCAATTTATATGTACATCAGCTTGTCAAAAGACAAGTTAGTGACATCAGGGCAAGAATCCGCACAGAAAATTTTTTGCATGCCACGTAGCATTTTTGGTTGCTATAAGTTCTGTTGCAACATATAATTGTTAAAAAAGATGTTGTAATTTGTAACTGTGGACACTCCTATTTCCATATATGTGGTCAATTTTATAGCCATTAACATAAAGATATGAGATATCGGGCTATCATAAAGACACGAAGCGATCCTATGTACGTGTAAGCTGTATGTGAACAGAGAGTAAGAACAAAAGCATCTTCTTCCTCTTCTTCACAAAAGAAAGAAACAGAACCGATGTCTTATCATGGAATCGATTGGGGATCACTGGCTATCACAGCTTCAGGAGGCAGATGAATCAGAGGTTAACTTTTGTTCGTGAAAAAGCTGATTTTTCTATGCTTTGTTTGCATGCATGTATTGTGACTTCTGTGGTTGAAACTTGGAATAACTGCAAAAATAACTATGTATTTAATTTACAGCCAGAAACCACTGTTTTTGATAGAAATTCGTACACGATTTTGGCTGTTTCAACACAATTAAAGACAAGGTACGTGGCCTTTTATCATGATTCTATATATATATATATATATATATATATATATATATAGAGGTGTCAAAGTGGGCCAGCCCGGCCCGTTCGGGCTGGCCCGCTGTCGGGTTGACGAAAAGTGGGCCGGGCCAACCCGGCCCACTTTTGAAAACGGGCTGAATTTTGAGGGCCCGGCCCACTTTTTGCGGGTTGACGGGCTACAGCCCACTTTTTTTTTATATTTTTTAATTTTCTTTTGTTTTTTTTAATCAATCAAAGCCAATAAAATCATTTAAGGACAATACAACTAATTTAAAAACATCAAAAGTCTTACAATACAAAATAATTTATCAATATTCTCTAAGATGTAATATTAAAAAGAAAAAAAATTGAAGGATCATACATCACTAATTATTCAATACTCATCATTTAACTAATATTGTTATACAAATACATACACATTTATGTAATCACATCATATATTCATATATAGTAAAGTAGGAAAATATAAATTTAAAAAAAAAAAAAAAACGGGTTAGGCGGGCCAACCCGCGGGTTAGGCGGGTTGGCCCACCTAACCCGCGAGTTAGGTGGGCCGGGCCTAAAAAACCCGGTCAAAAACGAGCCTAAATTTTAGGAACCCGGCCCACCTAAAAAGTGGGCTAAACGGGCCCAACCCGGTGGGCTGGGCCCGTTTTGACAGCTCTATATATATATATATAGTTTAATATGGATTGAAAATGACATGCGTGCATGCTAGTTGAAAATTGAAACTAATTGATAACTAAACGATGAATGGTAAAGATTAGAGTTGTCAAAATAGTTTGATCTAATCACTAATGGGTTAGTTCACATTAATTTTGTAAATAAGATATGATAAGCTAATAATTTGATAACTTATTTTGAAGATTAACTTTTAATTTGACCTATCAAAATTTTTGGACTTAAGTGAGTTAGAGTGACTAGTCCTGTGGGTTATTTATTTTTTATTTTTTCATATTTTAACTTTAGTCTATTTTTTTTAGAAGTTTAGTTTTATTTTTTGAAGTTTCATAGTTCTAATATCTAATTTTTATCATTTAAAATAATTAAAATTATGTTTTAAAAAAATGACCTATTTTAAGATTTAATATATTTTTAATAGTTTAATTTAATTTTTTGAAATTTAATTGTTTCAATATTTAGTTTTTATTATTAAAATAATTAAAAATATATTTTTTAAAATAAGATAAATAGGCTCATGAAGCCTACCCATGATCCAGAATTTTTTAGCCATGATGTTATAGGGTCTAACACAGACCAACCTATACTCGCCATTGGCCCTGCAAGATTTGAGTTAGTGTAAATGATCCAGTCCATTTGACAGCCCTAGTGAATATAGATGAGGAAGGGGGAAAATAAAAAAGATTTTTGATGAAGATATGAAAGATAAGATGAAATAAAAACATATATATAAATGAATGGAGTACAACATAAATTTTAGTCTCTATATATACAAAAAGAAGATATGGAGTTTGAATTATAATTTTTGCCTAACCTTATATAACCTTAAACAATATAATTTGTCAATCACTTCCTCATAGCCCTTGAATCACATGTGCACCTCATATTATACTACTGTAGGATCATAGAATAATCAATTTAATTTTTAAAATATTATATTCAATTTTTTTTCAGTTACTAAATTACAAAATTTATCTTTGCCAAATTATAAATATGTTATTGCCAAATATCACTTTAAAAAATAAGTAAAAGTATTTTATATATTCCTAATTTTACATCAAATTTTAATTTCGTCCCTAATATTTTTTTTGAGTCGGTTATATATGTCATATATGTTTTATTTTTGTGTCAAATTGACATTTTTTCCTTAATGCCGCCTATTCCACTGACGTAAAGTACTAATTGAGCGGTTAGTAAAAAAATAAATTTAAAACAAAAATAAAATAAATAGGACATCACTGACGTAAAAAAATATATATTATGGACGTAAAAATGGTAGGTATGAGTCCTACATATTTTATTTTTATTTCAACTTTATACTTCTTACTAACCACCTAGTCAACATTTTTCATTAGTAGAATAGATGACGTTTGTAAAAAATGGATCAAGCTTCCCTCCAGCATTGAAATCGTCCAACGGTCCAAATTAATAACTTTTTTCTTTTTCTTTTTTTAAAATTGCATGAATTAATTTATAAAAAAAGAAAAGAAAAAATATGGAATTGTTAAAATTAATGATACAATTTTTCAAAAAGAAAAAATTGCTAGATTAATTTGAATTGTGGATGACCAAATTCAATGTCCAGCATAGGAGGGAAGTCGCATATGTAAAAAGAATATATTTTAAACAAAAATAAAATATGTAAAACATAATTAATTGACGCAAAAAAAAAGTTAAAAATGTAAAAAATATTTTCATCTAAAATCTAAAGAAACAAAATCGAGATAAATGTAATATTTCATAAATTAAACCAAGATGTTTGCTATCTCTTAAAAATTAAAGGTAATTGTAATTTTTTAGTTTTTACTATATTTTTTAAAAATTTTCCGTGGAGATGAAAAAGTAAAAACATAGAGTTGGACCAAGAGACCAGTTACGTAGCTTACATGGTATTTTATTTTAGGAGAAAAAATCCAACCAAAATTAGTTTAACGGATAGCAAATTTCAATTCCTTTTATTGTTATCATTAAAAGTGCCGACACTAACAAGCCTTTCAATAATTGAAGACCAAATATGCGCGTGCGGAAATGATGATTGAAAAAGACAAAAAGAGGGCCCCGAGATGGGCCTGGGCCTAAGGGGGCCCTGTTTTGCCACTTGCCTTATGGCACACCCTCCTACGGAACACAACGCGGAGATTTGAGACACACACCCTACTATTGCGCTGCCATCACGCGTTCGCTCATCGTGCTATAAATGTTTTTTAGGTCTCACTTTTTTGGTTGATATTGGGCCCAAGCAAACAGGCCCGTTATCTTGCCATCAAGGCCCAAAGTGTTAAAGTTTGGGCTTTAAATGTCTAAAATATATGGTCAACTAACATAGAATAAGGCTGAGTTTTGCTCAGCCCATTACTATTTCATGACCCATATAGACAAAGTATCTAGCCGTGGGTGGTCCCGTCCCGTGAACAATTTTTTGGGTCTATTCTCTACTGGAACATCCAGAAAATTTGTATTTTAAAATAGACTGAAATTCTATTTTAATCTCTCATAGGAAGCCTTAAAAAAAAAAATAATTAAAAAGTATATTTTTCATCTATAACATTTATCATGAGTTTCAATTTTATCCATAATATTTTTTATATCAATTTTGTCTTAGTTTCTTTTTTTATTTTATTTATATAATTAATGTTATTAATAAAGTTGAAAAAAATGCTAATAGAAATTTGTCTAAATGAAATAAATATTTTTTTATATGACACATTAAATATTTAATCGTTAATTTGAGACAAATGAAAGAAATAAAAAAAAATATTTGGAGCAAAATTAAAGTTTAATCAAATGTTTAGGATAAAATTAAAAATAAAATCAATTAGTATGACACGTTGATAATAATAAAGTCACATGAAAAAATTCATGTTAACATTTTCATCAATTATGTTAACGACATTAACTTTAGGGATAAAATTAAAACAAAAAAAAATGTCTGGAACAAAATTGACCCTAAAAAAGTATTAAAAATTAAATTAAAATTTAAGATAAATGTTAACTACGAAAAACATTTTTTTATAATATATAGTTCTTCATAAATAAAGTTGTTGGTCTATTTGTTATCCAGTCATTGAAAAACTTAATAGAAAATGTGATATAAACTGTTAAACATTTATGTAGTTATATTAAGTGTCATGTCAACACATTAAAATTTTATTTTAATCCGATTGAAGTTTTCTTGATTTGGTCTCTCATGTTATTTACAAAACGGTTCCTCACAAGTCCCAATTTTATACGTACTGTCTTAATTCAATGGAAATTAGATCTTTTGAGAAATATCTTAGGCACTTTAATGTCAATTCCATTATATTCAAAATATCAAAACAATCTCATATTCTATACTTATTGTAAAATACTATTAATATTTTTATAATAGTATTAGATATTTAATATTATTGTTATCATGTAGCTTAATTTTCTATCAAAATTATGTAATTTAATTTTTAAATTATAAGTAAAAAATATATTATTTATCAACATAAAGATCGTATTAATATAATAAATCACACTTGAAACACTAACGAAGCTTGACTTAAGGGTATTTGTTTTATTTTTTAAGATTAAAATGTTTAAATCTACATAAACATTTGAATATTAAGATAGCCTTTGAATTTGAATACTGAATAATTAAGACTTTGTTCTTTTAGTATCTGAACCCATAAAAATTGTTTATTAGTAAAACATAATATTCAAATAAATTAGTAATTAAACATATATTATGAAAAAAATTGATGAAATCAAAATTAAAAAATAGAATTATATATTGAATGAAAAAAATTTAAAACTTAATAAATAAGCATTAATATTTAGTCTAGTTAACAGAATATTTAACAAAATGATTGTTTTGCAAGAATTAAAAAGTTTGAGGGGGTTATTTATTAAATTTTAAAGTTTAAGGAAGATAAAGTACACATAAGACAAAATTTATAGGAGTAAAATGAATTTTTGTCTAAAACGAATAATACATCTGAATGATATTAGGACTTGTCACTAATATCTGATTCATTAAGATGTATTCAAATTTATTAAGTACTTAACAAAATTGAAAAAAAAATTTACTTAATGATATGAGTGCATGTTTTGAAAATCAGTGAGAAGTTTCAAAACTAAGGTTTTATAGCAACTAAATAATGTTTGGTTTAGAGTTTAAAATTAATGTTTTGCATAATTGATTTTACTCAAACTTTGGTTTGCCATTAAACAATTCCAGCCTGCTTCTACTCAAACCTTGGTTTGCTCAAAACTTAGATTTTCCTAACTATTTTTCAAACAAACACTAAAATTTTGAATAAACTAAATTCAAACACTTATTAAGTGCAATTTGAATAAATTAAATTCAAATATTTATTAAGTGCAAATAAATAATAATGTGCAAAAAAGTTGAGTTGGAATATTAGTTAGAACTATAATTAACAATAAGAAAGCAAAATTACACTTTTTTGTCTATAACGTTTATCTTAAATTTTAATTTTATCCCTAACTTTTTTTGTGCCAAATTCATCCCACATATTTTTTTGTTTTGATTTTGTCCTTAAGGTTAATGTCATTAAAATAATTGATAAAAAGCTTTGACATTAACTTTTCCAGATCCTTTACTATCAATTTATCATACTAATTTATTTTGGTTTTAATTTTATCCTAAATATTTGACTAAATTTCAAATTCGCTTCCAATGATATTTTTATCATTTTTCTCATTCATCCAAAATTAACAGTTAAACGTTTGATGTGTCACATGAAAAAAATCTACATGTCATTTGAAAGAGTCGACATATCATTTAAAAGAGTTCACATTAGTATATTTTATTAATTTTGTTAACAATGTTAACCCGAAGGACAAAATTGAAATAAAAAAAAATAGATAAGATAAAATTGGCATAAAAAATATGAAGGACAAAATTGAAACAAAAGTAAACATGAGGGACAAAAATGTATTTTTGCCCAATAAGGAATAACACTGTTAAAAGAGATTATGCGTCTTCAACCCTCGATCAAAATCCTAGAGTGGCCCCACTGCATACCAAGAAATTTCTGCATATATAATATTATATATATTGGTGCGTACATGTTATCGGATCAAATCGATTTCTCACCGTTGGATCAAATCTTCCATCAGGATATACCTTTCTGTAGATCGGACGGATAGAAAACCTCCAGGTCATCGCGACGGCTCACATGTGATTTCAACGTTTCACCTTCCTTTCTCTGTCTGAGGCGTGTTTCCGTAAGCAGTGAAGCAGAAGAAAAAATAAAATAATAATTTTAAAAAAAAAAAAGCAAAGCAAAAAATGCTGACGTTTGGACTTTTTTTTTGTTTGCTGGAGGAAATGGAAATCTGAAGGAAAAGAGACGAAACTGAGCTTCGAAGCCTTCGCTTACACTCTTCCCTCATCCTCTCCCTCTGACATAAACTATTCAAGCGAATCAGGTGCAGATTTTCCCCTTAACACTTCTCACATCATAAATGTCTCAACTATGCGTATATATTTTTGGCGAACTTAAACTTTTCACTTGGTTTCTTGCTCTTCGTGATTTGTGATACTTTTCTGGCTTAATTTGAATAGTTTTGCGTCGTTTAAAGATACCGTTGCAGCTCAATCGGTTTGATGTGTTAAATGTTTGATTATCTTGGATCATTACAGCATCAGTGAGATGGACGCAATGTTGATTTTAAGGATGCTCTTACGAAATATAGCTCGATTTTAATTAGGTTTTTGAAATTTAAGTAGTTGGACTTGGGTTAACTGGGACGATTTTCTGTTTTGTTTGATTCAGTGTCAGTTCTTTAAGTATCGAGATTTAGCACATAGGGTCATGTCATGTTTATGCCAGTTGAAAAGGAATTTGGAAACTATCTCAAATGATTGATGCTTGGTTTACGCAGTCTTCTCCATTTAGTTTTTTGTTGATTTCGCATTCTTACTTTATCGCCTAAGGCAATATACTAAGTCTTGGTGACATTTCAAGCTTACTTCCTAGGACTTTTAAAATATCTTGTTGTAGTAGCAAGATCTACTTCATGTAGCAGCATTGAAGGTGATCTATTATTGTAAAGTGGTCAAAAGCACTAATGCAGCTACTTCAATTTCTGTTTGTAGCATTCCTCTTGTTTTTGGTAAGCTGGTGTTAATTATCATCTTACTAATTGTGTGAAATTATAGGACATGTAGAAAAAAATTATTTCTGTTTTTTCCAACTTTCGAAGTATAGCTTATGTTGGAATCAGGTGCTGAGCATATTTAAATCTATGAAGTATTCATTATTTGCTTGTAATTATTCAAACAGGACAAAAAGTTAATCCTCTACATTGTGTGGGGCAAAGTGCTGCAAGGATCTTGGTTTTCTTCATTCAGCATATTAGAATAGATTTATACATGATCAGGAAGCAAACTACGAGAAGGTAGCTGCAGGTTGGAAACCTTGTTACTACCATTCTATGCCTTATCACCTTATACTTTGGTTGACCAATTTAGATGGATGTTAACTCTTTGGGACCAAATAGAAACACCCAAACCGACCAATATCCTTTGCTTATGGAGCATCCAGAAGCCCATAATGGCCACCAGCACATAATTGACATTACAAGAAATGGTAATGACCTATCCAGCTCATCTCAAGATGATCAACATCCTGAAATGCAGTTGCCACATAATGAAGACCAACCATCGGATGGTATGCAAGTCCCCACTCATCAAACATCTTCATCTTCCTCATCCAGATTAAACTTTAGAAATTCCTCATCAACAAGAAGAGGTGAGGGATACAGTCATCGCAGAAGAAGCCCACTGAATTCTGGATTATGGATTTCTGTTGAGCTTGTTGTCACTGTGAGTCAGATCATAGCATCTATTGTTGTCTTGTCATTATCCAGGAATGAAAATCCCCAAGCCCCATTATTTGCATGGGTCGTGGGTTATGCATCTGGTTGTGTTGCTACACTCCCTATTCTTTACTGTCGTTATCGAAACCGTAATCAAGGCACTGGACAAGACTTATCTCAACCAACTCAAGGATCTGGAAGCAATCCTCCAGAACCAACTTCTTATACTGCCATCTCTGTTGCTCATGTTTCAGATGAAGAGAATACTCGTGCTACAGAATCAGCTACAAGGAACACTGAGATTCCTGGAGCATTTAGTTCTAGGTATACATTTCCTTTTAATTTAGCTCTGGTATCCAAATCATAGCCATTCCTTCTGTTATGCATATTTCTGTTCATGTTTAGATGCTTTGGTTATACATATTTTTTTGTTTCTATTTCTAAAATATTGTGGTTAACGTTTCTTGGTGTATTATATAACAAGGAAGAAGAAACTGCTCCATCTCTATATGTTATTTTTGCTTCTTGCCAATTTTATATTTCCCCCCTTCCCTTTTCTATTTATTTTTAGCTCTAGTGCTTGTATAGTTTTGTACAAAAAAGTTGAGAGTTTGTATTGTTGATACAAAATTGTTAAATCATTTAGTGTTGAAATTTTTTAAGGTGTTACTTTTCCTCTTTGACAGTGCTTGTTAATTTATTGTAATTTGTTATACATTACAAGGCCCAATTTTAAAAGGAGCATTATTCATTCTAAACCTAAAGTTTAAAGGGTGTTGAGGAAGAAAACCAATGGATTTGCAGGTATACTGGAATCATTATTACGGAGAGAAGTTTTCATCGAAAACAAAAGTAGTACAGAGAAAAGTATTTTTGTGGAGAATATGGATGGAAGCTACATTTGATCTTAGCTTCTTAGAGGCAGTAAAATAAGTTTAGATACCCTTTGTGGAATTGGATAAGGATGAAAGAAGCCCACACATCTTACATCTATTTTTTATTTTCTTTATTGGCTAATTTATCTGTTTATAGAGTGAGTAGCCTTTTTAAATCCGGACACTGATAAGAACATGTCAGACTCTAGTCAAAATTAGTAAGACATATCTGACCCAAATGCATGTCCACTGAGATCCAAGTCAAAATTTTAATTAATATTACAAACTGTGGGATCAAATTCATCATTGATTTTATAGAGGGATGAAATATATAATCATATTTTCTTTATATCATATTACTTCTTCCTTCTTCAGCATTATGGTTGCTGCATTTAAGTAGTTGAGATGTTTTGGATTTTATATTCTACGTAGTTTAATGTAAAAGTTTATTATTGATTCAAATCATGTGGAGGAGGAGAAGTGTGTCACTTGTGCTAAAGTTATGAACCTGATTTCCTCTTGGCCTATTGAATGTCAAATTTAAATTAATACAATTATGTTCGATATTGTCCATGTTTAACATTTAATAGTGCCTAAGCTGAGAAATTTCTTGCTATGCTACAGGTTTAATGGAATAGTAGACCATTTCAAGATGGCCTTAGATTGCTTCTTTGCAGTGTGGTTTGTCGTGGGCAATGTTTGGATCTTTGGAGGTCATTCTTCTCCTTCTGATGCTCCAAAATTATATAGGTATCTGGCACACACAATGTTTTGTCTACTACTATTTCACTTTCCCAGGTCGTGAAATATTTGTGGGTTCTTTGCAGGTTATGTATAGTGTTTCTCACCTTCAGCTGCATTGGATATGCTATGCCGTTTATACTATGTGCAACAATTTGTTGCTGCCTACCTTGCATTATTTCTGTTTTGGGAATTCGAGAGGACTTTTCTCAAACTAGGGGAGCAACAGTGGAATCTATTAATGCTCTGCCAGTATACAAGATCAGATTGAAGAAAAATGAAAATAGTGATGATCAAGGTGTCAATACTGCTAGAGATGAAGGTGGGATCCTGGCTGCTGGGACAGACAAGGAGCGAATTATATCTGGAGAAGATGCTGTAAGTTTATAGTGGGCAACATATTTCACAATTATAAACTTCTGCAACTCCTATGTTGAATACAAGGTTCAAAATTAGAATAATCTGGTAAATTTTTTCATAGGCAATGTTATGTCTTAAATGTCCTACTGGTCTATTTTTAATAGTTTATAATTGGAATTGATTTTGCAGTAATCAGGTAATAATCCCCCTTCCCCCAAGTTCTCTCTCATGTAAGGTTCTGTTAAAGACTAGTAGCTTCTATAACCCATGCAAAATGCCATTCTCTAATGGTGGAAAGGATCCAAATAATAATGGGAAACCCAGCCAATGAAAGTAAGAATAAATATTTTAAATATAAATAGAACTTAGATGTTAATATCTCACAGGATGGGCCTTTGCATCTTTAGCAACTGTTATGATTGATGATCCTTTACAGAAATACAGAAAATGTCTCGTGCACAAATGTGGGACCTAAATGTTAATATCTTAAAGGATGGGCCGCTGCAGGTTTGTTGCATTTGCTTGGCAAAATATGCAGATGATGATGAGCTCAGAGAGCTACCCTGTATCCATGTCTTTCATGTTGAGTGTGTTGACAAATGGTTAAAGATAAATGCATCTTGCCCTCTTTGTAAATGTGAGGTTGGTACAATTGGAGTGCCGCCTTCAGCAGGGGAGTCCAGTCAGCATTAGATGAGAATGGGTGCCATTGCCAAGTCTGCCAAAGGTGATCTACAAGGGTCAGTATTTGCTTTCCTGAAGAAGGCACATCCTAACGAAGTTGCAGCCTTTCATATGACCACATCAAACATTTTGACTCTGCTTTTCAGGGTGATTGATACATGCAGGGTGATTGATACATGTGACCCTAGAGCTGAAGGGAGATGCAGAGTTTATATCTTGAAGTATGTATGTATTTCTTATAAATTTGTGAAATGTTGAGAATTTTCTTGGCCTGCCTCTTCTACTCAGCTTTTCCTTCCCCTCGCCTTTCCCCCGGTTTGACGTAGTCATGTTTTGTAGAATTCTGTTTACAATTTCTTTGTTCATTTCTCAGCTCACCATATGTAAATATATACCAAAGGTTAATGAAAATGTTTTTGAATTCAAAGCTCTTGATTATGCTCGAATAATCTCTTCAAATGATAATTCTTCTGCCACATGTCGGTAAGTGATTGAGTGGTATAGAAGGATAAATGATATCCTTTAGGATAATATTCATCACTATAGCCACCACTAATGTCTAGTAATTTTGTTGGAGGTAGAGAAAATTCAACGTCAAAAGTATTGTAGGGGTCAAAATGCCCTCCAGGAGGAGTACACTACAATTTGGCAGATGTCTCACTTAAGAAATGCACGGTGCACTTCAAATTTTGAAAGGATCAATCTACGTTTTGAAGCCTTCTTTATACCGAGAACTAGGGATGTTTCAGCTCATACATGAAGTAGTTGGTTTTTCATCTGCTGGACTTGCTGAACTGTCAAAGATATGGCGATTATTCACTTTTTAAGTTACATCGACCCAGTTAAGAGTACATGAAAGGCATCAAAGCCTTTTCTTCTCTTTTTCCTTTTTAAATGTGTGAAATAGACTAATATTAAACCAAAAGTAAAGCTGTCATTGCAGCAAAAATCACATAATTTAATGATTATACATCATAAATAAGCCAATAAAATAGGCACCGTACAACATGATCTGGTATATATGGATGTGCTGGCTGGATGTGGGACCAAAAACCCGGAAAATTCGGCAGCTCTCCCCCACGACCTAAATGGTAAACTCGGACAATGGTGCAAATTCCATCGAGCCCCATCTACCATCTCTCGGGAAAAAGGGGTGAACAACTGAAAAATTCAACCCTAAATCGTACTTGAGGTGAAGTTTTACACATTTGCACAAAGACATACATTTCACAGTCTGGAGAGAACTCGTGCGAAGAAAATACATGTGTGACTTCTATGTTGAATTTGCCATAACACGCACCAAAACTCATCGACCCTCGTTGCTGCGAACTGCACGGGTCTTTTCACGTAATGTCAAATACAACTTGGTCTGACAAGCATCCAAACCGGGCAACTTGCAAGCCATTAACGCTTTGACACAAGTGTTCAACTTTGTGATATGGTGAGATCTTTGAATGCCTCTAGTTTCCCATTTGTTGAGGAGTCCACATTTTGACCACCCACCGAATGGTTAAGCCTCCCATTTTCAATGTTATTACAAATCTGATTGAAGACAGGGTTCGGAGAGGCAGAACTGCGGCTGCCCTCGAAGTATGTAGAATAGGGGAAAAGCTCTGCACAACGCAATTTCCATCCTGCAAGAGCAGAGCATTAATCTTAGTACAATAATCAAAATTTTACCATTTCCAAATGAACACAAGGCAACATTTCTTCTGATATCATCTAGAGAAGCACAACTGAAAATTGGTTCTAGTGATGCACCTTACAAAACCAAAAATAACAGAGACAAGGCTATGAAATCAATGCAATTCAATTAAAATATATATATATATATATATATTAAAAAAATAAATAAAGCTCCCAAGATATGGGTTGAAGCTTTATGCGCATCTGCCCCATCTCAGAATATTGTATAATGATTAAATGATGCTTAAGCGAATGATTATAATCTCCTTAATTATCTTTTCCTTAACATAAGCATGTTTGCTTCAAAGGGAGAAGTAATTTTTGAATATCCAAGAGCTAAAAAATTATTGAAAAAAGAAAATGATCCCAATCACGCATTGTTCTTGGAACCCAGATGCACCACCTAATGCCAGCATATACTTGACTTTTTAAGGCCATCCACAGGACAAAAATAATCAGGCAACAGAGAAGTCCCAGCAATACTTACTCAATGCAGCATCAGGCTCTACAAGGACTGTTCCCAGAAGTTTATGAACTGCAATACAATCTGTGAGTTTCCATTCCCTAATTGGTCCAAGTGCTCCATTTCTAGCATAACCAGTTTGTCACAAGATTCAATAGTTTTGTTACTTGAGATTTGAAAGCCAAAACTGAATCCACAAGGGAAACAAAGAGATGAAGCTAAAGATCTACAAGGCATTACCTTGGCACAAGTTCATTGGGTGACTCTTCTATCAACTTGACAGCCTCAGCCTTTTTGTTGGGATCCAAAATGCACAGCATTTCTGCAGAAGCAGCCCTGTGCATCAAAGAATCTGCAAACAAGAAGGAAACAAATTAAGTTATCATAATAAAGACTGAAATAGAAACATCACTAACAGATGTTAAAGATATACGTTGACAATGACCTTTATGTCTTTCAAGGAAGGAGTTGTTTGCCTCAAACAGAGTTTTCTCATGCAATTGACTGCATAAAAGAAATAAACACAGAAATTTAAGCTTAAACATAAATAGATCAGAATGATTGTTTATCAGCCCCCAACTAAAAAAAAAAAAAAAAGGAAATAAGTAATAACAAATGTGTTAAAAAACCTAATAGTTGGGCGCTCCGCTTCTAAGACACTCCAAATGAGTTTCTCGTTATCAGTCACAGGAACGTTCATGGATCCCACTTTATGAAAGAATTTAATCTGCAATATATGCACTTAGAAATAAATGACAATGGAAAGTGAAAGAATATGGTCTTTGACATAAGCAGTAGCAAAAAAATGCCAATGGATTTTTGCATTTTAAAAGAGAGACAATGTATCCTTAAGATGAGAACAGAGAAATTAAACTTTTATTAAAAAAATTCCAGGATTTTAAGGAATTTTTCATTTGATTATCCATTTGTCTCATGCTTTTAATATGACTCCTGATGCATATTACACACAAACACACATTATAATAATAGAACTATTTTTAAAATATGGATTGTGTAGTGGATCATATTACATATGAATTATTATTTTGACATGATAAAAATTGGATAAATAATCCCAGTAACTCCGAAACAATCATTTAATCTCCAGAAGAGATACCATACCAAGCAACGGTGAGAATCGGGGTGCTCAGCATCCAACCTCAATAAGTGCTTTACAGCCTAGAAATAAGATCAAGAACAAGACACATTTAATTGGCATAATATTCTAATATAGAGAAGATAGGGAACAGTGCAATAATCACAAGATATATAACTATTCTATCAATCAGCTATGATCCAAATTTGATTTCGCAACTTCAAAATCAGTCCACGATGGGAATCATTAATTGTTAAATCACAATTTAGAGCTCCCCATAGCAAGGACGACAGAACTCAACTGTCAACCCAACTCAGTTACAAGCTTGATAACATTATATAGCAACAAATTAGAAGCCAGATGCAGTTAGTTTCTGGGTTCCTAACTTAACATGGATATACCTGAAAGGCAAGCAAAATCTTCTGTTTTCTAATATACAATTCAAAAGCAAGAAAATGTGTCTCCAATGAATCAGGTGAGTTCTTCTGCAGCAACTTCAGATATTTTGTCGCTTCTAATAATGGATCTTCAACCTATGTATGAGAAAGTCAACAAAAAGTCACGACTTCATCAGCCTTAATTACAGAGAGCCAATAAGATAAAGCACAGTTTAACAGAACAACTATCACTGAATATTTAAGATGAATGTTTGCTGAAAAATTTTACTACTGAAATTAGTAGGTTTGAGAAACATAACAGTTTTATGCAACAAATTGATTTTGAACTTTTTTTATCAAAAAAGAAATATTATTAAGGAAAAAGGATACAAAGAAAAATAAAGAAAAGAGAAGGACTAGATATCCTCCTAGAGAAAACAAAACTCAAACATAAACAACCCAGGAAGCCCGAAAACAGGGCTAATACAACAATGCTCTCCAATCCGATATCAACAAAAGACACTATTAAAAAACCCAGTAGCCGAAAAATTGATTTGAAACATTTTAGTAACTATAATATCAAATGGAAAATAAAAATAGTAAAAATTAACAGCAAAAGTCAGTGCTAATTTGTTCAACCAAGCCAATTCATATCTAATTAATTTAGAGGGAAAGTTGCTGGTAAAGAAAATTAGAAATAATATATTTTATTTTGCTAAAAAAATTGAGAATATATTTTCAATAAAAACTATGTATTAAATATTTTTGACAAAAGAAAAGTTTATAATATACTTTTATACAAGGAACATCAAGAAAGTTGTTTTCCAAATCTACAAAATAACTCCAAACTCTACCTACTTATATAAAACAGCCATGCCTCATCCTCCTCACAATTGTAATGAGAAGAAAGAGGAAAAATTATTTGGTGCTGTGCATTCTTCAAACCTTTCCCTTCTGACCATCCCTCTCTGACAAATGTGTGCACACATTAGCACAGCTCCCTTGGTTCTCTTTATAGTTAGGATATTTTCCCAACATAAAAATTGCCTATATCCCTGGTGTCAAGCCCCAGAATATTAGCACTAGATATTAGCCTAAAAGCATGCTGTTATTCATTTTCTCATGAATTTGAGAGGAAAATCTTATGTTGAACACTAAGTGGAATTTTAAGAGGCCTCAGTCAGATAAGACATGAAATCAAAATATGAATCTTCGGGCTTTAAATGCGTTGAAATTCAACCTGCAACAACTTTTCACCGTGTGGATCTGGATCAACAGGTTTTACATGCCGTTTTCCAGACTTTGACATGCTGCTGGCATTTGACTCTTCATTCTTTTCTTCTGCCTCCTAAATAAAAAATAAAACCATAAAATGAGTACCATTCCTGCAAAAAGCCCGAGAACCCATAGAAATTACTACAATACTTTCTTAGCCCTTGCTTCTGCCTTTCTCTGTTTTTGCCTCAATTTCTTTTTCTGAGAAGGAAGCAACTTTGACATGTCTTCATCCTCCTCAGCTTTAGACTTTGAAGGAGAATCATACAATTTTAGGTAACATCTGCAATCAGAACCTTACAACCATGAGATTAACTATACAAGATCGAAGTGCATTCACATAATAATATCGCATTTGTCAATCTAAACCATGTTAGTTCAGGCTGAACTGTCCATGGCAGTCCTGAAGGAGTACAGATAACTGAAATTGATTCAAAAAAAAAAAAAACATACAATTCCACACCAAACTTGATGCACATATGAGAATTTTTTTTGGCCTCACAAGGGGGGGGGGAGGCAGGGGGAAAAACCATAAAAGGCAATCACATGCAGTATATCAATAAAGCAAAAATAATATTCACCTGATTGCACCAACTGCTGCTTTATGAAAATAAGCATGTGAGTGCAATCGATCTTGAAATCTAAGCATTTCCACATAAGTACGCAAGGTCATTTTCCTTAAGCAGTATGAATGGAAATCAAATTGGTCTTCAGTAATATCTGCATAATGCTTCTCCACAGCTAAAAATTTCTTGAGCGCCCGTCCAAGATCACCTTGGCGGAAGTAGCTTTCACCAGAAGCCAGCTCATACCTTCCAAAAACAGATTTTACATGATGCATTAAATAATGTAACCTCAATACTCCATGGATAGTACGCAATATTACTCATCATTAGATACAGACCACATGCACTGCATGTCATGAAGGTTGTTGTGTTGATCCCCATCTTTTGTGAACAAGACTGCAGTTTTTTCTGCCAAAGCCACCTTGAAAACAAAGAAAAAGATTAAGAAAGAAGCCAGTTTAATGCAAAATAGAAAGCTGCAAAAACTAACATGTTTCAATGTATTTGCAATTCAAATATAAATAAGGATAAAAACCTGATCAGCCTGCAGCATAAGCTTAACACATTCACTATTGATATATCTATCAGCAAGATCCATACACCTAGCTTCATCTGCAAGTGCAGCAGCGGCAGCCAAATCACCAGCATGCTTCAGTATCCGACTCTGTTATGCAAAAACATGCAAACATCATTCAAAAGAATTTTCTGCATGCTATTTAAGGGGGAGTAACCAATAATCCCAACTTCTGGCTTCAACTCTTTTATCCATCTATCATCTCACACACACACAATGGCCCTCTTGAAATTTATCATTTTACTTTACTTAATATTTCCTTTAATTAAGGATTTTTTTCCCAAGCATAGCAAAGCGATTATATATAATATTTTCATACATGTTGATATGATCCATAATAAAAGACAGTCCATTAAGGTCCAATATGATTCTGAAGTATGGCAGTCTAGATTGCCAAAAAAAAAAAATCAGGGATACCTAAAATCATTATCAAAATCATATAGTTCTGTAGCCCGGAAAGCTAATTAGGCCAGCTGACCAAATCCATACTTGGTCAAGGATTACACAGAAAAAGAACTAATTCCAAAACAGGAATAAAACAGGTATAGTTAAGAGTATAAGCAGACCTTGACAGAATATAGATCAATGACAGTAGGTGTGTGTGATATAGCCTCATCAATTTTAGAAAGAGCAATTTCATATTGGCCACGCTTGTCATAATGCTGCACCAACACAAACTCTATGAGTGAAAAAAAGGGGAAAAAATTGATAGACGAGCACACAGAAGGATGCATCTGGAGGTCATCCAAAAATAGCCACCAACCTGAGCCAATAAAAACAAAGTCCACATCAGCGTTGAAGGGGGCTCTTTGTCCACCCTGTATACAGACTAATAACAGTTAGTTTCTCGTCAAAAGAAAGGTTCCAGATTACCAAATCTTCGATGGTTTAACCATAAGACATGCAAAATATCTGAATTCTGTATTTTAAGTCAGAAAGACTGGCTCATAATATGCCCTAATTCCAGATGATGACCACAGAGCCTTGAGAGCATTAAATGGGGAGGGTTTTGAATAAGGAAGAGATAGATCCAAACTATTAGGACGTTGCTGAAGGCCAGCCTAATAGATGCATACTGCAGCATAGCTCAGTGCTAGATTTAAAGCAAAAGAAATTTGCCACCAAGTTCTACATCCCAGACAAAAAAAAAAAATTACTAAATGATGACAACACAAAGCTATTGGGCCTAACTTTGGAGGATCCAGTGAGATAAAATCCAAGCTACAAAATAGATATAGAAACTACTTTTTTTTATAGAAAAAGAAATGTTATTACTGAAGAGAGAGATACAAAAGAAAGAGTAGAAAACAAAGAGACAAGGAGGACAAGAGAACCTCCTAAGAAAAACAAAACCCACCCACAAAGCCCTCAAACAGGGCTAATACAATAAGGCCCTCCAATCCCTATAAACATCTACAAAAGGCACCCTCTTAAACAACCCATACGCCGAAACCCAAAGAATAGAAACTAGTCCTGCATAATAAAAGGCATACATTTTTGTTATATTGACTGGTTAAATTGTTTGAGGAATTAACTAATAGTATCCACAATCATTAAATTGCTCCACTTTAAATGCAGTAAAAAAAAAAACTCAGCTACATAGGAAATGTTGAAGTGAGAGAACAGTAGTGCTTTCACCTCTTTTTTTTTTTTAATAGGAAAAGAAATATTTTATTGAAGTGAAGAAAATATTACAATAAGGAAAATAGAAAGAAAGGAAAGAGAAGAGGAGGATTAACATGAACATGTTACCTTCCAGGGTATTGACCAGTTGTCCTAACTGAATGCTCTAACTCCAGAATAAGTTGCTCCAAGATGTCTGCCTGCGTAAGAGCGGGAATTTAACTACAACCCATTAAAACATATTCATTGACCACCACATATCAATAACATTTAATTCAAATACCTATGAAGAATAAAAGAAATAAGTATAAAACTAACCTTCCCAGGGTGATTGTACAAAGAAGAAAGATCAGAGAACAGAGATGGAACTCCCTAGAAACACCAAAAAGAACATTTCAATTTTGGAACTACTAAATTAGGCAAAATGTCATATGAAAAGGAATTGTTTATACCTTAGTTAGGAGAGGCCTAATATAATTTTCTGCTGCTTCTCGAAACTTGTCACCTTGTAGAAAATCAAGTGGTATTCTCTGATGTACAAAAAGATCCAATGTAGAATGAATTTCATTCCAAAACTATTAGGCACTCCAATGACACGTCTCATTTTGAATAATGAAATACCAGTAAATCACCGGGCTTTCTTTTTTACTATATTATTGTACTATTGTGGAAGATGCACTAACAGAATGAACACTGATGAGTTATCTGCCATCAAAATCATGATTATAGAAGAGGCAAAAAAAACTTATAGCACTGTGACCATACTTGTGATTGTAAAAGATGGTAATACACACATGTTTTGCCTGCATATTTCCATTTTCTAGCAAGAAAGAAGGAAATTCAAGCCACCTAAGAAAGAAGAGAGAAAAAAATTCTCTAAAAGCGATCTTGCAGAGCAAAGGGAGATGCTAATGGATGCTCCAATCAAGATCTTCCCAATTTTCTGCATTTTGTAGCAGAAAATAAGGAATTCCTGCCTCCTGAGGAAGGGGGGATCTATACTAAAAGTAAATTTTGGATGGCAAAACAAGGCATTCCAAAAGAAAATATTTACAATGTGGCTTGATACTAAAACACAGACAGATCTGTATCTTCTAGTGCAGATAATATGGCAACATCGTCATCAAGTAATCATTGAGATACATGTAGGCTGTTAGGTACCTAAACAGCTTGGGGAACCCACCCTCAAAAGCTAGCTGTTAAGGGGGAAGAACCAAGCTACTTAAGTACCCCATCAAGCATCCCATACTACCCAATGTGGGACTTAGACATCCCATACTATCCAGTCCCTAACATAGCACCACCCTTGAGAGCCGACGTCCCGGCGGCTGCACTCTACGACGCTTCACTCGGTCTTTCCGGTCAGCCCCTTCGTAGGTAGCCCTCTCCGGTGCATCGACAACCAGGCTCTGATACCAATGTTAGGTACCTAAACAGCTTGGGGAACCCACCCTCAAAAGCTAGCTGTTAAGGGGGAAGAACCAAGCTACTTAAATACCCCATCAAGCATCCCATACTACCCAATGTAGGACTTAGACATCCCATACTATCCAGTCCCTAACATAGACAAGATACTATAGTATATGTATACATAAGTACAAGCATAAACCTTGTTACCTTGACAGCAGAAGACCATTTATACTGCTCCTCAAGTGACTTGTACAAAGCATCTAACTGCTCTATTTCATCTGGAGAATAATGGCCATTTTTTGAATACAACCCCACACATTTTTGAAGGCCTTCATAGTATCTGAACAACAAATTGAAGGATGAAGTTATTCAGCTTCCAAAAAGTGTATAATCCTATATATTAAAAAAAAAAAAAAGAGTGATCAAACAGTTGCTCAACCCAGAAAGCCACATGAAATAAAGAAGGCATCTAAATCATATTATCATACTAATCCTCTCTATCCTTTTGTGCTGGTGGCCAACCAAAATAATTCAAATAACTTTTCTAACAGACTAAAAAGGGAATTCCTTTTTCATATCTCTTTTAAAATCAGACCAAGGTGGGCCTATCTAAGTCCACCCCACCTTGGCTTTTGCCCAACCCTACCAAATACCAACTCAACTCGTTTCCTCCAAACCTCATTCTACCTCTGCATAACAAGACGAGAGAATAACCAAAGCCACTGCATTTTGGTAAAAACAGTGCTGTAAATTCTTTCTGGCATTTCCTATTTGCAAGCAATTTTAAGCAACATTTCATAGGTGATGTTTTCTGTACATCCAACTAACTACATATCCACCCTTGTTTTATGTTTTTCAGTGACAACAAATATAGAAAATAGAAAACAGCTAAAATCAAACACGCTTTAAAATTGTCCAAAAGAATCCATCAAGGGAAAAAATTCAAGACAATAGCAAGGGAAAACATTTGAAGGAATATTAGATAAACTTTGCAATTGAGACATTCCAATCTATAAGTTTACTGAACAAAAGATCACCTATAGTTGTCAGGGTTCATGGACAGTAGTGCCCGATACAATTTTTCGCCTTCTTCCAATCGACCAAGCTTCACTATGAGTGAAACCTGTTGCTCTTTATATGAAAGCTTATCAACCTAAACATGACAAAAAACAAAAGATAATATTTCAAGCTCATTAAGTTATATTTCCAAACTATCACAGTAAATAAACCATACATACAATTTTTGATTCTTTTTTGTGCAACTCCTTAAGAGCCCTCTCAAGAAAACCACATTCCTCTAACAAAGAGATCTGGAAGAAAATATTTAACAGATGAAATCATAATCCAGGACAACCAAAAAAAAAAAACAATTAAACAATCTGCAATATTTTAAATTCTTAAACACGCAGAAACAGGAGTAACAGCAGAAGGATTCACACTGGAACACATTCAATTTGACTTGAACCAGGTATCTCAGTACATTTAAGTACAGAATTGAAGTAACAAGTAAATTGCCTATCCATCCTATAAAACCATAGAGAAGAGAGGCTGTCATCAACAGTTACAAGCATCTACATATCAATGCCAAAAATAATTTCAACTGCATTGGCCCTACAAGGATCGGGTGAAATACCAATTAATAAGAGCTGTTGTAATGAACTTTCATCAAAAGAAAATAATGAACTTCACTTTGGGACCATTTGGATTTTTTTTTTTTCCTTTTCAACTAAAATAGAAATTCCATTAGAAAGAAAGAGGGATACAGTAACGAACCTCAATTGGGATCATTTGGATTTTTCTTGGGATCATTTGGATTTTTCTTTCTTGTTGACTAGAAAAAGAAACTAAATTAGAAAGAGGAATACAATGATGGAGGACGTCAATTTTTCTGACAAAGAAGGAAGAGAGGGGAGGAGAGGAGAACAACAAAAGAATGAAAATTTTAGATGTGATTTGGATGGGTGTGATGATCATTGACACTGATTGATGTTTGTGCTTCAGTAGTAAGTCATCAAATGTAGATGTCACGTAGATGGGTGCTGTCATCCCAATAGTGGCTTATCTAAGGTTTCCATCAGAATTCCGTACTCAATGACAAGTTTGTTTCAAGCACAGCAATACCAAGTCAAAAGATCCTTCCATAAAGTTTTACAGTTAATATTCCACTATATGTAAAATTCTATATGTAATAGTAAACTATACAGTAATTCATATTTACATTATGGCAAAAGCTAATAAAAATGAAATTTACATTAAAACCCAAAGGTGGGACAAGGCAGTATGCATCAAACAAGAAATAGCCCTATACAAGCTGTCACAGAAGAAACCTTATATAAAAGCATTTCCCCATGCTCACACCGTTCATTTTCTGGAGGATAATCATCTTCCAATGTCCCTTCATATGCTTCCAGAATTTCAACTGCCTTAGATGCACTGTTACATATCTAACAGGTCAGCATAACAAACTACTAAACCAACCAAATTATGTTAATTCAATAACAATTAATAACAGGAAAGCTGGGGTAATGACATTATCTAAAGCTCAGACTCAGCTACTACAATATTTTTTTTTTGATAGAAAAAGAAGTATTATTAAGAAGAAAAGAGAGATACAAAGGGAATGGTAACAAAAGGTGGAGGACAAGGGATCCTCTTAAGAAAAAATATGAACAAAAAGTAAGAAAACTAACAGACAGCAAAGACACCCCACATAGCCCCTAACAACGTATTAATGCAATAACGCCCTCCAGTCCCTGCAAACATCAGATATAGGCATCCCCTTGAACAGCCCATTGGCTGAAACCCACAGTGAAACCACGTAACGAATTCGATCCCATAACATCTGAGTAGGCATACATCGATCATTAAAAACTCTGGCATTTCTTTCTAGCCATATGCACCACACAGTTGCGAACAAAGCTGTATTCCAAAGAGTTCTGTTGTCCTTCCTATGGCCAAAACCAGTAAATTTGGTCGCAAGGAAAGCACCAAGGTCCTTTGGGCAAACCCAACTCTCATCAAAGAGATCAAATAACCTATTCCAAATACTCCAAGCCACGTCGCAGTGCAGGAATAAATGATTACTTGTCTCTGAATGTCTGAAGCACATAATGCAAACGTCCGGGGATAAAGCCTTAAGTGGCCTTCTGATTTGACACAGATCGTTTGTATTAATTCTATTGAGTACTGCAAGCCACAAAAAAGCTTTAACCTTTGAAAGAGTCTTAACTTTCCAATAAGATTTTTTAAAATGGGGGGAGACGATAGGGTTACGGGCAAGATAATTGAGGAAGGAAGCACAAGTGTAAGAGCCTGAGGAATCAAGCTTCCACATTCTCCTATCAGGAAAAGGAGAAAGGCGAATAGGATCAAGGATGTTAAGCATCACGGAAAGGTCAGGCAAAAGTCTATCATTAACAGTCCTGGCAAAATGCAAATTCCAACAAGGGTGATCCCCTTGTAAGCAAAAGAATTCTGAAATGGGGGTGTCATGGAGGGAAGATAAGGAATAAAGGCGCGGGAATCTTTCTTTGAGGGGGGTGGGATCAATCCAACAGTCTTCCCAAAATCGAAAACGGGAAACATCACCAACAATAAGAGATATCGAAGGAGAGAAGAGGTGGTATATCTGAGAAATCGCTTTCCAAGGACTTGCGTGCGTAATGACATCCCCCGAACCAGCGTCCCATCCATTCCGGTGAAGCCCATACTTAGCTTTGATCACCTTGTGCCAAAGGGAGTTAGGCTCTAAGGGAAATCTCCATAACCATTTAGCCAAAAGAGAGATGTTTTTAGACACAAGATTTCCAAGACCCAAGCCGCCTTCATCCTTAGGTTTGCAACACACCTCCTAGCTAACCAGGTGGCCCTTCTTTTCCCCCCCACTGTCATTCCAGAGAAAATCCCTCATAATTCTCTCAATCGTTTTAGCCACTCCGGAAGGGATTTTGAACAAGGACAGAAAGTACAGGGGCACACTAGATAAGGAGGCATGAATAAGGGTCAATCTGCCTCCTAAGGAGAAGGGCCTTTCCAACTGTCAAGCTTGCGGGAAATTCTTTGAATAATGGGATCCCAAAAAGATTTGGCTCTAGGATTACCTCCAAGAGGGACACCTAGATAGTTAAGAGGCCAGTTGAGAACCGCGCAACCCGCTTGCTCCGCCATCTGCCCAAGAGAATCATCCTGAATGTTAATGCCAGCTAGGCCACTTTTGCCTAAGTTAACACGGAGACCTGAGACCAGCTCAAAAATCTGAATCAGTGTAAGCACTCTCTCGGACAAGAAGAGGATTGTGTCATCAGCAAACTGCAAGTGAGTAACCATGCAACCATCTCCCTTTATTGATAGTCCTTTGAGAATCCCTCTCTCGGACCCCCGCCTCAACATGCAGCTAAAAACGTCGGCCACCAGGGTAAAGAGGAAGGGAGATAACGGATCTCCTTGCCTGATCCCGCGTTGCCCCTTGAAACAGTCTTTGGGTTGTCCATTGATAATAACCGAAAAGGCGACAGAGGAAAGACATCCATTCATCCACCGTCTCCATCTGACACCGAAACCCTTGCAACGGAAAATCAAGTCCAAGAAGTCCCAATTGACCATATCATATGCCTTTTCAAAGTCTAATTTAAATACTAAGCCATGTTGTTTTCTGCGTTTGACATCGTCAACTAGCTCATTAGCTATCAGGCTGGCATCAAAAATTTGACGGTCAGCGATGAAGGCGCTTTGGTTCTCCGATATGGAAAACCCAATAACCGCACTCAATCTGTCAGAGAGGACCTTGGCGATGATCTTGTAGTCACTAGTAACCAGGCTTATAGGTCTGAAATCCCCCACCTTAATGGATCTGTCTTTTTTGGAAACAAGGGTGATGAAAGTAGAATTCATGCTAGTAGGAATACGGCCAGTATGAAAGAATTCATCAAAGACTTTCATCAAATTGTCCTTCACTATCGACCAGCAGGCTTGGAAGAAAGCCATATTGAAACCATCAGGCCCAGGAGCTTTATCCTTATCCATCTTGAAAATTGCATTTCTAATTTCTTCCTCCTCAAAGGGTCTTTCTATCCAAATCCCTTGGGTATCATCGATGGGGATCCAATCCAAACCCTCAATTGTGGGTCGCTCTTGCATGTCCTCCTTGTAGAGTTTCTTGAAAAAACTAGTCGACTCTTCAGAGATCCCCTCATTGTCCCTCACCGTAATGCCATCCTCCGTCTCAAGCTCTTTAATGAAGTTCCTTCTCCTCTTTCCATTCACCACCTTGTGAAAGAATCTTGAATTCACATCACCCTCACGAACCCATTTAATTCTGCTCTTTTGGCGCTAGCTTATGTCTTCCTTTTTCCTAATGTTATCCAAATCATTTCTGAGAATCACTTTACGCTCAGCGAGATTCTCCTCAAGGCCACCCTCACTCTCTAGTTTGTCAAGAGCATCCAATTCCTTAAGAATATTAGACTTTTGGATTCTGATGTCCCCAAAGACTTCTTTGTTCCAGGTCTTTAACTTCTCCTTCACATATTTTAATTTCTTCATAAACTTAAATCCCTCCCATCCTGGATTTGTGTATTCTGACCACCACTTCTCTATGTTGCTGAAAAAAGACCGGTGTTGAAGCCACATATTCTCGAATCTGAAAGGGGTAGGACCCCATTTGACTCTGCTAGTCTCAAGGATAACGGGGAAGTGGTCGAACACCAGGCAAGAGCCAACTTCCTGAATGGGGTCAGGAAACGAATCCTCCCATTTAGGAGTGAGCAAGAATCTATCAAGGCGGGAGGAAAAAACCAAGCCCCTGTTAACCGACCAGGTGAATTGAGCATTAGAAAGGGGGAGATCCTTGAGGCTGCAATCCCTGATAAAGGAGTTAAAACCTTTCATGCTAGCATTGATTCTTGATCCTCCAAGCTTTTCATTAGGGGACCTCACCACATTGAAGTCACCGCCAACACACCAATGGGGGTTACAAAAACCATGAATGTAAGATAACTCAGCGACTACAATATAAGTAAAGCAAATAAGAGATCTATCAATCACATAAATCTAACATTTACATGGTGAATAAGCTTTTGGGTAAACACACCATTGAATCGATTCGTAAAACGAGTATTCTGCAGCCAGTCCCTCAAATCAAACAATAAATTGAAGGGGACAAAAATTACATGGCAATTTCATCTGTTTCCCATTTGTTCTCATTTATCTTTTAAAAAAATATGATCATCAATCACATTATTTACACAGTAGGTCACTACCACATTTTACATGCCAAAAGTCCTCTTTCAACACATGGCATCACAATTAGTTACTTTCATTTCAACACCACACCTTAAACATCTGCAAACTCATAAATATATCACTAACTAGTGACTAACAAGAATACCACGGTTTTTGTGAACAATGAAAGCTTTAAAGATAACATTAATTTAGCGACAAGTTCAAGTTCAACATCATATACTAGCTGATGCTATAGTGATAACAAGGATGAAGAGAATAATATTTCTCGCAAAATAATAAGACCAATTGCACAATTGCCATTTGCCAAGCAGGATTTGAAATCCTCATCCTTCGAGAATATAAAACATAGAAAGGCAGAAAGCTGCGAACACTATAAAAAAATGATAACAAACAAATCAAATAGAATAAGGAATCAGAAGGAAGATTATATTAATTTCATAGCAGGAAGCTAGTTATAAGAGAAAAAAGCACCAAGAATAAAAAGCTATTGGATACAAACAACTAAATCCATGGATCCAAATCATACTTAGAATTCAAATGCTGAGCAACAGCAAAGCCAATCCAGTTCATCCGGTGATTGGACTTGAGAGTCAGAAGTTTTTGTCTTGTCTCAACAAATCCACATAAATCTCGCATTTGAGCCTGTGAGAAATAAATGAAAAAAAACCTTGACATTAGTAAAACAAAAAATTAAAAAATACAAAATAAAAGAATTCAATGAATACATATTCGTATATCTTATGAAACAAGATAAACAGTCCATTAGTGCAACAGAAAATTTGTCCTTTGATGAGGACAATTTGATCTTGTATAAAAATTAGCTACAGTAATATGTGTGTATGTGGTTTGTGTGTATTTTTTTGTTTTATTTGTTTTTTGCCATATATCCTTCTACTTCCTATATGCAACCCTACCACTTCGTTACTTTCTGTTCCGTCATAAGTTGCTATGAGACTCAACAAGATGTAAGCCACTTTCTAAATGAGCATATCAAGGTCAAGATAAAACCTATATATTAATTTGGATGGATATCTGATGATTCAGTTAAGACATAAGACACCTTCCCATAATATGGCCTTTGGTTCAGCACTGGACCATGACCAAAAGGAAGTAAAGAAATGAGAGAGACTTGTATCTCCTTTCTTGTTAGTCCAGTTTGCGTTTAATACCATAACTATATCAAGAAATACAAGAGGAGGATTTTATTTTGAATTTAAAATGGATTAAAAAAGAGGGTCTAATTTCGATTCGGACCTAAGCAACACTGAACTTCCCTAGGAGATAATGACAGAACCTAGTTAAGAAAGTGCAATATCTAAAAAGGCATGTTCAGTTATCATCGTGGTAAGGAAAATATACACTACTATCCTTTCATTAAAAATAATTAAATAAAAATATAATTTCCTTCATAATATTTTTAAATAACTAGAAAATATCCATGTTAAATGCCAAGCTCAAGAAGCAACTCATTATGTTCAGGAGAGACCATTAAATATGCCAGTATTAAAAAATAATTTTCAAGTTAAATCAATTATGCATGATAGAGAGAGAGAGAGATTTACAGGATTTTTTAGTTTAGCTGTTACGAACTTATTAAAATAACAAAGCAAATGGAGACAAAAGGCATTTAAGTTGTGTACTTGTAAGAGTGATAGGTCACGTAGGATTTCAATATTGTCAGGATCTATTTTCAGTGCATTCCGGTAGCACTTGATTGCCTCCCGATATTCTCTGTCCGATCGATAAAGAAGACCAAAAACATGCCAACAAACATGACTTTTAAGGTCATTCTGCAGCAGAACAAGACATTAAGGCCAGGTCAACTAACAAACAATGATCATAAAATTGATAAACCTTTTAATATCAAAGAAAACATGTAGACCTTTAGCCCTTGACGAACAAGCTCATATGCTTCAGACTTACGATCCATGCAATTCAATGTCAAACCCTTCATTGATAAAGTTTCTATCAACAGACGAACAGAAAAATGAGTAATAAAATGGTCAGAGAATCGTAACAAAATATGCTGTAAATGAAAATGAGAGATGGTGAAGAGAGAACTTGAAAGGGGGAGGGGGATTTAGCATTGCTTTTCTTTTTCTTGTGACCCACTTGAACAGCTGAAAAGTAAATGGTTAATTTCCACGCCAGAAGAGAAAGCATGAATTACCCCCAAAAAAAAAGGAAAAAAGAAAAAAGAATACCTCCATGGTCTGGAAATTTTTTTAAAATGGCATCAGCTGCTTTGAGTCCCTTTTTGTATTGTTTGGTTTCATATGATTTCTGCAGAAATGAGAACAAGGGAGGAAAAAGGCTTCACTTATTAGTTTTCCGAGATATAAAGTATTTCACTCCCTTACATACAGATTATTAATGACCATGATAACCTAATTTTATTCACATTAGCTATGCAAGCATGCAAGGACTTCTTCACGTTGAGAAAACCAAGTCCTATAACAAGCCTACTTGAAGGAATTTGACAGATATCATTTTTACAAAAACATAGCCACTTATCTCCAGAAGTAATGAAGTAACAATAAGAGTATTCAATGCCCAGCATTTTCAAAGCAAGAAGCTCACTTCAATCACTCGGTACTTTCCTCTTGTATTCCCTTTAGCAGGTAGATAAAGCATTTCCAAATTCAAGTTCATAATCACTCACTATTTCGAAGTAAACATATTTATTGGTCACTATATATAGTAGGGCCAAACGATTAAGGCAAGATATATACGCTGATAAAGCGTGCAACAGTTCAAACTTCAAACTCCATTATTCCTATGGTCACTGAGAGAAAACAAAGAATAGAGAGACGTAGACTCCAAAGTACCAACTCTATCCCAACCGGCCATATTTCCTTTAAAAGCAAAACTCCATGATATAACTTCCAAGAGTACGCAACTAGATAATTTCACAGAAGACATCCCAATTCCCCTCAGCCTTCACTTTCCCCCAGATTCCTCAGCATCCAAACAAACCGTAAGAAACTACCAATAACAAACAACAGAATCTAGGGTTTTAAAATAGTCAAACAATCGGGGAGGTCGAAGAAAGTGATTGAGCTCGGATCAAACCGCGAGAAGCAGTCAAAAACCAAACAGAAAATGCGAAAACAACAGAATCGAAGCTTACAACAATAAGCTTGAAGAGGTTGGCCTCCTTGGGGGGCAGAGAAGCGCCCATTGTTGCAGGAAGAGTGAGAGAGAGAGGAAGGGGTTTATGACAGTAAGAACGAGAGGAGGCAAATGGGAGAGGGAGAGAGAGAAAGAGAGAGGTAATATAGAAGGGAATGAGTGAGATAGGACGGAGGATGGTGGCGTTTATCAGCTGCAGAACAAAAACAACCCTACTACGAAATGGGAGGCAAAAGGATACGATTTTGTTGTAAAAGAGTATTTATTTCAAGGTACTGTGCATAGAATAGTAACCACTAACCACTACAAGGCTTCGTACTTTATTGGCGACTCCACAGAATTTGGACTGTATTTAATTTTCGTTATGTAATTTAATTTATTTAAAAAAACTTTAAAATATCACAAAATAATAGTTTTTAGACTAAAAACTCATTGTAATCCCTCGCAAATGTATCTTTTATCAAAATAAATCCTCACATATGGTTTTTCTTAAAATGATTCCTTACATATTACTTCATTATTAATATGGTCCTTCGTCTAGTTGTCTTTTAATATTTTAATAGAAATGATGATGTGTACTATTAAATAATATGTGATACATCTTAAGTCTTTTTTATGCGTTTAATATCAATATGATCTCTTCATTTAGTTGCCACATTATAAAAAAAAAATTAGCGTTTAAGTCTTCTATGTGTGTTTAATCTTTCCCTACACGCTCAACATTCCAAGTCCTCTTAAATCTTTTTGATGACGTGGCATGGAGGACGAGAAAAAAAAAGTTACACATAACATTTAACAGTACATATCATCACTTCTATTAAAATATTAAACGATAACTAGATTGAGAGACCATTTTGATAATGAACTGATCTGTGAAAAACCATTTAAAAAAAAATTATTTGTGAAAGATCATTTTGATAAAAAATATATATGTGAGGAATCAAAATAAGATTTTAGTCATAATTTTGAACATAGTTTCGAATAATCAAATAAAATCGACTAATTCAATCAAAAAATTTATAAATTGGCCAATTTTAGTTAGGTGATTTTTTTCTTAATAAATTTTATCCAAGAAATGCATTTGTTTACGCTATTTTTAAAAATTTGTTTGCCTTTGAACATTTCACTTTATTTTCTCCATGTGTGAAACAAAGCATTAACCAAAATAGGGATGGCAATTTCGAACCGAACCCGGCTGATCCGGCCTGTCTTGCTCCCATTCGGGTTGGGTTTTTCAACGGTTGACCGGAAAATGGAGCAGGTTCGAGGATTCCCCGAAACTGAAATTGCGGGCTCGGAGCAATGATGGGGCAGTGTCTTTCCCACCCCGTATATTTTATATGTATATAATATAATATAATATATTTTTTATAAAATATTATGAAAGATTAATTTATTAAAATAGAGGCATCAGTATGACAATATTAGTATGGTTATTTGTCATTGATGTCCTTCCTTTTATTACTACTGACTTTAGATATATTTGTTGAGGGTTGTTGGATATGAATCATATGGTTTAAAAAAATATCTTCAACCACAAATATTCAATTCTAATGATTTATTGTAAAAGGCCACCCCAAGAAAATTAGACTTCATGTATCCATCTTTATTCATTGTACTGCATTTTCAAAGGTATGTTTTTTTTTTCATTATTTTCGTGATTGCCATTCTCTATCCCTCTGCATTATTTTATGTTCATAATAATGATTAATATACTTGAAATTCTTCTTAGATGCCTCACCTCGCACAACTCATGTTGTGGTTAGAAAGATATATAATTTGATGATTGATGAAGCAGTTCAAGCATGACAACTTTTTAGAGATTTATGAATGAGACTTTTTTTAATGTTGATGTGTAAATATCTTAACAAATTGATGAATATTGTACTTTTTTAATTGATTTTGTTGAGTATTGTGTATCGAAATTTGTTATGATAAATTTATGAATGTTATTTAAAAAAATATGTTGTTAAATGTTGCGGGTCGGGTACGAAGAAACATTACTAGTTTTTTATGGTTTCGAGACAGGGCGGGATGGGACGAGAACGAGTATTAAAATTTATCGCGGGTTAAAAAATGGGACAAAACAAAAAAAACCGCGGGACATCGAGGCGGGGGGTATGTGTGCGGGGCGGGGACGGGTAGTGAAAAACCTACCCCGATCCGCCCCATTACCATCCCTAAACCAAAACAGAACGCAAAAATACATATATATATATATATATATATATATATGTAAATAGGGCATCATGGCCTTTTTTTTTTGGTAATTTATTTTTCTTCATAAATACGTTATTAAATCACGTGATCTATACACTAACTCCATTAAAATTAAAACATGACTAAAATATTTTTTAAAAAATTATACTTCTTGTATTAAAAATATCAATTATTTTAATTTTGAAGACACAAAATAAATTTATATTTATTCCACGTTAAAGTCGTAAAATCAATTTATTTCAAATTTTAAAGAAGTAATTATTTTTATATTAATCAAATACATATTTGCTACTTGTCATATTATATAAATGATATATATATATATGTGTGTGTGTGTGTGTGTATGAATTTAATTTATCTTGTATTATATAAAAGAAGGTAATATAAATTAAAATTTTACTTTAAATTATAGTATAATATGCATTAACAAGTTTTAAATTGCATCAATCAAAGCTCCTTATAAGATATAATTAAGGACAAGCGCTATCTTTGATTAAAAAATTTGATAATAAAAATATAGATAATTATATCTAAGTTTTTTCTTATGATTCAACAGCACACTTAATTCATTTTTCACATATTTAAAAAATTTCGCCATTCCTTGGGAGGAGAAGGAGTGGAATAGAGACGAAATTAATATTGTTGTCTCTTCTTTATCTTTAGATTAAATTATTTTTTTGGTCGTTATAGTATTACTTGATTTTTAATTTGGTTATTATAATTTAAAAATTTGTAATTGAGTCTTCTTAATATCACATATTTTTAATTTAATCATTGTTATTAAACTATTGTTAGTATTTGATTAAATTTATCTGACGTGACTAATCATATGCACATTAACGTTCTAACTATATGTGATTGATGCCAACTAAAAGAAAAAAAAGATAATTAAGTAATATTAACTTATATGTATATGATATGTAATGTAATTTGTATTAAATAATTATGACAAATTAACTAAAGTCATGTATATTTTAAATGTCAATATAGTATATACATATATATATATATCAGTCATGCTATTAAAATTTAACAAAATATTGACAAAGTTTTAAAAGTAAGGATGAAATTAGAAAAATGTAAAATTATAAGGATTTAATTACAATTTTTTGAACTGTGGAAACGAAATTAAAAATTGAGTTACACTATAAGGAATAATAACATAATTTAACTTGATTTTTATTATCACTCCATTGTGAAAACCGTTTATATTGAGGAACAAAAGAATAAATCATCTTTATATTGAAAACGCCAATAGAATATGAATTTGATTTGATGGGTTAGTTTTCACGAAATGGTAAATTATAGTTTAAATCTTTTTTTGTTGTAAGAGATGCTTACAATTATTATTTAATAAGGCCTTAGAACTTGTAACTATTAAATGAGAGTCAAGTTTGATACTTTCTCTAGATCATATTGAACTTTGTATTTATATTAACAAAGTAATCAGAATGTCAAGATGATTCACTGGATGATTCGTAGAGAAATGATATTTCAACCAATGTAAAATGTGTTTTGGTCACTTCCTTTCTTATTCTCATTTCATGGTCCTTAAATTATTTTTCTCCTATGTATGTATATTTAACTTATGTGTGTTTGAATTGAAGTTAGACAAATTTAATTTAAATAAATAGAAAAGTAAATTAAAGTTGCTTTACTCAAATGAGAGTTTGAGTAAAGCGATTAGTCATAGTTTTCTAACACCAATAGAACTCTGAAGGATAAAAAAAAAAGTTTGATTTTAAAAAATAAGAGATAATTGGCAAATCAAATAATTAGTTGTTTATCTAAAATTACATTTTGAAGTTCAAATGTGTAATAAGAGTTCTAAATATACAACCTAACATCACCTATAACATTTACCGTTCTAGCTAAATTTTTATAAAGCGCCGAGCCATAGTTTTCTAACATTTAGAGGTGTTTATATAATTGATTTGGTTTGATTTTGAATTTTAATTAAACTAAATCAAATTCATTGGTTTTACAAAATTATTAACATATTTGAATTTAATTTTTGAACAATTTGATTTAGTTTTGAGAAATTTTGTTTACAATAATTTATAATTTAGAATTTATTATATCAACATTATATGAGATACAAATTAAAAAAAAAAGAATAAATAGACCAAATTAATTAAAATAATCAACCAAAATTAAAAAGACAATGACTCTTTAGTCTCTATATAACACTATAATATAATATTAAAACATTGAGCTTCACATGTTGACAAAAGTCCATATATAATTATATATGTATAACATTGGGTTCATTGAGAGACAAGAACAGAGAAAAAAAATGTCAAAGTATAATAATTTATACTAAATCAATCGAACTAAATCTAAATTTAAACAAAATAAAATTGATAATCGACAATCGACAATTAAAATCAAACCAAATTAATAATAAAAATAAATTAATTAAAATTTATATTTTAAAAATTATCTTAATTTTTTTAAATTTTAATTATTTTAATTCAATTTCATTTAATTTTGAGCAACTTAAATATCAATGCAAAACAAAAAACAGTGAGGTGAACTGATGTCTTGTAGACCAACCACACATAAGCATATGCCCATGCAATTTAATCCCATAAATTAGATGGCGTAATAAAAAAGAAACAAAGAAAAGCGTTTGGTATAAAGATATAGGTGTACTGGGATTCCCTTAATTTTGGTTTTCTAATTATATTTTCGCTTAAAACCATTAGAACCCTTGTCTTATCCATTGCCCTCAAATTCAATACTGCAAATGCACAGTAGAAACTAGAAACTCTAGAAATATCGGAACAAACGAAATCCATGGCAAACCAATGTAGCAAATTGATAGAAAGCGAATATATTCACTGGCATTGAAAGGTTCAGTCCAATATTATTATTGTTATTATTATTATTATTTATATTTCTATATATAAGTATTTTTATAAAATTAATATTAAATTAAAATATGCATTAAAATTATATTACGTAATTTTAAAAAAAACTATTGAAAGGTTGACACATACTGTTATAGCATAGAGCAAAACAAAAACAACAAGCTGCACTGCTGAGCTATCTTTTAAATTTCTATTTTTGATACATATGGTTCTACGATAAGCATGAGATGCAAAATGTTTAATTTTTTTTCTAGAGAAAATATTACTCAATTGTAAAAAAAAATTATCTCTCTTTTGGCGAGGATTACTGTCGAACCAAAGTTGGCATTATATATATATATAAATTAATTAAATGTTGCAATTTATTTGAGTATACAAACATATTAAATGTTGTATATATATATATATATATGTTTAGATATATATATTACTATCTATTAATTAGGTCCAGATGATAATATTTATAGAGTATTTGTTAGTGAGACCTATTTGATAAATTTAAAAATTAGTTTGAAATGTTAGTAAAAATATTTATGTGTATAGGCTGTAGATAATCGACTTTAATTAATAACAATGATAGAAAAAATACTAAATATAGGGTCAACCTATTGGTATGATGGGTAAGTTATGGTTTATTGAGTTATATAAATGAGTTTGGTTTTGGTGAGAATTTGTATGTCATTTTTCTATAAGACCAAAAATTTATTAGAGAGAGAAGCCTCTTATATATTCTTAAAATAATCTATCTGAATTTGAGACAAAATTTTCATAGATTAAGATACACTTTTCTTGTAATAAACTATTAAGATCATACAAACAATTAAACCGTTACCAAAACCTTCACATTTAAATCATTTATAATTCCACGTTTGTGAAATTCATAGTTCATGGATGTTTGGCTTATGAATTATGTTAAATTACTTCAACCAAATCTATGGGTGTGTTTGGTAGGTAGAATGATAATAAGAGATAGAGGGAGGTAATATGAAAGATAATGAAAAATTGTCTAAATTATTATATTTAAAAATACTAATTTTTTTTTTAATTTCACTTTCTTTTACCAAACACATCGTTTGTCTTCTTAACTAAATTGTTTGACCCATCAAATGTGTTGTAATTGCATTAATATTTATAGACTTGTCATAGATTAACTAGAACCATGAATCCTCCCCTCATGATCCATCCCAACAATTATTGTCCGAGGTCCGTCCCTCGTTTTCAATCCTGATCAAACCACACAAGTTGCCTAATAGCACTTTTGTCATTGAGTTTGCCATAATATGGAAGATCAATCTCTAACAATAAATTCGAAGTTCTTGTATCATCAAGTGGACGTGCCGGAGTGGTTATCGGGCATGACTAGAAATCATGTGGGCTCTGCCCGCGCAGGTTCGAATCCTGCCGTTCACGCTTTTTAGATGTTTGTTTTGCCTCCTTTTCATAAGTGATATAAAACGACAAGTCGTGTCATTTTTCGCGGGAAAGAAGGTGGAGTAGTAGCTGCTCCCGCTCACTTTTGTGTTTTTTTTTTTTTTATCAATTGAATTTAAAATACGAACGCGAAATATAGAAACCATCAACATCTTTTCCTTTTACCGCTGATCTGGCCACTAGGGTTCTTACAATCTGTTCCGTATCTCGATTCTCTTTCTAACTATTATGTAAATGATAAAGGAAGCTCTCGGCACTGGTGTAGTGGATCCTCTTGCCAACTATTGGTATTAAGAGTCTCCCTTTTCCCCCGAACAACTGGCGTGCCACTTGACTCTTTGAAGCCGTCGAGGATCGTCGCGCCATAAGTAGCAACCTGCGATCAGTGGTACCTTCACTTAGAAATTTGTTGCATTTTTCAAGTATACTCCATTGAGGTTATTCTTAATGTTTTAATTATTAAGTGATTTCGGAATTAGTATTTACAGTTTGCTCGTTACATTTGACCTCTTGGGTGTCAATAAAGTGGCAAACTCTTCTCTGGCTGTTATCTGCTGCGTATTTTCAAGCCATGGCTGGGGTTTGACGTCTGAGGTCACCCCGAAAAAATATAAAGTGCGGATACCGCGGTCCGCGAGTCTCTTTAACTGGGGTTTTATTCAGCTCATGAATTAAACAAAACACATGCTGTCCTTGTCCCTGCTATCTTGGAACTGAAGAAAAAGAAAATACATAGAATAAGGTTTTTATTTTTGGGGGTTTTACAGAGATAAGGGTAGCATTAGCATTCGGGTGTTTGAGTAAATTTCAAGAAGTATTCAGCACGTATATTGTGGGTATTTTAATTTGGGTTTTCTCAGCTAGTGAATGAAATAAATGTAATATCAGAGTGGGCTGCTTTGAAAATGAAGGAAATAATATGTATAGAACACCTGAGGCCGTTTTGTTAGGGTGCACACTTTCTTTAATAGATATTTTGTTTTGTGCTTCGCATAAGTTGGAGTATGTATGCTAGAGCTCTCGACCTATAAATTTTTTGTTCTTGGTCCATTCATCTACCATATTTTGAAGTGAATGCTCCCATGTGATTTCATAGGGATTAGAATGGAAATGAAAAGCTTCAAAATCAGTATTGACCTTAAAACAATTAATGATATCTACTGCATGAGCTCGCCAATATAGCAAGAGAACTCAAGGGTAAACCTTATAAAATTTATTTTCCTGGTCATTTTATGAGCAGTTATTTATTTTTTCATCCCCTAATTTTTTTGTGCCGGTCAATTTAGGACTAATATTGTTGTAATATTGTTGTTATCTAATCCATGACCCTTTTCCTAGAACTAGATCGTTGTGTGTACGTGTATAGGTTGAAAATGGAAACTAATTATGTGATGTGAATGTTAATAATTTTTGCCATCCGTGCCTCATGCTTTAACAGGCTTTGCAAAGTCCCAAATAAACTAATGGAGCAGGGAAAGTCCATATTAGATGGTAACCTAGGGCTATTCAACTCAAAATTTTTGGGAGATCAAGCATTTAATGAGCGGAATGATGTCATTGCTGAAGAGGCTAAAGATTATCCCCGAGAACGAAGGCCAGCTCTAGGCAACAAGCGTGCACGTTTCTTGTTGAAGCCAAATAAAACGTAAAGCTTATAATCATCCATCTCTCTCTCTCTCTCTCTCTCTTTTGCTTTTTCTTTCTTGCAGAAGAATTAGTTTCTAAGTGGACTGACTGTGAATTGCATGTGTTTGTCATGTGTCCATTTGACAGTTATTCTGCTGAGTTTTTAAAACCAACATTGGACATTGATAATCTGAAAGATCCAGAGCAACTTTTCATGGCCTACGAACAGTTAGAAAGTGAGTCACATTCTGTTTCTCTTCCTGAATGCTGTTAGGTCCTCTAGTAATGGATCTGGTTATGGGTCTACAAGAAGGAGACACTGATGTGTTGATATCAAAAGGAGGGAGAGGAAATTCGGTTTTCTTCTTCCTACCTCTGGTGCTGGCTCTTTAATAAGGGAGAGAACCTGCTAATCTCCGCATAAGACTTTCAAGAGTATGATAATGTCCGGATAATTCCCATTAACATCAGAAACAGTACATAGAATACATTAGAGCAGGGGTAACTGACAGTAACTACCCCTAACATGACTCAGAAAATAAAACACCCACAAGATATCTGACACAATGACAAAATAACTGATCCTACATGCGCAGAATAAAGGCAAAGTCTGATACAATTAAACAAACCACAAACACAGCAATTAACAATTAACAATTAACAAACACTAAAGAAACACTGTCTTAGCCTTTCTTGTGCTTCCCACGAGTGTACTGTTGCTAAAAAATGCATAGTCGATGGTATTTCTAAAGCTTGTTCTCTTGGGAATTATAATTTATGTATAGATGCAAAAAGAGAAATACAGAAGCAGATGGGTGGTGTATCATTTGAGCCCAACCAGAACAATACATACACTAATGCACGGCAACACCGACCAGGACTCTTGGGAAATAATCAACGGTATTGTTAGAATACCTAAATAATCACCTTCCAATTTCCATTATGATGCATCATGTATGACATTACTCATTCTGTTGTTTAACATGGTCTTAGTATTATGTGGATCAGGAAGTCAGTCAGATACAAGCATCGGTTTTTAATGGAAACTTCTAACAATAATGATCATAATCCTTCCTCTCAAGAAATATTTGAATCAGGCAGTCTAGGTCTTCCTGAAGAGAGCAAGGACAAAACTCTGGCTCGGCTTGCATCACTGGAAAGTGAAATAGATGGTATCTGACTTCTACTCCATGAAATAAAATGAGTGGTTATTATCTTATTTCACTTGTGTTACCTTTTTCATTTGAATTTCAGTGTCCTTTACTCCCTCTTTTATTTAGACTTCAAATTTCCGTACTTTTGTTCAATTCCTACAATAAATTTTTCTTGCAGATTCATCTGTTGTGGAAGGAAACAAGATAAATGACATATTGCATGCATTACTAGAAAGCAGTTTTGAGGATCTAGATGCGGATGGAGCAATCACTCTTTTGCAGGAGAGCTCACAGATAAGCCCCTTTATCTTAGAGAAATTATCCATTCCAGACTCGCCAAATAATCGAGAGAGTGATTTGAAATCTTTTGGAGGGAGCTTGTTAAAGCCAAGGAAAGCTTTGTCTAACATGGATAATTTGTTGAAAGAGATGCGTAATAGAACACCATTGAAGATTAGACAGGATGTAGGGAGCCCTGTGTATCAATTAGCTTCTGCTTCGCCCACCCCACCAAAGAGTCCATTTGCTCCTTTGTCATCATTACTGAAGCGTAGTTCACTGGCAAGGCCTTCAGTTGATCCATTTCCTATGCTTCATAGTGATAATTCATCCACGGGAAACCCTCCTGTAGTAAACCAGGAAGTCAGTCTTGTCAATTCTGGAAAGCAAGCACCCTTAATCAATGATGTTGTTGCAGTTAGAAAGACGAGTCTAGTTGAGGATAGTATCAGGAAACGTGACAGTAGTTCTCGAAAATCCAAGGAACACAATTCAGGAAAGCCATCAAATAAAATGAATGCTTTATTAACTAAAGATGTTATTGCAGTCAGTAGGACCAGCTCTGTTGAGGGCACTATAAGAAATTGTGCCAGCACTTCTGGAAAATCCAAGGAAGATAATTCTAAGGTACTTGGTTTTGATGGTAATACTGCCTCAAATGAATCTCATGTTTATAATGGTGTGGATATTGGACGATCTAGTGAGCTGGCTGAATTCTGAAGCAAATTGTGCCTGTTATTTTGAGGAGTTTTTCTATAGATCTTTTGGTTTTATCATCTTATGTGGTTGTGAATGTTTGAAAACTGAATTACCAATTGTATCATAACAAGGTACATGAAGAAAATATGCAGGAAGCAGTGGCTTCTGTGTCAAGAGATGATCCAGATTTTAGCTTGGTGAATCCACTAGGTATGAATATATTCGTCATCAATTTCTGAGATACATACATATTGCAAATAACTTATAGCAGAATGCCTAAGGTGATACTAATTGGTACATCACATCAATTGCCTAATTGGATGGCTTGATAATTGATAGTATAACAATTCCAGAGTTTCATGAACTTGCAACATATTATAACTTGTATATGAATAAAGTGAAACCCCCTGATAAGTTGCTTTTTGATCTAACAGTTGGAAAGAATCTAGCTTTAAATTTAGTGTTTACGTTCCTTCTGTGTCAACTCTGTTGTGGCATGTATTAGCAGATCAATCAAGTCCTCCCAGGGTTCAAGCCAATGCTATGGATGAATGCACCAGAACATCTGATGGTTGTGATGCAGAACGATGTTTACAGGTTACTAGTTTCAAGGAGAAATTTTCTTTTTTGCTCAACCTTGTTGCTATTTTGCATTATGCTTTTTATAATTTAAGCATTTTGTAATGTATGATGCTTAAATAAGTCAAGCATATCATAATGTTCTGGCATGTTTGGATAAGGAACATTTTTTTTTTTTGCACTAAAGAAGTGTGTCTTTTCCTTTTTTATTTGTCTTAAAACCCCCACCTGGGGGACAACCCAAAAAAAGAAAGATCATTATTTTCTTGTTAGCTGTTTAGGCATCAGGCTATTAAAACAAGCGGAATTGGTAGGACTTAACTGTTATAATTGTATGTTGATTTTAGCAATCCAGGACCTTTAGCTCCATCCTCCCCTTATCCTATTTGAAAGGCAAATAAAAAGTACTGTACAATCTAATTAAAATAGATGGTTTAGAGTTGAACTTTTAGTATTAACGTTCTATCTTTAAATAGTTTCTGAAATGTTTGAACCTCTTATGAAACTAGGCTTTAGTCCTATGTGTTGGCCTGTTAGCCGAGTCTGGTTTCACTATTCTGCATTTAAATAAGGTCCTTCTGCTTGACTGGTGTACCTGTAATCCTTCTACGGCCACAAGTTTCTGCCTTGAATTTGAGAGTGAAATGACACATAACTGAGACATAGTGTACTTCTTTGTTGATGAATAAAATTTACTAGCAGAATTAACCTTGTCAGCGCTGAGATTATCACCAGTTCTAAGACGCAACAAAATTACTGGTTGTCACTGCTTTGCTGACTGCTTTTTGTAAATTGTTTATACCAGAAGGAAGAAAAAAAATTCGAGGCGAACAAGAAATTCCACTATTTTTTATTTTTATGGCTAGCTGCTTTTATTTATTTAATTATTTTTCTCTCAAGGTAAAGGAAAAAGCCATTTCTCCTAGCATGCCAGTTAATGAGCAAAATGAGGACAAATCCCATGTACAGAGAGATCATAAGAATAAAGGACTTTCTTGGAGGCAGAGCCTTGAAGGTTTTAATTATCATATTTGTCTCATCCGTCAAAAACTCCTTTTTTAACTAATTACATTGAAGTAATGTTTTTATGTTCAGCTGCTGGTACTTCCTGGAAGTCTGACGTAAGGCAAAGTACCAGAATCAAGACAAGGCCTTTGGAATACTGGAAGGGAGAAAGATTGCTGTATGGTCGCATACATGAGAGTGAGTGTAATTATAATGCTTTATTGTTGACGTGCACTGAATCTAGAAATTTTGGCTGTACCCTTTATGAATTTTGTGGGGCAAGATGCCAGTAGACTCAATCATTTGCTGAACCATGACTGTTCACAAAACTATAGCTTATTACTTTTGCACCAGCTTTACTCCTCCTATATGCTTGTTAGTAACACCCAGTCTTATAAGCGGATCCCTTTTAGTTAAGATGGCAGCTTAACTTTTTGCTGGTTTGAACTATCACACTAATCTCATCTATTCATCTTAAAAAACTCTTTTTGTAACTACTAACTATAATAGTGTTTCTATGTTCAGCTGCCAGTACTTCTTCTAAGTCTGGTGTAAGGCGAAGTACCAGAATCAAGACAAGGCCTTTGGATTATTGGAAAGGAGAAAGGCTGCTGTATGGTCGCATACATGAGAGTGAGTCTAATTAAAATGATTTATCGTTGAGGTGCACTGAATCTAGAAATTATGGCCTCACCTTTATTAATTTAATGGGGCAAGATGACACAAGACTAAATCATTTGCTTCTCTATTATGTATAAAACTGTTAGCTCACTACACCAGCTTTACTTCTCTATGCTAGTTAGCAACACCTTGTAATTTAAGTGGATCCCTTAAATTATGATGGCAGCTTAACTTTTACTTTTTAACAGTTCTGAAATTAAAACAATAACACGTTTTACTATTAACTATAATGGAGCTGGATGGACAAAATGATCTTGCAACAAAGAATTGGCGCAAGCTGAAAGTCAATTTGGCTTGATCTGTATGTGTTCATGTTCTACAATCAAACCTAGAGTAGCAAGATTAGTGTTTTGTAAAAAAATTTATGAAATCAAATAAATCCTTTCCATGACATCTCTAAAAGTTTTAGTAGTATGGGTTGCAACAATGATGGAATTATCATATATTAAAGTTGATCCGTGCAGGTTTGGCAACTGTCATTGGGGTGAAGTATTTGTCTCCAGAGAGTGCTGATGGTAAACCGACTATGAAGGTGAAATCTTATGTTTCTGATGAACACAAAGAGCTTTTGGAGCTGGCTTCTCAATATTGAAACATCCTTATGTTGAAAATAATAGAACCATGCCATTATCTCCAAGCTTAGTACGTCTCTTACTCTTTAAAATGAAATTTTGGGCCTTTGATGAACTTTAATGGTTAACAATGAGGCGTATATTTGTCTGTTCACCTTCGGTAATTGTCATCATTGGGTTCAAAAGTTGTTTCTTATTTTTCATTTTTGCGTAAAATAATAATTAAGTTTTTGAAAAATCATTTTGCAGAATGTAGTTCTCAAAACAGTTTTCTCCAATCAAATTGGTCTCTAAGGGAAGTATTTGTGGTCATTATAATGGATTGAAATATATCTATAATGCAAAACAAGGGTTGAAGATATCTGAACAAATTCATATTATTAGTTAGTTAATAGTTGTTTTTGCTTAAAAGCCATTTTGATTGGGAGAAAATGTTTGAAGGGTAAATGAGGCTTCACTTTTAATGTGTATCATTAGTACAAGATGAAAGTTGATATTACTCTTAGTTGTGCTATAGAAATTTAAGTTACTTGCTATGGAGTTGCATTAATTCTGAAAGATACAATCTCAGTCTAAAATTAAGAAACCATTTCGGCAGAATAAAAGAAAAATTGGGGTTAATTGCAGACACTAGTGGCATTGGATCTGTTGTATGTGGGGTCGAAAACAGAACTCTGAGATGAAATATTTATTACCAAAAAATATACTTAATAGATGAAATAAGATTGACCAGAAAAAAAATTGACCATAAAATAATTGAAAAACACCAGTATGTGCATTTGACACGCATACCATCCTAGAAGTTCTAGAAGTCAAAATTCAATGTAAACAGTAGATATTAATTTATGATTTTAATTTGCTTAAAAAATTAATTAAAAAATAAAATTATTCTAGAATCTAGAACAAATGGTAGTCAAGCTTGTTGAATTAACATGATCACGATCCTTCGTTGTTAAAATTCAGCAGAACCTTCTAATTGATTCTGTATCGTTCCAAATTGACGTTATCCAAGCCACTAGATGAAATAATATTCAACTGTCTTCAAATCGGAAGCCATGAAATAGGCTTGAAGACCAAGAATTGCATAATTTTCTTGTGTCTATATTACCGCGACATCACCATAACCAGAAGCTTCTTCACTCTTCAGGACTTTTTCCAGCATTGATTTTCTAACTTCTAAAATTTAAAGTATTCTATTCCGCTGTTAATTCTATAATGCTATTTGAAACATTGGGAAGCGTTTAAAATATTTGTACTTAATATATTAATATCCAAGATATATAATATTATTTAGGTAAAAATATTTCTTTTCTTAACGTTTACTTTTAGTTTTAATTTTATTTCTAATATTTTTTTGTATTAATTTTGTTCTATATATATATATATATATATATATTTTGTGTCAATTTTGTTTGTAGAATTAATATTATTAATAAAATTAATAAAAAAATACTAATATTAACTTGACACGTAAACTTTTCTAAATGACATATAAATTCTTTTATATGATATATTAAATATTTAACCGTTAATTTAGGACGAATGAGAAATAAAATAAAATAAAATTATTTTGGATGAAATTGAAGTTAAGTCAAATGTTCGAAATAAACTTAAAACTAAAATGAATTAGTATGATACTTTGATAGTGGACGAGTTATATGAAGAAGTCTATATCAATATTTTTCATCAATTATATTAATAATGTTAATCTTAGAGTTGAAATTGAAACAAAAGAAATATATAAAACGAAATTGATAAAAAAAATTAAAAATAAAATTAAAATTCAATGTAACATTAGAGACTAAATATGTACTTTTACTTATTATTTAAGATGGTAAAAAACATAATATAATACTGTTAAAGATACCGAGAATTTTAAGGCAATAACAAAAGAATTTTAAAAAAAATGATGAGTTTACTTTAGTTTTGTTATGAATAAGGTACAAATTCTTAGTAGTAGAGATAGGATAGAAATAAAAAAAACACCTGCGTACACTTTTTAATATGTATAAAAAAAATGCCACTTAAACTAAAATCTGTAAACTAATTATTATAAATTTTACATCTTGTCGCCTTACGATATCCCGTAGGTCATCAAATAAATCTTTTTTCTTCTTTAAGAATTTCAGTTGTTACATCAAACGACAAGTTTAAATACAAATAAATCTTGTCCATCGTTATGTAATAGTTTTCTATATCATGATAAGATTCTAATTTGCCGAAGAGGTTATCGGCTTCAACACGTATTTTTCTAAGTGCATGGATGGCCCCATCTGCATAACAACCCACCATGGAGACGAATTATTATTATTATTATTATTATTTTTGGCAGTGCAATAAAATAATTATTGAGTACCTAAACCAACTTGTAAGATTAGATTGGGTTAGCAGATTAATTCGATTTTATTTTTTTCAATTCGTCGACTATTAGTTATAATAATATGTTTATAAATTTTTTATCCACCGAACCAAATCATGAACCTATCCTTTTTTTTAATTGTAATATTCTAATGCTATGCACTTATATTGTCTCTAAACTATTTAGAGTTTAGTTAGCATATTATTTAGTTTCATTTTGTAACATTTTTGTTTTTCAATAATAATATACATTACTACATATAATATTTTACTATTTTAATTATTTATTAAACTACTAGTCCCTTCATTTAAAAGTTTGTATTTTTACCTTTTATCTCAATTCAAATAAACAACAAAAGAGAAAATTAGCTTGATATCAAATTATAGATGAGATGTTTTTCTAAAAAACATATAACTAGGTAAGGTAACTCCATTATTTTGGAAAAAAAAAATTTAATATGTCAATCCAAACCAAACCAAGCCAACTCATTTGATAACAAATTAAGTTAGAAAATTTTAAGAACCGAACCAACCATAAAAGACAGGTTAAGCAAGTTCTTAAAATTTTCTCAATTCAACCCATCCCATTTGTGTACACATCTAAGAAAAAAAAAATCATGGCTTAAAAATTATTAATTACAATATTTTGTTGTATTCACGGAGGCGTTAAGCTAAAATTTTCAACACATTATTGACGATGGATAATATATTAATATTAATTATCCACTCCAATACTTGCGATTGATTTCGTGCCAACTGTCTATTTAGTATTGACCTTAAAAGACATACTATACGGCGAAAGAATCTGTCGGTATTTATACGAACAAATACAAACACTTAAATTTAATAAATTAACATATCTACATTTTTTTAAAAAAAAAAATCGTGCTTCTTTTGGGAAAAATGACAAAAATTCAAACGTTTAGTTTGTTATTACTATATGTCACCTTAATTAGTATGTTTTGAAAGCATATGCTGAAACTTTAGTATGTTTTAAAAGATCTTATTTGAACTAAATCATATATATATATATATATATATATATATATATCCATAATATGAACCTATTATATTGGATTATTGTTGCCTACATATAAGTCATTTCTTTTTTGGCAAAAATATGTTTACTTTCCTAGAATATCTACATTGGAGAATCTCAATTGAGTTTTTATTGTGAATTTCACAGTAACATATCAGTTTAAACAACTTCTAATCACTTTAAACTGAATATCTTAAGAACTCATAAATGAAGCCCACAATAACTTTTTATTACTTTAACATTTATTACTCTCCACTACTTTAGCATTTATTAGAACATCTAAAGTAGTGAAACTCACTTGAGTTTTTATTATAGGTCTTATAGTGCCACTGTAATATCTCAAGAATTTATATGAATATTTAAACTCTAATTTGAAATTTAGTGAAAAATTTAATTACGTAAAAATGTGCTTTTTGAATTAGTGAAGAAAATCTGAGAATAGAAATTTTAATTTTTAATTTAGGAAATTTTTACAAATTCTCAAGGACTAAAGTGAAAAGAAAAGAAAGTATAGAGGACTTTTGAGAAATGACCAAATAGAAACCTGAGAGGAAGAATAAAGCTTATGAGAATGAATTATGAGTCCGGTACCGAAAAGATGATGGATTCGAGGTTAAAGTGGTATTTGAGACATCGAGAGGGATTAAAGTGAACAAATCTTATAAGCTAAGGTGGCTATGAGCGATTTTATCGAAAAAGAAATTAGTGGGGCCCACACATACAATTATTAGTTTTTCTTCTCCTTCTTCCTCCCGAGGCTTCATGTTCTTCGTTCATTTCCATCTTCCCTTCTTCAATCATTTCTCAAATTTTCATCCGGCGATCTTGTATTTTCTAACCATACTTCCGATTCTCATGAGTTCTAGAGGTAAAGAGGTAAGTTTTATCTACTCTATTTCTCTTTTTCTCCTTTTTCGGACCTATGGAAGAAAATTAAGATTTTGAGTTTTAATGGATGAATTTAAGTGTGGATGTTAATGTAAAACATTCTTAGGTGGTTTATGATGTTATTAGAACAAGAAATTTCGTAGAATTTGGATATTTGAAAAAGTTAGTGTTCTTGATGAAAATTTGAGATTTGAGCTTGGATTGTTGGTAGAAATTGGGGGTTTTGGTGTTAAAACACTCCTTAGACATTAAGGATGAAAACCTATGGAAGAAATCAAAAGAAATGTTGTTTTAGATATGATTTTAGGATTTTTGGATGAAGAACACGAAGAACATCGAAAATTTTCCCCAGAAATTACTGTTCACCGAGAAAATTTTTTCAGATTTTCTCGTTATTGTAGCGTTGACTCGGTCAACGTTATTGTAGCATTGACTCGGTCAACGTAACTGTAGCTGCGTTGACCGTTGACTATTACTGTAGCATCAGTTTTTTTTTAATATCGTTGAAAAGCTCTTTGAGTCTAGTTTCCAATGGTATAAGTGTCATTTAGAAATTCATTACCAGTTAGGAGTTATGACTTAAGATGTGAGTAAAGGTCGAGAGTAGTGATAGGAAATTTCTCTATTTTGTAACCCTAATGGTTTTTACCTGGTTACAATAGGGATGATTGGGGCGCAAGGTGGGAGCGCCGAGAGCGTGGAATCCAGGTGAGTAGGCAACCTTGCAAAATTAATTTAATAAATTAGTCAAAGCACAATATAAATCTCATTTGCGTTATTTGTGAAATTGAGAAGATTATCAGTGTGTGTTCAGGTTGAGAAAAAGTATAATATCATTGGAAGGTATTTTATTACCTTTGAGAATTGATTTCTCTAGTTGACTAAAGAACTAGATGTGATTGTTCCTTGAATAAATTGGAACATTTTGTAAGTGAATAACCTTACTAAACTAATGTGATCTTATTAGATAAGGTACAATACAAGTCTTGTTTATAACATTATTGAAGTGAGAAATAATCAATCTCGCTGTTGATAATATATGATGATTGTTATGGTTGATGATAGACATTCAAGGGAATAAAAATATGTGTAAATTCATTTATTTCATAGTAATTATATTGTGATAAATTCTCACTATTTTATTGATGAGCAAAAGATCTACGAGATCTAATACACGAGTTTGAAAGGGTTAGAGTCCCATACTACTCGATGTATAAATATGAAAATCTATGCACGAGTTTGAAATGGTTAGAGTCCCATACTACTCGGTGTATAAATGTGAAAACCTATGCACGAGTTTGAAAGGGTTAGAGTCCCATACTACTCGGTGTATAACTGTGAAAATCAATACACGAGTTTGAAAGGGGTTAGAGTCCCATATCACTCAGTGTATAAATGTGAAAATCTATGCACGAGTTTGAAAGGGTTAGAGTCCCATACTACTCGGTGTATAAATGTGAAAACCTATGCACAAAGAGTTTGAGGGTTAAATTCCCAAGTCACTCAGTGCAAGTATTTATGGCATATAATACTATAATTATTTAAAATAAATGATAGATTGATTGTATTAGTAAATGTGGTGTTTGTGCTTATGATATTTTCATGTACAGTTGTTTACTCACTGAGTTATGATAAACTCACACTCTCCATGATTATCTTTTCAGATACAGTGGTTGAGGAGAAGAATTTATAGCCTTTAAGGATATACTCCACTTTTGTCTGGTAAACAATTGGTAAGGATTAGGAAACGCTCTGTAATCTAGTAGGTCACCTAGGCTTAGGAGGTTGTATAGTACTGTATAGTGTTTGAAAGTTGAACATTTTCTGAATATGTATACAAAATATTTTTCTTGGAATATTTATGATTCACATAATTATGGATATTAAGAATGTTCACAGAGATTATGGGGTACCACGGAGGTACACCCTAGGTATTTTATGTTTATATCACATGTAAGTTTTGGGATGTGACAGCCACATCAGCTTAAGTAATTTTCCACCACTTTAAGCAACTATCCACTACAGTGGTGAACATCTTAAAAACTCATAAATGGGTCCCACAATTAACTCTTCACTACTTTAGTATTTACTATCCACTAATATGTTTTATTGTGAATTGATTATTTTATTATTAACTTTTGTATAAGAACAAGTTCTTATATAATAACCGTTCTTCTGCGTGACAACCAACGTGGCAAACTACAATAGTAAATCGAAATAAGAACCGATTTTAAAATTTAAGAACTCCTTAAGAACTACTACTGTAGATGTTCTTACTCTCCACTAACATTTATTGTGAGTTTAATTATTTTATTATTATTTTTTGTATAAGAACCATTTTTACACATGACAATCAACATAGCGAACTACAGTGGTGAACCGAAATAAAAACCGATTCTTAAATTTAAGAACCTCTTACGAACCACCACTATAAATGCTAACATTTACACCAAGTTCTAATTTCGTTCCTAACTTTTTTTTTAGTCAGTTTTGTCTTACATATTTTCTTTTAATTAAATCTACTTTTTTTTATTAACGTCGTCTATTCTACTGATAGAAAATATTGATTGAGTGATTAGTGAAAATGGTACATTTGAAATAAAAGTGAAACATGTAGGACTCAAACATATCCTTTTTACGTCCCTAACATTTTTGTTTTTGGGTCAATTATGTCCTACATATTTCATTTTTGTTTCAAATTTACTTTTTTACCAACCGTTCAGTCAGCATTTTTTGTTAGTAAAATAAACGATGTTAGTAAAAAGTGTAGATTTGAAACAAAAATAAAAAATGTAAAACATAACTGATACCAAAAAAAATATTAGGGACGAAATTAAAATTTAGTGTAAAGAAACGTAAAAAAAAATACATTTATTTATTATTTTCTCTGGTCATATTTTCATTAGTTTCTCGCCAAAACAAAAAATTATCACTATCTTTTCATAAATTTAAAAAAATACACAAATCTCACTTTTTTTCTCAATTTTTGTCATGAAAAATATATTCTTTCAATTTATTTTTACTCGTAATTATATTGTAATTGCTAATGTGATAAATCCCTAACTTTCGTCGCTATATCTAGATATGGAATAAATTTAGATACAAGTTCGACATAGTTTTTATATTTTTTAAACAACAATTTTGTTCTCAAATAATTAGTAAAACATATGAATTATATAAGTTACGTGTTTATTAGAGTAATATAGAAATTGTATTGTGCAAATAATTTTTTTAAGTTACAAAATATGAAGTATATTTTTTTAAAAAAATAGTTGCCTAATTTATTTTCTTCACAGCTTTTATGATCAAATTAATTTACAAAATATGAAGTATATTTTTAAAAAAAAATAGTTGCCTAATTTATTTTCTTCACAGCTTTTATGATCAAAGCCTATACTATTTTATTTAGGGTAGCTCAAAATTGTAAATAATGGTAATAGATACGACAATTATACTGAGATATTAGTGATTTTTTTTCCCTCAAAAAAGCGTGTGGTGTTTCTAGAAGAATAATCATATTCGTAGCGAAAAACACGTGTCCTAAACCTCTTTTTGTTTAAATTATATTTTTTGTTTAAGTTTGGTTAACTTATATTTAACATTTCTTTTTTTTAATATTATACTTAACTTCTCCAATGTTTCAATGCATGTCACAGAAACTATCCTTTTAGTATACTTTTTGTTATGTTAATAATATTTTTTATATGAGATTATAATTTTATTCTTAATATCACAATAAAAACACTTAAATTATATTAATTTTTAACGTAAAATTATGATTTTAATTTTAATATGGAGTAATTTTATTATTAAAAAATACATATTATACAAAAAGTTTACTTTAATAATAAATAATAAACTAAAAAAAGAAGCTGAATATAATATTTGAAATAAGAGGAGTATAAATAAAAACTTAATGAAAATGTAAAAAATTAACTAAATGTTTTAGAGTAAATTATTAATTTAGTTGTTAAAAGATAAAAATTATCATTCTTAAAAGGTCAATAGTCTCACTTTAGTCTTTAAATTTTATATTTGTCTTTATTTTGTACATATGTTTATCAAAATAATTTTTGTCAATAAGCAATTTGAATTTGAATATTTACCAACATAAATAATCAAGACAAATATAACTTTAAAATATTAAATTAAAAAATTGATCTTTTATAATCAATATTATAATTATAATAATATTTAAAGATTATATTTGTTTTATGCACCATTATTTATCAAAATAACTCTTATCAATAACAAATTTGAATTTGAAGATTTAACAAGATAAATAATTAAATTAAGAAAAATATAATCTTTTAAAAATTAAATTGAGATAATTAATCTTTTAAAATAAATATTATAATTATTATAATCTTCTATATACCAACTCAATAATTATGATAATCTTATAGAATCAATTATTATAAGACGAAATAGTATGTTATATCTCCAAAATTTACACCAAATTTTACCTATACCCTTAAAGTTTTTTTTTTGATTTGTTTAAGTCTCACATATTTTAATTTTTGTCATATATACTCTTTTTTTTAACTCCGTTAGTCAATTTAACAGAAATGCTCATTGAGCTGTCACATGGTAAAAAATATTTGTCATGTGGACTCCCTAAAATTTTTTTTTAAAAAAAAGTTTTAGTTTATTTACTTAGTTCATTTGGTCAAAATTTTTCTTTTGTCCAATTTTTGATATAAACTCGTTTCTTATTTCATCTAGGTCCCTATTTTAAGAATATATTTTTTTAAAATCATCCCCTATAAACTTTTCAATTTGTTCACTTTAGTCCATATTCTTTACTTTTATTTTTTTTACAATTTAGTCCTCCAAATCAGTCTGTAATTTTATTTTTGATTATAATATGATTCAATCTATCATTTCTACCTAAAAATAATACAAAAAATGAATTGAAATTCAAGGTTTAATATCTTTCCCTATTATAAAAGGTAAGTTTTAAAAGTTGAATTTTAATTTATTTATTGTATTATTTTTGAGTAGAAATGATAAGTTAAATCATATTAAAATTACTAATTGATCTGGAGTACCAAAAAGTGAGAAAAAAATATGAAAGTGAATAACAAGGATTAAAGTGAACAAATTAAAAAGTTTGTAGGAGATATTTTGACAAAGAAAAAATAAATTTTTAAACTAAAGATCTAGACAAAGTAGAAGACGAGTTTATATCAAAAATTAAATAAAAAAAATTTTAACCAATAACCTAAGAAATTAATCGAAACTTTTCTTAAAAAATTAAAAAAATTTAACGAGTCTATATAGCAGTCTCATCAATATTTTTGTTAAGTTAATTGACAAAGTTATATATATATATATATATATATATGACAAAAATTAAAAAATATAAAACATAAATGGACTAAAAAATTTGTAAGGATATAGGTAAAATTTGGTATAAACTAAATATAAAATATATTTTTGCCTTATTATAAATATGATGCTTCTAGAAGGACGATCATAACGAGTCCAATCAAACCATCGTATTTTCAGCAAGTGGTGGAAAAAGAATGACAGAAAGGTGTTGCTTGATACGGACAATTCCTTTCCATTAATACAAAGCTTGTTGCTCTCAATTTTTATATTCATTCATATAAATTCAATATTTCATTATTATTATTATTATTATCCACACAAATTCTAAAATAAGTTAACACTAAATATTTTTAATCTCCAAAAGTCGATGTCTCCCCTTTTAAATAAATCAAGAAAGAAACGAACAACACAACAGGGACATCGCAATAGAGCCCACTCGCAACGTGCTTTGACGATTTGTGCGAACATTTTGAAAATAGACTAATTACTAAATTATGAAAGAATTGGTTTAAAGATTAATAGGTAAACTGTCATTGAATTGGTTTATTTAAAAATATTAAAAAAATAATAAATAATTAAATATTATAAATATAAATTTATAAATTTAGTTAAAAATAAGATTTGATATTAAATTATATAAAATAATATCTATAATAAAAATTGACCAACTAACAATGAAATATTATTAATCAATATAATATTCATTCATATCAAATTCATAAAATTGATTGATCTATAATATTAATTTCGTCATTACTTGATTATATAATAAGTAAAATTAAAAAAAAATTAAGTAGACTGGTTCATTCGGTTCATTTAGCACAAGTTTTTACCCAATTTAATCAATATTTGGCTGATGCAATCACTCAACAATTTTAAAAATTATTTTAGATCGATTCTTTTGTCGATTTCTAGTCTAATTGATCAAATCGGTTGGATCAATTCGCTTTTGATAACAGTTATTTGTCCCTTATTTGGCCACTTCTCAAACTCACTTTACTTTTTTTTTAAGTGGAAATTATTAATTTGGTCTTAAAAAAATTATAATTGTTACAATTTAGTCTTTAAAATATCAACTATCTCAATTTAGTCTAAAAACGATTGTTTGTTTCAATTTACTCTTTTGCTTTGTTGAACTGACTTTCAATAGTGAAAATTTTAAATTTAGCAATAGTAGATTTTATAATTTAACAAGAAAAATGATAAAATTAAGACAAATATGATTCTTTATAAAAGAAATTAAGGCACTTGATCAAATTAAAAAATTATAAATTTTTAAGGGCTAAATCAATAATTTACTCTTTTTTTTAACTTCTTATTTTGTTGATTTTTCTAATCTCTAAGTGAAACTCTTAAGTGTTTAGATTTAGGTTTCTTTACTTACTTTAAGAGAATTAAACTTTAAAGTGTGGAATGGCACCATGTACGTTAGTTTATTTTTTAATTCATATTTAAATGAAAAAAGGACTCTGTCTATTATAATTATATGATTTAAAAATTTAGACTACAGCTTAATTAAATAGGTGATATTAAAATTTTAAAATGTAATACTTTCTTAATTAAATTAATACAAAAAGTAAAAATGCTATATATCAATTAAAATTAATATATAAAAAATTATATTTGTTTCATTTCACAATTTCTTAATTATTTTAATTTAAATTATGTGATTTTTATTTATAGTTTAAGAAGAAAAGTATTACATTCTAACATGATAATTAATTTTATATGTGTGCCCCACCTTTTTACAGAGAAAATGTTGTTTTCTAATATATTTTACTGAAAAATGGGACTCTATCTATTTTTATGAAAGAAAAAAAATGTTTAATTTTTTAAAATTATAAGTAATTATTACAAAAATTAAAAATACTACACAAGTTAGCAATAATCATGGTCATAGTCCCTATAGTTTTCCTCACTTTTTATTGTGGTCCCTATTGTTTAAAAACTTGCAATTGAGTCCTTTTAATTTTTAATTTATTTATTTTAATCCCTATTATTGAAATATTGTTAATATTTTATTAAATTTTGGCTACAAGACCAATTATATACTATTTTAACATTTTAAATATACATAACTTAAGCTAATTCATCATAATTATTTAACATAAATTGCACTACATGTCATATACATATAAGTTAATATCAGTTAATTATCTATATATATTTTCTTTTTATTAGCATAAACCATGTACATTTAAAGTGTTAATATGTAGACTAAAATCTTATCTTGGTCAGTCATAGATGACCTCTTTTTAATTTAGTCTTTTATATATTTTTATTCTCAATTTGGTCCCTTACAGATTGATATGTTACCAATTTAGTCCTTCAAAAATTTTTATTCTAAATTTGATCCCTCATAGATTGATATGTTATCAATTTAGTCCCTCATTTATTTTCATTTTCAATTTGATATTTCACAAATTGATATGTTATCATTTTAGTCCTTTTTTGTTAGCCATAACTTTTAATGGTCATAGCTTTTAATGAATGGACTAAATTGGTAACATATAAATCTACGAGGGACCAAATTAAAAATACAAATATGTGAGGGACTATATTAATAACATATCAATATGTGAGAAACATATTGAGAATGAAAATCTATGAGAGATTGAATTGATAACATATCAATCTATAAAGGACCAACTTGAGAATAAAAATTTGTAAGGGACTAACTTGAAAAAAAAGACATATGTGAGGAACTAAAATGATGTTTTGGTCTTAATATGTTTATGGTTACTTAGTCAAATTATCAAAATTTTTTAATAAAATATTGATGAAAGCTTAATAATAAAAGTTAAATTAAAAATTTGTGAAACTATAAGTATTTAATTACAAAATTTTAAATTATAGAGACTAGTGAAATTATAAGCATCTAACCTAACAATTATAATACCTTTAGAATGTCTAATTTGATAAAAGAGTCAATGCTCGTATTAAAAAAAGAAAAAAGAGCCAATAATATTATTATATAATTTTATGAGATTTATTTCCAAAAGAATAATATAGTGGTGACTGTCACTTAAGTTGCGTATAAAAAAAAGCAACGTGATTATTGGAGCGTTCTTCACTTCTTTTTGATAAAACCAACAAATGTGGGACCTTGTGTCCAATTATTGCCTTTATTTTCACGATTGTAGTCAACGCATATAAAATAGTATTATTTTTATCTTTATTTTAATAAATAAATAATTCATATAAACTTAAAATTAACTTATTGTTATTGTTAAATTACAAATACTCTTTTTTTAAAAAAATTGAATTAAAATAATTATAATATTTGAAGGACAGAATCAATAGTTTATTAAAAAAGAAGTCATTTAATTATTTTATTGTCAAATTAACAAGAAAATGTTGTTCTTTAAACTTTAATATAAACTTAAATATTTCGTTGCAAACAAAACTAATTTAATTTAAAGAAAATAAAAAAATTATAATGTATATTAGAAAATAAAATAACCGATTTCCTTCACGAAAGGAACTCGAAAACTTTTGTCAGTGGAGGTGTTCAAGTTTTATAAGTCACTCGGAGGAAACTTCCAATCCACCTTCATTTATTGAAATGACGTGTAAATTATTCATATCAAACATTTAAATATTTATTTGGGACGAATGATAAAAATAAAAAAGTATTATTTATAGTAAAATTAAAATTTAGTCAGATATTTAAGATTAAATTAAAAATAAAATTAATTAGTATGACAAATTAGCATGTCCATATTTTATTTGAATTATGCTAGTGGTGTTAGCCCTAAGGATAAAATTAAGATAAAAAAATAAACATGTGAGACAAAATTGATATAAATAAAATATGAAGGGTGAAATTAAAGCTCCAAATAAATATTAAGGACGAAAAATGTAGATATGCCTCAATTTTACAATGTAAATTTAAGATATTAACTTTGGATTAAATATTAAATTATACATAGTTTCCTCTTCCAAAATTTATATGTATAATAAAAAAACATTTTTAGATAAATTTTGAACAAAAAAAAAAAGCTCCTGAATAAACCAATTTTCCGTAAAACCCCATAAGGATATACTTGAAAACTACTATTTAGGTTTGTGTATTGGTCTCCCTCATATCAATTCTCAACTTGGTTTCTTCCATTATTGCCATAATTGTTTTTATTTTTTCCAACCTTTATCTAACTAGATTCTCTAACGTTGAAGCAACATGTCAGTCTAACAATAAATAAAAACCGTTTGATCATAATTGATTAGTTAGAACTTATAATTGTAGATAAAAACAATGTTTTAAAAATTTAACTAATCATTAAACTAATAAAAATATTAATTAACAGTATATTATCGTGGTGTAATAATTAAATATACATATATTTTTAATTTTATATATTAAAAATATATAATATAATAAATTAATAAATATTTTTATACTTGATTTTAATAATCTTGTATTATATATATATATATATAATTGTTTTTCTATTTTTTATTTTCTTATTTATTTTTGTGACAAATATAATATTATTATAAAATTAATTAAAAAGATAAAAATATAACGTAAGAGAACAAATATAAAAAAAATAAAAATTTACTAAATCTTGTAAAAATATTATATTTTGTAAAGTACAAAAATCAATTTAACTAGTTCATTGATTTTATTGGTTTTTAATTATTTTTTAGCTAATTGATTTTTTAGATGAATTTGATCAAACCAATAATCTTTTCTCGATAGAAGCGATCAGTTTAACGTGTCACGTAATAACTGGATAAAAATATTTCAATTTCAATTCTAGCACTAAAATCAAATAAAAATTAATAAACTACTCTCTCCAATTACTAAAAAGATCGATGGCCCATGCTTCCACATGCATCATCATTGAAGTGCTTCTAGAAGCCTATGGAAAATATTGTAAAACAAATAGAGACGGTTTGGAGGTACTGCCGATTCTCATAACAACTATCACTCTTGTGGTCCCCACACATCACATCATGTCACATACCATGCCATTTCAACCCTTCTCAAACTCCGTTACTCCTTTCTTCGTTCTTTCTTAATTCTGATTCGAGTAAATTACCGATTTGACTCTCAAAAGATTATTCTTTCTTAATTTAGTCCTTAAAAAATTAAAAAGACATTTATTTATATTTAATGAGAATTTAAATTTGATTTATCCAGGTTTTAAGCCATTAAACGTGTTTAATTTTTTAATTTTATTAAGTATTTGATAGTTTTGAATACATCTTGTATTGATATTTATTTAATATCTTAATATTTAGTATTTGAATTTAAAGATAATATCTTATTATTTAAATATGTATTTGTATTTAAATATCTTAATCCTAAAAAAAAGTAACTCAATTTAGTTTTTAAAATTTATATATGTTTCAGTTTGATTTTTATTTTTATTAAAGTAACTTTTAACTACGAAAATTTTGAGATTCACTAGTAATAGATTTTGTGATTTAATAATAAAAAAGGAGCAAAGTGAAATAAATGTAATTTTTTTATTATGATTATATTGAAAAAAATTTAACCTTTAGGGATTAAATTATTAATTTACACTTCTTATTTTTCATTCAAATAATCTTATTCTTAATGAGTCTTGATTAGGTCAAGTAGTTCAATACTTTTTCTTTTTGAAAAAATTTTAGGTTCAAATTTTGGAAAAAGAAAAAAATCAGTGCTCAAAGAGTTGAATACTTTGTAGTTTGACTTGATTTAAGTTGAAATAGTTAAAATTCAATGAATTTTCATATACTAGTAATTTAAAAAAAAATAGAGTACATTACTAATTTGGTAAAAGAATGAGATTTATCAACAATAAATTTTGTGATTTATTAACAAAAATATTAAATTAAAACAAATATAATATTTAAAAAATTAAATTAAAATATTTAATTTTTTTATAGACCAAATTGAAAAAAAATGACCCGTCAGGTACTAAATTTGTTATTTATTCTTAAAATACTCTTTCTAGTTTTTCCAATGCTCCATATTCATTACAAGAACAATGTATGAACCCTCTTTTCAACTCATGCGTCCGATTCTCCTCGATTTTATCATTTTGGTTCATCCACTGTTTTTAACTTTTTATTAATATACAATTCCATTGGCCGATAAAAAACCGACTATAAAGTATGAACCCCGGTTTTCTTGAAATCTGGTTTTGGATATTTAATAAGATACCACTGAAACCACAAAATTGAATAATCTTAATTGACAAATTAATTTTAGTATCTTAATAATCAAATAATATAAAGATTAAATTATAATTTTCTCCCTATAATTTTATCAAAATTATACATTAGTCCCTATACTTTATTTTTATGAAAATGATCTATATAGTTTTTCTATCCAATATCAATTAGTTCCTGCTGTTAATATAGTTAATTTTATTGTTAAAATGGTCATATATGACAGTTGATATGTGTATATTTGTGAATATGTTAATATGTCTAATTATTAAATTTTGCATAACTCAGTTGATGTCAACAAAATTCAATATAGACGCTAGGTTAGAAAAATTAAGAATTAAAGACAAAATAAGAATTTTGTTAACATGACAATTAAGTTGTGTAAAATTTAATGATTAGACATATTATATATTCACAAATCTATACATTAACTGTCACGTAAAAATATTTTAACAACCAAGTTAATTATAAATGAGAAAATTATAAGAATAATTTTACATAAAAATAAAGTATAATAATTAATTTATAATTTGGATGAGACTATAAGTTGTGTTAAATTTAATGATTAGGTATACTTTCACAAATTTATACATTAACTGTTACATAAAAATATTTTAACAACAAAATTAATTATAAAACAAACTAACATGAATGAGAAAATTATAAGAATAATTTTATAAGTATAAGAATCAATTTATAATTTTGATAAAATTATAAGGATTAAAATTATAATCTAATTTAATAAAAAATACTAAAAATCCAACAGCCACATCGTCATTCCACTTCCATAGGCCCCTCCTGCCCCCAATGGTTACTCCCAGTCCAGTTGTACTTGTCTCTTTCAATGAGTCTTCCCTCCCAAAACCCTCCTTCTAGAACACCCACCCCCTTTGGCCTTAGCCTTAATACTTATCAGTTATTATCTTAATTCCCACTCACATTCTTCCCTCTATATAACCCATATCCGTACCCATACTTCCTCGACTATTCATTTCTCTCTCTCTAGAAGCCTTCAATTTCCCTGCTTTTCGCTAAAGCCCATCTCTTTTTTCTTCATCTCCAACGTGACAACTTCCCTTCAATCAAGTTTCAAACTTTCAGCTCCAAAATCTCACCTTTATAGTTTCTGCCTTGACCCTTATGCCTGGACAGTGCCCAATTTTACTGGGTTGATTCCTTTTCGCTTTTTTCTTTCTGTGTGCGATTCTCTCCTTTTTTGTTCTGCTATAATGGATCTGATACCGGGTCTACCCGAAGATGTAGCCAGGGACTGTTTGATTCGGGTTTCCTACCAGGAGCTTCCGGCTGTTGCGTCGGCGTGTATTGGATGGAAGAAGGAGATTGAGCTGCCGGAGTTTCGCCGGCGACGGAGGATCACGGGGCATGCCCAGAGATTAATCGTGATGGTTCAAGCACGAGTTGACTCGGAGAAACGCAATAGTCCTCTGACGAAGGGTCCAGCGAACCCGGTCTACCGATTGAGCGTCTTCGAAACGGGTTCGGGTCAATGGAGCGAGTTGCCGCCGCCTCCGGGATTCTCCGGCGGGTTACCCTTGTTCTGTCAGATGGCGGGTGTCGGGTACGACCTGGTGATGATTGGTGGGTTGGACCCGAACACGTGGAAGTCTTCGAATTCGGTGTTAATCTACAACTTCTTATCAGCGAAATGGCGACGTGGGGCTGACATGCCCGGTGGGCCCAGGACGTTCTTCGCGTGCGCGTCGGACTCCGAGCGATTGGTTTACGTCGCCGGCGGGCACGACGACGAGAAGAACGCTCTGAGGTCAGCCCTGGCGTATGACGTTGCAAGGGACGAGTGGGTCCCACTCCCTGACATGGCAAGGGAGAGAGACGAGTGCAAGGCGATTTTCCACCGTGGAAGTGGAAAGTTCTGCGTGATTGGCGGGTATTGCACGCAAATGCAAGGGAGGTTCGAGAGGAGCGCCGAGGGCTTCGATGTTGCCACGTGGCAGTGGGACCAAGGAGAGGATCAATTCTTGGGAGCTCCCACGTGTCCGAGGACCTGCGTGGACGGTGGTGATGATGCCGGGAAGGTTTACATGTGCAAAGACGGTGACGTGGTGATGTTAAGGGGCTCCACGTGGTATGAAGTGGCCAAATTGCCTGGTGAGATACGGGAAGTGGCGTACGTGAGAGGATGGGAAGGGACGCTATTGGTGATTGGGTCACGTGGGTATGCGGAACCGAATATGGGCTTTCTATTGGACATTAACAGTAACTCCTGGAGAAAATTGGAGAGCCCAATGGGCTTTACGGGCAACGTTCAGTCGGGCTGTCTTTTAGAGGTTTGAGACATTGGCATCAATGTCAAACTTCGGCTTGTAAATAAGAGATTTTGTTTTCCTTTTTTATTTTTATGGGTTTAGCTTAGTTTTTAGAATTTACAAAGTTGTACTCCATACAGAGTTGCACTGTTAAAGACAACCTTTTCTTAGATTCTCTTCGGCTTCACTTTAAAGACCAAAAAAAAAAAAGAGGCAACGTTCTAATTTAGGCAATTTTTGTTTGTTTGTATGTTTGTGGGGGGTTTGTTTAGCCGTACTTTTCCTATTTTGTTGAATAGATACAAGTTGAAATGTAAACCTCTATCATGAAACATATATCGTTATATTGGACGGACCAGATCACTGGCTCAGTTTCCACGTCCTAAAACGTAAAACCATGATAATATAATAGAGATGGAAAATGCAAGCTAAAATTTCAGAATCATTAATGTATTAAGCACACATGATTAAACGATATAATTGAACAAATAAACTAATGTATTTAAAAATTAAACACATTAATCCTTTTCTAACGTAACAAATAGATTAAAAGCCAACAATAACACACAAGTTCTCCAAACAAGAGATTGATTCGAATCTTGAACAAGAATTAAACTGTATGATTAACAACATACTTGATAATATTAAGGTACACCTGCCACAATAAACAACTTATCAATTATAAGTAACAATTATATGACAGAACAGAATGCATTATACATTCATACATACATATATATATATATATATATATATATTCATCTTAAGAATTTGAATTTAGATTGGAATTTGTGCTTGTCCTCCCATTCCAAATTGTCCCACCACCGTTTATCATCTCTAATACGCCTCAATTTACCCATGGTAGAACTAGTATCAAATGGTAACATTTTGAGATTTGGGCAATTTGATATTATGGTGGATCTTAGGGAAGGAAAAGACAAAGTAGTCTCACAAATGCTCTTTAACTTTGGCAAATTACCCAAACTGACCTCTACAAGAGACGAGAATATATTATAATCATCAACTTTCTCTCTTCCTTTCTCATATTTTATTACTTCTTCCAATGACTCTCACTCTCCAATGTAAAGCTTTTGCAGGAGTGAAGCATGCTTAAGCCATATCAAATGAGTTAATGAATTGCAGTGGTGAATACCCACATGTCGAACCATGCTTAAACAACATGTTTCAGAAACGGAAGAATATTTCAGATTGCAAATTGAGCCTTGGACTTATTTTTTCTCAGTTATTTATCAGTAGTAGTCACTTTGAGCCTTTTATTGTGAAAAAAATTAAATTTTTTTTGGATACCCATAAAGTTATAACATTAAGCCCAAAAAAAAAATCACTTACCATTTTCAGAGAATAAGTGGTGCATAGAAAAGTCTTGAAGAAAGAGACGATTGAATGAGGAAAAAAATATACACATGAAAATAAAGGTGAATGAAGAAAAATATTCTCAGCCTCTCAGAAAAAGAAAAAGTAGATTAAAATGATTCAAGTTTGGAGGAGTTGACACTGAAAAAAATAAAAAAAATAGAAAAAGGAAAAAGAAGGAAAATTAAACTAAATAATATAGAAGTTCAGAAAATTGTATTTATATTATGCATTACTTAATCATCTATTACTTTGATTTTCCCGTATTCCTTTTTTTCTTTTACCCTTAACCATTGGCCCTATTATCAGAGAAAAAAGACCTATTGATCCCTATTTATGTGTTGCTTACATTAGTGAAGGGAAGATAGAGGATATTAAGCATATAAAGTTGTAAATTGAGGTTTGGTTATATAGTTTAATAAATATAAAATTTATTCTAACTATTTTCATGATAATGTTGTTGGCTACTCACATACACACACTTCAAGGGTTTGAGAAAATGAATTATTATCTTTCAAATTTAGAAACTTGTTATAATTGCTTTACTTTTTTATTTATCATCTTGTTCTATACAATTATTGAAGATTAATATTTGACTTTCAGGATAAATTACAAAGAGTAAACAACTTGTATTTTTGTAAGCTTTACTTTTGCTTGAGGACAAGCAAAATTTTAAGTTTGGAGGTGTTATAACTTTATTTTATAAAATTATTTAACATATATTTTTTAGTAATAAATTGAGTAAATTAAGTGATTTTAAGTCTTTTCTAATTTATTTAATCTTTTTAATTGTTAAGTTTAATTTTATAGGGAGTTAATTTTTCTTAAGGATTTACTTTAAGATTTAGAATTTGTTTTGTTTATTTAATTTAGTTACGATTTATCATTTAAATTATATTTAAATTTATTTTGTTTAGTTTTCTTTTAGAATTTAATTTAAGATTAAAATTTATTAAAGAAATTTTTTATATCTTTTTCTGATATTATTTTTTTGATTGGTTATCTTTTGATTCAAATCAGATTTGAAGGGAGTTTTGGAAGTTTCTGCAGAGGAAAAAAAAAAGAGACGTTGGAGAGAGATAAAACCACTTGGACGTGTAGAGCTGGAGAGACGCATTCTGTGCTGGATTTCGATTTTCTTTTTCTTCATCTTTTCTCTTACTTTCTTTGAAGCTATGATGGCAAACATGTGTTCTTTTACTATCAATGATTTTTTTTTTGGTCATAAGTGACTAAATTTTATTTGTTTGAGGAAGATATAATTTTTCTTAGATGTTATGAACTGAGTTTACATCTTCCCTTGAATGGTATAAATTAAGTTTTTAATGATAGTTTAAGTTTATTTAATTCTTTATTAAGTAATTGTTTCTGTGCCTACTGCTTTTTCAAACTGATCACTTAAAAATTGATTTAGGTTTCATGTAGGGAATTAGAAAATTCATGTATAAATATGCTTATTGAAATAATTGCCATAAGAAAATTTAATTTAGGAATAGATAAATTTCTCGTGTAGTTTTGATTGAATTCACTTATGCTTACTGCATTTTTTTAATTTAATTGATCTAAAGAATTAGATAATTGGATCAGGATAAGAGTGTTAATTTGCTAAGAATTGAGTTTTAACTAGAAGTAAGAATTCAATCATCAATATGGAAATTGAAGACTTAGACTAAAATGCAAATTCACTCATAGTTAGATTGTAATACCCATAAAAAATAAATAAGTGGGCCATTGAAAATCAAAACGTTAATTTGTTCTATTTTGTTTTCCTTTCAAGTGGGCCATTGAAAATCAAAAGGAGAGTGAGTCCACATATCTACAAACTCCGATCTAAGGAGATTCCACCCGTCAAGGTTTTGTGGAGGAATCAAACTAGCGAAGAAGCCACATGGGAAGCCGAGGCCGACATGCGTTCTAGATATCCGCATCTTTTTACGACTTGAGGTAATTTAAATTCGGAGGACCGAATTTCTTAAAGAGGGTGATAATGTAATACCCATAAAAAATAAAATATAAATGCGTGTTTTCAAACTACTGTTACTATTTTAGTATACGGTACTATTCACCCGTATAATACTATTTACGTATATGGTACTGTTCATTTATACAATCAAAATGTCAAGTACTAGATGTGGTTTGGTTATAAGAGAAAATTAGAAAGAAGTTTGTAGGAGAAAATGACGTTTTATGTGTAAAAATACCCTCAGGGACTAAATTGAAAGGACTGAATTGAAAAGAAACTTAAATGTTTCAGGTGAAAGGATAGTTTTCCCTTTAAGTTTCCAATAGTAAATAAACAAAAAATTTTCCAACGTAAGGTGCACAGTAACTGTATTATTAGAAATATCGTTTTCATAAATAGTAAATTAAATATTTTATTAGTACATAGTATCAAATAGTACCCTTGACTTTTGCTATAAATAGGCCCTTCCATTTCACTTCTAAACTCACACTTTCAACTTCTCTTCTTCTCTTCTTAAGTTTCTCTTGCTCCGACGCTAGGCTTCTGAGATTTTGGGCCTTTCCGTTTTTGCTTAGGTAAGGATACTATGCCCTTTCTATGTCTTTCAAATTTTAGAAGTTATTTTCTTAAGTATGCTCTGTGGTTGCGGCTTTGGCTGATCTTCCACATCAGAAAAACTGTCGTTAGCTGTTATTTTGATTCTCTGATTACCGAAATAGAATATAAACTGTGGAGAATACATGTCTAGGAAAGTTCTGGCTAAGGAAAGACCTGGTTTTTAAGTGTGTCCAGTGTGACCCTCCACTCTTTCCTGGAAACTTACCTGGTGTACTCTTTTACAGATTGTATTCTGTATTTCTGGTATGAATAGTATCCGTACGTATAAATAGTGACCATATGAATAGTACCCGTACGTATAAATAGTGACTATATGAATAGTAACTGTACGTATGAACAGTATCTGTACGAAAACAATCTTAACGTATTTTCTCTAATCTTTTATGAAAATCTTCGTAGCAGAACACTGAAATTCACCTGTGTACTCTTGTCCGTAACGACTTAAAGAAGTGATACTCGTACGGAATCCAGGTGAGTGAAACGACCCCGTTTTAATAGAGTTTTAGCGTTATTGGTGATAAAAAGTATGTCGTAGGACACTCCCAAGATTCATAGGGGGAAATTGGATTCAGAATGACGAATATAATGAGATAATTAATCCAGAAGTATGGATAAGACAAGCAAGTATCTCATGATGATATGAAATTTGAATCATATAGTTATATACTATACCTGTTATATGGATGAGTATTATATTGTGCTTCTGATTATGATATGAACTGTTGTACTATTGATTGTGATTGAGCGGTACAGTACCCCCTCTCACGGCAAGGCGGAAAACCCGGTTTAAAGGGTGTCTTGACCAATGAGTGTCTTGTTTGTTTCTTTGAATAAGCACATTATGAGTACATTTTGCAGATGGCCTCATCAAAATCCAAACTGAGATCTTGGAAACCCTCACTCAGAATATAAAACACCTAATGGCTAGAATAGACCAACGAGATAACAACCAAGCAACCACTGCGAAAGTTCTTGAAAGTAATGGTTGGAACCCAAGAGGGGGGGTGAATTGGGTTTTATAAAATTTTCACAAAACTTTATTGGAAGTTAAAATGATTTTCTGTAAAAGTACAATGCTTAGGATAATAAATACAACACAGAAAATCAATGTGCTATCAAGATGAATAATTATGAAGAGCAAGGAAATAAAGAACAGATAACAATAAGCACAAATAAAGGAGTAAGGGATAGAGAGAGCAAACTTAGAGATTTATACTGGTTCGGCTAATCTCAAGCCTACATCCAGTCCTCAAGAAGTCACTTGAGTATTTTCACTATACTTGCAAGTTTGATCCGGGTACTTGCAAACCACTACAAAGAATTTCGTTAGCCAAGGTTCCTCCATAACCCAACGGAGAATTTATGAATCCGGGCTCCTCCTCAACCCTCCGGAGAATTTCTGCTAAACTGGCTTCTCTACAACCCAAAGGAATGCTCTCTCAATAAATACTCTATCAAGGAATACTTTCCTTGATAATACAACTCAAGATAATATTTGTGTTGATCAAAATCAACAATTACAGAGAAACTCTCTAAAAACAGAGTATATATTACATTGACTAGCTCACAAGTGTATAATCTGCATAAGAGAGAATTTACAGATGATGTCCAGCAATAGGAGTGTTCTCTCTTCTGTTTTGATAGCCCCCAAGGTTGATATATATAGCCCAAGGACGAATAAGACCGTTGGAGACAAATCCAAGGTGATTCCATAATGATGTCAGCAAAAACTAGCCGTTATAGCACGTTTTCTGATGTCGGTGGTCGACCAGTGTGGCACGTTGGTCGACCAGTGTGGCTCGTTAGTCGACCAGTGTGGTACGTTGGTCGACCAGTGTAGTCCAGAAGTGATTCATTAGTCACGTTGGTCGACCAGTGTGGCACGTTGGTCGACCAATGCTCAAATATTTTGCCTCTGGAACTCGTTGGTCGACCAGTCAGCATAGGGTGGTCGACCAATGCTTAAATATGTTGCCTCTGGAGCTCGTTGGTCGACCAGTCAGCATGGGGTGGTCGACCAGTCACTTGTTATCTTCAAAATCTTTGTTTTTAGAGCATGGTAGTTGCTTTCTTGATGCATCCAAGCTTCCAAGACTTCAAATCTTCTAATTCTTCATTTCTTGGAGCGTTATCCTTGCATGTTGTTTTCCTTGAGTGAAGCATGATATTTCTTTTCCTTGTTCTTCAATCCAATGCTCACTCTTCTTATTTTGAACCAACCTATAAAATATATCTTACTTGCAAATCCAATGGTTAGTTCAATTCATGATAATAGCATATTAAGTAACATAAACATGCTTAAGTACTTGTAGCATATATATGATAATTAACCTTTATATATATCAATGCTACATCCAATGCTACATTTCAAATACATTTGTCATCATCAAAACTTATGGCATAAAGCCTTATGGTCAACAATCTCCCCCTTTTTGATGATGACAAATCACCACAGAAAAATATGTATCACAAAATAATGAATGCAATGTTATAAGCACATACACATATTTTTCTACAGTTTCTTCTCCCCCTATTTGACATCAACAAAAAGGTGTAAGGAACACAATACATAGAAGTTAAAGCACATACCTTCTTTAAGCCAGGATGTCAAAACATGTCAATATATCATGGGGTGAGGATACATCAAAACTTATCATTGATTTCATTGACATGTAAAATTAATTTTCAAAAAAAAATTTCTCATGTCAAATGAAATGAGCCAAAATATAACACTTGAAAGAGTTTTAGGCTCCCCCTTAAACCTTGCATAATTTGAAAAAGAATAATGAATAATGAATATCTAATTTTTCAAGATATATTCTTTTTCAAGGTCATCTATATATTTTCAAGAGAGATAAAGCTCCCCCTGAATTTCATAACCCTTTTCCTTTGAAAAAGATTATCCAAATCATTATAAAGGAAATTCAGTTTTTTTTGATTGCAGAATTTTGAAGTAAGATTTTTGAAGAAATTTCTGCAATATTTTTATTGAAAATGATTTCTGCTTGTTTATGAAAAGGCATTTTTAGTAAATAGCAGAAAAATTGAACTTTTTTTAAAAAAATAAACATCATTTGCTGTCATATGATAGAAATATTTGCAGCACACAACAGAAGTATGATATATGGATTAGTAAAGCATGATATAAACAAGAATATTAATCATAATCCATAAATCGAATACTAATAATTTTCAAGATATTTGAAAACAATTTCTGCTTATATGTATAAAAACATTTCAGCATATAGCATAAGTAATTTGAAATAAGGATATTCAAATCCTTTTCTTTTCAAAATAGATTTTGCTTCAATAAGGCAAAGCAATTTCAGCATAGTGGAAGCAATTCAAGAGTTTCACGATATTTTTCTAAAACAATTTGCTTCGAAGGAATTTAGAAACGTTTCATCTAAGGAAGCAATATATATGGATTAGTGTAATAAGATATATTCAAGCATATAGGTCAAAATCCATACATCAAACATCAATGTTTTTCATCCCCTTTGTCATCAACAACAAAAGAGATCTGTAAAATCTTTTCTTTTTCAAGAAGAATATTGCTTCATATGATAAAACATATTCGTATTGCGGAAGCATTTTTAAAGTCCTTTTTCAAAACAAATTTGCTTCATAAAGGATAAGATAGATTTCAGCACAACGGAAGCAATTTATATACCCGTTCAAGATGTAAAACATTATAAGCAGGATATATATAATATATATCATCACAGCAATATAAATCATTAAGGCCAAAGTGTAAAGGACATATATTTAAAGAAGATCAGTTAAGCATATTCAATATAATATCCATTTTGAGATGAGTAATCATACCTCTCAAAATTCTTTTATCCAATCAACTGATCGTTCTTACCTTTCTTTTGCAAGAGCTTGTTTATCCAAGAATTGTCTTGGCGTAGAGACAATTTATTTTGCAACCCTTGACTATTTGATCTTTGATGAAGATTTCAGCTTTGTATAGTTTGACTATCCTTTTGGAAGAGTCATTTGTACCTTTAAGCTTCTTCATCAACTTAGAAGTATCCTTGCTCAAGATGTGATTAATAGATCCAAAAATCATATAATCATTTGATAGATTAAAGGCAAGGAAAGTTACTTCAAAGAATTTTAGTGGCAAAAGAAATGTTTTTCTCCTTTGAAAGATGAGCCAAAATAGTTCGTATTTAGCTTGAGGTGCAAAAGAGATATTGAAAATAATATATGAGTGTTCAAAGTATTTTTTTAATCAGTTTAAAGACTCTTTCTTGCCATTCATCCAATCTTCACATAAAGCTCATAATATTTGATAGATTAACAATCTATTTCAAGCAAGGCTAGATAATACCAATGTTTTGAATGTGCATGCTTGATTAGAATCACCATCTTCGTCGTTGAATCCTTCATCCTCAAGATTCATTTGTCGTCATTGCAAGCTTGAGTTTGATAATACTTTTCCTCATAAAACAATGAAACTCTTATGCTTAGGTACCCAAATAATTTGGGTCCTTGACAGGTTAGTTCATAATTCTCAAACAATAGAGACGTTTAATATATCAATAAGAATGCTATGCCTCCATGGAATCCAAAGCTTTGTAGAGAAATCATTCTTCTTTAATGATTAATTCCATAAGAAGCATATAGGATGAAAATCTTTTGATATGAAGATTTCTAAATGCTTTTCTTTTTAAAAAAAATGATAAAGCAATTTCAAATCCTTTTCCAACATTTTTCTAAATAATTCTTATTGAAAGAATGTCACTAGATTTAGCACAGTAGAAGAAAATATATATCCATTATCATATATAAAACATTTTATATCCAGGATATATCATATCATCTCAGTAGAGGCATTATGTATTTTGAAAAGTATACATATATTTATTCAGGGCTATAAAAACATTTTCTCACATGAATATGTATATCATCATTACATAGCGGAAGCAAGATACATATTCATTCAAGATAAAACATATTATAACCAGAGTATGTAGTAAAATAATTGAAGTAATATGGATTAATAAGATATAATCAGATATAAACTATAATCCATAAACAATTGTTTATAACCCATAGCTTATGCAAAAAATATGATATGTATAATGCTCAAATCATGATGAATGGTATAAAGACAATTTAAGCATTTAACATATTTTTATATGCAATGATATGATCAAGTATGTAAGATATCAGAGAACAATGTGTCATTGCAGTGAAAGTATGTCAGTAAAAAGATTTGCCAAAATGTTCAATTGAGATCAAGGAGTATCATTCAATTAAATAATAAAGAAGTAAAGGATAGAGATACTCATCAATTTTGACAAACTTTTGTTGCTTCTTGAACTTCCTCCTTAAGATGTTGATATCTTCCTCATTGCTCTTCTTTTGATCCTATCTTCTTGCAATTTTAATGATCTTCATTGATTGATTATTTACAAGATTCTCTCAAAAATAATCTCTTATAAGATCACCCATGAAGCTTTGAAGAGATCATTAAGTGCATAGTAGCAAAATTCAAGTCCTTCATCTACTGTCATGTGCTGGTCGACCAACGTGTGTCAGGTGGTCCACCATCGTGAGAATGAGGAGGTGCAAGGAGCATACTGTCAAGCATTGGTCGACCATCGTGAGTCCACTGGTCGACCATCAAGGGAAAGGAACAGCAAGAGTCGAGCGTTGGTCGACCATTGTGAGAGCGCTGGTCGACCACTCCAGACCAGAAGAGAGTTTCTTACGTACTGCCTCAAACTGGTTGACCAAAGGCTACAGACTGGTCGACCACCTGTCTCAGCATTCAGCGTTCTTCTCCTGGCGCTGGGTATTATATCCTTCGTTGGTCGACCACTGATAGGAGCGTTGGTCGACCAACCAACTTCAGAACTATATATTTTACTGATTTTGGAGAGCAGAGGAAAGAATGTGCCTTAGAGAATAAATTTAAGGATTAACTCTTGCAAAACACTTTTGGTAGAGCACTTTGATGCTTAAATAAGCAATGTCCAAATAAATCTCGAGAATCAAGAGCAACATTGTGTTTAATATATGCTATATTGATAAAAGTTGTAATATCCCAAGAATTTTCATGAATATTTAAAGTCTATTTGAAGTTTATTGAAAAATTTAATTACATGAGAAATGTTCTTTTTGAATTAGTGAAGGAAATTTGGAAATAGAAATTTCAAAAAATTTTAATTTAGGACATTTTACAAATTCTCAAGGACTAAAACGAAAAGAAAAGAAAGTATGGAGTACTTTTGAGAAATGACCAAGTAGGAACCTGAGAAGAAGAATAGAGCTTATGGGAATGAATTATGAGTCCGGTACCAAAAGGATGACGGATTCGAGGTTAAAGTGGAGTTTGAGACTTTGAGAGGGACTAAAGTGAAAGAAGAAAATTGTGGGGCAATTAGGATTTAGAATCACCCGAGGTGAGATTTTATGAATTTTTTTTTATTAATCTTGACTGAGGGTCAACTGAAGAGCAAGTGATAATTTCACCCCGGGCGAGTAAATAGGCGGTCACACCTAAATTTTCTTCATTTTCTCATTTCCTCTCTCTCTCTCTTCACTTTCTCTCCTCTCTTTCTCTCTACACTCCAACTCCACAACCGAGCTTGGAGGGTGGATCTCGGGCTACGGGGCGAGCCTCTAGGAGCCAAGCATCGTAGGGAAAGCAAGGAATTGAGGTAGAAATTTCTATTTCTCAAGCTTTTTCCTATTTTATAGTTTTCAGAAAGTTTGGGGTAAAAATCGAGATTCCGGCTTCGTTTCTCGATTAAAATTGGTGTTTTTGGTGTCTAAATGCTCCTTAGACATTAAGGGTGAGATCCTATGGAAGAAATCATGGAAAACGGTGAAGATTTGGCCGGATCTGAGCCAAAACCGAGAGGAATCGCGAAAGGTCGCGATCCTGGCGCCCAGGCGCCAAGGTTCAAAAAATTTTGGGAAGAAAAGGGACTTGGCGCCCAGGCGCCAGGTGTGGCGCCCAGGCGCCATGTGTGGCGCCCAGGCGCCAGGTATGCTGAAAAGCCTTAGCTTATTTTTCAATCAGTCATAACTTCTTCATCCGGACTCCGTTTTGGGCAAACTTTATATCGTTGGAAAGCTCTTTGAGTCTAGTTTCCAATGGTATAAATGTCATTTAGAAATTCATTACTGGTTAGGAGTTATGACTTAAGATGTGAGTAAAGGTCGAGAGTAGTGATAGAAAATTTCTCTATTTTGTAACCCTAATGGTTTTTACCTGGTTACAATAGGGATTTTTGGGGCACAAGGTGGGAGCGCCGAGAGCGTGAAATCCAGGTGAGTAGGCAACCTTGCAAAATTAATTTAATAAATTAGTCAAAGCACAATATAAATCCCATTTGCGTTATTTGTGAAATTGAGAAGTTTATCAGTGTGTGTTTAGGTTGAGAAAAAGTACAATATCATTGGAAGGTATTTTATTACCTTTGAGAATTGATTTCTCTAGTTGACTAAAGAACTAGATGTGATTGTTCCTTGAATAAATTGGAACATTTTGTAAGTGAATAGCCTTACTAAATTAATGTGATCTTATTAGATAAAATACAATACAAGTCTTGTTTATAACATTATTGAAGTGAGAAATAATCAGTCTCGCTGTTGATAATATATGATGATTGTTATGGTTGATGATAGACATTCAAGGGAATAAAAGTATGTGTAAGTTCATTTATTTCATAGTAATTATATTGTGATAAATTGTCACTATTTTATTGATGAACAAAAGATCTACGAGATCTAATACACGAGTTTGAAAGGGTTAGAGTCCCATACTAATCGGTGTATAAATGTGAAAACTTATGCACGAGTTTAAAAGGGTTAGAGTCCCATACTACTCGGTGTATAAATGTGAAAACTTATGCACGAGTTTGAAAGGGTTAGAGTCCCATACTACTCGGTGTATAAATGTGAAAACTTATGCACCAAGAGTTTGAGGGTTAAATTCCCAAGTCACTCAGTGCAAGTATCTATGGCATATAATGCAAAGTGATTGAGGGATTGATCACCCAATAAATCATACGCAAATTCAGACAAGTGTAATACTATAATTATTTACAATAAATGATAGATTGATTGTATTAGTAAATGTGGTGTTTGTGCTTATGATATTTTCATGTACAGTTGTTTACTCACTGAGTTATGATAAACTCACACTCTCCATGATTATCTTTTCAGATACAGTGGTTGAGGAGAAGAATTTATAGCCTTTAAGGATATACTCCACTTTTGTCTGGTAAAGAATCGGTAAGGATTAGGAAACGCTCTATAATCTAGTAGGTCACCTAGGCTTGGGAGGTTGTATAGTACTGTATAGTGTTTGAAGGTTGAACATTTTCTGAATATGTATACAAAATATCTTTCTTGGAATATTTATGATTCACATAATTATGGATATTAAGAATGTTCACAGAGATTATGGGGTACCACGGAGGTACACCCTAGGTATTTTATGTTTATATCACATGTAAGTTTTGGGATGTGACAAAAGTGCTATGCTTCCATGAAATGCAATTTTACAAGAAATTTGATTTCATTGAAAATATTTGAATAAGATTACAATAAGGATAAATACTATAGACAAGAGTAATCTTATTGTTGTAAAGGCAAGAGAAATGTGCATGTAATGGAAGCAAGTTTTCATGATGCAGAAAAAAAATAGTTTGAGCAGAATTTATAAGAAACATTTTAGCTCAAAACAAAATTTGAATCTATAGGCTGCATGCCTAACAGTTGTTTTCGAATATAGCATGCATGAATATCAAAGATAGATGAAAGGCATGCTAGAAAACAAGCATAAGCATTTGATACAGTAAACATATCAATCAAATTTCTTACAATATATTCCAGCTTATATGTTTACTTGTCTATTGCCTCCTTTTGATGCAAGGAAGTGGAGTTTGAATGATGTAGCCACTGAAAAGTCATTTCCGCTCCTTGCTTCGAGGCGAATCTGCAAATTAATCTTTTGTCTTTGGTACCCAAATTTCTTTGGGTTTGCCTGGGTCATGAGTTCCTTTTTAAACCCATTTCATTTTTACTCCATGAACAAGATTTTTCTTATAAAAGCAGGAGTAAGATTTGTGTCCTTTCAGTCCACAATAAAAACAAGTGCAAGTTGGACTATTGGCCATCTTTGTAGAAACAAAGAAGTTTTTAGAATGCTTTTGGTTTGATTCATTTTTAGAAACAAGACCAACTTTATTAAACCTTCTTCTTTGTTTCAAAACTGATGTATTTAAAATTTCTCTACCTTGAGAAAATTTTGCAAGTGTGTTTTTAAGATCATCATTTTCCTTTTTCAAAGAATCACACTTGGTGTAAAAGCAGCTTTTGTTGGTAGAGATACTTCCCTTTAAAATCAGATTCTCTTCTTGCAAAGTTTTGTTTTGATTTTCGAAACCAAAATTCTCTTCCTTGGAAATTGAGAATTCATTTTTCAATTTTTCTAATTCATTTTCAAGAGAAGAGTTTTTCTGTTTTGAAGCATTTAATTTCTTTGCAAGTTTTAGAGATTCTTCATGTAAATCATCAAAGACATCTTGTAATTCATCAAAAGAGTAGTCAAATGAATTTACCTCATCTTCATCTCTGGCCACAAGACAGATGTAGTTTTCTTCATTTGTGTTCTCCTTATCAGAATTGATATTTCCCCAAATGGAGGATAGGTAGGCTTTCTTTGATGATTCAGCTTTTGGTTGAGATTTCTCTTCTTCTCCTTTTTCTTTTTCTTCTATCTCCTTGGTGATTTGGGATTTTCCTGTAAGTTCAACACCAAGAGCTTGCAATTGATTAAGCACAAGTTGTATCTCATTAATGGTTTTGCAATTGTTCATTTGAGCAATTTCAAGTTCATTAATGAAACTTTTATACTTTAATTCCTCAACAATAAGATCTTCTTTATATGCAACTTCAAGAGTTTCCCATATTTCTTTTGCAGTTGCACAATTAGAAATTTTGAAAAATTCATCTTGACTCAATGCACAAGAAATAATCAATTTTGCCTTAGCATTGAGTTGCACTAAACTTCTTTCAGTATCATTCCATTCACTCTTGGGTTTTGGAATGCATTTTCCTTGTTCTTCCTTGACAGGCATATCAAAACCATTTTCTATAACTTCCCAGAGTTTATGGTCTACTGAAATTAAAAACATTTTCATTTCATACTTCCAATATTGAAAATGATTAGCATAAAAAACAGGAGGTTCTGTGAAAGAACAATTTTCAGAAATAAACCAATCACCATATCCAACCATGCTAACTCTTAGACGGTTAAGTCTTTAAACAAGAGCCCAACCTCTGATACCAATTGAAAGTAATGGTTGGAACCCAAGAGGGGGGGAGGGGGTGAATTAGGTTTTATAAAATTTTCACAAAACTTTATTGAAAGTTAAAATGATTTTCTGTAAAAGTACAATGCTTAGGATAATAAATACAACACAGAAAATCAATGTGCTATCAAGATGAATAATTATGAAGAGCAAGGAAATAAAGAACAGATAACAATAAGCACAAATAAAGGAGTAAGGGATAGAGAGAGCAAACTTAGAGATTTATACTGGTTCGGCTAATCTCAAGCCTACATCCAGTCCTCAAGAAGTCACTTGAGTATTTTCACTATACTTGCAAGTTTGATCCGGGTACTTGCAAACCACTACAAAGAATTTCGTTAGCCAAGGCTCCTCCACAACCCAACAGAGAATTTATGAATCCGGGCTCCTCCTCAACCCTCCGGAGAATTTCTGCTAAACTGGCTTCTCTACAACCCAAAGGAATGCTCTCTCAATAAATACTCTATCAAGGAATACTTTCCTTGATAATACAACTCAAGATAATATTTGTGTTGATCAAAATCAACAATTACAGAGAAACTCTCTAAAAACAGAGTATATATTACATTGACTAGCTCACAAGTGTGTAATCTGCATAAGAGAGAATTTACAGATGATGTCCAGCAATAGGAGTGTTCTCTCTTCTGTTTTGATAGCCCCCAAGGTTGATATATATAGCCCAAGGACGAATAAGACCGTTGGAGACAAATCCAAGGTAATTCCATAATGATGTCAGCAAAAACTAGCCGTTACAGCACGTTTTCTGATGTCGGTGGTCGACCAGTGTGGCACGTTGGTCGACCAGTATGGCCCGTTGGTCGACCAGTGTGGCCCGTTGGTCGACCAGTGTGGTACGTTGGTCGACCAGTGTAGTCCAGAAGTGATTCATCAGTCACGTTGGTCGACCAGTGTGGCACGTTGGTCGACCAATGCTCAAATATTTTGCCTCTGGAACTCGTTGGTTGACCAGTCAGCATAGGGTGGTCGACCAGTGCTCAAATATGTTGCCTCTGGAGCTCGTTGGTCGACCAGTCAGCATGGGGTGGTCGACCAGTCACTTGTTATCTTCAAAATCTTTGTTTTTAGAGCATGGTAGTTGCTTTCTTGATGCATCCAAGCTTCCAAGACTTCAAATCTTCTAATTCTTCATTTCTTGGAGCGTTATCCTTGCATGTTGTTTTCCTTGAGTAAAGCATGATATTTCTTTTCCTTGTTCTTCAATCCAATGCTCACTCTTCTTATTTTGAACCAACCTATAAAATATATCTTACTTGCAAATCCAATGGTTAGTTCAATTCATGATAATAACATATTAAGTAACATAAACATACTTAAGTACTTGTAGCATATATATGATAATTAACCTTTATATATATCAATGCTACATCCAATGCTACATTTCAAATACATTTGTCATCATCAAAACTTATGGCATAAAGCCTTATGGTCAACAGTTCTAAAGTTATTGATAGCTGAGTTGAAGGGAAAAAGAAGGGAAGAAAAGACTAACAACCTAATCACCCAAGTTTTAGGGGAATTCCGAAAGTCTAACCTTCCTTCATTTAGGGGATCTCATGACCCAAACGTAGCCCAAGATTGGATAGACCAAATCGAGAAGATTTTTGGAGTGATGGAGTGTATCTCTCAGCAAAAAGTAACCTTAGCAGTGTTTAAATTAGAAGGCAAGAATGAGCATTGGTGGCAGGAGCCAAGAAGCCGCTGGAATCAAAGGAAATAGAAATTTCATGGGAGATATTTCAAAATACTTTCTTTGATAAATATTTTTCAGATTGTGTAAAGATAGAAAAAGAAACATATTTTATCCAGATTAGACAAGGGGATAAATTTATGCCTGAATATGAGGTAAAGTTTGAGGAATTGGCCAAATTCTCCTCCTACTTAAAGAATACCCATGATGAAGCCTGGAAGGCTAGTCACTTCAAAAGAGGGCTCAAAGCAAATATAAGAGACAAGGTAATCACTCATGAAATAAAGAATTTTGCCCAACTTGTAAACAAATGTAAGTTGGTCAAAAAGAGTATTTGTGAGATCAATCTAGAGAAGGAAATAATGTATGAGAGGAAGAGGGATTTCTAATCAAGTAACAAGGGTGGAAGTTTGTGGAAGAAAAAGCCAAAGTTTACCCACGGATAGAATAGGAGTAAACCAATAAACAACCCTATCTCACCTAAGACTCCTTGCATAAGATGCAGAAAGAACCATGGCAACACTCAATGCCTAGCTGGTTTAAGTGTGTGCTACCGATGTGGCAAACTAGGACATATGTCTCGGGATTGCCAAGCCTCGATGGAGATAGTCCCTCAATCCAAACCATAAACTCAGGGACGAGTATTTGTTTTAACTTAGCAGGAAGTCGAGAAATCACCTGATTTGATTCGAGGTAATATTTTTATCTTTAATACTCTTGTAAATACACTATTTGACTCTGAAGCAACACATTCTTTCATATCATATGCATGTGTCAAGAATTTGGGATTGAAATGAGTACTTTGCAGTAATATCCCAAGAATTTTCATGAATATTTAAAGTCTATTTGAAGTTTATTGAAAAATATAATTACATGAGAAATGTTCTTTTTAAATTAGTGAAGGAAATTTGGAAATAGAAATTTCAAAAATTTTAATTTGGGACATTTTACAAATTCTCAAGGACTAAAATGAAAAGAAAAGAAAGTATGAAGTACTTTTGAGAAATGACCAAGTAGGAACCTGAGAAGAAGAATAGAGCTTATGGGAATGAATTATGAGTCCGGTACCCAAAGGATGATGGATTCGAGGTTAAAGTGGAGTTTGAGACTCTGAGAGGGACTAAAGTGAAATAAGAAAATTGTGGGGTAATTAGGATTTAGAATCACCCGAGGTGAGATTTTATGAATTTTCTTTTACTAGTCTTGACTGAGGGTCAACTAAAGAGCAAGTGATAATTTCACCCCGGGCGAGTAAATAGGCGGCCTCACCTAATTTTTCTTCATTTTCTCCTTTCCTCTCTCTCTCTTCACTTTCTCTCCTCTCTTTCTCTCTCTATACTCCAACTCCACAACCGGGCTTGGAGGGTGGATCTTGGGCTGCGGGACGAGCCTCTAGGAGCCAAGCAACGTAGGGAAAGCAAGGAATTGAGGTAGAAATTTCTATTTCTCAAGCTTTTCCCTATTTTATAGTGTTCAGAAAGTTTGGGGTAAAAATCGAGATTCCGGCTTCGTTTCTCGATTAAAATTGGTGTTTTTGGTGTCTAAATGCTCCTTAGACATTAAGGGTGAGATCCTATAGAAGAAATCATGGAAAACGGTGAAGATTTGGCCGGATCTGAGCCAAAACCGAGAGGAATCGCCAAAGGTCGCGATCCTGGCGCCCAGGCGCCAAGGTTCAGGAGATTTTTGGAAGAAAAGGGGCTTGGCGCCCAGGCGCCAGGTATGCTGAAAAGCCTTAGCTTATTTTCAATCAGTTATAACTTCTTCATTCGGACTCCGTTTTGGGCAAACTTTATATCGTTGGAAAGCTATTTGAGTCTAGTTTCCAATGGTATAAATGTCATTTAGAAATTCATTACCAGTTAGGAGTTATGACTTAAGATGTGAGTAAAGGTCGAGAGTAGTGATAGGAAATTTCTCTATTTTGTAACCCTAATGGTTTTTACCTGGTTACAATAGGGATGTTTGGGGCGCAAGGTGGGAGCGCTGAGAGCGTGGAATCCAGGTGAGTAGGCAACCTTGCAAAATTAATTTAATAAATTAGTCAAAGCACAATATAAATCCCATTTGCGTAATTTGTGAAATTGAGAAGATTATCAGTGTGTGTTCAGGTTGAGAAAAAGTACAATATCATTGGAAGGTATTTTATTACCTTTGAGAATTGATTTCTCTAGTTGACTAAAGAACTAGATGTGATTGTTCCTTGAATAAATTGGAACATTTTGTAAGTGAATAACCTTACTAAACTAATGTGATCTTATTAGATAAAGTACAATACAAGTCTTGTTTATAACATTATTGAAGTGAGAAATAATCAATCTCGCTGTTGATAATATATGATGATTGTTATGGTTGATGATAGACATTCAAGGGAATAAAAGTATGTGTAAATTCATTTATTTCATAGTAATTATATTGTGATAAATTGTCACTATTTTATTGATGAGCAAAAGATCTACGAGATCTAATACACGAGTTTGAAAGGGTTAGAGTCCCATACTACTCGGTGTATAACTGTGAAAACCTATGCACGAGTTTGAAAGGGTTAGAGTCCCATACTACTCGGTGTATAAATGTGAAAACCTATGCACGAGTTTGAAAGGGTTAGAGTCCCATACTACTCAGTGTATAAATGTGAAGACCTATGCACGAGTTTGAAAGGGTTAGAGTCCCATACCACTCAGTGTATAACTGTGAAAACTTATGCACCAAGAGTTTGAGGGTTAAATTCCCAAGTCACTCAGTGCAAGTATCTATGACATATAATGCAAAGTGATTGAGGGATTGATCACCCAAGAAATCATACGCAAATTCAGACAAGTGTAATACTATAATTATTTACAATAAATGATAGATTGATTGTATTAGTAAATGTGGTGTTTGTGCTTATGATATTTTCATGTACAGTTGTTTACTCACTGAGTTATGATAAACTCACACTCTCTATGATTATCTTTTCAGATACAGTGGTTGAGGAGAAGAATTTATAGCCTTTAAGGATATACTCCACTTTTGTCTGGTAAACAATTGGTAAGGATTAGAAAACGCTCTGTAATCTAGTAGGTCACATAGGCTTGGGAGGTTGTATAGTACTGTATAGTGTTTGAAGGTTGAACATTTTCTGAATATGTATACAAAATATCTTTCTTGGAATATTTATGATTCACATAATTATGGATATTAAGAATGTTCACAGAGATTATGGGGTACCACGGAGGTACACCCTAGGTATTTTATGTTTATATCACATGTAAGTTTTGGGATGTGACTAATTGGTATCAGAGGTGGTTTTTAGGTCCCCTATAGATTACAGAGCAAAGTGTTCTTTGTGGGCCCTTTTCCATTGTCATGAACCGCTGCATGACCATGAGATTAGGTTCCATAAAAGACCTTGTAAAGTTGAGTGTTCTTGTCATAACTTACCCTTCGACGGAGTTAGTTAGAGATAATTTTGTTACAATATGAGGTAATTGATTTCATATGTGGAACTTTGGAACTTGTTGGAGGTATGATCTTTATACCGATGGAAAAGGTGATCTCTGTATGAAATTTTTTTTCTTTTTGAGAAATTGGGAACATAACTCTGTAGTGTACTCTGAAAGCTGAGGATTAGTAATTACTAGAATATGACTTGAGGGCTGGGCCAAGAGTGATGTATTAGATGGGGTAAAGTTGATTATGAGGCATGGGCTAGAGTTCAAGAAAGATTTTTGCAAAGAATATAGCGCAAATTACTAATGCAGGAATGGGAAAGAACCCTTGTGAGGCAGATCAAGATTTAATTTTGATAGATGCCAGACAGATGTAATTTATGGAAGAGGATGTAAGTCCTAAATAATATGTTCCTTGATAAAAGCTTGGTTGAAAAAATAGATGTGGGCTAGGTAATTTTTCCTAAGGGAGATACTACGGTAAAATGGAACCTAGCATAAGAGATATTGGGGTAAGTTATAAGTCTTCTCTAGGGGCGACTCGCCAAAGTTGCACTTGTTTAGTTAGGGATTGGCATGATGGTTCTATGTGATAGAAGTGTTTCAAAAAAAAAATATATATACAATGTAGAAGTTTTGTAACATTGGAACAATTAGAGCATGTTATAGGTAGGCTGTTGGCGTATGAACATTCATAATTGTTAAACGTGATGTATGATCGGAATGGTCTAAAAAGACGTTCTTATAATAGTTCGTGCCTCAGAGTGTTAGTTTAAGGAAAGCTTGCGAGTCGAGGCTCTTAAGCAAGAATTCATGACAATTCAAGGGCATAATATTGAGTTTAATTGATCTACACGTGATGCCTTCATCTACTCCTGTATGATAAGAGGAAAGACAACGAGACTTGTACAGAACTTCTGTTTGTCTCTGTGACAGCTTATAGGGTCATTAAATTTTTATGTGATTGGCTTTATAAACTGAATTTGTTATTGATTTTGTGTGGCTAATTTCTTTTATCTTTCTTCATTTTATTATTATTATTATTATTTAGAGTACCATCTAGTAAAAGAAACTATTGGCATTAAAAGCGGAAGGATTACATTGCAAAAAAAAAAAAGGGAAATTACTCATGCATGAGTAATCTAAAAGCGAGGTGGTCTCGGATTAGGAGGGTTGTATTGTATCATCACCCCTCGACCATTTCTTGGAACAAGAGACTGAGCAATGTCACGAAGGGTAGTGTAAATCCCATTCATACAATCAATACTTCTTTGTTGTTGATTGAAGAAGCATTGGGTAGACCAATAGAAGAACCTGTCTATTCTTGAAGTCATTGCCGCATTATTGTGTTTAGTTAACTTCTCCAGGTCTTCTATCATCTTTTTCAGATTTTTCACCTCCTTCTCTAGACAAGCGATTTTGTTTTCTGACGTGTGGCCAATGCTAATCTCCTCAGCTTCCTCAATTTTTATCTTCTTCTCCTTTTGATCCTCTTGAGACCCCTCAAAAGGTCTCTTGCCCTTGTCTTTGCCCAGACTTAAGTTTAAGTCGAGCTCTTCTTCCTTGGCCTCCACTGTGAGATCAATGTATTTCCTGGTGGCCATGGTTTAGAAAATTTAGAAGTTTTTGCAGGAGTATGATGAGAGAGAAATGCTGAGAAATTGTAGGCTCAGAGATGATTACTCTTTGTGGTGTAGTAACTGAGAACTCCGGGGCAGTTTTTATAGAGAAAAATTTAGACTTAGAGCCAAAGAAGATATCTCTTCGCCGCACTCCTACACGCTCAACCTATGGATTTCTGCAAGCTGGAAGCCAGAAGTCTAGGGTAGGCATGCGTGTCAACAGTGTGTCACATTAATGGCAAAACCACGTAAGTCAAGATTCGGTGGATTTGCGGCCGATTTATACTTGTTTATTTTTCATTTCTCTTGTTGGCATTTTCTGAAATTCTAAGAAGCCGACAGCGTAGCCATTAAAGATTGCCTTGGATGCTTTTATGATGAACTAAAATGTATTTCTCTGCTTTCTTGTATTATTCTTGAAAGCCTTCAGTTGAGTATAATATACATGATTGATTGAATTATATTGTGATTATATGTATTTAAATACATATGACATGTATGTATGTTATCCATGCATTGAGAATGAAGGCTATTTGTTATGGCCAGGAATAATATGTAATGATTCTACATACATTCAGAGAATGAGAAGTCTGAAATTTAAAAAGGACTTGAATAGATGAAAATATATAGATAATGATGTATCTCCAAGTTGATACATGCATACATATATGCTCGTAGAGGCAAGAGAAAGGTAAAAAATTTTCTCACTTTATAGTAACACTTGATATATGTAAATGTGAGAAGTTTTTATTTTAATATGTATTTTTTTTTTGAAAATGTGTAAGCCTAGAGCAAAGCCACGGATTAGAAACCTAGATAAGGCTAGTATGAAGTTACCCGTTCATCGAGTAATATCTCGATCTAGGATTATTTGATAAGACAAATACAGAGTTAGGAAGTCATAGATTGAAGCGGCGATTAGTTGAATGATTTGAGCAAGAGTCAAAAGTTAGCCGAATTTTTTGAGAAAATCTTTTGCATGAGATTATATTTATTATTCTCTAGCATACTTATTATAGACCGTTGGCATTGCGACAGATAAGGTCTGGAGGCCATCTTTAGAGTGTGATGTAAGGGTTTTGGTAGCCCTAAATTTCGTCTATAAATAATGGATGCCCCATTACGCCGCTCACTACACTAAGAGTTCATTACTTATAAGCTTTCTAGCATCAAACCTCTCATTCCATACAACCTTTATAGCTCAGAAAAATATGGCCGGCAATAAATCTTTCAATTTAAACTTTGAGGCTGGCAAGGTAGAGCTGGATCTAAATCTTAGTTTGGAGAACTATAAGAATAAGAGATCCATGGAAGAGTCACCAGAAGCTAAGAAAAGAAAAAGGGATGTAGTAGAGCTAGAGGATGTTAGCACAGCAACATCTTCAAATGATGAGCTTGCGCTTATGAGAAAAAAGATGGAGGACTTGGAAAGGTTGATAAACCGCCACTTTGAGGACCAGGGAAGATTGATAAATCGTCTCTTTGTAGAACAAGAGAAGCTCTTGAATCGTCATTTTAGGGAATTGGCGAATAGAGTTGATAGACATTCGATGTTTGCAACTCAAAATTTTCGTGACCAACAAGCGAGGTGTATTGACTGTATGAATGGAGTGACCTCTGCACTTCGCCAAATTTCCCAAACGTTTCCTCCAGAAACTCTTTCTAGGCTGCAACGATTAGCTTCCTCCTTAAGATCTGAAGCACCTTCCTCTTCTAGACCTGGAGCACTTTCTGTATTTCAAAAGCCTCCTCGTCCTTAATTTATTCTTTCTTTTATTTGTACCTTAAGCTAATATTTGATCTGAGCTTCGCGTATTAAGATTATCTGTTTTGTAAATCAAGTTCAGTTTGTTGCCTGTAACTTATGTACTAGAAATAAGGCAATTCTTGTACTGAAGAAGCTCGAGAGATAAAAATATGTTGAACTTGTTATATTTTGTACTTGATTGTGAAAATTCTAAAAGAGAGAACGAGATTTGGACAAAATATCTGCATTTGTTTCAATCTTGAGTTAAGTTTTGAATTCGGAAGACCGAATTCTATTAAGGGGGGAAGAATGTAATATCCCAAGAATTTTCATGAATATTTAAAGTCTATTTGAAGTTTATTGAAAAATTTAATTACATGAGAAATGTTCTTTTTGAATTAGTGAAGGAAATTTGGAAATAGAAATTTCAAAAATTTTAATTTGGGACATTTTACAAATTCTCAAGGACTAAAATGAAAAGAAAAGAAAGTATGGAGTACTTTTGAGAAATGACCAAGTAGGAACCTGAGAAGAAGAATAGAGCTTATGGGAATGAATTATGAGTCCGGTACCCAAAGGATGATGGATTCGAGGTTAAAGTGGAGTTTGAGACTCTGAGAGGGACTAAAGTGAAATAAGAAAATTGTGGGGCAATTAGGATTTAGAATCACCCGAGGTGAGATTTTATGAATTTTCTTTTACTAGTCTTGACTGAGGGTCAACTAAAGAGCAAGTGATAATTTCACCCCGGGCGAGTAAATAGGCGGCCTCACCTAATTTTTCTTCATTTTCTCCTTTCCTCTCTCTCTCTTCACTTTCTCTCCTCTCTTTCTCTCTCTATACTCCAACTCCACAACCGGGCTTGGAGGGTGGATCTTGGGCTACGGGGCGAGCCTCTAGGAGCCAAGCAACGTAGGGAAAGAAAGGAATTGAGGTAGAAATTTCTATTTCTCAAGCTTTTCCCTATTTTATAGTGTTCAGAAAGTTTGGGGTAAAAATCGAGATTCCGGCTTCGTTTCTCTATTAAAATTGGTGTTTTTGGTGTCTAAATGCTCCTTAGACATTAAGGGTGAGATCCTATGGAAGAAATCATGGAAAACGGTGAAGATTTGGCCGGATCTGAGCCAAAACCGAGAGGAATCGCGAAAGGTCGCGATCCTGGCGCCCAGGCGCCAAGGTTCAGGAGATTTTGGGAAGAAAAGGGGCTTGGCGCTCAGGCGCCATGTGTGGCGCCCAGGCGCCAGGTATGCTGAAAAGCCTTAGCTTATTTTCAATCAGTCATAACTTCTTCATTCGGACTCCGTTTTGGGCAAACTTTATATCGTTGGAAAGATATTTGAGTCTAGTTTCCAATGGTATAAATGTCATTTAGAAATTCATTACTAGTTAGGAGTTATGACTTAAGATGTGAGTAAAGGTCGAGAGTAGTGATAGGAAATTTCTCTATTTTGTAACCCTAATGGTTTTTACCTGGTTACAATAGGGATGTTTGGGGCGCAAGGTGGGAGCGTTGAGAGCGTGGAATCCAGGTGAGTAGGCAACCTTGCAAAATTAATTTAATAAATTAGTCAAAGCACAATATAAATCCCATTTGCGTAATTTGTGAAATTGAGAAGATTATCAGTGTGTGTTCAGGTTGAGAAAAAGTACAATATCATTGGAAGGTATTTTATTACCTTTGAGAATTGATTTCTCTAGTTGACTAAAGAACTAGATGTGATTGTTCCTTGAATAAATTGGAACATTTTGTAAGTGAATAACCTTACTAAACTAATGTGATCTTATTAGATAAAGTACAATACAAGTCTTGTTTATAACATTATTGAAGTGAGAAATAATCAATCTCGCTGTTGATAATATATGATGATTGTTATGGTTGATGATAGACATTCAAGGGAATAAAAGTATGTGTAAATTCATTTATTTCATAGTAATTATATTGTGATAAATTGTCACTATTTTATTGATGAGCAAAAGATCTACGAGATCTAATACACGAGTTTGAAAGGGTTAGAGTCCCATACTACTCGGTGTATAACTGTGAAAACCTATGCACGAGTTTGAAAGGGTTAGAGTCCCATACTACTCGGTGTATAAATGTGAAAACCTATGCACGAGTTTGAAAGGGTTAGAGTCCCATACTACTCGGTGTATAAATGTGAAGACCTATGCACGAGTTTGAAAGGGTTAGAGTCCCATACCACTCAGTGTATAACTGTGAAAACTTATGCACCAAGAGTTTGAGGGTTAAATTCCCAAGTCACTCAGTGCAAGTATCTATGACATATAATGCAAAGTGATTGAGGGATTGATCACCCAAGAAATCATACGCAAATTCAGACAAGTGTAATACTATAATTATTTACAATAAATGATAGATTGATTGTATTAGTAAATGTGGTGTTTGTGCTTATGATATTTTCATGTACAGTTGTTTACTCACTGAGTTATGATAAACTCACACTCTCTATGATTATCTTTTCAGATACAGTGGTTGAGGAGAAGAATTTATAGCCTTTAAGGATATACTCCACTTTTGTCTGGTAAACAATTGGTAAGGATTAGAAAACGCTCTGTAATCTAGTAGGTCACCTAGGCTTGGGAGGTTGTATAGTACTGTATAGTGTTTGAAGGTTGAACATTTTCTGAATATGTATACAAAATATCTTTCTTGGAATATTTATGATTCACATAATTATGGATATTAAGAATGTTCACAGAGATTATGGGGTACTACGGAGGTACACCCTAAGTATTTTATGTTTATATCACATGTAAGTTTTGGGATGTGACATTTGCCATATGATCTATTTGTTTCTAGAAGCCAAGTTCATACTTCTCAAACTTGCCTAAATTGCATTTTTCAAATTGAAAACAAAATGACCACTCTATATTTAATTTGTATTGCTATGGATGACTTTGATGTTATCATTGGTATGGATTGATTATTATTGAATGAAGCATTGTTTGATTGTTCCCAAAAAAAATATCTTACTTTGATGTTATCATTGGTATGGATTGATTATTTGTGAATGAAGCATTGTTTGATTGTTCCCAAAAAAAATATCTTTACTTGTTCATACTGCATCCCTATAATTTAGGACTAAGTCAATTTATTTATCTGTTGCCAAAGCTGTAAAGTATCTAAGGAAAGGTTGCCAAGGGTATTAATTCTTTTCTTCACAAAAGTTGATGTTGAAGTGGGAATAGAAAAAAATTCAAATTTAAGAAGCAAATCTCACATCGGTGCTTCGTTCTTTACGACGTTAATAGTGATGGCATGTTGATTAGGGTGTCCTTGGTTGAGGAGTAAAGCTATGCATGCAACTTTGCAACTCGGAAGACTTGAGCAATTTCTTAAGGGAACCGGATCACCGCTCCAGTTCTAATTTTTTTGGTATATTTTTATATTTGTATTGTTTTTTTTTTCTTATATTTTAAAATGAAATTCTTTTTATATTCTAATTTTTTTGGGTTATTTTAGGGTTTAGAGTTTATTTAATCTTGTTCTCTATTTTTTTCTTATTTGAGTCATTGGTAATCATATTTAATTAGAATTTAATTTATAAAATTTTAAAATAATAAAAAATTAGAGTTTAATTTTTTTTTGTTATTTTAGGGTTTATGGTTTATTTAATCTTATTCTCTAATTGTTTTTCATATTTGAGTCATTAGTAATCAGATCTAACTAGAATTTAATTCATAAAAATTTAAAATAAAAAATTAGAATACAAAAAGAATTTAATTTTAAAAATTTAATAAAAATACTATATGTATTTATGATAGGTGCTATTTTATTTTCATTTAGTCCCTATATTGTAAATGAAAAAAAAAGAAAGAAAGCTTGATACAGTCCAAAAATAGTTGTGTATAATTTGGAAAAATTATAATTTTTGACTTGTTAAAATTACAGATTTAAATCTCACATTTTTAAAATTATATTTTGACCCCAAAGTTTTTATTTGGTTTATCCATCTTCTCAAGGAATTCTCTCACTTCTCCACCCTCTATTCATCATTAAATGAATTGTTGGGTTTGACTTGAATTTTGTGGGTGACCCGGTTTGTAACCCGACCCACGACCCACGACCCATTTGTCTCTATATATATGAGTGTGAGGGAATTCATTAGAGTTGTGGTTGATGTAATTTCTCTCTGTATAGCCTCCGTCAGAAAATAATACAGATATTCTCTCTGTCCGTGGACGTAGGTCGCATTGACCGAACCACGTAATTTCTTTGTGTGTTCTTCTCTATCCTTCTCCTTGATTAATTGCATTTCAGTAACCTAACAAGTGGTATCAGAGCTTTGGTTCATTTTTGGTTCGTCGGTTACTGTAGCACGTCCGAAAATTTTCAGATCCGGCTCCAAAATTTCAGATCTTGCCCCGATTTGGTTGATTTGGAGCATAGGAGACCATTCTCTGCATCTTTGGTGCGTTAAAGAACGTCGGAGACCAATTTTTGGTGGTAAGAAAATTTTCAGATCTAGTTTTAAATCTCAGATCTAGCTTGATTCGCTTGTTTTTTGGGAAAAAGAGACCGTTTATTGCATTTCTAGTGCATTGGAGATCGTTTTTCAGTTGTTTCGGTGAGTTTTTACGGTTGCGAGTACTGTTTATCGCCGGAATCTTCATCGGAAGTACTGTTCATTGTCGGAATCTTCATCGAAAGCACTATTCATCGTCTTCTACGGCGAGGCACTGTAGCACGGTCAACGGTCAACGGTACTATTTGGTCAAAGTTGCTGTTTGGTCAAAGTTACTGTTTGGTCAAAGCTGTTGTTTGGTCAAAGCTGCTGTTTGGTTAAAGCTGCTGTTTGGTCAAAAATTGCTGTTTGGTCAAAGCTGCTGTTTGGTCATTGTTGTTGTTTGGACCAAGTTTTCTGTTGCGATCGTTATTGTTTCCTCGACACAGTTCCGGTAAGTTTATGTTTAATTCAGAAAAGAATTCTGAATTTCTGTGTGAATTTACTGGATTGTGCTGGATTGAATTTCTGGTTTACTGCTGTGAATTTTGTTGGACTGCTGTGTTGAATTTCTGTTAGTGAAGTTCTGGTCAGTTTGCAAGGTTCTGAACAGTTTTGTGAAATTCAATTTCTGATTGCGAAATTTGCTAGTAATTTATCTGCTGTTATTTGAGAAGATGTCGACTCATAAATTCGATATTGAGAAGTTCAATGGATCGAATGATTTCACTTTGTGGAAGGTAAAAATGAGGGCACTTCTGGTTCAGCAGGGATGTGCAGTGGCATTAGAAGGAGAAAGTAGTCTACCTAACACGTTGAAAGAAGAGGAGAAGAAGGAAATTTTGGCAAAGGCTCATAGTGCATTATTATTGAGTCTGACAGATGAGGTGTTGAGAGAAGTAGTTGATGAATCAACTGCTGCAGGTTTGTGGAAGAAATTGGATGATAAATACCAGAAAAAGTCTCTCATAAACCGGTTATATCAGAAGCAGCGTTTGTATACCCTGTGGATGACAGAAAATATGCAGGTAAAAGATCATCTTGATAATTTTAACCGAATTATCCTGGATTTACAGGGTGTTGGGGTTAAGATAGATGATGAAGATCAGGCTATCATTCTTTTGTGTTCTCTACCAAATTCATATGAGAACTTTGTTGACACTATGTTGTATGGTAGAGATAGTATCTCTATTAATGATGTCAAAGATGCTTTGCAGTCTAAAGAGCTGAAGAGAAGAGTCTCTAGTTCTAATGAGGATGGTGCAGAAGCAGGTTTGTATGTTGGCAGAGGCAGAGACACTAAAAGGGATGATGGAAAAAGAAGCAAGTCACGGTCTCAGTCGAGGAACAAAGGAGGACCTCGATGTTATCACTGTAAACAAAAGGGGCACATCAGGAAGAATTGTCCACAGAGGAAGAAGGGAAATGACGAGAAGGAACCGAATACCAGTGGTAGTGCTTCGGTGGTGCAAGATAGTTCTGACGAAGAAGAAGACATTGATGTTCTCACAGTCAGCACCTCTGGTTCTGCAAATACTTGGGTCTTAGACACAGGTGCATCTTATCATATGACTTTCTCACGTGAACTGTTTACTTCTTTCAAGGAGTGGAATAGTGTTGTGAGGTTGGGTGATGATGAACAGCTCAGTATTAAGGGCAGTGGTTCTGTGCAGATTCAGATGTATGATGGAATAGTCAGGACGCTTGATGCTTGGTATGTTCCTGGTCTACGGAAGAACTTGATTTCTCTTGGTACTCTAGACAAACAAGGGTACAAGTACTCTGGAGAGAATGGACAGTTGAGAATTTCCAAAGGTGCTCTGGTTATAATGAAGGGTAAATTGCAGCATGGCATTTACTTTCTGATTGGTAGTTCTGTGATGGGGACAGTGGCTGTATCTAAATCTTTAGGGAAGAATGATGATTATACAGAGTTGTGGCATTGCCGATTGGGACACATGAGTGAGAAAGGACTGTCAATTCTAAGTAAACAAGGATTGTTAGAAGGGGCAGAAACTGGGAAGCTAAAATTCTGTGAAGTTTGTGTTATGGGTAAACAACGCAGAGTTAAGTTCAGTTCTGGGAAGCATACTTCTACAGATGTTCTGCAATATGTTCACTCAGACTTGTGGGGTCCTTCTCCAGTTGAATCTCAGGGCAAATGCAAGTACTTTGTTACTTTCATTGATGACTACTCTAGAAGGGTTTGGGTATATTTTCTGAAATCCAAAGATGAAGTGTTTGGGAAGTTCAAGGAGTGGAAGACCATGGTTGAGAAACGGACTGGAAAACAGGTCAAAACACTCAGAACTGATAATGGGTTGGAGTTCTGTAACGCTCCATTTGATGAATTTTGCAAAAAAAGAAGGTATAGTGAGGCATCGCACTGTACGTCATACACCACAGCAAAATGGAGTTGCAGAACGTATGAATCAAACATTGTTGCAGCGTGCGAGATGCATGAGATTAAACGCTGGCTTGCCAAAACAATTCTGGGCTGAAGCAGTTAACACTGCTTGTTATCTGGTGAATAGATCGCCATCTACTGCAATTGATTTTAAGACTCCTCAAGAGGTATGGTCCGGTAAACCTTCTGATTATTCTGGCCTGCGTATATTTGGTTGTCCTGCTTATGCTCATGTGAATGATGGTAAACTAGAGCCTAGGGCAATGAAATGCATATTTCTAGGGTATGCACATGGAGTTAAAGGGTACAGACTGTGGTGTACTGAAAAGGATAGAACTCCAAAATTTATTATTAGCAGAGATGTAACTTTTGATGAGTCTACTATGTTTGGTCAGAAGGAGGAGCTTGGTAGTCATGCAGGTAATAATGATCAAGGTGCCAACCAGAAGGTGGAAATTGAAGTTCAAACTTCAAAAAGGGTTATAACAGACCCTGTACAGCAGCCCAGGGAAGAAGAAGAATCACAACCTATAGCAACAAGGAGGGAAAGAAGGGAAATCAGAAAACCTATGAGGTATGCAGATTGTGTTGATATAGTTGATATTAATTCAGTTGCTTATGCCTTGGCAGTAGGTGAAAGCATTGATTCTGATGACCCGAGATCATATAAAGAAGCAGTTGAGAGTAGAGAAGCATCAGAATGGCTGGTTGCAATGAATGAAGAGATGCAATCTCTTGAGAAGAACGAAACATGGGATCTTGTACCGTTACCAAAGGGAGTGAAACCGGTAGGATGCAAATGGGTCTTCAAGAAGAAAGAAGGTATTCCTGGAGTTGAACCAGCAAGGTTCAAAGCACGACTCGTGGCCAAGGGTTTTTCACAAAAGGAGGGAATTGATTATCATGAAGTTTTCTCCCCGGTTGTGAAGCATAAAACCATTCATGTCCTTTTGTCCATGGTAAGTGTTTTTGACTTGGAGTTGGAACAACTGGATGTGAAAACTGCTTTCTTACATGGAAATTTAGAGGAGCAGATCTATATGTCACAGCCAGAAGGATTTCTTGATTCTGAGAAGAAAGATCATGTATGTTTGCTGAAAAAGTCCTTGTATGGTTTGAAGCAGTCTCCTAGACAGTGGTACAAGAAATTTGATGCATTCATGACTTCCCATGGTTTTCTGCGTAATCAGTTTGATAACTGTGTCTACTCTAAGAAACTTGCAGATGATTCTTATATTTATTTGTTGCTATATGTTGATGATATGTTAATTGCTGCAAAGAACAAGGTTGAAATTGATAGTTTGAAAGCCTTGTTGAGCAGTGAGTTTGAGATGAAGGATTTAGGTGCAGCCAATAAGATACTGGGTATGGAGATTTGGAGAGATAGAAGTGCAGGTTTACTGTATGTATCTCAACAGAAATACATAGAAAAATTGTTGCAGTCTTTCCAAATGAATAATTCTAAGCCGGTTAGTACTCCGTTGGCGGCACATTTTAAACTTGATGCTAGTACAATACCTACTACAGCTGAGGAAAAAGGGTATATGAGTTCAGTGCCCTACTGTAATGCTGTTGGAAGCTTGATGTATGCAATGGTGTGTACTAGGCCTGATCTGGCTCATGCAGTCAGTGTGGTAAGCAGGTTTATGAGTAATCCTGGGAGAGCTCACTGGAGTGCAGTTAAATGGATTATGCGGTATCTGAAAGGTACGAGTAATATTTGCTTGGTTTATGGTGCTGATAAATCTGATAGTGGCTTAGTTGGTTATACAGATTCAGATTATGCTGGAGATCTTTTGAGGAGGAGATCCTTAACATGCTATGTCTTGACTCTGAATGGATGTGCTGTCAGTTGGAAGGCAACACTTCAATCTACAGTTGCCTTGTCTACCACTGAAGCAGAATACATGTCATTGGCAGAAGGAGTTAAGGAAGGTATGTGGTTACATGGTTTGATTGATAGTCTGGGGTTAAATATTCAGAGACCTATCATTTATTGTGATAGTCAGAGTGCATTAAGTTTGGCCAAGAATCCAGTCTACCATGAAAGGTCGAAGCATATTGATATCAGATTGAATTTTATTCGAGATGTGATAGAAGACAAGAAATTATCCATCGAGAAGATAGCCACAGCAGATAATCCAGCAGATATGTTGACAAAGGCTCTACCTTCAGAGAAGTTCAAGCATAGCTTGGACTTGGTGAATGTTCGCATTCCATGAAGCCCTACAGGGCTTGAATGACAGAAATGAATTTGTACTTAGTTCTGGTGATTTGAGAGAATTCAAGTCAAGGAGGGAAATTGTTGGGTTTGACTTGAATTTTGTGGGTGACCCGATTTGTAACCCGACCCACGACCCACGACCCATTTGTCTCTATATATATGAGTGTGAGGGAATTCATTAGAGTTGTGGTTGATGTAATTTCTCTCTGTATAGCCTCCGTCAGAAAATAATACAGATATTCTCTCTGTCCGTGGACGTAGGTCGCATTGACCGAACCACGTAATTTCTTTGTGTGTTCTTCTCTATCCTTCTCCTTGATTAATTGCATTTCAGTAACCTAACATGAATTATATAATTAAGTTATAATATATATATATATATATATATATACACATATATACGTAATCGGCTTCATGTTTGCCTTCACATCCTTTTCGATGTTTTCCGCATCTTTCCATTTGCGTTTCAATGATTGCAGGTTGTGTTCCAATTCATATACGTAATCGGCTTCATGTTTGGCGCAACCACACAAAGACTTCGCAGCGTCCCATATTATTTCCACCGCTTTATCCATCTGAATATGATAGCATGATCCCTCTTATGTCTGATTTGCCTCTTAAATGCTTGCTTGCTTGTTGGATCTTGATTCTTGACACCTTCACTGAGAAAAGGCACTGAACAGAGAATCACAGAGCACCACTCTTCCCTTATCTGATGCTTCGGTCTATTTTAAGTCAACTCACTTGTTAGTTCGCTTCGCTTCATTTTACTGTTTTGCCCTTTCCCCTTCCTCCTCCTGATTTTGGGTCTGGGCTCAGTCACAGCTTCACATTTTGTTAGGCCCTTAAATTTTTTATTCTCTTTAAAGTTTCTCCGGCGGGTTACCCTTGTTCTGTCAGATAGTAGGTGTGGGGTACGGCCTGGTGATGATTGGTGGGTAGGACCCGAACTCATGAAATTCTTCGAACTCGGCATTTATATACAACTTCTTACCGCTGAAATGGCGACGTGGGGCCGACAGGCCCGGTGGGCCTAGGACGTTCTTCGCGTGCGTGTCGGACTCCGAGCGAGTGATTTACGTTACCGGCGGGCACGACGACGAGAAGAACGCGCTGAGGTCAGCGCTGGCGTATGACGTGGAAGGGGCGAGTGGGTCCCACTCCCTGACATGGCAAGAGAGAGATAAGGCAATCTTCCACCAAGAGATACAAGTGGGCACGCGGAACAGAATATGGGCTTTCAATCGGACCTTAACAGTAACTCTTGGAGAAAATTGGAGAGCCCAATGGGCTTTACGGGCCACGTTCAGTCGGGCTGTCTCTTCGAGGTTTAAGACATTAGCTTCAATGTCATATTTCGGCTTGTAAATAAGAGATTTTGTTTTCCTTTTTTTACAACCTTTTCTTAGATTCTCTTCGCCTTCAATGTAAAGACAAAAAAATGAAAAAAAGAGGCAACGTTCTAATTTAAGCAAATTTTGTTGTTTGTTAGGGCTTATTTAGCCGTTCATTTCCTATTTATTATATTTGATGGACCAGATTATTGGTTCAATCTTCCACGTCCGAAAACCATGATAATATAACAGATGGAAAAGGTAAGCTAAAATTTCGGAATCATTAATGTATTAAGCACACATGATTATATACATGTAGTTATATATATATGTAACAAGTACATGACAGAAAAAGATGCATTATTTATTAATTACATGACAGAACAAGCATCATTTGCTGCATAACTAACGTAGCGCACGAATTTGGATTTCAATTTGGATTTGAATTTAGATTGGAATTTGTGCTTCTCCTCCCATTCCAAATTGTCCCACCACTCTTGATCACCTTCAATATGCCTTAATTTATCCATGGCAGAGCTGGTATCAAACGGTAACATTTTGAGATCTGGGCAGTCTGATATGCTGATGGCTCTTAGGGAAGGAAAAGGCAAAGTTGTGTCATGAATGCTCTGTAGCTTGGGCAAATCTTCCAAACTCAGCTCTACAAGAGATGAGAATATATTATGATCATCCACCTTCTCTTTGCCTTTCTCACATTTTATCACTTCTTCCAATGACTTACAGAACTTAACGACAAGTTTTTGAAGGAGTGGAGCATACTTGAGCCACGTCAAATGAGTTATTGAATCGCATAGGGAAATATCCACATAATGAAGCATACTTAAACATGTTTCAAAAATGGACGAATCTTTCAGATTGCACAACTTGAAGAATGTAATTGACTGAAGCTGCTTCATTTTTGACATGGCTGCTAATAGTAATGGCATTTTAATGTCGATGACCATCTGTCTAAGATCAAGGACCCTTATACAACTCTGTAACTTGGTCGACTTAAGTAATTTAGGCCCTTCTCTGTAACTATTGTTATCCGTATCACCTGAAGGTTTGGTAAGGACTCCAACTTCTCTAGAAATCCTCTCTCTTTGTCGCTTTCAGTTCTTGCACTGGCCACAAAATGAGACAGTCTAAATACTCTTAACTGTTCAAAACTTGATATAACTTCCGACAATTGAATTAAAAAATCATCGAATCCTTCCATATTTTCCAAAACCAAAGAAAAAAACTTCAAGTTTCTCAAGTTCTTCAACTCGATGGGAAGCTCTAAAATTTGATTTAAAGAAAGATATTCCAAAAGATCCAAATCACCAATTTCTGGAGGAAGCTTTATGGAGTCATCACCCTCAAACAACAATTGCAAGACTTTCAAGTTTCTCATGTATTTGATATTTTGCAAATCTGCACTTATGTCATTAAGATGAATCATTAGGGTTATGAGATTTGGACAAGGCACAATTGGGAGAAGCAACTCACCATGTTGGATATTTGAAATCCTCTCAACAATTTTCCATGTTTCATAATCATTTTGGGACACATCCGATGCATCTTCTTCTACTAAAATTCTTTTGTTGTTTCTATCTTGATCACGTGCTAACCACAATGCCAATTCTCGAATAACATCATGGAGCTTAACTGTGCGTTCTATAAAAATATCATCTTCAATACTCATCAACAAACTTGATCGCTTTAACCTTTCAATCACACACACACCATAGCTATACATATCTTCTATTCTCTTTGTCGCTTCTTTAGCAAGAAATCCCTCCACTATCCATTTATCAATGAGATCAAGAACTCTAATCTCATAATCTTCTGGGAACAATGCACAATACAAGAAACATTTTTTGTGTGTTTCATCTGGCAATTGGTCATAGCTAAGCTTAAGGATGGAAAGCACCTTCTTTTCTATCAATGAAGTACTCCTTAAGTTTTCCCTGGCATGTTCCCATTCTTCCACTGTCTTCTTGCCAATCATAGCACTTCCTACTACAGTCAGTGCAATTGGAAGTCTTTCACATTCCGCGACCATCTCCTTTGCTATCTTTGGAATATTAGGGTGTGAATTCAGAGTTTCCTTACCAACAGTCATGTTGAATAACTTTAAAGCTTTTTTCTTCGTCAAAAGTTCTACTTCAAATTTTCTTTCAGCATGCATTTTTTCGCACATATCTACAAGTCGTGTTGTGAATAACACTTTGGATTTAAAATTAGTTTCCTTAGGGAGTGGCACTCCTATCGTTGTCAAGTCAATAATCTCCCATATATCATCCAACAATAGAAGAAATTTTTTATCTTTCAAGACTTGATGAATCTTTGTGGCTTTTGCAAATTGGTCACTAAAATTTTTCCAAATATCATCTCCAATCCTTAACATTTTTCTGATGCAGTCCATAATACCATTCAAGTCAGGATCTTTGGATACCTCCACCCACAACACAACATCAAAAGCTGACTTGTTTTCCTCCATAAGGTGATTGTTAATTCTCTTTAAAAGGGTAGTCTTCCCCACCCCACCCATCCCATATAAACCAATAACCCCGACATCCTTTGCTTGGATGTAATTGCACACTCGATGAACCATTCGATCCAACCCTACTGTCTCTTTGAGAGGCAACTTTTTTGGCCTAATTGGTTTGGAAGCAATATCACCCTTTTCTGTAAAGAACTTTTCCCCCTTGTCAATTAGGCCATTTACATTCTTGAGCATCTCAACAATTCTTTTTCCCAACTTGTAACTCGATACACAGTTATTTGGACAAGATTTACTTAAGCATTTGTTTTGAATTTCTTGATCTCCTTGAACTTGAATATCTTCTATTTCCTGAGTTAATATAAGATCATAATTATCAGCTCGTTTTTTATTCGTGGGGCTCCTTGTGATAGCTAGGCATACTAATATCAAGTTTCCATGTGCATGTGATATATAAGATCTTGTACACATACTAATTTTGTTGTCAAAGTTGTCAAGATTGAGATTTGACACAGGATTGGAAAAGACACAGACAGGATCGAATTAGGATCGTAAGATTCTATCAAATATATAAAAAATATAATAAAATATAATATGACAAAAACTTCGTATATAATACAAAACTTTCAAAATTTAATTATATGTCAATAAGAATAAGCTTAAATATCAATGTAGCATAGTCATACATAGATAATCAAAGTATCAAACATTGATCAAAAGTCATTAACATACGAAATATATAAACCATATAAAAATAAATAAAATATAAATTAATCCTCATTCTTATCACTATTCATATCATAATCATCATTAGAATCTCTTAATTCTACATATTCATTAATAAAAAAAAATTTCAAAACATTTTAAAAATTTAAAAAAACACATTAATGATAAATAACATATTTTAAAAAAATTAAAAAATAAAAAAATATATAAATGATTTACAAACACATAAATGATAAATAAAAAAATTTAAAAATTTTAAAAAAATTGGTAAGATCTGCAGAATCCCATGATCCTATGATTCTACGATTCGGATTCTGATCTTGCATGATCTAATGGCAAAAATGATCCCACGTGAAATCAGAATTGTTTTTAAGCAAAGGATTATATGATCCTATGATTTTACGATCTAACTCCCGATTTTAACAATACTGTTTTTTGTATATATTTTCTAGGAGTAAGGAAGATTAGCTACAAATGTTAGTATATACTCTAATCATTGCCTTTAATTGCAATGTCCTTCTTAATCTAGATATATATATATATATATATATATATAAAATCAAGTCTTTAGAGTACTATTAGTCATATTGCAATGTATATACTTATCTGAATTTAAAATTTTCACTTAGTAAAATTTATTTATTATATGTATTTAATGTATTAATTATAGTTACTATTATATAACAGAAAAAAAATACAAAAATTAGTGATAAAATCTATTTATGTAATAGCATATATATGAGTACGCCCCTCCTCACGCCTCAACCGTCAGATCATCTCCAATAGTGTCGTTCTCAACTCGCCATATGTTCCTTCAGAAACACACCACATGTCCCTGCTTCTGTGCTTTTGTGCTTCATCGAAGTGTCCTTCTCTACAACTTTCTCTCTTTTCTCTCACCCACAAAACCACCATCACTCAAGGGAAAGGCGAAGCCACATAGACTTAGGGGTACAGATGCACCCCCTGAATTTTAAGTATTTACATGTAATACCATAATTTTTTACAATTTTACTCTTCCTTTTTTTTTTTAAATTTTTGACCCCCTACAATTTTGACCTTTTTTTTTATATAATTTTGACCACCTTTTCATTCTCTCCTCTCTTAAATCCAAACAATCCCCACTACCACTCTAGGATCCCATCAGCATCAACTCTCCCTCTGTCCCTCTCAAGTTTGTCTGCCACTGCCTCGATCTTCATCTCCTTTCTCGAGCTCCCATCAACTCTTAGTCTCTCGCTCTATGCCAAGAACGTGTTTGCGAGATTAGCATTGATTAGGGAGGAAGGGGAGGATGATGATTTGATGCGTAATCCCTATCCCTTCCTAGCTCCTTGGATTTTCCTTTTTCTCTCAGCACGAGGGAGAGAGCAGATCAGGCGAGAGAGAAAGAGAAGGCTCGGGTGGTGGCTGTTTGACTGGTCTTCCCTTCCTCTACCTCCTTCTACTTCACCATCATGGTCTGTGCAAATCGAAAATGTCAAGAGGAAGAGAGATGATGCTGGGATGAGAGTGAGTGCCAGATGAAAGCTTCGCCGTCTAACCATCGGTGTTTTCTGGCCGTGGTATTATCGGCAACCTCAACTCGTTGATGGTACGGTAAAGCCCCTTTTTCTACTTTTCTATCCATTTTTCTCCTTTTTGGTTCCTTTCTCGTTTTCTCATTTCCTTCTGCCAAATCCCTTGCTAAGTGAGTGTTCAAATTTTAGGGGATTCAAGCTGCTGTGATGATGAATTGCAGAGAGAGTCACAGGACCAAGCAAAGCAATGGGATTGAAAGGTAGGTATTGACTATTTTCTCATCATCCTTTGTAACTCGAAGCTTATTGTGATTTGTTAATATATACGAAATTTCTATATATTGGTTGTGTGAATTTCATTTGGTTTTAGATCTGGATCTGGATTGGAATATGTTGATTTTTTTTAATATATATATATATATATATATTAGTTTTGTTTTTCATTCAATTATTTAATTGATTTTTTAAATAAATTGCCCCTTGATCTACGGTCCTAGCTCTGCCACTCCGAAGGTCCCTATCTTCTTTGTCTCGAGACCCAAATATTTGGTGACAATTTGGTGGCACTGCTTCTCCAACACGATGATCGCTCGTCTTGTTGCCACGATGCTACCGAACCCTATGACGAAGGTTGTGTGTGGTGCTCAAGTGGAGGTGAGAACATCATCTTCAAAGAACGATATTAGGGGAGGTTCCGTGGAGGTTAAGAGTAACAAGCTGGTGTTCTTCGAAGGCGGGGTTTACAGCTTCGATTTAGAGGATTTGTTAATAGCTTTTGTAGAGATTTTGTGGAAAGGAAGTGTGGGGACATCGTATAAGGTGGTATTGTTGTGAAAAATAGAGTATTTCAAAAAAAAAATACTTTAAATTTTTGTGAAAATAATTTTGAAAAAATAATAAATTATTTTTATATTTATTTGAACATGATGGGATTACATAGTTATATTTTGATATGGTTTGATTATAGAATCTTTGACTACTTCAAAGTAATTATTTCTTTAAATTAATTTATTAATATTATTTGACCAATCTTATCATTTTTTTATAATTATTCTTTTAAATTTAATTATACAATTTATTAAGTTCTCCTAATGATATTTAATCCTCCATATCTTGGTTCTAGTTTTTTTTTAATCTAGTTTTTTACATTCGGTTACACAATTTTCTCTCTTTATCTGCAGTTCTATAACTTGGGTTTTATCCAAAGAAAGCCACAAATCTTTTCTTGAGGACAATATGACCAGGCTAAATTACATTGACAATTTTCTTAAATTTTTTCAATATTCTTAAAGAAAGATTTCGCGATGGCAAAACTTTCTTTTAAGATAAAATAGGTTCATTTGGATGAAAAATAGATCACAAAATATCAGAGAAATAATTAATTTAAAAATTAGGTATTGGAGGTAGGGACGACAGTGGTGGCGAAGAGGCTGAAAGACGTGGCTGTGACAAAGGAGTTTGAGACGCAAATGGAGGTTCTGGGAAAGATTAAGCACGAGAATGTGGTTCCTCTCAGGTGTTTTTGCGGGTGAGAGAAAAGAGAGTAAGTTGCAGAGAGAGAAGGGAGAAAGTTGCAGAGAAGGACACTTCAGTGAAGCACGGAAGCGCAAAAGCAGGGACACGTGATGCGTTTTCTGGAGAAACACATGGCGAGCTAAGAATGACATGATTGGAGATGATCCAACTGTTAAGGCGCGAACTACACTCAACTACATAGGAGCCGCACTCCATATATATATATATATATATATATTTTGACACATGAAATCATAAATATTAAGTACCTCGCGAATGGACTGAATGTCTTGGAGCCAAGTGTTGTGCCGTGCCCCTCGCTGGTCTTCGTCGATGCTTGCCTTCACATCCTGTTCGAAGGCTTCCAGATCTCCAAATTTTTTCTTCAATGATCGCAGGTTGCGTTCCAAGTGAAATACATAATCGGCTTCTTGTTTGGCGCAACCACACCAACACTTTACAACTTCCCCTATTATTATTCCAGCGGCCTCCATCTCTGTATGATAGCACGATCCCTCTGAGTGGAATCTGATTCGCGTTCCTTCTCCTTCACCACCACAAGTCTTTCCCTCACCTCTTATTTACATCTTTCATCTACTTCAAGTCAACTCACATTGGTCGTTGGAGTGTGTCTATTACTCTATTTCACTGTGATGCCCTTCACTGATTCTCACCATCTCTTTCATAGTAAATTGACAGTTTGTCGGGTTGTATGTTTCGTGCTTTCTTCGCTCTTTCTGATTCTAAATTTAAAATTGCTCAACACATTATATTAACTTTAATCAATGTGCTGTCATCTTTTGCTTCATACAGTCCTACTTGTAAGGATATGACACAAAGTATGCAGTAGACGGCCTACTTTTTAAAGTAACAGAAGTAAAGATTTGTACAGTGCTATGTGGTATGTGAAATCCCTTAGGATATAATCAATAGTACTACTTGATTAATTAGTTTTGGACTTTTCATTGCTTGCACATAGATATATAGTATGTACATATAACTTTATCATATTTATCCCAATATGCTTATTAACAGAAGTAAAGATTTGTACAGTGCTATGTGGTATGTGAAATCCCTTAGGATATAATCAATAGTACTACTTGATTAATTAGATTTAGACTTTTCATTGCTTGCATATAGATATATAGTATGTACATATAACTTTATCATATTTATCCCATATGCTTATTAATTTGAAGGCTTTTTTTAAATAAATTACTGATTTGGTTGGTAAAAGATTATAGTTGTTTCAGCTTGTTCTTAATTTTGTCTCAATTGAAGGGCATTTTGGTGTTTTGCAATAAAATTACAAAGCAGTCCAACATAAACCAAAGCATTATCAGTTCACAGAATCACTCCCTCTCTTTTTAAGACACAAGTTGCTCTTAGTTTTTAGCTTATTATATAATATACTCTTCAATTTTAAAAATAGACAATAAATACTTTTTAAATTTATACTTTTGTGTATCATAATCCATTTGTTAATATTTTTGTCTAAATCAGAACACTTTTTATATTTTTATTATCATTTTCTCTATTAAAAATAAAATGTGTAAAAAATTTTAAAAAGTCAATTATGTAATTATGAGTTACAAAAAATATATAATTATTTTTTTTATAAATTATACATTTATCATATTAATTTTGATTAGAGAACTATTCATCTATCATGCACTGATTGATTGAAGAGCCTAATGACAAACATAAAATTGCAACTACCTTTGTTTTTTGGCTAAAGTAAATGATATGTGGTGGTAGGCAGACGCATCTTTAATTTCCTTGTCAACAGGTGCTTTGCTTCGTTTTCTCTCACTAATTTATTTTTCTTTACTACAGAACATGTTTTCAGTTAATTTTATCACTCTCATTACTTTTTGTTTTTCTTTTGGATTTGTTATCATTATTATTATTATTTCGTTCCTATAACTATCAACTGATGTATTATTATTCAACTAAAATAGATAGTTTTTGTATTAAATACATATTTTTACTAAAGAAAGTCCCATTCCCTTGAAGCACATGGAAGAACCTCCCCAACAACAATGGCATCAAGGAATAAGGAATGATTGAAGGAAAAAGATAATGAGAAATTATTTAAATTATTTTCTTAAAAATATTAATTTTTTTAAAAAAAGAGTTAAGCTATTTTAGTAAAATATCTTTTTTTTAATGAGAGGTTCTAAGGCTCCCAAGGAAGATGGGTTCCTAGCTATATTTTTTTTTCAGTGAAAATATATCTAAGGTTCCTATAGTTTCACCCAATAATAAATTTAATTCCTATATTTAAAAAATTAAAAATTTAATTATTGTAGTTTTTAAATGAATATAGTTTCTGTTGTTAGTCAACAGTCAGTTCACTGTTAGTTTAGGACACGTGATGCTGACTAAGATGTTTACATTAATATTAAGATCCACCTCAGTGTGTCAAAACAAAATGGTGACGTGGCTCTTTGGTTGTCTGTCTGTTTTTTCCCCCTCTTTCTCTCTCTCTTCTTCTCTTCTGCGTTTGCTGGTCTTCAAGTTCCTTGTTGAGAAATTTTGCCAACGAACAACGTAGCCTGAGTCGTGCTCTGGTTGACACTGTCCTTAAGAAAAGATTCGTAACTTTTCTCCGAGGATAAAACAAGCCCTTCTGAAAAATTCAGGTAGCAGAACAGCAGAAGAAAAAATATAATATAATATAATAACCCAGTATTTTTCCTTTCTCAAAATTACTCAAGTAGTAAAGTAAAAAAAAATGGTCTCTTCCCTTGAATATATTCACCCAATATATTCACAAAGTGGGAGGAAAAGCACTTTCGGGAAATGTGGGAGTAGGTCACGAAAAAGTGGGAGAAAATGGGAGAGTATTGAAAAAGTCAGAGAGATATATCCGAAAATGGTTATGCTCATCCATATTCAAACTTTGTTTAAATATATTATATACAACTAATTTAATTAAAATTACAATAATATATTCTGTACCAATCAGGATTAGTTTCAAATTAGAATAATAATTACATCAAATTATTAATTCATTTGAAAAATAATAGATAAAGATTACAACTAATCCTGACTTGTTTAGAAAAGTACATAAATAATTAAAATTAATTTAATTATTTTATTTCAGAAAAGTATATCAAGTTCACAATATTTATGAGGCCATTATCACACTTAAAAATATATAAATATATATATATATATATATGGCCTCATCCCCCTTTAATTTAATTAATGTGATACTTGAAAATACTCTTTTGAAATACACATTTTAAATTCAATTTTTACAACAATCCCCCACATATTTCAAAAGATTTTTTTTATTTTTTAAAATAAAAGGAAAAACTGAGTTACATACTTGGGTGTAGATGTATTAATCCGGTGTCCTCAAGACTATGAACCTGATCTAGACAGATAAGATATAACTCACAGAGTTAGTGGTGAAGCATATAGCTTCTATGAACCAACAAACTCTAAATGTAAGTCAGTGATCTTCCCAGTCACATCACACCCCCACCATTTCTGCTGTTGACGCCGTGGTGCGCGTTTAAGGCCGTGCCCGTGCCTGGTGTTCTTGAGTGCTTTAGAGATTTTGCCACAATCTCATAGAAGTAGCCTCACTCCACACTCATATAGGTGACTTCATCAAGTGCATCTGCAATGAATGCACCACCCTTAAGGGCTATGAAAATCATTAAGAGCTTTTGCTCAGCCTCTCCATCAAATGCATTCTAGCACTTTCATACTAACACCATAGGAAAGGGACAATTAACAAGTGCTAGTAGAATTAAAAAGTGACTTGTTATTACCCATATGAACCTTCTTCATGGGATCTCCAATCACAAAGGTGAGGTTACTATCACCGTTAATTTGAAATTGGCATAAGTCCCATTTCCCTCGATGTTTGAAAAATTAATTTATTACCCAAGGGTTTAGTCAAAGGGTCAGCTAGATTCACTTCTGATCTCACATAATCGATCGATATTATTCCATCTCTGAGCAATTGTTTTACCACATCGTGTCTCAAACGGATGTGTCTACTTTTCCCATTATAAATTTTATTCTTTGCAATGGCTATAGCCGCTTGACTATCGCAATGCAAAGACACAGATGGTGTTGGTTTCATGCCCAACGGTATACTTGCTAAGAAGTTTCTTAGCCACTCAGCCTCATTACCAGCCAGCTCTAGAGCTATGAACTCTGATTCCATAGTAGATCTAGCTATAATTGTTTGTTTGGCTGATCTCCATGATACTGTGCCACCACCAAGAGTGAACACATATCCACTAGTAGATTTTATCTCATCTGAATCAGAGATCCAGTTTGCATGCTATATCCTTCTAATACAGCGGGAAATCCACTATATGTGATACCAAAATTTATGGTACCTTTTAAATATCTCAAGAGTCTCACTAAAGCACTCCAATGGTCATTACTCGGGTTATGTGTGTACCTACTCAATCTGCACACAACATATGCTATATCAGGTCGGGTGAAATTCATTAAATGCAACAGACTCCCAATGATCTGTGCATACTCAGACTGAGCTACAGACTCACCTGAGTTTTTCTTTAGTTGAGTGTTATAATCATAAGGAGTATTAACTGGTTTGTCATCAAAATGACCAAACTTTTTCAAAAGTTTTTGAACATAATGTTCTTGTGATAATAAAATACTATCACCTTTCCTTATAATTTTAACTCCCAAAATTACGCTCGCTTCACCCAAGTCTTTCATGTCAAAATTAGAGGCAAGAAAATCTTTTGTCTTATGTATAATTTTCATGCTTGTACCAAAAATAAGCATATCATCAACATAAAGACAAATGATTACATAATCATCATCTACTAATTTTGTATACACACATTTATCTACTTCAACTGACGTAAATCTATCATAAACTAAAACATTATTTAGTTTTTCATGCCATTGTTTAGGTGCTTGTTTTAATCCATATAAAGATTTAAGAAGTTTGCAAACTTTATTTTCTTTTCCAGGAAAAATACAACCTTCAGGTTGTATCATATAAATTTCTTCCTCTAAATCACCGTTTAAAAATGCTGTTTTAACGTCCATTTGATGAACATAAAGTTTATATATTGAAGCTAGAGCAATTAAAACTCTTATTGAAGATACTCTACTAATAGGAGCAAAGGTATCAAAATAATCTATATTTTGTTTTTGCGTAAAACCTTTGGCTACTAATCTGGCTTTATATTTTTCAATTGACCCATCTGGATTATATTTTCTTTTAAAAATCCATTTGAAGCCAATGGTTTTTGCTCCTGGTGGTAGATCTACTAAAGTCCATGTATTATTTTTTGTAAGAGTCAATTTCAATTTTAATTGCTTCTTTCCAAAATTTTGCATCAGAAGATGCAATTGCTTCAAAATATATTTTAGGTTCATCATCAACAGCAAAAGTGTAAAAATCATCTCCAAAAGAAGTTGCCTTCTTTTGGCGTTTGCTTCTTCTTAAATCCTCATAGGCATTTTTAGATAACTCTTTAGATATTTTCTCATTTATATTTTCCTTATTAATATTTTGTAAAGATACACCATCAATACATTTATTTTTTAAAGGAAAAATATTTTCAAAAAATTCTGCATTTTTTGTTTCAATTATAGTATTAATATCTAATACATCACTATTTAATATAAGAAACCTATATGCTGCGCTATGTTTAGCATATCCTATAAACATACAATCTGATGTTTTAGGGCCTAATTTTCTTTTCTTAGGATCAGGCAACATAACCTTAGCTAATCACCCCCACACTTTTAAATATTTTAAATTAGGCATATGATTTTTCCATAATTCATAGGGTGTTTTATTTGTCTTCTTATAGGGAATCATATTTTGGAAGTGACAACCTGATAATAAAGCCTCACCCCACAAATTATTTGGTACTGAAGAACTAATTAACATTGCATTCATCATTTCTTTTAAAGTCCTATTTTTTCTTTCAGCTACTCCATTAGATTCAGGTGAATAAGGAGGAGTTGTTTCATGAATTATCCCTTCTTTTTCACAAAAATAATTAAATAAAATATATTCTCCTCCTCTATCTGATCTAATCCTTTTAATATTTTTATTTAATTGATTTTCTACCTCAGCCTTATATTTTTATTTTAAAAATGAATTAAACGCTTCATCTTTATTTCTAAGTAAATACACTTTTGTATACCTAGAAAAATCATCTATAAAAGTTACATAATATTTTTTACCACCTCTAGTCATAGTTTGTTTTAAATCTCCCAAATCTGTATGAATTAAATTTAATAAATCTGTTTCTCTTTGTGTGCTATAACAAGACTTTTTTGTTAATTTTGATTCAGCACATATTTCGCATTTATTCAAATTAATATTATTAAAAACAGAAATTAATCATATTTCACGCATTTTCTTAATATAAGAAATACTAACATGTCCTAATCTAGCATGCCATAAATCTATAGAGTCAATCAAATAAATAGAATTTGCAGATTTTTCATTAATAACATTTAAAACATTTAATACAAAAAGTCCCTGATTACAATAGCCTTTTCCCATAAAAATGTTATTTTTTGTCATTACGATCTTGTCAGATTCGAATGACACTTTAACCACAGCTTTGCCTAATAGAGCTACAGAAACCAAATTAGCTCTAATATTAGGGACGTGCAGAACATCATTCAGCGCCAAAGTCTTGCCGGATGTGAGTTTAAGAAGAACTTTTCCTTTTCCAAGAACACTAGCGGTGCTAGAATCACCAAGATATATTTGTTCTTCTCCATCCCCTACTGGAGTGTAGGAGGTAAAGACATCTTTGTTTGCACAAATATGCCTGGTAGCCCCAGAGTCTACCGCCCATTCTTTCACATCGGAGACCAAGAGAACTTCAGAAATAACAGCCGCTATTACGTCATCTCCTTGGACCAAATTCGCATTTGGCTTAGGAGGATTATCACCTTTTGCTCTCTTTCTGCATTGTGCTGCATGATGTCTTGCTTTTCCACAAACAAAGCAATTTCCTTTCTTTTTGAAAATGGGGTTAGAAACTCTAAGCTTGTAATTAGATTTATAATTATTTTTATTTTTAGAATAAGAAGTACCTTGCACCAAATTCGCTTTTGACGTCATCTCCTTAGCATTCGCCATTTTAGACTCCTTTCTATTAGTGTCTTCAATAATAATGTGCGTGATAAGATCTGGAAGCGCCAGTTGTTTGTGCTTGTGCTTCAATTGTTGCTTGTAGTCTTTCCACGAGTCTGGCAATTTCTCGATCAAGATCCCAGCAACGAACTCATCGGGCAAGTGAATATTTTCAGCACGTAAATCCTCCAAAAGCTTGTGGTACTCGTTGATCTGAACCTTGATATCTTTATCATCCGCCATCTCCCATCGATAGTAATTTCCGATCACGAACTTTTGTTTTCCGGCATCCTCCGCAGCGTATTTGAGAATCATCGATTCCCAAATTTTGTTCGCTTCCTTGTAGGTACAGTAGACATCGAACAAATCGTTAGATAAAGTGCTAATAATTGTATGTCTACATACCTTATTAGCATATGTCCATGCATCAAGTCGATTGGGATCATCAGTAGACAGAGGCTTCGACTCTGTCAATGCCGTAGCGACTCCATGCATATCGAGAATGGAGTAGACACGCTCTTGCCATCTCCGAAAATTCTGACCGTTGAACATCTCGATTTTGGAGATGTCAGGGAACGGCTTCGAGAACGTCATCACCGGTATAGATGGCACAGCAAGTTGTTGGACGGCAACGGTAGCAGTTGGTGTACCGTTTTGAGGAGCGGCTACAGTAGCGTCGGCACTCATCTTTTTTTAAGATTGTTGAGAAATTTTGCCAACGAACAACGTAGCTTGAGTCGTGCTCTGGTTGACACTGTCCTTAAGAAAAGATTTGTAGCTTTTCTCCCAGGATAAAACAGGCATTTTTGAAAAATTCAGGTAGCAGAACAACAGAAGAAAAAATATAATATAATATAATAACCCAGTATTTTTCCTTTCTCAAAATTACTCAAGTAGTAAAGTAAAAAAAAATGGTCTCTTCCCTTGAATATATTCACCCAATATATTCACAAAGTGGGAGGAAAAAGCACTTTCGGGAAATGTGGGAGTAGGTCACGAAAAAGTGGGAGAAAATGAGAGAGTATTGAAAAAGTCATGGAGATATATCCGAAAATGGTTATGCTCATCCATATTCAAACTTTGTTTAAATATATTATATACAACTAATTTAATTAAAATTACAATAATATATTCTGCACCAATCATGATTAGTTTCAAATTAGAATAATAATTACATCAAATTATTAATTCATTTGAAAAGTAATAGATAAAGATTACAACTAATCCTGATTTGTTTAGATAAGTACATAAATAATTAAAGTTAATTTAATTATTTTATTTCAGAAAAGTATATCAAGTTCACAATATATATATGAGATCATTATCACATTTAATATATATATATATATATAGCCTCATCCCCTTTAATTTAATTAATGTGATACTTGAAAATACTCTTTTGAAATACACATTTTAAATTCAATTTTTACAACATTTTCCCCCCTCTTTCTCTCTCTCTTCTTCTCTTCCGCGTTTGCTGGTCTTCAAGTTCCCTGCTGCCTGCTTCTTGGCCACAACCACTGATCTTTCTTTAATAAATTATCTTCTGTTATGAATAATAATATAATCCAAAAGATGCCTGGAAATGCAATCTTACTCGTCATTATTATGAAAGTGAATCTTATAGCATGAATAATGACGCCGTCGTTTTTGCTGGTGCTGTTGCCGTCACCATTCACGCCGTTGGTGGGTATCTCAGCCAGTCAGCCATCAGTAAATTATCTCACGCCGTCCTGAGTCCTCTGTTTTATATTCCGATATGTGATACTGTTTGTTTCCCCTTTTGTTCTTAGTCATTTGCATATTTTCTCTGCTGTTTCTCTCTAACTGACTCATTCCTTGGAACCAGAGAGTTGCATTTTCTGCTGTGAAGTTTGATATTATAATTGCAGTGTTTGGGTTCAAATCTCTCTTCCAAAGTGATGTGTTTACATATTGGGTTCTTTTCTTGGAAGATAAGTTTATCAACGGAGCATCTTTCTTTTCTGTTTCTGAACTTTTTTAATGGATGACTAATTGTCCTGTTTCAAATTTGTCTCTTCTATAGCTATATATATATATGAGGGTTTCCTTCAAGCAGTTATAGAGATATATGCTGTGCAATTTTGTTTGTGGTCATGATTCTGGAATTCAACAATGAGGGAACTCGATCTGTGGTTGTTGCCAAAAAGTAGGCAGCTGGGAACTCCAAGACCAGCAGACGGGGGAGAGAAGAAGGAAAGAGAGAGAGAGAGAGAGAGGGGAAAAAGAAAAGAAGAGAGCCTCGTCAGCATTTTGCTTTGACTCATGTTACGCGGACGTGGATCTTAATGTTGCTGCAAGTATCCTAGTCAGCGTTATGTGTCCTGAACTAATAATTAATTGACTGTTAACTAATATCAGAAACTATATTAATAATTTTGAAAATTAAAAAGACTAAACATTTGATTTTTAAAGTATAAAGACTAAATTTATTGTTCGATGAAATTACAGGACCTTAGATATATTTTTGCCTTTTTTTTCAAATTGATTGGGATAAAGTTAGAGGTGTCAATGGGGTGAGCTTGGGCCGGGTTGGGCTTTTGATGATAATTATGCTGAAAATTATGATTCAGCCCAATCCTTTAAGGGTCGTGGGCTTGGTTCGGTCGGCTCATATTTTTTATTTAAAAAATAATTAACTTATACTATAATTTAAATATATATTATAAATTTAAATATAATACATGACAAAATTAAAAAAACATATTATACATAATATCTTTGTTCAATGAAATTCAGTGAAAAAGAAACATAGGCTATTGTCAAATATTCAAAAAAAAAATACAACTATTATGACAATATATTTTTAATTTTAAAAGTCTTTCTTTTGGATTATAATATTAGGTTGAGTTATATATATATATATATATATATATAATTTTATAGACTAATTTTTTATACTTAGATAATCTTGATAACTTATGACTTAAGTAACAAAAAAAAAATTACAAATCAAAAGTACTAATATTTTAAAATATTTTTTATTAAAAATAATTTTAAATAAATAAGTCCATGGGCCAAACTCGTCCCTGTCCATCTAAGCCCTATGGGTTGGGATAAAAGCTTTTCTTAAATATGGGCCACAAAATTGTTGACCCATCCCATTTCATCTCATCCCATTTACAGGATCGGTCAAATGAACTTAGTCCATTTTGACAGCTCTAGATAAAATTTAGTCCAATGTTCTGGATATTATAGTGTTTATAGTGCTTATAATGGATCCCTTGATATTTCGAGTATTGGTAAAACTCTTTATTGTCCTCATTCCTGAGTTTGAAAAACCTGAATTTATAAATCAATTTACACCCATATCTTTATGTATCGTAATTTATAATTAATTTGTTACCAAAACTATAGCTAGGAGACTAAAACCATTTGTTCATATTCCTGTGGCTCCGAACCAATATTGCCGTTGTTTAAGAGGTGATATATACTATATGAAAAAATCCAGCAACAAGACAAAGGCACTAGGGTTATCAAGATATATAGACATTGAAAAATTCAACTTCCTATACAAATTTGATAAATCTTATTATGGGTTGCATTAGTTCTTCTTCCTTTAGAATTTTTTGGAACAGGGATGTAACTAAGCCCTTTAAGCCTTCTAGAGCCATTAGATAGGAGAATTATACTTCTCCCTATATTTTTGTTCTTTGTATGAAAAACTAGTCCATTTAATTGAGGAAGTTAGAATTAACATGAATTAAAAAGGTGTTTGGAGTCTAGCTCCTCTATTTAGCCAAATAGAACCGTTCGAATGGAACTGGTAAGTAGAGCTGATCATATGAAGTCTATTTGATCAGACAATTTTATTTGGCCAAATAAAACACTGACCAAGTAGAGAATTTACAGATATAATAGTTGGGAGGAATGAGCTGGATTTAACCCACTTATTTATTTATTTTTTACAAATGACATTCTTCTTTTTGGAATAGCCATAGAGGATCAAGAAAAAAATATGATTAAGTGTATCAAATTATTTTGTGATCGAAAAATTAATTTTTAGAAGAATGACATTTATTTCTCCAAGATTATAAGTGAGGAGATGAGAAAAAAGATTATTGAAATTACTAAATTTTCTCCCACCACAAATCTTGGGAAATACCTAATTTAAGATGCCCCTTATTCATGATAGATACTTAGACTCTGTTTGGTTGGACAAATAAGCTAGCATATAATTTATTTAATTAGCTTATAAGCTTGCCAGAAGTGTTTGTTAAATGATCTTATTTAAGTAACTTATAATTTATTTTGAAACACTAATTTGAGTAGCTTATAGTTTATAGCTTATAATTTCTGTATTTTTTTTTTCGCTTTTTACCATTATTATTTTATAAAAATTTTCATTACACCCTTAATGCATATACATACCCAAAATCATTCCAAAATGCAGTCAGACTTTCGTGGGATTGGTTAGCTATCATCGTTGTTGGTCATCCATCATCTTCTGTCGCCGTTTGTCCTCATCCATTTGTCGTCCTACTTCTACGTTTATGTTCTTCAGTCATTATATATATATATATATATATATAAAAGAAAATATATTATATAATATAAAATGTATTTATATATGCAATATAGTAAAAAATTATATATATATATATATAAATATATAAATAATTTAAATTAATTTAATTAAAAAACAAAAAAATAATATGTTTATTTTTATTATTTTGAGGTTATAAAATATATGTCATTTTATGTCATTTTATATTTATCAGTTATTTTAATAACTATTTTTATTAAATACTTCTAATTCAATAAGCTAGTTTATAACTACCCAACTAAAAATTAACTTATTAGTTAATTTTACCAAACAATACCTTAAAAACCCACTTTAGATTCATTGTTGGTAAAAGTAAATAAAAGAATAGTAGGTTGAAAAATAAATTCGTTAATAACTAGTTGGTGGAATTTTCTTGTCTAAATCTATTATTTCCCGTATCCCTCTCTACACTATGCAACTTACAAGGGCTCCTTATTAGTATTTTCAAGAGCTGCAAAAAAAGTCAGTGTAATGTCATTAATTTGGGGGCCATGATAATAAGTCCAAAAAGACTTATTTTATTATTTGGAAAACCCTTTGTTTGGCTCATCCTTCAAAGGGAATGGTGATGTAATTTGTAAAATAAATTACTATTAGTTTGTTACCTACAAAGTTATAATTGTATTCATTTAGTGTTTAAAAGATTATGACTCTCATTTTGTAATTGAAATATTTTATATTTGTCTCAATTTAATTTATTTTTTAAATTATAAAATCTATCATTGTTAAATTTTAATTTTTTAATTTTTAAAATTCACTTTAATAAATAGAGGGATAAATTTTTTCAGAATGATAAAAAAATAGAAAAAAATTAGATATAATTTTTAGAGTAGATTACTAATTTAATTTTTAAAAAATTACAGCTATTTCTATTTACTTGCTATTTGCTGGAGTTTGTCTATTTTACTCTTATGTCCTTCACTTGTTCTCACCATCTCTCGTCGTAAATTGACAGTTTGTTGGGTTGTATGTTTCGTGCTGGATAGAGATCTCTTGTTAATTCTTGTTTATACTTATCTTTTTAGTAATAATTTTAACAATATTTTAACAAAACGAGGAATCCTATACGTTTCGGGCTTCTTTGGCTTTTTCTGATTCTAAATTTAAAATTGCTCACCAGATTATATCAACTTTAATCAATGTGCTGTCATATTTCGCTTTATACAGTCGCACTTGTAAGGATATGACACAGTGTCTTCTTTTTTAAAGTAAGAGAAGTCAAGATTTGTACAGTGCAATGCGGTATATGAAACCCCGTTGTACACTATATTAGTTTATAATTTATTTAATTAATTTTATATTTTTATGATTAGTTTATAAATTTATTTAAATTATTTAGTAAAAAAATTTATTGTACTAATTTATAGTTTATTTTAAAAAATTGTTTTGAGTAATTTATAATTTATAATTTATATTTTATTCTTATCACTTTTTTAAAATATCAATTATACCCATAAATTTATTATAATATAAATTTTCAATTTTTTTTTCACTTATGAATAATTTTATTTTTATTTTTTATTTATGATTAAATTTTTATCTTCAATTAAATTTATATATAAAATATATTTTATTATATAAATTTATAATATTATATATAATATTAAATATATTACATATAATAATTTAAAAATTAAAAATTGATATTTGTATTATTTTAGAATTATAAAATATATATTATTTTATGTCATTGTATTTTTTAATTACTTTAACAATTATTTTTATTAAATACTTTTAATTCAATAAGTTAACTTATAAATTTTTAACTTTTAACTAAAAATTAATTTATAAATTTTCACTTACTAGTTGATTTTTATAGAACATAGCAGTTTATCATATTCATCCCAATTTGCTTATTAATTTGAAGGTTTTTTTTTTGAGTAAATTATTGATTTGGTTGTCAATGATTCGTTTCCACTTATCAATCTTTGAAAAAGGCCAAAAAAATAAAAAGAATAGAAAGGGAAATTGGAAAAAGCAAGTCCACTTAGGGCACAAATTATAGAGGGAGCCACTGTTGCAAGAAAGCAACCCAATAAAGAACAACTCATATATAAAATTTGTTATATTTTTATTATCAATTTTTTTAAAAAATAAAATATATATACAAAATTTTTAGAACATCAATCATGTAATACCGAGTTATAATGACTAATAAAAAAATTATGTAATAATTTTTTTAAAAAAATACATTTGTTATATGAATTTTAATTAGAAAACTATATATCTATCATATTGCAGAACCTAACAACAAACATAAAAAATTACACCTAAATTTTTTTTTTAAGAATAAATTTATAAAGAGTTCAACTTTTAAAGAAGTTAAATTTTTTATTGTTAAATCACTTTTTTATATAAAATAATTTTTAAATATTTTACGAATAAATTTCAAGATAATGTAATGTTATCTCTAAAATGAGATTGAGCTCTTCTTCCCCTTTTGCTAAAGTAAATGATATATTGATATGTGGTCGGGAGACGCCTCTTCAATTTCCTTGTCACACGGTGCTTCGTTTTCTCTCACTAATTTCTTTTTCTTTACTGTATATAGTTCATGTTTATCAGTTAATTTTATCACTATCATTACTTTTTGTTTTTCCTTTATTATTATTATTATTATTATTATTATTATTATTATTATTATTATTATTATTTCGTTCCTCTAACTTTCAACTGATCGATTTTTATTCAACTAAAATAGATAGTTTTTGTATTAAATACAGATTTTTACTAAAGGAAGTCCCATTCCCTTGAAGCACAGTGAAGAGCCTCTACAACAACAATGGCATCAAGGAATAAGTAATGATTGAAGGAAACAAAAAACAGGAGAAATGATCTAAAGTACCTTCTTAAAAATATTAAATTTATTTTTTAAAAATTTAAAATGTTTTAATAAAATATCTTATTTTAATTTATTTATTTTTAATGAGAGATTCTAAGGCTCCCAAGGAAGATGGGTTCCTAGCTATATTTTTTTCAAAATGATTGGGATAAAGTTTAGTCCATCGTGTTGGATATTATAGTGTTTCTAGTGCTTATAATGGAACCCTTAATATTTCAAGTATTGATAAAACTCCTACTCTCCTCATTCCCTCTCCTCATTCCCTAAGTGTGAAAAACCTCAATTTATAAATCAATTTGCACCCATATCTTTATGTAATGTAATTTACAAATTTGTTACCAATTCTATTGTTAATAGACATTGAAAAAGGCACTATGGCTATCAAGATAGACACTGAAAAGGCCTACAATAGCAATAGGCTAAACTGGAATTTCATTATTAAGGATATCTGTCACATTCTAAAAATTGAACATGTAAAAAGATTCTATTTCTAGGAAAAATTTCAGTGGTATCTCGAAATTCTGAACAATCTTAATATCCACAACTGCTAATTTGATAAAATTCTCAAACATGAGTTATTCACATATATTCTGTAAGGTTTTACATTCAACTTTTATTATTCATTCCATACAACAGAATTATAATCATCTGATAAACAAATACAGACATATATAATTTGATGTGTTTATCTTATCGCAAGCCTAGGATACCTATATAAAGTACAGAGCATTCCTAAAATTCACATTATTCAATATTGGTATCTCACCAGACAGAAATGAAGAATAACTCCAAAGGGTTTCTAATCTTCAATTAAATACTCTTATTCTTCGTTTACTGTATCTGAAAAGATAATCATAGGGAGTGTGAGTTTATTTAAAAACTTAGTAAGTAAATAACTGTACTGTATAAAATATCAAAAGTACAAATACCACATCTACTCATATAATCAATTGTCTTATACATCGAGTAGTATGAGACTCTAACCCTTTCAAACTTGTGAATAAGATTTCATAGATATATACCAAGTAGTATGAGATTCTAATCCTTTTAAACTCGTATTTATGATTTCATCTATATACACCGAGTAGTATGGGATTCTAACCCTTTCAAACTCATGCATAGGTTTTCATAGTTATACACTGAGTAATATTAGACTCTAATCATTTCAAACTCATGTATTAGATCCCGTAGATCTTTGCTCATCAATAAAATAGTGAGAATTTATCATAGTACAATTACCATGAAATAAATTAATTTTTACATACTTTTATTCTTTTAAATTTCTATTAAAAAATACCAATCATCATATACTGTCATCTGAAAGATTGATTGCTTAATATCTAAATAATATTGTAAATGAGACTTATATTGTACTTTGACTAATAACATCAAACTAGCTTAGCAAGGTTATTCACTTACCTTGATATTTGTCCAAATTTACCTTATTCCACATTAGAATCTGTGTAGAAAAATTTCATAGTAAAAGATATCATAAGAAAAAATAAGAAAGGGAACAAAATCATGAAAATATGCAATATTTTCTGATTGCTACAGTAACGGTCAATGTAGCTACAGTACTTTGACTAAAGTCAAGCTACAATATTATTGACCAAGCCAATGCTATAATACTTTGATCAAAGTCAATGCTACAGTGCCGCAAAAATCTGGAAAAATTTTCAGGATGAACAGTAACCGCGATTTTCCCTCTTAATTTTTCATGATTTTGAGATCAAATCTTCATCATTTACCTTGATTTCTTCTATGGGTTTTCATCCGTAACGTTTAAGGAATCTTGTGACACCAAAACCCCCGATTTTAACCCACAATCAAAGTCTCAATCCTCAAAGTTTCATCTTAAACCCTAAAAACCAAACTTCCTTTAAATTATCTGATAAACTGAAGTTTGAGGAAATTAAAGAGATTGAAGCTTACCTTAGATCATTGTTAACCAGTTGAATCGAACAAATGATCCAAAACTCTGAAGATGAATGAAAGGATTTGAGAGGAGGATGAAGAAATTTGAGAGAAACTTCACTGTTCACTTTCGTCTTTGTTTCAGATGCGTGAGAAATGAGAGGATACTGTTGAAGTTTTAGGTTAAGGGTTTCTAATGGGTTATTTGAATAACCCATGGATATCCATGACCCAACATCCAAACCCATCTAGTCAAATTACCATTAATTGACCAATTAACTATCTTAAACTACTTTTTCATGAATTTCACCATTCTTAAGAATATACCCCACATAGTACAAATATCCATTTCAATCTTTTAACTTAATTTTCATAAACAATATTCAAAGAGAACATTTATATATGAAAATTAAAATGACAAAATATAGAATAAATTCAAATAGCATTATACACACATATAGTTCCCAAATTAGCCGGTATTACAATACCTTGGAGGAAATTCAACTTCCTATACAAATTTAATTTGATAAATCTTATTGTGGGTTGCATTAGTTCTTCTTTTATAATTTTGTTGAACTGATCCTACTGAGTCCTTTTAAGTCTTTTAAAGGGATTAGATTAGACTGGGGAATCCTATTTTTTATTATATTTTTGTTCTTTGTATGGGAAAATGAGCCCATTTAATCCTATTTCTTATACAAAATGATTGGAACCTGCTCTTTTGGTTGACAAAGAAGGGCCATCTGATTGGGACAAACAGGTGAAGTTCATATAGAGTTTGAAAGTAATGGTTGGAACCCAAGAGGGGGGGGGGGTGAATTGGGTTTTATAAAATTTTCACAAAACTTTATTGGAAGTTAAAATGATTTTCTGTAAAAGTACAATGCTTAGGATAATAAGTACAACACAGAAAATTAATGTGCTATCAAGATGAATAATTATGAGGAGCAAGGAAATAAAGAATAGATAACAATAAGCACAAATAAAGGAGTAAGGGATAGAGAAAGCAAACTCGGAGATTTATACTGGTTCGGCTAATCCAAGCCTACATCCAGTCCTTAAGAGACCACTTGAGTATTTCCACTATAATTGCAAGTTTAATCCGAGTACTTGCAAACCACTACAACCACGCAAATTTGATTCGGGTATTTGCGACACCACAACAGAGAATTTATGAATCCGAGCTCCTCCTCAACCCAAAGCAAGTTCTTCCAACACTGGTACTTGCGAACCTCAACTCAGAATAATATTGGTGTTGATCAAAATCAACAATACAAAGGAACTCTCTCTAAAGAGTAGATGAATACAAATGAAGCTCTAATAACTCTAATGATAGAGAATATGCAAGATTTGGCTCAAGAATATTTGAGTTTCTTTCAAAGATGATAGAACATGTTAATATGTCATTGTAGTACTTGGTTCTTGCTCAAAATCGTGTATCTAAGGTCATATATATAAGATTTTAAAAAACTAGCTGTTATATAGCCATTACAGCACTTATAATGCAGTCCAGATGTCCATTGGTCGACCAGTGGGGGTCACCTGGTCTACCACCCACTGACAGTAGCAAAATATAGCATTTTCAGGACAACTGGTCGACCAGTCTGAAGCTGCCTGGTCGACCAGTCTGAAGCTGCCTGGTCGACCACCGGCTGGCAGTAGCGAAATACAGATTTTGAGCTTTCTTTAAAAATTCATAACTCCCTCATTTGTGAAAGTAATGGTTGGAACCCAAGAGGGGGGGTGAATTGGGTTTTATAAATTTTTCACAAGAATTAATTGGAAGTTAAAATGATTTTCTGTAAAAGTACAATGCTTAGGATAATAAATACAATACAGAAAATCAATATGCTGTCAAGATAAATAATTATAAAGATCAAGGAATTAAAGAATAGATATCAATATGCACAAATTAAAGAGTAAGGGATAGAGAAAGCAAACTCGGAGATTTATACTGGTTCGGCTAATCCAAGCCTACATCCAGTCCTCAAGAGACCACTTGAGTATTTCCACTATAATTGCAAGTTTAATCCGGGTACTTGCAAACCACTACAACCACGCAAATTCGATCCGGGTATTTGCGAAACCACAATGGAGAATTTATGAATCCGGGCTCCTCCTCAACCCAAAGCAAGTTCTTCCAACACCGGTACTTGCAAACCTCAACTCAGAATAATATATGTGTTGATCAAAATCAACAATACAAAGAAACTCTCTCTAAAGAGTAGATGAAAACAAATGAAGCTCTAATAACTCTAATGATAGAGAATATGCAAGATTTGGCTCAAGAATGCTTTCCTTTCTCTCAAAGATGATAGAAGAAGTTAATATCACATTGTAGGACTTTGTTCTTACTCAAAATCGTGTATCTAAGGTCATATATATAAGATTTTACAAAACTAGCCGTTATATAGCCGTTATATAGCCGTTATAGTACAGTCCAGATTTTGAGCTTTCTTTAAAAATTCATAACTCCCTCATTTGAACTCCGTTTTAAACAAATAATATACCGTTGGAAAGCTCTTGGAGTCTAGTTTCAAATGAGCCAAGTTTTACTCTAAAAATTATTTTTCTTTTAAAAGATATAATCAAAATACTGACTATAGGTCAGAACAGAATAATCAACTTTTAGTTTTTCAAACTATATTTTAAATAGTTATATATTTCTCATTTGGACTCCGTTTTCAATAAATAATATACCTTTGGAAAGATCTTTGAGTCTACTATCAAATGAGATTAAGATACTTGAAAAAATGATTTTTCATTTATGAGATATGATATAAAGAGTGACCAAAGGTCAAAAACTAACTTTTGTAAAATTTCATATCTCACTATCTTTTTGTTCAAAATAATTGAGCCAATGTATGCAAATCTAAATCATTGAGTTGCACAAATATACTAGCCTATATAAAATATACCTAATTTAAACACATAGGCTATCTTGATGCATCCAAGCTTCCAAGACTTCAAATCTTCTAATTCTTCATTTCTTGGAGCTTCATCCTTGCATGTTGTTTTCCTTGAGTGAAGCATGATATTGCTTTTCCTTATTCTTCAATACAATCCTCACTCTTCTTGTTTTGAACCAACCTATAAAATATATCTTACTTGCAAACCCAATGGTTAGTTTAATAGCATGATTCAATATATGCAACATACATATTAAATAACATAATCATGCTTAAGTACTTGTAGCATATATATGATAATTAATCTTTATATATATCAATGCTACTATTCAAATACATTTGTCATCGTCAAAACTTATGGCATATAGCCTTAGGGTCAACAATCTCCCCCTTTTTGATGATGACAAATCACCACAGAAAAATATGTATCACAAGATAATGAATGCAATGTTATAAGCACGTATACATATTTTTCTATTGTTTCTTCTCCCCCTATTTGACATCAACAAAAAGGTGTAAGGAACACAATATATAGAAGTTAAAGCACATACCTTCTTTAAGTCAGGATGTCAGAAGATGTCAATATAGTATGGGGTAAGGATACATCAAAACTTATCATTGATTTCATTGACATGTAAAAAGAAAATTTTTGAAAAATTTTTTTTCATGTCAAATGAAATGAGCCAAAAGATAAAACTTGAAAGAGTTTTAGGCTCCCCCTTAAACCTTGCATAATTTGAAAAAGAATAATGAATAATGAATATCCAATTTTTCAAGATATATTCTTTTTCAAAAAAAAATACATTCAAGTGAGACAAAGCTCCCCCTGAATTTTATAACATTTTTCCTTTGAAAAAGATTGTCCAAATCATTATAAAGGAAATTCAGTTTTTGATTGCAGAATTTTGAAGTAAGATTTTTGAAGAAATTTCTGCAATATTTTCATTGAAAATGATTTCTGCTTGTTTATGAAGAGGCATTTTTAGTAAATAGCAGAAAAATTAAACTCTTTAAAAAAAAAAACATCATTTGCTGTCATATGATAGAAATATTTACAGCACACAGCAGAAGTATGATATATGGATTAGCAAAGCATGATATAAACAAGAATATTAATCATAATCCATAAATCGAATAATAATATTTTTCAAGATTTCTGAAAAACAATTTCTGCATATATGCATAAAATTATTTCAACATATAGCAAAAGTGATTTAAAAGAAGGATACTCAAATCCTTTTCTTTTCAAAACAGATAATGCTTCAATATGGTAAAGTAATTTCAGCATTGTGGAAGCAATTCAAGAGATTCACGATATTTTTCAAAAATATTTTGCTTCGAAGGAATTTAGAAACGTTTCATCTAAGGAAGCAATATATATGGATTAGTGTAATAAGATATATTCAAGCATATAGTTCATAATCCATATATGAAACATCAATATTTTTCATCGCTTTTGTTATCTACAACAAAAGAGATCTTTAAAATCTTTTCTTTTTCAAAAAGAATGTTGCTTCATATGATAAAACATATTAACATAACAGAAGCATTTTTAAAGTCCTTTTTCAAAACAAATTTGCTTCATAAAGGATAAGATAAATTTCAGCACAAAGGAAGCAATTTATATACCCATTCAAAATGAATTTATATATGTATCTTGAGGATGAGTACATGTAAAAATTTTGACAGCTCATTTTGTATGAGTGCATGTGGAATCATGAAATATTATTCTTAGCCATAGCCTTCGCTCATGATGCATGAATAGCATAAACAACATATGTTCTTAGATACATATAATCACAGCATGATGTAATCATGTATGCTCTCAAGAACAACACAACAAAGCAGAGTGATACGGTTCTGAATATCACCATTTTATTAATCCTTAAAATTTCTAATCAAAACAAATTAAATCAGTCGCAAATCCACCGAAAATTGACTTTCGTGGTTTTGCTATTAATGTGACGCGTTATCGGTGTGCATGCGTACTCTAGACTTCTGGCTTCCAGCTTGCAGAAATCCATAGGATGAGCGTGTAGGGGTGCGGCGAAGAGATATCTTCTTTGGCTCTTAATCATAATTTTCTCTCTATAAAGACTGCCTCAGAGTTCTCAATTACCACACCACAAAGAGTATTCATCTCTGAGCCTATAACTTTCTGACATTCCTCTCTCTTCATACTCCTACAAAAAATTTTGAATTTTCCAAACCATGGCAGCAAGAAAGTTCATTGATCTCACAGTAGAGGCAAGGGAGGAAGAGCTCGACTTAAACTTGAGTCTAGGCAAGGACAAAGGCAAAAGACCTTTAGAGGAATCTCAAGAGAACCAAAAGAAGAAGATGAAGATCGAAGAAGCTGAGGAGATTAGTACAGGCCATACGTCAAAAGACAAAATTGCTTGTCTGGAGCAGGAGGTGAAGAAACTCAAGAAGATGATAGAGGACCAGGAGAAGTTAGCTAAACGCAACAATGCGGCACTGACTTCAAGAATAGATAGGTTCTTCTATTGGTCTACCCAATGCTTCTGCAATCAACAACAAAGAAGTGTTGATTGTATGAATGGGATTTACACTACCCTCCGTGACATTGCTCAGTCTCTTGCTCCAAGGAATGGCCGAGGGGTGATGATACAATACGGGCCTCCTAATCCAAGACCACCTCGCCTGTAGATTGCTCATGCATGAGCAAACTTTCCCCTTTTTTTTTTTTTTTGCAATGTAATCCTTCAGTTTGTTTTTTAATGCAAGTGGTTTCTTTTATTGGACGATACAAAAAAATAATAATAAAGAAAGATAAAAGAAATCAGCTACACAAATTCAGCATAGTATATATATATATATTGAAAAATATATATCCATTTTAAAGATGGAAAGAATTTTCTGACATGGACATATATATATCATCATTTCAAAGCAAAAGCAAGTTACATACTTATCAAGATAAAACATATTATAACCTGAGTATGTAGTAACATAATTGAGGTAATATGGATTAATAAGATATAATCAGATATAAACTATAATCCATAAACAATGGTTCATAAGTTACAGCTTATGTAAAAGAGATGATATGTATAATGCTCAAACCATGATGTATTAAAAAAAATAATTTAAGTATTTAACATATTTTTATATGTCATGTTGTGATCAAGTATGTAAGATGTCAGAAAACAATATGTCATTGCAATGAAAGTATGAAAAATTTTTTTTTTTGGAATGTACAATTGAGATCAAGGAGTATCATTCAATTAAATAATGAAGAAGTAAAGGATAGAGATACTCATCAATTTTGACAAACTTTTGTTACTTCTTGAAGTTCCTCTTCAAGATTTTGATATCCTTGTTTTGCTCATTGCTCTTCTTTTGATCCTGTCTTCTTGCAATTTTAATGATCTTAATTGATTGATTATTTGCAACATCCTCTTTACTTAGCGTCTAGCGTTGGCATCTGGCGTGAGGCGTTGGTTTACAGATTGACATATATAAGCCTTGCTGGTCAACCACTGATGAGCTAGTAGGTCGACCAACCAACTGCAAGACACTTTTAGTGGAGTACTTTGATTCTCAAATTAGTGATGTTCAAATAAATCTCGAGCACTAGGAGCAACATTATGTTCAAGATATGCCATATTAATAAAAGTGCTATGCTTCCATGAAATGCAATTTTGCAATAAATTTGATTTTATTGAAAATATTTGAATAAGATTACAATAAGGATAAATACTATAGGCAAGAGTAATCTTATTATTGTGAAAGCAAGAGAAATATGCATGTGATGGATGAAAGTTTTCATGATGCGGCAAAAAGGAGAGTTTGAGCAGTATTTAGAAGAAAGATATTGGTTCAAAACAAAATTTGAATCTATAGGTCACACACAAGAATTGTTTTCAGATATAGCATGCATGAATATCAAGGATAGATGTAAGACATATTAGACAACAGACAAAAGCATTAGAGAGCAGTAAACATATCAGTCAAAATTCTTACAATGCATTCCAGCTTATATGTTTACTTGTCCATTGCCTCCTTTTGATGCAAGAGAGTGGAGTTTGAATGATGTAGCCATTGAAAAGTCATTTCCGCTCCTTGCTTCGAGGTAAATCTGTAAATTAATCCTTTGTCTTTGGTACCCAAATTTCTTTGGGTCCGCCTGGGTCATGAGTTCCTTTTTGAACCCATTTCATTTTAACTCCATGAACAAGATTTTTCTTATAAAAGCATGAGTAAGATTTGTGTCCTTTTAGTCCACAATAAAAACAAGTGCAAGTTGGACTATTTGACATCTTTACAGAAACAAAGAAGTTTTTAGAATACTTTTGGTTTGATTTCTTTTTAGAAACAAGACCAACTTTGTTAAACATTCTTCTTTGTTTCAAAACTGAGGTATTTAAAATTTCTCTACCTTGAGAAAATTTTGCAAGTGTGTTTTTAAGATTATTATTTTCCTTTTTCAAAGAATCACACTTGGTACAAAAGCAATTTTTGTTGGTAGAGATATTTGCTTTTAAAATCAAATTCTCTTCTTCCAAAGTTTTGTTTTGATTTTCGAAAACAAAATTCTCTTCCTTGGAAATAGAAAATTCATTTTTCAATGTTTCCAACTCATTTTCAAGAGAAAAGTTTTTCTGTTTTGAAACATTTAGTTTCTTTGCAAGTATTAGAGATTCTTTATGTAAATCATCAAAGGCATCTTGTAATTCTTCAAAAGAGTAGTCAAATGAATTTACCTCATCTTTATTTCTGGCCACAAGACAAGTGTTGGCTTCTTCATTTGTGTTCTCCTCATCAGAATTGCTATTTCCCCAAATGGAAGATAGGTAAGCTTTCTTTGATGATTCAACTTTTGGTTGCGGTTTCTCTTTTTCTCCTTTTTCTTTTTCTTCTATCTCCTTGGTGATTTGAGATTTTTCTGTAAGTTCAACACCAAGAGCTTGCAATTGATTAAGCACAAGTTGTATCTCATTAATGGTTTTAAAATTGTTCATTTGAGCAATTTCAAGTTCATTAATGAAACTTCTATACCTTAATTCCTCAGCAATAAGATCTTCCTCATGTGCAACTTCAAGAATTTCCCACATTTCTTTTGCAGTTGCACAGTTGGAGATTTTGAAAAATTCATCTTGACTCAATGCACAAGAAATAATCAATTTTGCCTTAGCATTGAGTTGCATTAAATTTCTTTCAGTATCATTCCATTCACTCTTGGGTTTTGGAATGCATTTTCCTTGTTCTTCCTTGACAGGCATATAAAAACCATTTTCTATAACTTCCCAGAGTTTATGGTCTACTGAAATTAAAAACATTTTCATTTCATACTTCCAATATTGAAAATGATTAGCATCAAAAACTGGAGGTTCTATGAAAGAATAATTTTCAGACATAAACCAATCACTAAATCCAACCATGTTTACTCTTAGACGGTTAAGTCTCAAATCAAGAGCCCAAGCTTTGATACCAATTGAAAGTAATGGTTGGAACCCAAGAGGGGGGGTGAATTGGGTTTTATAAATTTTTCACAAGAATTAATTGGAAGTTAAAATGATTTTCTGTAAAAGTACAATGCTTAGGATAATAAATACAATACAGAAAATCAATATGCTGTCAAGATAAATAATTATAAAGATCAAGGAATTAAAGAATAGATATCAATATGCACAAATTAAAGAGTAAGGGATAGAGAAAGCAAACTCGGAGATTTATACTGGTTCGGCTAATCCAAGCCTACATCCAGTCCTCAAGAGACCACTTGAGTATTTCCACTATAATTGCAAGTTTAATCCGGGTACTTGCAAACCACTACAACCACGCAAATTCGATCCGGGTATTTGCGAAACCACAATGGAGAATTTATGAATCCGGGCTCCTCCTCAACCCAAAGCAAGTTCTTCCAACACCGGTACTTGCAAACCTCAACTCAGAATAATATATGTGTTGATCAAAATCAACAATACAAAGAAACTCTCTCTAAAGAGTAGATGAAAACAAATGAAGCTCTAATAACTCTAATGATAGAGAATATGCAAGATTTGGCTCAAGAATGCTTTCCTTTCTCTCAAAGATGATAGAAGAAGTTAATATCACATTGTAGGACTTTGTTCTTACTCAAAATCGTGTATCTAAGGTCATATATATAAGATTTTACAAAACTAGCCGTTATATAGCCGTTATATAGCCGTTATAGTACAGTCCAGATTTTGAGCTTTCTTTAAAAATTCATAACTCCCTCATTTGAACTCCGTTTTAAACAAATAATATACCGTTGGAAAGCTCTTGGAGTCTAGTTTCAAATGAGCCAAGTTTTACTCTAAAAATTATTTTTCTTTTAAAAGATATAATCAAAATACTGACTATAGGTCAGAACAGAATAATCAACTTTTAGTTTTTCAAACTATATTTTAAATAGTTATATATTTCTCATTTGGACTCCGTTTTCAATAAATAATATACCTTTGGAAAGATCTTTGAGTCTACTATCAAATGAGATTAAGATACTTGAAAAAATGATTTTTCATTTATGAGATATGATATAAAGAGTGACCAAAGGTCAAAAACTAACTTTTGTAAAATTTCATATCTCACTATCTTTTTGTTCAAAATAATTGAGCCAATGTATGCAAATCTAAATCATTGAGTTGCACAAATATACTAGCCTATATAAAATATACCTAATTTAAACACATAGGCTATCTTGATGCATCCAAGCTTCCAAGACTTCAAATCTTCTAATTCTTCATTTCTTGGAGCTTCATCCTTGCATGTTGTTTTCCTTGAGTGAAGCATGATATTGCTTTTCCTTATTCTTCAATACAATCCTCACTCTTCTTGTTTTGAACCAACCTATAAAATATATCTTACTTGCAAACCCAATGGTTAGTTTAATAGCATGATTCAATATATGCAACATACATATTAAATAACATAATCATGCTTAAGTACTTGTAGCATATATATGATAATTAATCTTTATATATATCAATGCTACTATTCAAATACATTTGTCATCGTCAAAACTTATGGCATATAGCCTTAGGGTCAACAATTTGAACTCCGTTTTAAACAAATAATATATCATTGGAAAGCTCTTGGAGTCTAGTTTCAAATGAGCTAAGTTTTATTCAAAAATTATTTTTCGTTTAAAAGATATAATCAAAACATTGACTATAGGTCAGAACAGAATAATTTTTGAGTACAGTAAAATCAACTTTCAGTTTTTCAAACTATATTTTAAATAGTCATATATTTCTCATTTGGACTCTGTTTTGAATAAATAATATACCGTTGGAAAGATCTTGAGTCTACTATCAAATGAGATTAAGATATTTGAAAAACTGATTTTTCATTTATGAGATATGATATAAGGAGTGACCAAAGGTCAAAAACTAACTTTTGTAAAACTTCATATTTCATTATCTTTTTGTTCAAAATGCTTGAGCCAATGCATGCATATCTAAATCATTGAGTTGCAGGCTATCTTGATGTACCAAGCTTCCAAGACTTTAAATCTTCTAGTTCTTCATTTCTTGGAGCTTTATCCTTGTATGTTGCTTTCCTTGAGTGAGGCATGATGTTACTTTTCCTTGTTCTTCAATCCAATGCTCACTCTTATTGTTTTGAACCAACGTATAAAATATATTTTACTTGCAAACCAAATGGTTAGTTTAATTCATGATAAATAGCATGATTAATGTATAAGACATTACACATTAAATAACATAGTCATGCTTAAATACTTGTAGCATGTATAAGATGATGTGCCTAAAAGAGGACACAATCTGTACCACAAGGAAAATAAAGAGAAGAAACCAACTCAACTAAATTGATAAGAGAACGGAATGTGCCTAAGATGGGTTGAATTCGCCACACCCCAGATTAGAGAACGGAATGGGAGTGATAAGAATTCTGAGATTTTCTCGCCACACTAACACAATTGTTAGATAAGAGAAGATAGATGTGCACAAAGCAATCTGAAAAATAATTCACTCAAATTTGATTATCTTGCCACAAGGGGGCAAGTTCCCTTTTATAGATAACAAAAGCCAGCTGCCTCATTAATGCAACCACAGTCACCTAATTAATGAGCCTACAACAACTATAGTTAACCTATAGCCACCTCATTAATGAGCCTACAACAACAATAGTCAACCTACAGCCACCTCATTAATGAGCCTAGCCTATAACAACTACAACCACCCTATAACCACCTCATTAATGCAACAACAACAACTACAACCACTTGGAAAGCTAAATGACACTACAACAACTCTGAAAACATTAAATTACATCAGATTTTATATCCCAAAAAGTCATGCACGAAAATTATTAAAAATAAGAAAAATTTGTAGTTCTTTTATTCTTCAAAGTCCAAGCTTCTGATTTGGCCCAGCCCATCATTGAACACAAGTAAAGAAACCCAAGTCAATCCCATTTGATGCTTCTTGGCCCTTGAACGTGTTATTGGCCCAAGTATAGATTTAGCCTCTTGTTCTTCAAGGACAGCCTTCATGATCACATCATCTTCCCCTGGTTGACAAGGATTTGCCCTCAAATCCAGCTCCATGTTATCTTCCAAATAAGGGGTTATGTCTCTTACATTGAATGTTACTGAAACACCATAATCTCCTGGGAGATCAATTTTATACGCATTGTCATTTACCTTTTCTAGTACTCGAAAAGGACCATCAGCTCGTGGCATAAGTTTAGACTTACTTTTGTTTGGAAATCTCTCTTTGCGTAGGTGAATCCAAACAAGATCTCTTGGGCTAAATTGAACATGCTTTCTCCTCTTGTCTACTGACTTTTTATAGGCAGCATTCTTTTTCTCAATTTGCTTTTTTACTGCTTCATGCATTTTCTTCATGAATTCAGCTTTACTTTTGCCATCCAAGCTAAATTTTTCATTAACTGGAAGAGGTGCCAAATCTGCTGGTGTGTTAGGATTAAATCCATACACAACCTCAAATGGAGATTTCTTTGTAGTACTATGAACACTTCTATTATAAGTAAATTCAACATGCGGCAAGTACTCATCCCAATTCTTCAAGTTTTTACTAATAACACTTCTAAGCAAAGTGGAAAGAGATCTATTTACCACTTCGGTTTGTCCATCAGTTTGAGGATTACAGGTTGTGCTAAATAGCAGCTTTGTTCCAAGCTTCATCTATAATGTCTTCCAAAAATAGCTCAAGAATTTGGCATCACGATCAGAAACAATACTCCTTGGAATGCCATGCAATCTCACAACTTCCTTGAAGAATAAATCAGCAATATGAGAAGCATCATCAGTTTTGTGACATGAAATAAAATGAGACATTTTGGAGAACCTATCAACAACCACCATAACTGAATCTTTTCCCCTTTGTGTTCTGGGTAATCCAAGCACAAAATCCATGCTTAGATCCATCCATGGTTGATCTGGAACAGGCAATGGCATGTACAAGCCATGTGCAGCCTCATTGCTCTTCGCTTTCTTACAAGCAACATATCTTTCTACAATCCGATGCACATCCTTTATCATATTTGGCCAATAGAAATGCTCTTTCAACATTTCAAATGTCTTCTTTTCACCAAAATGTCCAGCTAGCCCACCTGCATGTGATTCTCTAACAAGCAATTCCCTAATAGAACAATTAGGAATCACAAGTTTCCCAAATTTGAACATATAACCATCATGCCTATAAAACCCTTTAATGGCCATTTTCTCACAAGCTGAATAGATTTTAGCTAGCATAGGATCAAGCAAGTATTGCTCCTTAATAAGTTCAAAGCCCAACAGTTTAGTGTTCAAAAGAGAAATCAAAGCATACCTCCGAGATAATGCATCAGCCACCACATTCGTCTCTCCCTTTTTGTATTTGATTACATAGGGGAAATCTTCCAAATACTCCACCCATTTGGCATGTCTTCGATTCAGCTTCCCTTGCCCCTTCAAATGCTTTAGGGACTCATGATCAGTGTGAATGATGAACTCCTTTGGTAATAAATAATGCTGCCATGTCTTAAGAGCTCGAATTAGTGCAAAGAACTCTTTATCATAGATTGAGTAATTCAGACTTGCTCCACCAAGCTTCTCACTAAAATAAGCAATGAGACACTTATCTTGCATTAAGATAGCTCCAATCCCTACTCCATATGCATCACATTCTGTCACGTCCCAAAATTTGAGCACGTGACCAGTACGGAAAGTGAATTTCATTTCACCTCCGTAAGCCTATCTTTCTCTTAAAAAAATCATACAATTCTTTTTCATGCAACCAAAACAAGTTCTCTATACATACTACAATTACTCACATTACATCACTGAATGAACCTACCCGATTACAGAGATTTCTAGATTTATACAACTTAGAATAAAACTTAACTATTATACCTTTATCCTGAACAAATGAAAAGGTAATTATGGACTAAGGATCCATAATTCCTTATTCTGATATTTACCTTCAGCTGTTAACTCTGAAAAAAAATATCAATAAGAGGGGTATGAGCAAACCACGTGCCCAGTGAGTAGATAACACAATACTATGACAAAATAAAAATCATGCATCATAATGATAACATGCAGCAATCATACGTAGATCGATCATCATATGATATAATATTATTCATAATACTTCACAACAATATCCAAGTGAATCAAATGCATTTCAACAAAATTCAAAATTCACAACAGCAATCGATGAAATCAATTTCACACACAATTCCCGTACCAACCGGGTCGTCCAGAATACCTCTGGATCGTTGCCCGCGGCCCCCGCCGCATCCACCCTTATCGCTCCATTTATATTCTCCACCATTATAGCTTCACATAGATTTCTCCATGGGGTGCACCACCATGCCTTTCCTTTCCAGTCAAACACAATCATAATCACATATAAAAACATCATCAATCATAATCTTGAGCCACATACACAACTCAGTCATTTACAATTCAAGCCACAACATAATCAATGTGGTTCCAGCAACATAGCATGTATATAACATAACCCATAATATAGAACAATTATTCAACAATAACATACTTCAACTATCCGCATATGATTGAACTCAACAATCAGAGTATGATACATTTCAACTCAGTTCACATGCCATTCACAATCCATCATATAACCTCATTCATGAGAAAATAAGAAAATATAATTATATACATCACCTGGCACGTTCCACAATTGTTTATGTCTCATCATCCCACATCATTCTCTTCAAATTTGGATATTCAACATATTTTCACTATGATGCAAAAAGTCAATAACAAAGATATTTAATCATAGCAAGTATTAACCCACTCACCTGGATTTCATGCTCTCAGCACTCCCACCTTGCACTTGACCATTCCTATTGTAACCAGATAAAAACCATCAGGGTTACGAAATAGAGAAATTTCCTACCACTACTCTCGACCTTCATCCACTTCTCAAATCATAACTCCTAACTGGTAATGAATATCCAGATGAAACTTATACCATTGGAAACTAGACTCAAAGAGCTTTTCAACGATATTAAAAAAAAAACTGATGCTACAGTAACGGTCAACGATATCTAAACAACATTTCTTTTGATTTCTTCCATGGGTTTTCATCCTTAATGTCTAAGGAGTGTTTTAACACCAAAACCCCCAATTTCTACCAACAATCCAAGCTCAAATCTCAAATTTTCATCAAGAACACTAACTTTTTCAAATATCCAAATTCTACGAATTTCTCCTAGTTTTCTCCAAATTTCTTGTTCTAATAACATCATAAATCACCTAGGAATGTTTTAGATTAACATCCACACTTAAATTCATCCATTAAAATATTCTACAAAAATTTTGCAAAAATAATAACCAAGGATTTGATCTTGTAATAAGAGGAAGAAGAAGAAGAACATCAACTTACCAATCATCCTAACTTTCATAGCTTCCTTCCCAAAGCAAAAATTGCATGAATGATTGATGAAGAAATTCCTTTGCAAGCATAATCGAGAGAGAGAGAAAGTGAAGCTACGGGAGGGAGAATGAGAAAAAGAAAAGAATAAGGAAAAGTGTATACGCGTGGGCCCCACCAATTTCTTTTTCGATAAAATCGCTCATAGCCACCTTAGCTTATAAGATTTGTTCACTTTAATCCCTCTCGGTGTCTCAAACTCCACTTTAACCTTGAATCCATCATCTTTTCGGTACCGGACTCATAATTCATTCCCATAAGCTCTATTTTTCTTCTCGGGTTCCTACTTGGTCATTTCTCAAAAGTCCTCTATACTTTCTTTTCTTTTCACTTTAGTCCTTGAGAATTTGTAAAAATTTCCTAAATTAAAAATAAAAATTTCTATTCCCACATTTTCTTCACTAATTCAAAAAGAAAATTTTTCACGTAATTAAATTTTTCACTAAACTTCAAAATAGGCTTTAAATATTCATATAAATTCTTGGGATATTACACATTCAATCTCAAATACCTTTGAAAAATCTGGAAGAGCTAGAATAGGTGCTGAACACAATTTCTCCTTGATTAAGTCAAAACTCTTTTGTGTAGCTTCGGTCCATTTAAACTCACAATTTTTTTTGATGCATGCAGTTAATGGTGCAAGAAAAGTGCTAAAATTCTTCACAAATCGTCTATAAAAAGAAGCAAGGCCATGAAAACTTCATACCTCAGAAATACTTTTAGGAATTGGCCACTCCTTGATTGCTTTTATTTTCTCCTCATCCACGTGCACCCCATGTTGAGAGACAACATAACCAAGAAAAATAACTTGGTCTTGACAGAATTGGCACTTCTTGAAATTGCCAAATAGCTTTTGTTCTCGTAATACTTCAAATACTTGCCCCAAATATTCTTTATGCTCTTCAGAATTTTTACTATAAACCAAAATGTCATCAAAATAAACGACAACAAACATACCTATAAATTTTCGAAGCACATAGTTCATTAGCCTCATAAAGGTGCTTGGGGTATTGGATAATCCAAATGGCATGACCTTCCATTCATATAGCCCATGTTTTGTCTTAAAGGCTATCTTCCATTCATCTCCTTCCTTCATACGAATTTGGTGATAACCACTCTTCAAGTCTATCTTTGAAAACACTTTGGAGCCATGTAATTCATCAAGCATGTCATTTAACCTTGGAATGGGATAACGATACTTGACTATAATCTTGTTGATTGCTCTGCTATCCACAAACATCCTCATGGTCCCATCTTTCTTTGGCACCAATAAGGCCGGTACTGAACAAGGACTCATGGACTCCTGCACATATCCTCTTTCCAGCAACTCATTTACTTGCCGTTGCAACTCCTTTGCCTCCTCCGGATTCATTCTATAAGCTGGCCTATTTGGTAAGGCAGCTCCTGGTACAAGATCAATTTGGTGCTCAATACCACGAATTGGTGGTAATTCCTTTGGTAATTCTTCTGGAAATACATCACGAAATTCTTCCAAGAGCCTTTGAATTTGTGGTGGAAGTGATCCCACAATTTCTGGTACTATCTCCTTCAAATGCAATAAAAGAACTAAATTAGAGCTGGATAAAGCTCTCTCAATGTTTCCTTTGTTGGCAAGTAAATTATCCTTCCTTTCAGCTTCTTGTTGATGCATCTTCACTTGTTGAGGACTCAATGGTGCTAACACAATCTTCCTTCCATCTTTCTCAAAGGAACATGTGTTTTTAAACCCATCATGCAAAGCTCTTCTATCATACTGCCATGGTCTTCCCAAGAGCAAATGACTAGCACTCATTGGAACAACATCACATAGTACCTTATCTTTGTAATTTTTTTCAATAGAAAATGGTACAACAACCTGTTTAGTGACTCTCACAACTCCATCTTCATTTAGCCACTGCAATTTGTAAGGATGAGGGTGTTCAGTTGTGGCTAAATTCAACTTCTCCACCAAAGTAGTAGAAGCCACATTTGTGCAGCTCCCTCCATCTATAATTACACCACAAACCTTCTTTTCAACAGTACACCTTGTGTGAAAAATGTTCTCCCTTTGCTCATCACTAGGCTTAGCTTGTAAATTTAGAGCACGCCTTATGACAAGGAGTTCTCCCTCATCAGCATACTCCATGTTTTCCTTATCAGAACATTCTTCCATAACTCCTTCAATGACTGCCTCATCTTCGCTTACCACTTCTCCATGCGTGTCTTGGATGATCATTACCTTACGGTTTGGACATTCAGATGTGTAATGCCCATGACCAAGACATTTGAAGCACCTTACATCTCTACTCTTTTTAGGAGGTTTTGAATCAGCTCCCTTTTCTTTCCCTTTTGATGAACTTGATGGAAGTTTTGAAGACTCCCTCTTCTCCACCTTTCTTTCTTCTCCACCTTTCTTTCGTCTCCTTTAGATGCAACCCATGATGGTGTTATAGAGAAATTTGTGATTTTGTTTCTAGCTGGCTGTGACATTTGCTTACTAGAAACTCTCTTCCTTTGTCTCTCCACCTTGATTGCAAGTTTAATAACATCCTCTAAGGTTACATAATTTTGTAGTTCCACCAAATCACCAATCTCCCTATGCAAACCACCAATGAACCTTGCAATTGTTTGCTCTTGAGGTTCATTCAGTTCACATCGAATCATTAGCATATCAAACTCTTTCACATAGTCTTCTACACACATACCTCCTTGTCTCAAGGATTGAAATTTGAAGAAGAGCTCTTGCTTGTAATATTCTGGTACAAATCTTCTTTGCATAAGTCTCTTCATTAGCCTCCAATTTCTGACTTCTTCCTCACCATCTCTCCTCCGTTGATTCTTCAAATTCTCCCACCATAAATTGGCGTAATCTGTGAATTCAAGGGCTGCAAGACGACATTTGGTTGCCTCCGAGTACTCATGGCACTCAAAGACCTTCTCTACACGCTGCACCCACTCCAAAAATTCCTCTGGAGAGCTACTTCCCTTGAAAGTAGGGACCTTCATCTTAATCTTCAATTCTTGCTCTCTTTGTTGCCTCCTTGGCCTTGGAGACCTTTCATCTTCTGTATTGCTTTCTTGGTCCGATTGCTCTTCATTTCTATTTCTTCGTTGCCCACGCCTTGGTTGACGGTTTAGCCTCTCCATTTGTTCAACCAAACGATCAAACCGCTCTATCATTTGTTGTTGAGATCTTTCCATTTGACTTTGAGACCTTTCCAACTTCAAAATTTGAGCTTGCTCTAAAGGAAGTCCCATTGGAATTGGAAGTTCAGAACTGTTATCTCCAGACATGATCTCTCTCTCTCTCTCTAAGTGTTCTACTCTCAAGTTACAAGAGTTTTCCCACACAAAACCACCGCTCTGATACCAATATGATGTGCCTAAAAGAGGACACAATCTGTACCACAAGGAAAATAAAGAGAAGAAACCAACTCAACTAAATTGATAAGCCTATGGCGCCACAATCAAGCTAAGATGGGTTGAATTCGCCACACCCTAGATTAGAGAACGGAATGGGAGTGATAAGAATTCTGAGATTTTCTTGCCACACTAACACAATTGTTAGATAAGAGAAGATAGATGTGCACAAAGCAATCTGAAAAATAATTCACTCAAATTTGATTATCTTGCCACAAGGGGGCAAGTTCCCTTTTATAGATAACAAAAGCCAGCTGCCTCATTAATGCAACCACAGCCACCTCATTAATGAGCCTACAACAACTATAGTCAACCTATAACCACCTCATTAATGAGCCTACAACAACTACAGCCTCCCTATAGCCACCTCATTAATGAGCCTACAACAACTATAGTCAACCTACAACCACCTCATTAATGAGCCTAGCCTATAACAACTACAGCCACCCTATAACCACCTCATTAATGCAACAACAACTACAACCACTTGGAAAGCTAAATGACACTACAACAACTCTGAAAACATTAAATTACATCAGATTTTATATCCCAAAAAGTCATGCATGAAAATTATTAAAAATAAGAAAAATCTGTAGTTCTTTTATTCTTCAAAGTCCAAGCTTCTGATTTGGCCCAGCCCATCATTGAACACAAGTAAAGAAACCCAAGTCAATCCCATTTGATGCTTCTTGGCCCTTGAACGTGTTATTGGCCCAAGTATAGATTTAGCCTCTTGTTCTTCAAGGACAGCCTTCATGATCACATCATATGATAATTAACCTTTATATATATCAATGCTACATTTCAAATACATTTGTCATCATCAAAACTTATGGCATAAAGCCTTAGGGTCAACAATCTCCCCCTTTTTGATGATGACAAATCACCACAGAAAAATATGTATCACAAGATAATCAATGCAATGTTATAAGCACATACACATATTTTTCTATTGTTTCTTCTCCCCCTATTTGACATCAACAAAAAGGTGTAAGGAACACAATATATGGAAGTTAAAGCACATACATTCTTTAAGCCAGGATGTCAAAAGATGTCAATATAGCATAGGGTTAGGATACATCAAAACTTATCATTGTTTTCATTGACATGTAAAAACAATTTTTTAGAAAAATTTCTCATGTCAAATGAAATGAGCTAAAAGATAAAACTTGAAAGAGTTTTAGGCTCCCCCTTAAACCTTGCATAATTTGACAAAGAATAATGAATATCCAACTTTGAAAATGTGTTCTTTTTCAAGAACATTTATATATTCAACAGAGACAAAGCTCCCTCTGAATTTCACATCCCTTTTCCTTTGAAATTGGTTTTGAATAATTATACGGGAAATTCAATTTTTCAACATTATAACTGCAGAAGTTTGATATGAAACCTTTTGAAAATTTCTGCATTATAATATTTTGAAAGAAGGGATATTCATATCTTTTTCAAAACTTTTGAAAACAATTCTACTTATATGTATAAAAACATTTTAGCATATAGCAGAAGTAATTTGAAATAAGGATATTCAAATCCTTTTCTTTTCAAAATAGATAATGCTTCAATATGGCAAAGCAATTTCAGCAGAGTGGAAGCAATTCAAGAATTTCATGATATTTTTCTAAAATATTTTGTTTCAGAAGGAATTTAGAAACGTTTCATCCAAGGAAGCAATATATATGGATTAGTGTAACAAGATATAATCAAGGATATAGTTCATAATCCATACATTAAACATCAATAGCCCTTTGTCATCAACAACAAAAGAGATCTTTAAGACCTTTTCTTTTTCAAAAAGAATATTGCTTCATATGATAAAACATATTCGCATTGCGGAAGCATTTTTAAAGTCCTTTTTCAAAACAAATTTACTTCATAAAGGATAAGATAGATTTCAGCACAACGGAAGCAATTTATATACCCGTTCAAGATGTAAAACATTATAAGCAGGATATATATAATATATATCATCACAACAGAAGCAATATAAATCATTAAGGCCAAAGTGCAAAGGACATATATTTAAAGAAGATCAGTCAAGCATATTCAATATAATATCCATTTTGAGATGAGTAATCATACCTCTCAAAATTCTTTTGCAAGTGCTTGTTTATCCAAGAATTGTCTTGGTGTATAGACAATTTATTTTGCAACCCTTGACTATTTGATCCTTGATGAAGATTTCAAACTTGTATAGTTTGACTATCCTTTTGGAAGAGTCATTTGTACCTTTAAGCTTCTTCATCAGCAATGTTTTGAGTGTGCACGCTTGATTAGAATCACCATCTTCGTTGTAGAGTCCTTCATCCTCAAGATTCATTTGTCGTCAATGCAAGCTTGAGTTTGAGAATACTTTTCCTCACAAAACAATGTGACTCATAATCTTAGGTACCCAACCAATTTGGGTCCTTAATAGGTTAGTTCATAATTCTCAAACAATGAAGATGTTCAATAAGAATGCTATGCATCCATGAAATCCAAAAATTTGTAGAGAAATCATTCTTCTTTAATGATTGATATCATAAGAAGCATACAAGATGAAATCCTTTTAAAATGAGGATTTCTAAATGCTTTTCTTTTCAAAACGAAATATGATAAAGCAATTCTTGAAACAAACTCTTTTGAAAGAATGATTTTATGACAAGATTATCTGAAAAACTTTGGCAAAAAGAATTTTCAAATTCTTTTACTTTGAAAAACAAATTTTGCTTCAAAAAGCATAAGATGTAGAAAAAGATGTAGCGCAATAGAAGCAACATATATATCCTTTTAATGATAATGACAGAAGATATTATAACAGGATATATATCACAACAAATGCAAATTATATACTCATATAAGATATATCATTTTGAAACTAGAGTATATAATAGCACAACAATTTTCTTGGATTACCAAAAGATATAACCAGTGTAAGGCATAATCCATAGGCAGAAGACGATTTTGAGTGAGTACCCATTGAGATGCTTCTTCAATGATGAGTTCCTTAGGATGACTTTTGGCATACCTCAAATCCTTTGAAAAATCATCATTGTTGCTTGATGGCTCCTTCTCATGAGGTAATTTTTCTTCTTGAGGCTTTTCTTCTTCTTGAGATAGTTTGGCATTCTCTTCAATGCCATTATCTTCTTTTGAAATAAGGGTGCACTTTCCCTTTTTAAAGGTTTTGAAAATAATTTTCTGCTTATGTATAGAGACATATAAGTACATTAGCAGATGTAATTTTGAAATAAGGATTTCTAAATTCTTTTAAAAAAAAAGATAAAGCAATTTCAAATCCTTTTCCAACACTTTTCAAAATAATTCTTCTTTAAAGAATGGCATAAAATTTAGCACAATAAAAGAAAATATATATCCATTATCATATATAAAACATTTTATATCCAAGATATATCATATCATCTCAGTAGAGGCATAACATATTTTGAAAAGTATACATATATTCATTTAAGGCTAGAAAGCATTTTCTCACATGAATATATATATCATCATTACATAGCAGAAGCAAGTTACATACTTATTCAAGATAAAATATATTATAATCAGAGTATGTAGTAACATAATTGAGGTAATATGGATTAATAAGATATAATCAGATATAAACTATAATCCATAAACAATGGTTCATAAGTTACAGCTTATGTAAAAGAGATGATATGTATAATGCTCAAACCATGATGTACTAAAAAAAATAATTTAAGTATTTAACATATTTTTATATGCAATGATGTGATCAAGTATGTAAGATGTCAGAAAATAATATGTCATTGCAATGAAAGTATGTCAGTAAAGAGATTTGCCACAATGTTCAATTGAGATCAAGGAGTATCATTCAATTAAATAATAAAGAAGTAAAGGATAGAGATACTCATCAATTTTGACAAACTTTTGTTGCTTCTTGAACTTCCTCCTTAAGATGTTGATATCCTTGTCTTCCTCATTGCCCTTCTTTTGATCCTATCTTCTTGCAATTTTAATGATCTTCATTGATTGATTATTTGCAAGATTCTCTCAAAAATAATCTCTTATAAGATCATCCATGAAGCTTTGAAGAGATCATTAAGTACATAGCAGTAGAATTTAAATCCTTTATCTACTGCCATCCGCTGGTCGACCAACGTGTCCACACTGGTCGACCATCGTGGGGATGAGAAAGTGGAAGAAGCTTACTATCAAGCATTGGTCGACCATCGTGAATGAGCTGGTCGACCACTTCTCACCAGAATAGCCTTATTTACCCACTGTCTCGAGTTGGTCGACCAGTCTGAGTACCTTGGTCGACCACTTATCTTATGTTGCAAAAGTATTTACTCAACGTTCAACATTCTTCTCCTGGCGCTGGGCGTTGGTTCAATGTAGGCTTCGTTGGTCGACCACTGATAGGAGCGTTGGTCGACCAACCAACTTCAGAACTATAAAACTTATTGATTTCAGAGAGCAGAGGAAATAAAGTGCCTTAGAGGATAAATTTGAGAATTAACTCCTGCGAAACACTTTTGGTGGAGCACTTTGATGCTTAAATTAGCAATGTCCAAATAAATCTCGAGAAACAAGAGCAACATTGTGTTTAAGATATGCCATATTAATAAAAGTGCTATGCTTCCATGAAATGCAATTTTGCAAGAAATTTGATTTCATTGAAAATATTTGAATAAGATTACAATAAGGATAAATACTGTAGGCAAGAGTAATCTTATTGTTGTGAAAGCAAGAGAAATATGCATGTAATGGAAGCAAGTTTTCGTGATACGGTAAAAAGGATAGTTTGAAAAGAATTTAAAAGAAAGATTTTAGCTCAAAACAAAATTCAAATCTATAAGCCGCACACCTAACAGTTGTTTTCAGATATAACATGCATGAGTATCAAGGATAGATGTAAGGCATGTTAGAAAACAGGCAAAGCATTAAAGAGTAGTAAACATATCAATCAAATTTCTTACAAGGCATTCCAACTTATATGTTTACTTGTCCATTGCCTCCTATTGATGCAAGGAAGTGGAGTTTAAATGATGTAGCCATTAAAATGTCATTTCCGCTCCTTGCTTCGAGGCAAATATGCAAATTAATCTTTTGTTTTTGGTACCCAAATTTCTTTGGGTCCACCTGGGTCATGAGTTCCTTTTTGAACCCATTTCATTTTTACTCCATGAACAAGATTTTTCTTATAAAAGTAGGAGTAAGATTTGTTTCCTTTCAGTCCACAATAAAAACAAGTGCAAGTTGGACTAATGGACATCTTTGCAGAAACAAAGAAGTTTTTAGAATGCTTTTGGTTTGATTTACTTTTAGAAACAAGACCAACTTTGTTAAACCTTCTTCTTTGTTTTAAAACTGAAGTATTTAAAATTTCTCTACCTTGAGAAAATTTTGCAAGTGTGTTTTTAAGATCATCATTTTTCTTTTTCAAAGAATCACACTTGGTGCAAAAGTAGCTTTTGTTGGTAGAGATACTTCCCTTTAAAATCAAATTCTCTTCTTGCAAAGTTTTGTTTTGATTTTCGAAACCAAAATTCTCTTCCTTGGAAATAGAAAATTCATTTTTCAATTTTTCTAATTCATTTTCAAGAGAAGAGTTTTTCTGTTTTGAAGCATTTAATTTCTTTGCAAGTTTTAGAGATTCTTCATGTAAATCATCAAAGCATCTTGTAATTTATCAAAAGAGTAGTCAAATGAATTTACCCCATCTTCATCTCTGGCCACAAGACAGATGCTGATTTCTTCATTTGTGTCCTCCTTATCAGAATTGCCATTTTCCCAAATGGAAGATATGTAAGCTTTCTTTGACGATTCTGCTTTTGGTTGTGGTTTCTCTTCTTCTCCTTTTTCTTCTTCGTCTGCCACCTTGGTGATTTGAGATTTTCCTATAAGTTCAACACCAAGAGCTTGCAATTGATTAAGCACAAGATGTATCTCATTAATGGTTTCACAATTTTTCATTTGAGCAATTTCAAGTTCATTAATGAAACTTTTACACTTTAATTCCTCAGCAATAAGATCTTCCTCATATGCAACTTCAAGAGTTTCCCACATTTCTTTTGTAGTTGCACAATTGGAAATTCTGAAAAATTCATCTTGACTCAATGCACAAGAAATAATCAATTTTGCCTTAGCATTGAGTTGCACTAAACTTCTTTCAGTATCATTCCATTCACTCTTGGGTTTTGGAATGCATTTTCCTTGTTCTTCCTTGACAGGCATATAAAAACCATTTTCTATAACTTCCCAGAGTTTATGGTCTACTGAAATTAAAAACATTTTCATTTCATACTTCCAATATTGAAAATGATTAGCATCAAAAATTGGAGGTTCTGTGAAAGAACAATTTTCAAACATAAACCACTCACTAAATCCAACCATGTTTACTCTTAGACGGTTAAGTCTCAAATCAAGAGCCCAAGCTCTGATACCAATTGAAAGTAATGAAAGTAATGGTTGGAACCCAAGAGGGGGGGGGGTGAATTGGGTTTTATATATTTTTCACAAAACTTTATTGGAAGTTAAAATGATTTTCTGTAAAAGTACAATGCTTAGGATAATAAGTACAACACAGAAAATTAATGTGCTATCAAGATGAATAATTATGAGGAGCAAGGAAATAAAGAATAGATAACAATAAGCACAAATAAATGAGTAAGGGATAGAGAAAGCAAACTCGGAGATTTATACTGGTTCGGCTAATCCAAGCCTACATCAAGTCCTCAAGAGACTACTTGAGTATTTCCACTATAATTGCAAGTTTAATCCGAGTACTTGCAAACCACTACAACTACGCAAATTTGATTCGGGTATTTGCGACACCACAACGGAGAATTTATGAATCCGGGCTCCTCCTCAACCCAAAGCAAGTTCTTCCAACACTGGTACTTGCGAACCTCAACTCAGAATAATATTAGTATTGATCAAAATCAACAATACAAAGGAACTCTCTCTAAAGAGTAGATGAATACAAATGAAGCTCTAATAACTCTAATGATAGAGAATATGCAAGATTTGGCTCAAGAATATTTGGATTTCTTTCAAAGATGATAGAACATGTTAATATGTCATTGTAGTACTTGGTTCTTGCTCAAAATCGTGTATCTAAGGTCATATATATAAGATTTTAAAAAACTGGCCGTTATATAGCCGTTACAGCACATATAATGCAGTCTAGATGTCCATTGGTCGACCAGTGGGGGTCACCTGGTCGACCACCCACTGACAGTGGCAAAATATAGCATTTTCAGGACAACTAGTCGACCAGTCTGAAGCTGCCTGGTCGACCACCGGCTGGCAGTAGCGAAATACAGATTTTGAGATTTCTTTAAAAATTCATAACTCCCTCATTTGAACTCCGTTTTAAACAAATAATATATCATTGGAAAGCTCTTGGAGTCTAGTTTCAAATGAGATAATTTTTACTCAAAAATTATTTTTCGTTTAAAAGATATAATCAAAACACTGACTATAGGTCAGAACAGAATAATTTTTGAGTACAGTAAAATCAACTTTCAGTTTTTCAAACTATATTTTAAATAGTCATATATTTCTCATTTAGACTCCGTTTTGAATAAATAATATACCATTGGAAAGATCTTTGAGTCTACTATCAAATGAGATTAAGATATTTGAAAAACCGATTTTTCATTTATGAGATATGATATAAGGAGTGACCAAAGGTCAAAAACTAACTTTTGTAAAACTTCATATCTCATTATCTTTTTGTTCAAAATGCTTGAGCCAATGCATGCATATCTAAATCATTGAGTTGCGCAAGTATAATAGCCTATATAAAATATACCTAATGTAAACACATAGGCTATCTTGATGTATCCAAGCTTCCAAGACTTTAAATCTTCTAGTTCTTCATTTCTTGGAGCTTTATCCTTGTATGTTGCTTTCCTTGAGTGAGGCATGATGTTACTTTTCCTTGTTCTTCAATCCAATGCTCACTCTTCTTGTTTTGAACCAACCTATAAAATATATCTTACTTGCAAACCAAATGGTTAGTTCAATTCATGATAAATAGCATGATTAATGTATAAGACATTACACATTAAATAACATAGTCATGCTTAAATACTTGTAGCATGTATATGATAATTAACCTTTATATATATCAATGCTACATTTCAAATACATTTGTCATCATCAAAACTTATGACATAAAGCCTTAGGGTCAACAGAGTTCACCTGATCAGATTATCTTGCTTAGCCAAGTAAAATATTGGCTAAATTGAGGATCTTTTTGCCTTTCTTGTCCTAGGTCTGGGCCTTGGCCTAGCTTAGTAAGACACTCACCTTTAATCAAATGAATTTTCCAGAAAGTGAGAAGATAGAAAAAGAAAAATTTATATATAATTTTTAGAGTAAATTACTCATTTAGTTTTTAAGAAATTACAATTTTCTCTATTTAGTCTAAAAAAGATCAAGCATCTCAAGTTAGTTTTTAAAATGTTATGTTTGTTTTAATTTAGTCCCTCTTCTTTTCAAACTGACTTTTAATGACAAAAATTTTAAAATTTAGCAACGATAGAATTTTTTTGTAATTTAGTAATAAAAATGACTAAATTAAGATAAATACAATCTTTTAGAGAATAAATTGAGGTACTTGATTTTTTAAGGACGAAGTTGAAAAATATTAATCTTTCAGAGACTAAATCAATAATAGATTCTAATTTTTATTTATTTACTATTAAGAGCATGTAGGAGTTCTTAAAAAAATTTTAAATTTAAGAACCAGTTCTTATTGAGGTTCATTACTGGATTTCGTTATGCTAACTACCAAGTGTAAGAACGGTTCTTATATAAGAACTATTTTTTATGCAAAAAATAATAAAATAATAAAAAACTTTACATTAAATATATTAAATGATTTGTTCCCCATTCCCCATTAAAATAATCAATATTAAAATAAGAGAGAGTTTCTTAGGGGACCTATTTGTGAGTTTTTAAAAGTTACATAATTAGAGTAGAGAATTACTTAATGCCAAAAGTGATATTATAGTATTGTGAGACTCACAATAAGCAATTCAAGTTAGGTTCACCATTAGATATGTTCTAAGCCATTCGATCAAGACTAAATCAATAACTGAGGCACTTATTGTGCTTGAAGCCCCAGAGCCATTAGGCTAAACACGTCTGCCTGGGTGTCACACAACATTTCACTCTACCTTCGCCCTTATGAGAGCATAGTGGGATGAGCCAATCATGACCTCCCGTGAGTCTCGTCTTGCAGCTAATTGAAAAAAAAAACTTTTGGTTGATTGCTATTTGGTTGAATGTGTCTATTTTATTATTATGCTGATTCTCACAGATGGGATCCTTTTTCTAGCCTATGTATTTTTAGCAATTCACAATTATTGAACAACTGTAAGCCTTGTAGACAATTAAAAACTCTTTTTAACCAATAGGCCAAAGAGCCGTCCGAGTCTCTCCATCTCTTTTACAATAAATTGACAGTTTGTGTTGTGGGGTTGTATGTTTCGTGCTTCCTTGGCTCTTTCTGATTCTAAATTTAGAATTGCTCAACACATTAAAGTAACTTTGCGCGTCTCCCGTAACCTAATCAATGTGCTATCATATTTTGCTTTATACAGTCCCATAATAATAATAATAATAATAATAATAATAATAATAATAATAATAATATTGTTCCTCTGGGCTCTAACTCTCAACTGCTCTATTTTTATTCATCTAAAATAGATAGTTTTTGTATTAAACACAGATTTTTACGAAAGGAAGACAGGAAGTCCCATTCCCTTGAAGCGCAGTGTAGAACCTCCACAAGACCACAACAACAATGGCATCAAGGAATAAGGAACGATTGAAGAAAAAAATGGTGAGAAATATCTAAAGTATCCTCTTAAAAATATTAAATTAACTTTTTTAAAAATATTTTAATTAAAAATATTAAATTAACTTTTTTAAAAATATTTTAATAAAATATCTTATTTTAATTTATTTATTTTTTAGTGAGAGGTTAAGGCTCCCAAGGAAGATCAGTTCCTAGCTATATATATATATATATATATATATAATTTTTTTTTTCAAAATGATTGGGATAAAGTTGAGTCCAATGTGTTGGATATTATAGTGTTTCTACTTTCTAGTGCTTATAATGGATCCTTGAAATATTTCAAGTATTGATAAAACTCTTATTGTCCTCATTCCCTAAGTGTGAAAAACTTGAATTTATAAATCAATTTACACTTATATAGAGTCTATTTGATTGGACAGTCCTACTTTTTCAAGTAAAATACTGGCCAAACAAAGAATTTACATGCATAATAGTTGGGAGGAATGTGCTGGTTTTAAACCACTAATTTTTTTTTTCCAAATGACATTCTCCTTTTTGGAGAAGCTATGGTGGATCAAGGAAAGAACATAATTAAGTGTCTCGAATTATTTTGTGATATTTTAGGACAAGAAATTAATTTTCAAAAGACACATATTTATTTTCTAAAGATTGTTAATGAGGAGATAAGGAGAAAGATTAATTGAAATAACTAAATTTTCTCCCACCACAAATTTTGGAAATACTATGGATATAAAAACAGAGAGGCAATTAAAGGAATAAAAAATGGAACAAAAGTAATAAGAACTTATCTGATTAATACCCAAAAAGGTTCAAACAGAATTTCAGTTCATGTGTGACTGATTACATAAGAAATTTAGCCTTTTATGGAGGCTAAAACACACAAAACAAAAGAGAAAATTTTGGGAGGGGGGAGGGAAGGGAGGTTAACCTACGAGTTTGCTATAGAAATGGAAGAAGAAAGAGTTCTTTAACATTTGAAAATGGAGTTGTGGAGGTGCTTTTAAACTCAGCTAGGGAGTGAGGGACGAAAATGTAATTTATGGATGACTTCATGTGTTGTCCCTTTCTTCTTTTCTGTTGTTGCTTTTGTTAGTTTCTGCTGCTACTGCTAGTTTCTTTTCTATTGTTGCTGTTGCTGTTATTTTGTTATTGCAGCCTTGTTGAATGCATGTAGGAAGTGCAGAACAGTGGGCCCCACTAATCCAGTCAGCTCGGTCAACACCCAGTCAGATGCCATGTTAGCAAATTCGTCCATGTGGTATCCAAGTCAGCAAGTTTACTCTCTAATTATTTAAATTTGTAATTTAGAAATAGAATTAGTTTGGATCTAATCAATTAAGCTCATAAAAATATAAAATTAAAGCATATCAAATCGATAATTAATTTAGAGCCAAATAATCCTAAAACATAATAATCTTAGAGAATTGGCAATAAGACAAAGATAGAGACAAAATTGCATATAAAAATGCTTGATATGAGTTGCTATTATTACATAGTTTATTGTTCTGCTTTCACTCCAAGAAAAAGCTTAATTAGCGATGGAAAATTTCCATCACAAATTTCGTTGCTGATTTAAAATTGCAATATTGGGAATCTGCGACAGATTCTGTGATGGAAAATTTTCGTTGCTGATTAGATTCCCATTGATAATATTAGCGATGAAATTTTCCGTACCAAAATTCCATCGCAAAGTATTTTTAGTTTTGCGATGAAAAATTCCGTCGCAAACATTTTCCCGTTGCTAAATTACGTTGCAAATTAGCAACGAAATTTTTTTGTACCAAAATTTTGACCCAAATTATTTTTAGTTTTGTGACAGACAATTCCATTACAAAATTCCGTTGCACACATTTTTTTCATTGCTAAATTCCATCAAAAACATTTTTTCCGTCGCAAATATTTCTTCTCTCTCATTCTTTTTCACATTTCCCTCCAATTGTCAAATCACTTGAAAAAGATAAATATTAATAAAATAAATTTACGGAAACTTTTACAAACTGTAAAAAACAAAGAAAATTATACCTCTTGAAAATTAAGTTTCATTTTAAAATAAATTTTTAGATTTTATTTTATTAAATTAATATTTATATAAAATTATCATTTATATATATATATATATATATTATTTTTTTATTTTCTCCTATTCTCTTATCTTAATTAGCCTTAGTCTCACTTCTCTGTACTCACTCACTCTAGTCTCTCTCTCCTAGCCGGCTTCACCTCAGCTCTGGTCTCCACTCCAGCTCTGGTGAGTTCTCCTTTGATGCACGGCTCTTCTCCTTATTTACGTGGTATGAACACTTACATACTTAACATTTAGCCCTAACCTTACACACACACATGCGCGCAAGGAAGAGACACGCACACATTGTTGCCTTTAGACATCCATCAAAATCGAGCCCTAGGACATTCATCAAAATTGGTGCCTTCACACACTTAAATTATTATTGATCTATTTTTAAAAAATTTACGAAGCTTGTGTGGGGATTTTACTCTAGTGGAAAAGTTAAATAAGGAGTAATAAAATAAATTTGAAATTTTATGGGGTGATTTTAAATTTTTAAAGAAAGGATGTAAGGACCCAAATGATAATAAGTTATATATTTACAAAATATTTACAAAAAAAATTATTATAGTCTAGGTATAAGAAGTTAATATATTTATAAAATATTTTTTTTACAAATATAGATAATACATACTGTAAAATTAATTTTGCAATCAATGATTTATAAGATAATTACAAATTTTGTAATTCTTATTAGATACAGAGAGGAGCAGATCGAGAGAGGAGCGTATCGAGAGAGAGAGACCGAGTGGGCGAGAGAGAAGACATGGTAGCTACCTCTGCCTGTAATGTCCTCAATTTTACTGATAATTTTTTTTAAAAATTTAAATTTCATTTTAAACACTTAGGATAATAAACTAAAAATTTTCTTAATTAAGCTATTACATAAATATAAAATGGTGTTCTTAACAAAAATACTTTACATCTTAAATTACATAATCACACTCCTAATACAAAGGATGTGTTCACATACTCTCCTATAGTGAGAAAGACAGAACCTTGGGCCAGAGAGGAAGACACACTCTCAACGGGAGAGAATAAAGGGAAAAGGTGACTTGATAACAAGATGAAAAAAAGTTGAGAGGCCTCTACCTCAAATTAGATTAAATATCTCAAATTATTAAAAAAAAATAGAATCAAACTAATTTTTTATTAATTTTCTCTCATAATATCTTTAAAAAAACTAATAGATAAATTTTTTAATTATTTATTTAATTACCTTTCATTAAATTCTTATTTTTAAATAAAATAAATTATAATTTTTCTCTAAAAATAAATTGTACTTCTTATAATTTTTATTGTTTCATTAAATTTTATTATTTTCAGTATTCCCTAATACATATTCTAAAATTAATTTTTCAATCTATAATTTATAAGATAATTTCAAAATTTTAATTCTGATTTTATTTGTTAATTTTTAATAGAATTGTTATCTTTACTAACAATTACAAACTGTTGATAAAAATAAAAATTATGTCTCTTAAAAATGAAGTTTAATTTAAAAATAATTTTAATATTTTATTTTTTAATTTAATATTTATATAAAATTATTATTAATTTAATAGTATTAGTGTGTGGTAGAAGCCTTGTAAAAGTTTTTGCCTCCCTTCGATCGCTTTCACCCATTTCTAATTTCCCCCCATTTCACTCATTTCCAATTTCACCAAAAAAATTCCCCCCCATTCAATGAAAAATTTTCATTTGACTACATGAGACCCTAATTGAGAACCCTAGAACACACACACACTACCTTCGTGGGAGAGGCTCAGCCGAAAGGGGGAGGAGTTACAGGCGAGAAAAGCGATCCCAATGTGGTGGCCACCGTTAGCCACCACCTTTTTTGGGAAGCTTCCTCCTTCTTTCTTCTTTTTCCATCGACTTCCCCTGTCCTTCGAATGGAAGAAACAGAGATGTGAGAGGAGGATGATGGGAAGGAAACTAGGCATCACTTCCCTTTTGCCTTCGATCTCTTCTCTGTCGTGTCCGAGAATGGGGAGGAGGAAATGACCAATGGTGGATCTGCATGGAACACAGTGGGAGCAATTGCCCCCACAAGAAAAAAAATTGTAATTAGTATATATAGTAATTATTTATTTTGCTCCCACAAAAATTTAGATATTGCCCTCCCATGATAAATCATAATTACTCATCTGATTAAAAGCACCACACCTGATAAATTTTTTTTAAAAAATTAAATTTAAAAATTTAAAAATTGAATTTATAAAATTTTTTTAATAAAAATATTTAAAGACTATTTCTTGCTCCCACTAATCAAAATTTCTAAATCTACCCCTGAAAATGCAAAAGAAAGAGAGGCCAAGTATGTGCTTGAAGGTGCTAATTAGACAGTGTTCACAGTGGAGAATGGCAGCGCACATCTGGTCAGCATGAATGCAGAGCACAATCGGTGAGGTAAATTGTCCAACACAATATTTTTCTATCTTAGGTGCTTAATTTCAAAATAATGGGTTTTGATGAAGAATTGTTCAGAATTGCAGTTAGAACCTATAAAAAGGATAGCAGGGAAGAGGATGAGGATTAGAACCTATAAAACCAACAAAGTTTTGCAATTTTAGAGTTATTGAGCAAAAACAAATGTGGAAGTGAACAAGAGGAAAGTGAATAGGAATCTTAAAAAATTCGTAAGACAATTAGGAGTAGCAGAATGAATGAGTAAGATGTACTGTATTTGTGACGATGGTATTAGTTTCCATGATCTCCATCCTGGAATAATTTGTTTTGCAACTTCAGTTACTTAGAAGCTAGAGGATGATTTAGAGTTGATGAAAACATAGAAATGAAAGATTATAACAACAACAACAACAACAACAACAACAACAACAACAACAACAACAACAAAGTTTTATCCCACTAGGTGGGATCGGTTATATAGATCGCATAGCGCCGTTGAGCTTTATCAATGACCAACTGTTTAGGCATCTGATTCATCTGAAAATCCCTTTCAATAACTTCTCTAAGTGTCCTTCTTGGTCTTCCTAGGCTTTTTTTATAGGACTCTGTACTATCTGCTCAACCCTCCTTACTAGCTCCTCCAACGGTCTTCTTTGAATATGTCCAAACTACCTTAAATGATTTTCTACTATTTTTTCCTCAATAGGTGCCACTCCAACTCTACTTCGTATACAATCGTTATGGATCGTTCTCTTGTACGATCACACATCTATCGCAACATCTTCATTTTTGCTACCCCAATTTTTTGTTCTTGTTGTCCTTTCATCGCCCAACATTCACTCCCATATAAAATTACTAGTTTTATAGCAATAAGATAAAACTTTTCTTGAGTTTATTAGGTACTTGTTGATCACAAATAATGCTTGATGTCATTCTCCACTTCAACCACCCAGCTTATATCCTATGTGCCACATCTCCTATAATTTTGCCGTCATCTTACATAACTGATCCTAGATACCTAAACTTTGACATTTGTGATATAACTTGATCTCCAATTTTAACCTTCAACTCATTTTTAGCTTGTCGCTTGTTAAACTTACAATACATATATTTTGTCTTACTCCTGCTCAGGTGAAAATTTTTCAATTCCAAAGTACCTTTCCATAACTCGAGTTTAGAGTTAATCTCTTCCTTTGACTCCGTAATGAGAACAATATCATCTGTAAAAAGTATGCATTTGGAGATTTCTTCTTGGATGTGTTCTGTTAGAACATCTAAAACCATGTTAAATAAATACGGGCTCAAAGATGATCCCTGATGCAGGCCAATCCTAATAAAAAAGTCTCTTATCTCCCCTCCAGATTCTCACACTAGTTGTAGCCCCCTTATACATATCTTTTATAACTCTAATATACACAACCTGGATACCTTTATTTTCCATGACTTTCTATATCACCTCTCTTGGTACTCGATCATAAGCTTTTTTCAAATCAATAAAAGTGATATGCAAGTCTTTTTGTTTATTTTGATACCTTTCCATTAACTCTCTAAGTAGATAAATAGCTTTCATAGTAGACCGCCCTGGCATGAATCCAAATTAATTTTTTAGAAATATTCGTCTCAATTCTCAACCTACGTTCAATTACTCTTTTCCATAATTTCATAGTGTGACTCATAAGCTTATCCCTCTGTAGTTTGCGTAGTTCTGGATGTCCCTTTTGTTTTTGTATATAGGCACTAAAGTGCTTCTTCTCCATTCCTCAAGCATTTTCTTAGACCTTAGAATCTCATTAAAGAGTTTAGTCAGCCAGACAGTACCTTCCTCCCCTAAACACGTCAAAACTTCAAAAAAGAATGCCATCAGGACCAACAGCTTTACCATTATCCATTCTTCTAAGAGCTTCCTTAGCCTCGTCAACCTTAATCCTGTGATAATATGCTAAAATTTGTTCACTCTCTAGGATTGTTAAATCCTTAGATCACTAGTTGACCTTGTTCCGTCGTTAAAGAGCTTGTGAAAATAATCCTGCCATATGTTTTTGATATCTCTGTCGGTAACCAAAAATTTTCCTTTATCATCCTTAACACATCTTACTTGATCCAAATCTCTAGATTTCCTTTCTCTATTCTTCGCAATGTTGTAAAGCTTTTGTTTCCCATTTTTAGTTTATAATTCATTGTAAAACTCTTCAAACGCTTTAGATCATGCTTTACTTACTACTTTTTCAGTCTCTTTAATAGCCTTCTGATACCTTTCTCCATTTTTCATTTTATTGTATAAATGTATAACTTTAAAGCAATCTCTTTCATATTTGATTTTCTCTTGAATGCTCTCATTCCACTACCAAGATTCCTTATCTCGTTGTCCAAAACCTTTTGATTTTCCTAAAAGTGCTTTAGCTACCTTTCTAATCCTCTTGGCCATCTTATCCCATATAATGTCAGCATTTTCTTGTAACTCCCAAGACCCTTCCTCTAACAGTTTCTTCTTGAAAGTCTATTATTTCTCCCCCTTTAGCTGCTACTACTTGATCCTAGGGTTCATCGCATATTGATACTTTTGTTTCCGACCTTTAATAAGCACGTCAAGGACCAAAACCCTATGTTGAGTTGCCACGGGTTCCCCAGGAATAACTTTGTAATTTTGACAGATTTTTCTATCTGAATTCCTTACCAAAAAAAGTCAATTTGTGATCTTGATGCTTCACTCTTATAAGTGATTAAATGTTCCTCTCGCTTCTTGAAGTAGGTGTTGACAAGCTTGACATTATAAGCTATTGAGAAATCAAGTATAGACTGTCCTTCCTTATTAAGTTCCCCAAAACCAAAACTACCTTGATCCCTCTCATACTATACTGCTTATTTCCCTACGTGGCCATTAAGGTTCCCCCTGATGAAGAACTTCTCTTTTAAAGGTATGCCTTTAATCAACTCCTCCAAATCTTCCCAAAACATTTCCTTAAGATGTGTATCCGTCCCTACTTGGGGTGCATAGGCACTTATGATATGGATAATATCTCTAACAGCAATTATTCTTAAAGATAGAATCCTACCTCCAATCCTTTTTACCTCCACCATATTCGGCGTCCATTCCTTGTCAACCATAATGCCTACCCTATTCTTTGTCCTTACTTTCCCTGTGTACCAAAACTTAAAACCTGAACAGTCAAACTTCTTGGCCTTTTCTCCAACCTATTTAGTCTCTTGAAGGCACAAGATGTTAATTTTCCTCCGCTTTAATAGTGTCCACAACGTCCATGGATTTTCCTGTCATGGTCCCAATATTCCATGTACCAATCCTAATCTTTCTCTTCTAGACTAGTTTTTTTACCCTCATCCATCCAAGAACATGCTCATATAACATTACATTTGAACGAAGATGTAGTGGCTTTAGCTCATTTGACATTGTATTTGAGCTATACAGCACGTTACTTCTAGGTAAAGACCTAGTATTAGTGGACTTTTGCTCATTTAACATTACATTCGGATGCCGATGTAGCAGCTTTTGCTCACTTGACACTGTACTCGAGCCATACAGTGCGATAGAAACAAAAGATTATTTAACAAAAAAAGTCTGCACTTCTTTTATTTATTGTTTGGTGTCGTTGCCCCTTAAATTTGTTGAACCTAAATGCATTTTAAAATCCATATATACTGTCAATTAGAAGACAGTATTTTGTGACTCTAATAACTAACTTTGACACCTATTCAAATCCGTAAAACTAGGTGTAAATGACTAGCATCATATATTGCCTTGTGGTATCTGTCATTTCATATTGCAATATCTCATTCAATATTTTTTTTACATGGAAATGAGAGGAATTATGCTAGAAAATTTATGCACTAATTAACCATAAATTTTGATAATAGTTAAGCAAGTTTCACAAAAATTTTAGTTAACTGGAACTAGCATGGCAGAAAAGAAAAATGTATCTCTCATTTAGTATAATTTATCTTCTAATAATCTCTCTCTCTCTCTCTCTCTCTCTGTGCGCTGCGAATGCAAGGAAGGGAAGGAGACAGTGTAATTTATAGACAGAGATAGGAAGAAAGAGGTAATTTTATAGGTTGAAAAGGTTTTGGCCGACAATGAAGAAAAACTTGGACAGCTACTCTGTGTTATTTTGCTTCATTCATGCTAATATGTATATTGTTGGTATATACTTTCATGACCAAGAGGAGTAATGGGTTGCCACTATGCACCTATTATTTATATTATATGTATATTATCATGATCATTACTTTCTGTTATCATCTTAATTATTTTCATACACCATCACCACTTGTGTATATATATATATATATATATATTATTAGCACTATAATTATTTTATGCATAAGACCACTTTTATATATATGTATTTATATATTAGCATAATTATTCTAACTATTTTTTTTTTGTATTCCACAAATAAGTTTTGGAGTAGGGACTAGATTAAAAAAATGAGGTAATATTGAATTACTCAATATTTAGATTACTATTTTCCTTAATATTTCTTCTTTCAAAATGATTCTTCTAAATTACTAAATTACATAATAGGTAATTAGTTGGAACATTATATTATTTATTTAATTATTTTTCCTTCTAAATCCTAACTTTCCTATTTTAAGTCTTCCTAATTTAATTCATGTAATTCTTAAGAAAATGTTAAATTTTTGGAATGTTACAACTACCACTGAATGTCTTGTGATGCCTTCATTCAGCTAACTATGTTGAGTTTTTTTGTACAGGATTACACCTGACTCTCAATGTCACGACCCTCAAAATGGTACGTGACCGGCACAACTTAGAGATACTCTCTAGTTGTAAGCCTATGCTTTTAGCTCCATATAATAATCATTCTAAAATGTGAGAGTAATAATATAACAAAGACTTATCTTAGTTAAATACTCCGATTTTACTTAATAAGCTACAATCTTACAAAACATACAGTAAACTTAAAGTACTGTAATAACATAATTATGTACAATAACCACTTCCTCCTAGATGTCCTATTTGACTGCAGAGCTTTCTAGAATTTAAAAATGAAGAAACAGCTTTAATTCAAATAAACACCAACCCTTGAAGCAAAGAGGGTTAGGATATTGAACTTGCGCTACTCCTCAGACGGATGTTTTTCGTTAATCTCAGGATCTGAAAAAAATATATCCACCACAATATGAGATAATAATCTCAATGAATAGATAACGTTACAAGGATAGAAACTTAATTACAGATAATCATCAAGTGATTAACAATACACAAGTATATGTATAAAATGCATAAGTAAAATCATATCATACTTATAATCGACAAACAGCCATAGAATATGACCATAATCATATTCGGCACACAGCTATCTCCACATTTGGCATACAGCCATAGCATATGACCATAATCATATTTGGCACACAGCCATATTCATATTCGGCACACAGCCATATTCATATTCGGCACACAGCCATCTTCACATTCGGCACATAGCCATAAATATGACCATAATCATATTCGGCACACAGCCATATTCACATTCGGCACACAGCCATAGCATATGACCATAATCATATTCGGCACACAGCCATATTAATTGAAATATTCAGTCAAAGGTAATAGTAGATATACTTTGAATATGTAAATTACTTGGACTATTCATATAATTAAATAAGTATCCAAGTAGGTTAGCTACTCACCTGAAATCCAAGTTACTATATCTTCTTTAAATCTACACAATTATATTTAATAGATTCAATTAATATAATTCTTTAATACATATAATCACGTATACGTACGTATACTTTTCAAAAATACATATAAAAATGTACACATATATATACTATTCAAAAATATATATAAATACTATTTATATATAGTTACTATTCATTTATATGTATAGTTACTATTCATACGCACGGTTACTATTCATACATACGGTTACTATTCATAAGTACAGATACTATTTATACCAGAAATAGAGAATATAATCTGTAAAAGAGTACACCAGGTAAGTTTCCAGGAAAGAGTGGAGAGTCCCAATGGACACACTTAACAACCATGTCTTTCCTTAGCCAGAACTTTTCTAGACATGTATTCTTCACAGTTTACATTCTATTTCGGTAATCAGAGAATCAAAACAACATATAGGTAGCTAAGGACAGTTTTTCTGATGTGGAAGATCGGCCAAAGCCGCAACCACAGAGCATACTTAAGAAAATAACTTTTAAAAATCTGAATGGCACATAAAAGGGGCATAGTATTCTTACCTTGGATCTAGGCTAAGGAAGAAAGACCTAGAATCTCAGAGCCCTAACGCCGGAGCAAGAGAAGTTTTGAGGAAAGGAAAGAAGAGAAACTGAAGGTGTGAGTTTTGAATTGAAATGGAAGGGCCTATTTATAGGAGAAATTATGGTACTATTTGCTACTATTCCATCTACCATTCTCCTATACTATTTCATCTACCAGTTTCACTTACCAGTTTTCATCTACCATTCTCCTATACTATTTCATCTACCAGTTTCACTTACCAGTTTTCATCTACCATTCTCCTATACTATTTCATCTACCAGTCTCACTTACCAGTTTTCATTCTAGATTCCACTTTTGAACTGTATATTTACTTAATGGGATTAATTCCATATCATATCATCCATTATATCCCACAATTTATAGAATCTATAATTAAAAATTTATATTTTCAACAATATGCACAAACGAGTATACAAAAATTAAACTGATAGGGAATTTATTTTCTTCAAAATAAATTTATCGAAATTCTTAAATACTTAAAAAAAATAATGGGTATTACATTCTACCCCCCTTAAAAAAATTCAGTCCCCGAATTTAAATTACCTTGAAGATTCAAATAGATGTGGGTATCTAATTCACATATCAGCCTCGGCTTCCCATGTGGCCTCCTCGTGAGTCTGATTCCGCCACAGTACTTTTATCGATGGAATCTCTCTAGATCGGAGCTTCTTAATCTGGCTATCCAGGATAGCTATCGGTACTTCCTCGTTTGACAAATCTTCATCTAATTGGAGGGTATCTTGATGAAGTACGTGTGAAGGGTCAGGAAGGTACTTCCTTAACATAGACACATGGAAGACGGGGTGGATTCCCCCTAATTCTGTGGGTAAGGCTAGCTTGTAGGCAACATTGCCTATTCTCTCTAGGATCTCATAAGGTCCAATATACCTGGGGCTTAATTTCCCTTTCTTCCCAAACCTCATTATGCCTTTCATGGGTGAAACCTTGAGAAACACCATGTCTCCAATGATGAACTCTAAGTCTCTTCGTCTATGGTCAGCATAGGCTTTCTGCCTATTCTGGGCTGCTAACATCCGTTCTCGGATAACTCTTACCTTGGTGATTACTTCTTGCACTAAATTGGGTCCCAGGAGTTTTACCTCACCCATCTCGAACCATCCAATCGGTGATCGACACCGGCGACCATATAAGGCCTCATAAGGTGCCATCTTGATACTTGATTGGTAACTGTTGTTGTAGGCAAACTCCACTAGCGGAAGGTGCTTTTCCCAGCTTCCACCAAAGTCAAGGATGCATGCCCTCAACATGTCTTCCAAAGTCTGAACGGTCCGCTCTGTTTGTCCGTTAGTCTGCGGGTGAAAAGCCATGCTAAGGTTTACTCTGGTGCCAAGGGCTTCCTGAAAAGTTCTCCAAAATCGGGACGTGAATTGTGGCCCACGATCGGAGATAATCGTCAAAGGAACTCCATGTAACTTCACAACTTCTTTAATGTAGAGCTCAGCCAGTCTAGACACACTATATGTTGTCTTAACCGGTATAAATTGGGCCGTCTTAGTTAACCGGTCAACGATGACCCAGATAGAATCATAGCCACTAGAAGAATGTGGTAATCCTACTACGAAGTCCATCGTCACATCTTCCCATTTCCACTCAGGAATTTTAATTTGCTGAAGTTTCCCTGCCGATCTCAGGTGTTCAGCTTTAACTTGCTGACAAGTTAAACATCTTGATACAAAATCTGCCACGTCACACTTCATTCCATCCCACCAGTAAATTTGTTTCAAGTCTTGGTACATCTTGGCCATACCAGGGTGAACTGTGTATGCCGTGTTATGTCCTTCCTCCATAATCTCTCTCCTCAGAGCCGGCATATTAGGAACACACAATCGATTTTTAAACCAAAGTGTGCCTGTGTCATCAAGTGTAAACTCTTGGGTATCTCCACTGTGTACCTTGTCCATGATCTTGGCCAATTCTGGGTCATCCTTCTGAAATAGACGAATATGGTCGGATAAGGAAGATTTAGCCTTAACGTGAGCCAAGAACATGCCAGAGTCAGATATCTCAAAGTATACCCCACGAGACTCTAATTCTTGTAACTCCTGTACTAAGGGCTTTCTTACCTCAGTTATATGTGCAAGAGTACCTGAGGATTTTTTACTTAAGGCATCTGCTACCACATTTGCTTTTCCAGGGTGGTATAGGATATTGCAGTCATAATCCTTCATCAATTCCATCCAGCGCCTTTGTCGTAAATTAAGGTCACGCTGATCAAAGATATATTTAAGGCTCTTATGATCAGTGAATATTTCACACTTTTCCCCATAGAGATAGTGCCGCCATATCTTAAGTGCAAACACAACTGCTGCCATTTCTAGGTCATGTGTCGGGTAATTCTGCTCATGTTTCTTGAGTTGTCTGGAGGCATATGCTATCACTTTACCATTCTGCATGAGGACACAACCAAGTCCTATTCGAGAGGCGTCACAATATACCGTGAACCCTCCTGGTCCGGATGGTAATACAAGTATTGGCGCTGTAACCAATCGCAGCTTAAGTTGTAAGAAACTCTTCTCGCATTCATCGTCCCACTGATACTTTACATTCTTTCGTGTTAGCCGTGTGAGAGGGGCAGCTATCTTTGAAAAGTCCTGGATGAAACGTCTGTAATAACCAGCCAATCCTAGGAAGCTCCGAATTTCTGTTACCGAAGTAGGTCTCGGCCACATCTTGATATCTTCAACCTTGCTTGGGTCCGCCTGTATGCCATCTTTTGAAATCACATGACCTAAGAAGGTTACTCGGTCAATCCAGAATTCACACTTTGAGAACTTCGCATAAAGTTGATGTTCTCTCAGCTTCTGCAATGCCATACGAAGATGTTGCTCGTGCTCCTCCGAGCTCCTTGAGTAAACTAATATATCATCTATAAATACTATGACAAATCGATCAAGGTATGGTTTAAATACCCGGTTCATGAGATCCATGAAAGCTGCCGGGGCATTTGTTAGTCCGAAAGACATAACTGTGAACTCGTAATGTCCATACCTAGTACGAATTGCTGTCTTGGGTATATCTGCCTTTTTGACCTTGAGTTGGTGATAACCAGACCTCAAGTCAATCTTAGAAAAATGCTTAGCTCCCTGCAACTGATCAAAGAGATCATCTATACGAGGCAGAGGGTACTTATTTTTTATAGTGACCCTATTCAGTTGCCTGTAATCAATGCAAAGTCTCATTGATCCATCTTTCTTCTTTACGAAGAGAACAGGGGCACCCCACGGGGAATAACTGGGTCTTATGAAACCCTTATCTAGAAGATCCTGCAGTTGTTCCTTGAGTTCTTTCAGCTCAGTCGGTGCCATTCTGTAAGGTGGAATTGAGATAGGTTGAGTTTCTGGTGCCAGATCTACATTGAACTCAATTTCTCGATCCGGGGGTAGTCCTGGTAATTCGTCTGGAAACACGTCTAAAAACTCTCTCACAATTGGCACATCTTCAGGTTTGAGCTTTTCCTTCTCTACGTCTTGTACGAAGGCTAAGAACCCTCTGCACCCTTTTCTCAATAATCGTTGGGCGCCCATTAGGGAGATCAAGTTATGCGGTGTCCTACTTTGGTCTCCCTGGAATACAAATGTAGCTTCTCTGGGCATAGAAATTTTTATGGATTTACTATGACAATCGAGGGTTGCGTGGCATGAAGCCAACCAATCCATGCCTAAAAGTACATCAAAATCTATCATATCAAGGATCATAAGATCTGCCACGGTTTCTAGCCCTCCTACAACCACACTACATTCTTTATACTTTTTCTCTATTAGAACCCTTTCTCCCATAGGGGTAGACACAAGAAACGGTTGTTCTAAACTTATCGGTTTCTTAAGAATGTATTTAACAAAATTTGGAGATACATAGGAATGGGTAGATCCAGGGTCGAATAATACATGAGCTTTATGTGAGTAAATGGTCAAAATACCTGTGACAACAGCATTAGATGCTTGGGCGTCTTGTCTGGTAAGAGCAAACACCCTAGCTGGACCATGATTAAAAGACTGCTGCCCTCTTCCTCCTGCTCCTCTTCCGGCTCCTCTTCCTAGTCCACCCCTTCCTGCAGATGAATGAGCTACACTAGCTGATGTTGTCATTGCTTGAGGATATGATGGTTGTGCAGACCTAGCCCCAATAAGTAATTGTGGACATTCCCTTGCAAAGTGACCCGCTTGACCACAATGGTAGCAAATTTTGCTCTCTTTATAACATATTCCCGAATGAAACTTCCCACATTGCGGGCACATAGGCTTAGCATGCCTTTGTTGAATTGGTGCTTGATCATCCCTCCTTTGATTGAAACTCGGTTGTACTACACTGGATGACGCAATAGTTTGCCCCGAAAATGCTATAGGATTTGATTGGCCTTGATTTGGCGGCTTTGGTGCTCCTGCTGAGCTATTGTAGGGCTTTTCTTCCCGTCCTCGCTTTTTCTTCGTTCTTTGTTCACCCTTCACCTCTTCTACCATTTCCATGAATCTTGCAGTACTTATCATTGCGGCATAAGAAGGATATGTTTCGATTTGGGTCCCCACAAGTTGTCTTAAAAAGGGGCGAAGGCCCATGACAAATCTCCTTATCTTTTCTCTTTCATCTAGATTTTTGTTAGCTACAAATCGAGAGAGCTGTATGAACTTAGTGTTATAATCATGGATCGACATAGACCCTTGCTTGAGGGTTTCAAATTCTTGGGTTTTTGCGCCTCGTACACTTTGAGGGAGGAATCTTTCCATGAACATCCTCTCAAATTCTTCCCATTCCACTGGTGGGGCATTACTAGCTCTACCCCCTTTAAAGCTGTTCCACCATTCTTCAGCAACTCCATTCAATTGGTAAACAGCTAATGCCACTTTCCGGACACTTGAACATCCCAAAGCTGTGCAGGCCTTTTCAATACCATCCAAGAATTTTCTTGGGTCTTCATTTGGATCTTCTCCAGAGAATGATGGAGGTTTGAGCTTTAGGAAGCTTGTAAGTTGTTTTTCTGTCAAAATCTCCTCTTGTTGGGGAAGAGGTGCTTGCTTATTTGTTTGAGGTGCCACTGGGGAATTGTTCAGAATAGATTGCCCTATTATCATTGCCTCCATTTTATCCATTCGTTCTTGGATAGTATTGAACATAGCCCTTAGAAATGAATCATTTGGAGGAGGTATCTCATCAGCACCTACAGTCTCAGTACGTTCACTGCTTTCTTGTGATGCATTCACTGAGGAGGAAGGTGTTGGCACTCTTCTAGAGCCCAAACGCCTACCTTGGTTAGATGGTCTTCCTTTTGCCATTAAAGGTGTCAAAATCTACACAGATTTAGCAAACACCTTTAGATGTTAAGAATACCTTAGAGCGCAATACTAATTAAGAAGTATGACACCAAAGGAATATTAATGACATCCTATGCTGCCTTCTGTGGAACCTCATCCTATGATTGTGCCGCGGTTCACAATAATAGGGGAGGGTCTACCGAAGACACCTTTTGCTCTATAGCCAATAGGAGACCTAAAAACCCAATGCTCTGATACCAACTTTGTCACGACCCTCAAAATGGTACGTGACCGGCACAACTTAGAGATACTCTCTAGTTGTAAGCCTATGCTTTTAGCTCCATATAATAATCATTCTAAAATGTGAGAGTAATAATATAACAAAGACTTATCTTAGTTAAATACTCCAATTTTACTTAATAAGCTACAATCTTACAAAACATACAGTAAACATAAAGTACTGTAATAACATAATTATGTACAATAACCACTTCCTCCTAGATGTCCTATTTGACTGCAGAGCTTTCTAGAATTTAAAAATGAAGAAACAGCTTTAATTCAAATAAACACCAACCCTTGAAGCAAAGAGGGTTAGGATATTGAACTTGCGCTACTCCTCAGACGGATGTTTTTCGTTAATCTCAGGATCTGAAAAAAATATATCTACCACAATATGAGATAATAATCTCAATGAATAGATAACGTTACAAGGATAGAAACTTAATTACAGATAATCATCAAGTGATTAACAATACACAAGTATATGTATAAAATGCATAAGTAAAATTATATCATACTTATAATCGACAAACAGCCATAGAATATGACCATAATCATATTCGGCACACAGCTATCTCCACATTTGGCATACAGCCATAGCATATGACCATAATCATATTTGGCACACAGCCATATTCATATTCGGCACACAGCCATCTTCACATTCGGCACATAGCCATAAATATGACCATAATCATATTCGGCACACAGCCATATTCACATTCGGCACACAGCCATAGCATATGACCATAATCATATTCGGTACACAGCCATATTAATTGAAATATTCAGTCAAAGGTAATAGTAGATATACTCTGAATATGTAAATTACTTGGACTATTCATATAATTAAATAAGTATCCAAGTAGGTTAGCTACTCACCTGAAATCCAAGTTACTATATCTTCTTTAAATCTACACAATTACATTTAATAGATTCAATTAATATAATTCTTTAATACATATAATCACGTATACGTACGTGTACTTTTCAAAAATACATATAAAAATGTACACGTATATATACTATTCAAAAATATATATAAATACTATTTATATATAGTTACTATTCATTTATATGTATAGTTACTATTCATACGCACGGTTACTATTCATATGTACGGTTACTATTCATACGTACAAGTACTATTTATACCAGAAATAGAGAATATAATCTGTAAAAGAGTACACCAGGTAAGTTCCCAGGAAAGAGTGGAGAGTCCCAATGGACACACTTAACAACCATGTCTTTCCTTAGCCAAAACTTTTCTAGACATGTATTCTTCACAGTTTACATTCTATTTCGGTAATCAGAGAATCAAAACAACATATAGGTAGCTAAGGACAGTTTTTCTGATGTGGAAGATCGGCCAAAGCCGCAACCACAGAGCATACTTAAGAAAATAACTTTTAAAAATCTGAATGGCACATAAAAGGGGCATAGTATTCTTACCTTGGATCTAGGCTAAGGAAGAAAGACCTAGAATCTCAGAGCCCTAACGCCGGAGCAAGAGAAGTTTTGAGGAAAGGAAAGAAGAGAAACTGAAGGTGTGAGTTTTGAATTGAAATGGAAGGGCCTATTTATAGGAGAAATTATGGTACTATTTGCTACTATTCCATCTACCATTCTCCTATACTATTTCATCTACCAGTTTCACTTACCAGTTTTCATCTACCATTCTCCTATACTATTTCATCTACCAGTTTCACTTACCAGTTTTCATCTACCATTCTCCTATACTATTTCATCTACCAGTCTCACTTACCAGTTTTCATTCTAGATTCCACTTTTGAACTGTATATTTACTTAATGGGATTAATTCCATATCATATCATCCATTATATCCCACAATTTATAGAATCTATAATTAAAAATTTATATTTTCAACAATATGCACAAACAAGTATACAAAAATTAAACTGATAGGGAATTTATTTTCTTCAAAATAAATTTATCGAAATTCTTAAATACTTAAAAAAAATAATGGGTATTACATTCTACCCCCCTTAAAAAAATTCGGTCCCCGAATTTAAATTACCTTGAAGATTCAAATAGATGTGGGTATCTAATTCGCATATCAGCCTCGGCTTCCCATGTGGCCTCCTCGTGAGTCTGATTCCGCCACAGTACTTTTATCGATGGAATCTCTCTAGATCGGAGCTTCTTAATCTGGCTATCCAGGATAGCTATCGGTACTTCCTCGTTTGACAAATCTTCATCTAATTGGAGGGTATCTTGATGAAGTACGTGTGAAGGGTCAGGAAGGTACTTCCTTAACATAGACACATGGAAGACGGGGTGGATTCCCCCTAATTCTGTGGGTAAGGCTAGCTTGTAGGCAACATTGCCTATTCTCTCTAGGATCTCATAAGGTCCAATATACCTGGGGCTTAATTTCCCTTTCTTCCCAAACCTCATTATGCCTTTCATGGGTGAAACCTTGAGAAACACCATGTCTCCAATGATGAACTCTAAGTCTCTTCGTCTATGGTCAGCATAGGCTTTCTGCCTATTCTGGGCTGCTAACATCCGTTCTCGGATAACTCTTACCTTGGTGTGATTTTGAAATTTTGAAATTTCTAATTCTCTAATTCTCTATAATTTTATAGTATGGTCTGTCAGGGAAGGAATGCAAATTTTGAAATTTCCAAGGGGTGTGATTTTTCATATTTAAGATACCAATTTTTGGACATTTGTGTCTCTTGATTCCAACTTTCCTGTAGCATATAGCTTATATGTTTTCCTTGGCACCATTCTAAAGGTAAAAGTAAAATATTTAAGTTGATAAATGGAATTTTTTTTGATGATAATCATATACTGATAAGATAATTTTGCTGTATTGCCGATTGTTTTCTTTATTTCTAAATGGTAAAATTTGTTGTGACAGGATAATGACTGTTAGTTTCCATAAGCATAGAGATATGTTTTTCCTCGAACAGGTGATGTCAAGGTATTTTTTTATTCTTTTATTTTTTTACAGATGTTGATTAAGTTCTCTGGTTTTAAATGTGGCTGTACTATTGGTTCATCTTATTTAGTTGCTAAACTTAATAAAACATTTCTGAATTATATAGATTAAAATGACATAAACTGATTTTATTGGCATGACATTTGGAGGTCAATATGTCATGATATTCATGTTACAATGCCGGATGGAGCCTGTGATGGATGAGCTTAGGGCTCATAAGGAGGAAATCAACACTCAAAAGAAGAAGATTGATGTCCAGACACATGCTGGAGAGTCAAGCTACTGTCATCAGATTGATGGACCGCATATTTCAATTCGGTTGACAAGCACTTGGGTACTCCTATTGATGATGATGAGACACCATCATCAGATCATGCCCTAGACTAATTTATTTATAGAAACTTATATTTTATTATAACTTTGCATTTCATGATGATGGATCATGAAGAAACATGTAAATCATTTTGTTATATAAAAATATGTAAATTTTTTTGTTGTAATCATTGGCTGGTGTTTATTTGCTATATTAATGTATGTTCACAGGTTTCAAATCAGATTTGGAATTATTGTTATTAGTTAAATGTATAAAAATAAAAACTATCTAAAAATTTGCGACAAAATTTTTCTTCACTGCAATGAAAATTTGTGATAACCTATTTAAAAATTTATGACGGAATTTGCAATGGAAATATTCGTTACAAATTTGTGATGGAAGTAGTGATGGAAATATTCATCACAAATTTGTGACGGAAATATTCGTCACAAACTTGTGACAAAAGTAGCGACGAAAATATATCTGTCACAAATTAGCGACAGAATGATTTCCATCACAAATTAGTGATGGAAATTTTCGTCGTAAATTTGTGACGGACAATTTTTTGTCACAAATTCCTAAATTTTGTTTACGACGAAATTTCAAATTTATGATGGAATTTTTCTGTCACAAAAAAATTTTCGATAGACGTTTTAGTGACGGATTTTTTTTGGTCGTAAAATCCGTTACAAACAGGAATTTTATTAAATTAGCGACGGAAAAGCGACGGATTTTTCCGTTGCTAATCACTGAATTTCTACTAATACTTATTACTATTTTAATTTTGCAAACACCCCCATGTAATTAATCCATAATTGGTGTGTAATTAGAGTCTGTGAGTTAGAACAACTGATTAGGTGTTAAAAGTAAGGATTTACGAGGTAGAACGACTTGGGAGTCATCATATTGCAAAATTGTTACAGATTCAATTTTAGGCAGTTCGACAGTCGTAATGGCAAAGACCAAAACCCACCCATTGTAGCTCGCAGGTCTAAACAAGCCGCTTGTTGACCACCTTTTTTTTTCCATATTTAATTATGTATATATGAAATTCTTTTATAAAAAAATTCAATTATTTTTATTAAATGATAATTAATATTTATAAAATATTGTTCTTCTAGTGCTCTTTAAACTATCAATAACATTAGTTTTTCTTAATAATTTTTGTAAATCAACTATAGTCTATATTATTATAATATAATTATAATATAGTTAATTTTATAACACAATTTCTTTTTTAAAAAATAGAAAATGAGAGGATTTTATTAAAAAACTTCTAATCCAATCAATTACTTTACATTTTTCATATTGCACCCTTAGTGTATGAAAATAATGCTATCCAAAGTGCTTCACCACTCCTTCAATAGTTAGTGTTTATAGAATTTATATTCATAACTTGGTTAAGTAAGTGTATATATGTACATCTATATATACACATATAGCTTCTTCCCTTCTACTCTATATATAACTCAAACAAATAAGGTTTATATATAAAAAATAAATTAGATTTTAAAAAAAATAAAAGTGGGTTGGCCTGCGGAGCTTGTAGGCTCCACCCAAATAGTTATAGGCAGACAGGCCAAGCCTGCTTATACCTGTTTTAAAACGAGTCTAATTTTAAAAATTAAAGCCTACCTTAAATGCGAGCGAATCAGCCTAAGTTTGCAAGCCTAAACTCGTTTTGTTGATATTATCTAACTCATGTATGTGTTTGTGTATATATATTTAGTATCGGTATTTAATAAGAATAATACTGTATATAATTTAAATCAATTCAAACTTGTCATGTGAACCTTCATTTATATTAATATTTAAAAATTAAATAAATTCCTCCTTTTCTAATGTAGACCTTTTTATTTCAAATAATATCATAAAGTATATAATAATACATTGAACAAATAGACTAAAAGCCCAAAATCACACGCAAGTTCTTCAAACAAGAGATTAATGTGAGTCTTAAACAAGAAGTAAACTCTGTGAGACACCACATACTTGATAACGTTAAGGTTGACCTGCAACAATAAACAACTTATCAATTATAAGTAACAATTATATGACAAGAACAAAATGCATTTTATATATATATAGTTACCCCTCCCTCACCCATATAACGGTTTCAATTTAGATTGGAATTTGTGCTTATCCTACCATTCCAAATTGTGCCACCACTGTTGATCACCTTCAATGTGCCTTAATTTATCCATGGCAAAACTGGTATCAAAAGGTAACATTTTGAGATTTGGGCATTGTAATATTGTGATGGATCTTAGGGAAGGAAAAGACATAGTAATCTTACAAATGCTCTTTAGCTCTGGCAAATTTTCTAAATTCAGCCCTACAAGAGACGAGAATATATTATGATCATCCACCTTCTCTCTACCTTTCTCATTTTTTATCACTTCTTCCAATGACTTACATATGCTAACTCCAAGAGATTGAAGGAGTGGAGTATGCTTGAGCCATTAAAATGAGTTATTGAATTGCATCCGAAAATATCCACAAATTGAAGCATGCTTGAACAACATGTTTCAAAAATGAAAGAATCTTTCAGATTGCACAAACCTAACAAAAAACACTGAAGCTGCTTCATTTTTTGACATGGCTGCTAAAATAAATGACATCGTCATGTTGACGACCATCAGTCCAAGAACAAGGATCCTGATGCAACTCTGTAAATTGGATGACTCAAGTAATTTGTTTAGGCCTTTCTCTGTAACTATTTGTGTCGATATCTCTTGAAGGTTTGGCAAGAACTCCAAGTTCTCTAGAAATCCTCTCTCTTTGTCACTTTCTATTCTTGCACCCTCATCAAGATATAACAATTTAAATACTCTTAAATATTCAAAACTTGATATGACATCCGACAATTGAATTAAAAGATTATCACTGAATTCTTTCATATTGTTCATCATCAAAGAAAAATACTTCCAAGTTTCTCAAGTTCTTCAATCTGGTGGAAGCTCTAAAATTTCACTCAAAGAAATATATTCCAAAAGAACCAAACCACCAATTTCTAGAGGAAGCTTTATGGAGTCATAACCCTCAAACCCCAAATGCAAAACTCTTAATTTTCTTATATATTGGATATTTGGCAAATCTGCAATTCTTGGTTGATTCATAGTTAAGGTTATGAGATTTGGACAAGGCACAGTTGGAAAATGCAACTGACCATGTTGCATAAGTGAAATCCTCTCGGTAATTTTCCATGTTTCAATATCATTTTAGGACACTGCTAATGCATCTCGTTCTACTAAAATCCTTTTCTTGTTTCTATCTTGATCACATACTAACCACAATGCCAAGTCTTGAATAACATCATGGAGTTTCACTGTGCAATACACAAAAAATCATCTTCAACACTCTTCAACAAGCTTGATCGCTTTAACTTTTCAATCATAGACTCACTATACTGATACATATCTTGTATACTTTGTGTCACTTCTTTAGCAAGAAGTCCCTCCGTTGTCTATATATCAATGAGATATCAAACTACAATCTCATAATCTTCTGGGAACAATGCAAAATACAAGAAACAATTTTTGTGTGTTTCATCTGGCAATCTATCATAGCTAAACATAAGGATGGAAAACACTTTCGTTTCAAAATTTGCAGCTGTCCATGAAGAACTCCTTAAGTGTTCTGTGGAGTATTCCCTTGCTTCCACACTCTTCACGCCAGCCATCACATTCGTACTATAGTCAATACAAGTGGAAGTCCTTTACATTCTATGGCCATCTCCTTTGCTGGCTTTGGAATATTAGGGTGCAAACTCAGAGTTTCCTCACCAACCTTCATGTTGAATAACTCTAATGCTTCTTTTTCCATCAAAATTTCTACTTTAAATTTTCTTTGAGCCTACATTTTTGTGCATACATCCTCAAGTTGTGTTGTGAATAACACTTTGGATTGAAAATCAGTATCCTTAGGATGTGGCACTCCCACCATTCTCAAGTCCATTCTCTCCCATATATTATACAATGACAAAACAAATTTCTTATTTTTCAAGTTTCATCTAGGTTATTAAAATCTTTCCAAATATCATCTTCAATGCTTAACTTTTTTCTGATGTTGTCCATAATACCATCCATGTTAAGATCTTTGGACACCACTACCCACATCATAACATCAAAATCTAGCTTTTTCCTTCCAAGTTCATTGTTAATTCTCTTCAAAAGAGTAGTTTTCCCCATCCCACCCATCTCATATAAACCAATAACCCCAACATTCTATGCTTTAATGCTATTCCACACTTGATCAACCATTTGATTTAACCCTACTATCTCTTTGAGAGGCATTTATAGTGGCCTAACTAGTAGTTTGTGAGCAATTTCAACATCCTTACTGAGGAACCATTCCCCCTTGATTAATAGTTCATCTACATTATTGAGCATCTCAACAATGCTATTTCTTAACTTGTAACTTGACACACAATTCTTTGGACAACATTTACTTAAGCATTTGTTTTGAATTTCTCGATCTCCTTGAACTTGAATATCTTCTATTCCCTGAGTTAAGATAAGATCATAATTATCAGTTTGTTTTTGATTCGTGGGGCACCTTGTGATAGCTAAACATACTTTCATATCAAGTTTTCATGTGCATGTGATGCATAAGATCTTGTATGTATACTAATTCTGTTGTATATATATTTACCAAGAACAAGAAAGAATAGCTACAAATATTAGTATATACTCTAATCTTTGCCTCTTTTTGCAATGTCCATATACACATACACACACAAATATAATAAAGTCCCAAGGGTACTATTAGTCCTATTGCAATATCTATACTGCTTATTATCTACATTTAAAATTTTGACTGAGTAAAATTATTAAAAACCCGTCTTATTTTTTATAGCTATGTGTTCTTGTCTTCTACCTATGCGTTCTTGATTATATAGGAAGCTTTTTGTCAAATCAATCAAAAGTCTTAGACATGCATCTTGATAATTAATTAATTGATAATATGATCCCTCTGATTCTGATTCTCGCTCTTTCTCCTTCACCACCACAACGACAAGTCTTTCCCTTACCAGATTCTTAGATCTATCATCATCATCTACTTCAAGTGAATCACTTGGTCGTTGGTGTCTGTGGCTCTGATTTTACTCTTTTGCCCTTTCCGCCTTCCTGGTTCTGGGGCTGGGACTGGGCCTGGCTCTAGACACTCACCTTTAATCAAGTGAATTTGTCAGACAGTGGGAAGATAGAAAAAGAAAATTTAGATATAATTTTTAGAGTAAATTATTAATTTAGTTTTTAAGAAATTATAATTGTCTCTATTTAATCTAAAAAGGGTTAGGCGTCTCAAGTTAGATTTTAGAAGGTTATATTTATTTTAATTTAGTCATTTTTTTTGTCAAATTGACTTTTCACGACAAAAATTTTAAAATTTAGTAACGGTAAATTTTTTTGTAATTTAATATTCAAAAAGACTAAATTAAGAAAAATATAATATTTTAAAGAATAAATTGAGACACTTGATCTTTTAAGAATTAAGTTAAAAAATATTAATCTTTCAAATTCTAAATCAATAATTTATTCTAATTTTTATTCATTTACTATTAAGTCATTCCATCAAGACTAAATCAATAATTGAGGTACTTGATCACTTGAACAGCTAGCACAGTCTTCCCACATATATGATCTCAATATACTTTGATATACTTTTATGTCAAGTCAATTATTTGATTGCTATTTGCTGGAGTGTGATATCCAGCAAATGAATAAACAAAAGAAGAGGAAAAAGAAACAGAACCCCTGTAAATCTATGGAAGCAGAAAGCAGGGGGAAAGACAAGAAATCTAAACATAGCAACTGAGTTCTTAAGAGAAATAAGATTTCTTGTACTTAAGGGATATGCATTGATGATGCTGAACCCTTTATGAGACTAGGCAGTTTGGACAAGAAAATAAAATGTTAGTGTATTTTGACCTAAGAATTTTTTGTGTAATAATTTATAGCATAGTACTAAGATAACTGAATTTAAAACATTAATTTATTCAGTTTTGATTCGGATACATCGATATGAAAGTGTAAGTACATCTTCAGATACACCTTTTGGAGAATTAATTAAGTGATGATATGTCGCTAAAAATCTGACTGCTTAAATATGAATCTATAAGTATCATAAATGAGTATGTGTACTTTATATATTAATTAAGAAATTGATTATGTGCTAGCAAAGCATTAGAAAATTTATAAATATGAATATATATTACAGTTGTGATTATAGAGCTTTCTAATGTGCATAAATTGGTTGTGGATTATAAGATTTCACTTGTGATTCTGTAATTTGTTTATATATTGCTAGCTCTGTGGTTTATCTATATGTTGGTTGGATTTGCTGATATAATAGATTGAAATTTTAGGAGAATATCTTGGTGAATATAGGTAATATAGAGAACAGATTAAACATGAATAGTGTCATATCAGATATCCTGAAATTGAATGAGAAAAATAACAGATCGTTTGTAATGTATGCTTGGGAAGCCATTATAGCTCACAAATCAACAGGAAAAGAAGGTATGCTAAGTTTGTATTTAATCTAACCATAATAAGATATGTGTATATTTAATAATGAATTTTCGGTAGTATAACTGTACACATATAAAGAATGATATTGGCCAAGAAATTGAAGCCAAGCAAGAAAAAGCTTTTATATAAAGCAAATCATATTTTAACATAGAAGTAAGCATGGAACATATACCTCAGTTTATATAGTAAAGAATTGTCATATATATGAGATACTATTATTTACATGGAGTGAATTACAGTATAATATGGATTAGATAACATGAATGGTCATTCAGTGAAAGTCAGAGTTAAAATTAATCATGAATTTGCTCGGTCTAACCATATTTGTTTCCTAGTGAGAATTTCATATTTGTTACTTGACCATATAATTCACGCTCACCTGAGTTACTGTACAGCTGTATGACCAATAAAAAGATACCTATGTTCTACACAAATACGTTGATATTGGGTATTCATTGAATTACTTATAATGCTCGAGTGACCCAAGTTGTAATTCATGCTTAAGAACTAATATGTACATATTATTTAGGTTAAATTATAATTTTAGTCCTTATAGTTTCACCAAAATTATAAATTAGTCCCTATAGTTTATTTCCATATAAAATGGTCCCCATAGTTTCTCTATCTATGTAAGTTTGTTCCTACCGTTAGTATAATTAACTTATTTGTTAAAATTGTCCTATGTAGCAGCTGATATGTATACTTGTGAACATGTTAGCATATTCCTTCACTAATTTTTGTACAACTCAACTGCCATGTCAACAAAATTTTTTATTTTGCTCTAAATTTCCAATTTCCCTAACTAATCACCCATGAACTACTTCACTCTAATTCCATTCAAACGTTGGATATCGGTCACCTGCAAGAGACTCTTTGACCCAAGCTCACCGATGGCCACCTCTGCAAGAGACTTTGTCCCCTTCAAGCATGCTTGAAACCGATACATGCGATTATAGATACTCTTGAGGTAATATCCAAACATACAAGAATTATTCAGCACTTCCTCTCTGTTGATTTCCTTATCTGTAGAAGTTTCATCTTCAATTCTTACCACATTCGGACACTATAAATTCTGTACAAATCAATACAAAAACAAGATCACAACTCATTTGATTTCCAACTATGCTCTACACTTCCATTTTAAAATAATCATCGTGAGCAATGATTATGGTGACGATGACATCAAATAAGAACAGAAAATCAAATGAAGAACTCCTCATTATCTGTATCTTCAAATCATGAACGGAAACATCCATTATACACGCAATCGACGAACAGAAAGAAATAATAAGAAAAGAAAATATGCCCACCCACTCCAGTAAATAAAAATAATTTCAGCAATCGAGCTTCAGTCACAACAACTTCAGTAACATAGAGAGAGAGAGAGAGAGAGAGGCAACAACTTTAATGAGCATCAAAGGAAGAACAGAAAGAAAAATATGAGCACAGAATTCGCTTGACTACTGATAAAGATCTCCTAATTACACATACTCCGTAAAATCTAAAAACAAAGAACATAGAATTAAAAAAGAAATCAAAGGAAGCATAGAGAGAAAAATAGGGAGTGAGCGTAAAAGGAGGAACACACTTACCTGTAGTGGTGGCAATCGATGAACTTGAGTCTAAGAGTCTCTTGCAGAGGCTGCCAATATCCAACATCTGAATGGCGAGCGGCCTCCTTACTTTTCGGCAAAGAAAAGCAGGTACTTTTCTCTTTAGCAACGGTTTTAACCGTTGCTAAAGTAAAATAAAACCGTTACTAACATATAAATGTGGCTAATTTTAGCAACGTTTTTTATGTTTAGCGACACTTTAATTTTAGCAACGGTTTTTTAATTTTAGCAACGGTTATAACCATTGCTAACAAGAAAAGCGCCCTGCTTTTCTAGTACAGAAAAGCAGGGACGCCGGACTCGAATGAATGGAATCAGAATAGAATAGTTCACAGGTGATTAGTCAGGAAAATTGGGAATTTAGGGTAAAATAAAATTTTTTTATTTATGTAACAATTGAGTTGTGTAAAAATTAATGACTAGACATGTTAACATGTTCACAAGTGTATATATTAATTGCCACATAGGATCATTTTAATAGAAAAATTAATTATACTAATAGCAAGGACTAACTTACATGGATGGAAAAATTAATAAGAACCATTTTACATGGAAATAAACTATAGGGACTAATTTATAATTTTGGTAAAATTATAGGGACAAAAATTATAATTTAACCTATTATTTATTGAGATGGGACATCTTATTAGTCCTAAGGAAATGAAAGATAATATAAGTCACTTGAGCCTATTTACCTATTTATTTGTTTGTATATAAATTATTCTACAATTGACTTTGAGCAACTATCATATTATATGCTCAAGTCATGTGGTTAAATTAATTCATGGGGCTCCTTTAGTTAATTATATATATATATATATTAAGGATATTATCCATATATGTGATATGGTTAGATTGATGCATGTTCTTTACAAAAATCACATTATATTAATGTATAATGATCATAGCAATATCCCTGTTCTGTGGATGAAGCAAACCATGCATGTAACTATAATAAGGACATGAGATCAGCAACATTAATCTTGATTTTGAATATAGATGTATTTGGGCAATTGTCTAGTGAAATATAGATTATCTGGAACTTCTGTATCTTAATATGGTTTATGCATTGAGAATGTTGTCCTAGCAGATGTTGAAGTTCTATTTCACAAGAGTGAACAAGAGCTTTATGAACTGAAAGTTGTTCCATAAATGAAGATGCTTACATATTCCTGAATAGATAACATATGCTTACATATTCTTGGATAATTATGAATGAAGAATTGCATTATGACTGAAAATATATGAGGATAGTGAAATGTATATCTCATGAGATTGAGAATACTGGGTTATATGTAATCGACTCATAAAATTATTAGATTGTAAAGAACGTATCTTGAGAAGGAAAAATGAATTAGTATGAACATAAAATGTTATTCAAATATAAAACTCAACATGTTTAAAAGTATAAGTAATGGACATACATTCCAAAGGAATGTAAAAAGGCATATACACCACCTTAAGATTAAGAGACATAAATGAAGGAATTAAAAGGATTAAATTTTTAATCATAGATCGGTGTAGATACAAACTGCATCATATTAAATAACAGAACATAAAAGGGATGAACATAATATGTACCTGGCATTATTGTGCTATTCATCTCGAACAGTAGAACAGAGGGAATTTTTTAGGGTTGTCTGAGAGTGGTACTACTCTCTGTCTGATAAGTGTTCTGTCTAGAGTTAGACTGATTAATGGGATGCCAGTCTATTTATTATCAGACGAGAGCAGGGACTTCTCAACAGGCTATGTGATTGGCCCAACCCATCACGGGCCACTCACAATATAAAAGCCCAATTATAATATTCATATATTAAAGGCTATATATTAGAATGATATAGTTAATATGTTAATGATTTTTAATAATTGATTAATGCATATCCAAAATAGGATATATATTTTATATTAAAATTCAACAATTCTCCCACTTGGATAGCAATAGTCAATTATTAAAATGCAATAATCATTAAGGCTAAAATACCAACTATATTTATAGCACATGTCAAGAAACATAAGCTTTAACGATACAGAAATAGTATCCGATAGGGAAGTAAATCATACAAAGTAAAAGCCCATATTTCATATAAAGAATAATGAATATGGATAAACATAATTAATTAAAAGAAATATGCAATTCAAGAATAGTTCAAGCATCTGAAAATGCTAAAAGAGATATGATAACAAAAGTGACGTCATCTCATACATATCTCATAAGAATAACAATCAAGTAGATGTAAAATTTCATACTCCCACTAACCCAAAACATCAAAAGACTTAACTAATCCCATATGGAATAACAAAAGAAAGAGGAAACAAGATGAGAAATCACGCTACAACAGAGAGAGTTCTGGACGTGCAGCCTCTACCGCTAGTGCACCACAGCGTCAACAAAGTGGTACAGGGGGTCAACAAAGGCCCTGGTGCTCTAAATGTGAAAGAAATCACTTCGGAGCTTGTTTTGTCAACAACAACACTAGGGTCTGTTACCAATGTGGTCAACAGGGCCACATCAAAAGAGATTGCCCCCAACTCTACACGAGATCTGGCCAAGGGTCAGTACGCCCTAATCAATCAGAGGCTACTGTTGCCAACAGATCCCCTGTAACTGTAGGAGGCAATGGAATCGGAAGAGGTGCTGGCAGAGGACAAGGTGGTCGAGGGCAGGCTTCAGCAGGCCGAGGGAACGCTCGAGTATTCGCTTTAACCCGTCAAGATGCTCAGGCGTCTAATACGGTGGTAGCAGGTACTCTTCTGATTGAATCAAATTTTGCACATATTTTGTTTGACTCTGGCTCTACGCATTCCTATGTGTCACCATTCTTTGCTAAGAACTTTAAGCAAAAAGTTGTTAGATTAGAATGTCCGTTTTTAGTAACTACGCCTACTGGAGGCACCTTACTAATAGAACGAGGCTATCGAGCTTGCAAGGCAAGAGTCGGAGAAATAAATACAACAGTAGACCTAATGCTGTTAGATATGACAGACTTTGATGTCATCTTAGGCATGGATTGGCTGGCATCTTGTCATGCCACTTTGGATTGCTATAATAAGATAGTTAAATTTAATATTCCGGGGGAGCCTTCTTTCGTATTTTATGGTGAACGGAGTGAAATTTCTGAAAATCTTATATCTTTAATGTGTGCCCAACGTTTATTGCGAAAGGGCTGTCAAGGATACTTGGCATTCGTTAAAGATATTAAGAAAGAAGAACTAAAAGTAGAAGACGTTCCAGTAGTCCAGGAGTTTGTAGATGTCTTCCCAGATGATCTACCAGGTATACCCCCAGATCGAGAGATTGAGTTCCAGATAGAGTTAGCACCAGACACTCGCCCAATCTCCATACCCTCTTATAGAATGGCACCAACAGAATTAAAAGAGTTAAAAACTCAGTTACAGGACTTGCTAGACAAAGGCTTTATAAGGCCAAGTTATTCACCTTGGGGAGCTCCTGTTCTGTTCGTGAAAAAGAAGGACGGATCGATGAGACTATGCATAGATTACAGGCAACTGAATAAGGTAACTATCAAAAATAAATACCCGTTGCCTCGCATCGACGACCTTTTCGATCAACTTCAAGGAGCCAAGTGTTTTTCAAAGATTGACTTGAGGTCTGGTTATCACCAACTCAAGATCAAGGAGGAGGATGTGTCTAAAACAGCCTTCCGTACCAGATATGGGCACTACGAGTTCTTGGTGATGTCATTTGGATTAACGAATGCACCAGCTGCTTTCATGGATTTAATGAATAGGATTTTTAAATCCTTTTTAGACAAATTTGTCATTGTCTTCATAGACGACATTCTGGTGTACTCAAAGACTTCAGAAGAGCACGAACAACACCTTCGTGTTGTGTTGCAGACATTGAGGGATCATCAATTGTACGCCAAATTCTCTAAATGCGAGTTTTGGATTGATCGTGTAACTTTCTTGGGACATGTGATCTCCAAAGATGGCATCCAAGCAGACCCAAGCAAAGTAGAAGCGGTCAAAATGTGGCCTAGACCTACCTCCGTCACGGAGATTCGCAGCTTCTTGGGATTGGCAGGATATTATCGTCGTTTCATCCAAAATTTTTCTCAGTTAGCTGCTCCTCTCACACGACTGACTAGGAAAGGAGTAAAGTACCAATGGGATGACACTTGTGAAGAAAGCTTCCAAGAACTCAAGAAAAGGTTAATCTCCGCACCTGTATTGGTCTTACCCTCAGGACCAGGAGGTTTTACAGTATATTGCGATGCATCAAGAGTAGGGTTGGGATGTGTTCTCATGCAGCATGGCCAGGTAGTGGCATATGCATCGAGACAACTTAAGAAACATGAACAAAACTACCCCACCCACGATCTGGAAATAGCAGCAGTAGTTTTCGCTTTAAAGATATGGCGACATTATCTATACGGAGAAACTTGCGAAATCTACACTGACCATAAAAGTCTAAAATATATTTTCGACCAAAAGGACTTAAACTTGAGGCAGAGGAGATGGGTAGAATTACTAAAAGATTATGATTGCAATATTCTTTACCACCCAGGCAAAGCAAACGTGGTAGCAGATGCCTTGAGTCGAAAATCTATGGGTAGTCTGGCCCATATAGCAGTAACAAAAAGACCCTTGATCCAAGAACTACAAGAGCTGAGAGCAAAAGGTGCTACTCTTGAGGTTACAAGGACAGGATCATTCTTAGCCCATATCAGGGCTAGATCTTCCTTTGTTGACCAGATACGGATATCTCAAATGGAGGATCCTGAGCTTGTCCAAATTATGGAAAAGGTGAAGATTGGTGAAGTGAATAGTTTCACACTCGACGATACAGGAGTCTTACATTTTGAACAACGGTTGTGTGTACCACATGTTGGAACTCTTAGACGAGACATCATGGAAGAAGGCCATCGTGCTGCATATGCTGTACATCCAGGAGCCACCAAGATGTATCAGGATCTGAAACAGATCTACTGGTGGAAAAGAATGAAACAAGACATAGCAGAATTTGTGTCTCGTTGTTTAACCTGTCAACAGGTTAAGGCTGAGCATCTAAAGCCAGGAGGCTCGTTACAACGATTAGAGATTCCTGAATGGAAATGGGAACGAGTGACGATGGACTTTGTTGTTGGTCTACCTCGTTCCACAGGAGGTTATGACTCAGTTTGGGTCATTGTTGACCGACTAACCAAATCAGCACACTTCATTCCAGTCAAAACCACTTATGGTGTAGTAACGTTGGCACAATTGTATATTAAAGAAATAGTAAAGTTGCATGGAGTACCTATATCTATCATTTCTGATAGAGGTCCTCAATTTACCTCTCGTTTCTGGAGAAGTTTTCAAGAGGCATTAGGTACTCGAGTGGACCTTAGTACCGCTTTTCACCCACAGACAGACGGACAGTCAGAGCGGACGATTCAGATACTAGAGGATATGTTACGAGCTTGTATTCTAGATTTCAGTAGTAGCTGGGAAAAGCATTTGTATCTTGTAGAGTTCGCATATAACAACAGCTACCAGGCCACTATTGGGATGGCACCCTTTGAGGCCTTGTATGGGAGACGTTGCAGATCTCCGATCGGTTGGTTCGAGGTAGGTGAAGCGAAAGCATTAGGACCTGACTTGGCCCAAGATGCCCTAACCAAGGTTAAGACAATACAAGATAGGATGCAAGCAGCTCAAAGTAGACAAAAGGCATACGCTGACCATAGACGACGTGATTTGGACTTCTCAGTCGGCGATATGGTATTCCTTAAGGTCTCTCCAATGAAAGGTGTGTTGAGATTTGGAAGGAAAGGAAAGTTGAGTCCTAGATACATCGGGCCTTATGAGATTCTAGAACGAGTGGGAAAAGTGGCTTATCGGCTTGCCCTACCTATGGATCTGGAAGGGATTCACCCTGTTTTTCACGTATCCATGTTAAGGAAGTACCTTCATGACCCTTCTCACATACTTCACCCTTCTCAGAATGATTCTATCCTAGTAGATGAAAACTTGTCATACGAGGAGATACCGGTGGCAATCCTCGATAGGTAAGTAAAGAAACTCCGATCTAAGGAGATTCCATCCGTCAAGGTTTTGTGGAGGAATCAAACTCACGAAGAAGCCACATGGGAAGCCGAGGCCGACATGCGTTCTAGATATCCGCATCTTTTTACGACTTGAGGTAATTTAAATTCGGAGGACCGAATTTCTTAAAGGGGGTGATAATGTAATACCCATGAAAAATAAAATATAAATGCGTGTTTTCAAACTACTGTTACTATTTCAGTATATGGTACTATTCACCTGTATAATATTATTTACGTATATGGTACTGTTCATTTATACAATCAAAATATCAAATACTAGATGTGGTTTGGTCATAAGAGAAAACTAAAAAGAAGTTTGTAGGAGAAAATGACGTTTTATGTGTTAAAATACCCTCAGGGACTAAATTGAAAGGACTGAATTGAAAAGAAACTTAAAGGTTTAAGGTGAAAGGATAGTTTTCCCTTTAAAGTTTCTAATAGTAAATAAACGAAAATTTTCCATCGTACGCGTAAGGTGTACAGTAACTGCATTATTAGAAATGTCATTTTCATGAATAGTAAATTGAATATTTTATTAGCGCATAGTATCAAATAGTATCCTTGACTTTTACTATAAATAGGCCCTTCCATTTCACTTCTAAACTCACACCTTCAACTTCTCTTCTTTCCTCCTTAAGTTTCTCTTGCTCCGACGCTAGGCTTCTGAGATTTTGGGCCTTTCCGTTTTTGCTTAGGTAAGGATACTATGCCCTTTCTATGTCTTTCAAATTTTAGAAGTTATTTTCTTAAGTATGCTCTGTGGTTGCGGCTTTGGCCGATCTTCCACATCAGAAAAACTGTCGTTAGCTGTTATTTTGATTCTCTGATTACCGAAATAGAATATAATCTGTGGAGAATACATGTCTAGGAAAGTTCTGGCTAAGGAAAGACCTGGTTTTTAAGTGTGTCCAGTGTGACCCTCCACTCTTTCCTGGGAACTTACCTGGTGTACTCTTTTACAGATTGTATTCTGTATTTCCGGTATGAATAGTACCGTACGTATGAATAGTGACCGTATGAATAGTACCCATACGTATGAACAGTATCTGTACGAAAACGATCTTAACGTATTTTCTGTAATCTTTCATGAAAATCTCTGTAGCGGAACACTGAAATTCACCTGCGTACTCTTGTCCGTAACAATTTAGAGAAGTGATACTCGTACGGAATCCAGGTGAGTGAAATGACCCTGTTTTAATAGAATTTTAGCATTACTGGTGATAAAAAGTATGTCGTAGGACACTCCCAAGATTCATAGGGGAAATTGGATTCAGAATGACGAATATAATGAGATAATTAATCCAGAAGTATGGATAAGACAAAGCAAGTATCTCATAATGATATGAAATTTGAATCATATAGTTATATACTATACCTGTTATATGGATGAGTATTATATTGTGCTTCTGATTATGATATGAACTGTTGTACTATTGATTGTGATTGAGCGGTACAGTACCCCCTCTCACGGCAAGGCGGAAAACCCGGGTTAAAGGGTGTCTTGACCAATGAGCGTGAAGACAACGATTCCCTCAGTAGGGATATAGCTCGGATTGGTGATAAATCCGTGAGGCGCCCTAGCTAAGAGGATGAGGTTGTGCGTCATGGCGGAAAAATACAAAATTGGTGAGCCGGCCTGTGTGCGCTCTCCGGGATATATTGCCATTGACGAGTACTAGTATCGTTTGTTGAATTGGATGAATTTTTCTTGTATGTAATTTCTAACTATGTCTATTGGTTGAGCTTGAGCCTTCGGATATGCTTGCATGACTGGTGATGTATTTGAATTTTATTAACGTGAGGCCGATTTGCTCACTGAGTTTAAAAGCTCACACTCTCTGTACAAACTTTTTGTTCAGATCAGGTTGCCGCTGAAGTACATCCGCTAGAGGAGTAGATCACGTTGGACCTTCCCGCTGTCGGGTAGGCCCTTCTTTTGTTATACAGTATGTTGCTCTGTAACCGTCTAGGACATCTAGGTCAGGGGTTTGGTATTTAGCTTGTATTTCAGTATGATCATGTATTTTATACTGAGGATCTATTATTTTTTTTAAGAAAATCTGATGTATTTTCTTTGTATTTAAGGAATGGTATTTTGAGAATATAGAGATAATGACCAACAATTTTACTTGTGGGAAGAATTTATCGAAAGGCTTACAGTGATGGGATATTCATCATTGTGCCGGTCATGTGCCTAGAAAATGGGTCGTGACACTTGTGAACCCCTGTAAAGAATTCACAACATGAATGGTTGCACCTGAGTCAAACCACCAAGTATTGGGAGCAACATCAATCATATTTGATTCATAACAAGCCAAAGCTAGGAATGTACCTTGCTTGTCAAGTTTCCTCTTGAGAGTATAACAATCATCCACCTTATGGCCATACTTCTTGCAATACTTGCAGTTTCCTTTGAAAAAATTCTTCTTTGGCTCTAAGTGTTGAGAAACTTTTCCCCCTTTCTTCTTGTCACGTTGAAACTTTCCTTTGTGACCTCTCCTTTTCTCAGACTTAGCACCAGAAGAAGAAGCAGCAGCAAACTGAACACTGTGTGCTTTCCCTTTCTTTATGGAATCCTCTTCTTGAGAGACAATGTCAATCATTTCATCAATCGTCCATTCAGTTTTCTGAGTATTATAGGAGGTTTTCAGAATGTCAAACTGAGAAGGGAGTGACTCCAGTACTTGCCAGATTAGATAGCTCTCACCAAGATCAACCTTGAGAGACTTCAATTTATTAAAATAGTGGACTAACTTCATGATGTGCTCACGAACTCTACTAACACCATCATATTTAGTCTTCTCAATCAGAGAGAGATACTGGCCCTTCTGAGCTTTATCAAAAGTGGTGAATTTCTCACCAACGGACTTCAGAAAATCCTTAGCATTCTTGCTCTCTGGAATACTCTGTCTAATAGACTTCTCCATGGTGTATTTCATCACCATGAGACACACCCTCTTAGAGTGCTCCCATTTTTCACGAGAAGCCCTTTCAGCAACAGTGGACTCAGCAGTAAGAGCTGGGGGCTCTTCCTTTCTCAAGGCCAAGTCCATATTAGTGATGGCCAAATACAAATCCAGAGATTCTTTCCAGTCCTCAAAATTGGTCCCATTTAGTGTTTTGACAGAAGTTAATTGCATAGGCAGGGAGGCTGACATTAAAACAATGAAAGAAAACATTTAATATGCATAATGTCATTATGCTATAAGAGAATTGAATGTTTCTTTGTGCACAGCCAATCAAGCCTGTTAGAGAGAATTTCTTATCTACCTGGTCCCGCCTAAGGGTTCCGAACCAAAATAAACAAAAAATATAATAATACAATACTTTAGACCTCATATCATCAAACAAATTTTGAATGCCGATAGGGTATTCAAAAATAATTGATAGAGGTATTGTTTAACATGGTATTGTATAAGAAATTACATTAATAATAATATACCGATAGGATATAATTATTATTAATGCAATAAATTAGACTAATAATAATGATTAAAAAATGATAAGATAAATAAAATTTTAATCATTTAAATCGAAGATTTTGCATAACTGTGCCCACGATAGGTGAGTTCACAATCATACAAAACAAAAGGCAATTATATTCGACAGAATAAATAATTATTAATGAGGGAAAAGAGGTAAATAAATAAATAACAGAAAAATCAAAAATAATAAAAGGGAATAATTTTCTTATGGACTGAAATTAATTCCATCACTAGGATATCTTACTGGGGAGAGTACAACATACCAAGATGTTGCTAATAGAGTGAGGAACTACCACAAAAAATTTCAGTCCAAAAATCCGAGAGTACAATAGTTAAAACAGCAAAATAGTCTCGGATTAAATGAAATAAAATACTTAGGGGTCCCAAAAAATTTTCAAAAAATTACCAAAAATAATATTATATAATTATATAATTTTTCACAAAAAAATTAAAAAATTTTGGGGCCTGGAAAGTGCTGCACGCACCCACACGCACCTGGCCCGCGCGTGGGCGTCGGCCGGGGGGTCATCCTCTTCGCCCGGCTGCCTGTAACCGGGTTGCGCGACCCGGATCGTGACCCGATTCGTTCTTCTTCAAATGGCCATGAAAAACCATAATTTTTTAGGGCTTTTGTTCGAAATCTTGCGAAAAAGAGAAGCCCTCAATCAATTTTGAAAAAACGAGGCTAGATTTGGAGAATCGGTGTTCGAAATTTTGGGAGAAAAAAATGGTTTAAAAAAAACTTTGGATCTCTCAAATCCCTCGATGAAAACGCCTCGGTTCAGAGTATATTGTTCGAATGATAACATATGTTAGAAGCCCCAAATCAATTTCGAAAAACATTGGTTGTTTTGGGAGAAATCAAAATTGAAAAAAAACTTAGGGAAAAAACGAAAACGAAAATTGTTTATCTCCCTCAATCGTTGTTCAAACCCTCTGATTTTCACTTATATGATTCGTATAAATGTTTTGAATCAAAGCCCTAAAACAATTTTAAGATTAACCTAACAAATTAGGGCAAACGAAATTTGTTTTAAAATTTGGGTTTAGGGAATTGCGAAAATCAGATTTAAATTGCTAATTAATAGTCATAGTTTGTACTACCAACCTGCCTCTGATACCATTGAAGGAATTAAAAGGATTAAAATTTTTAATCCTAGATCGGTGTAGATACAAACTGCAGCATATTAAATAACAGAACATAAAAAGGATGAACAGAATATGTACCTGGCATTATTGCGCTATCCATCTCGAACAGTAGAACAGAGCGAATTTTTTAGGGTTGTGTGAGAGTGGTACTCTCTCTGTCTGATAAGTGTTCTGTCTAGAGTTAGACTGATTAATGGGATGCCAGTCTATTTATTATCAGACGAGAGCAGGGACTTCTCAATAGGCTATGTGATTGGTCCAGCCCATCACGGGCCACTTACAATATAAAAGCCCAATTATAATATTCATATATTAAAGGCTATATATTAGAATGATATAGTTAATATGTTAATGATTTTTAATAATTGATTAATACATATCCAAAATAGGATATATATTTTATATTAAAATTCAACAATAAAACCATAGATTGAGCAAGAAAGATATTTGTCCCTAGATAAAACAAATACCCATTGAAAGACAATAACAAATTGTAAGAAACAACACCTAAGCAAAATTTCATGCATAACACTGTAAGACTTTGTGTAATTCAAAACTTTGAACTGACACTAATTCCAACGTGTATGCTCATATACAGTGAATGTAAAATATTATGATTAGAGGATAAACGAAACTAAACTTTGGGAGCAAAAAGTCATACTACTAAACTGTACCTCATAAAACTGTGTTGAGGATTGTAGATATGCTGTTAAAATTTTAATATATAGTAAGTATGTAATGATTTGTTCTACGAAGACACTGCTTAAAATTAACTTTTGTATAAGTATATGCGAATTTTGAGGAAAAAATTCATTTTAAAGGGGGTACAAAATGTAATATTCCTGCTAAATTATTAAAATATATTATTATCATATTTATCATTAAATATATAATTATAGTATTTAGAAGGACTAGCATGAAAAGAAGAATTTTAAGAAAAGAAATATGAGCAATTAAGAGAAGTAAAATAATAAAATAAGTAAGTGAGTATATAACTTAGGATAAAAGAGTCACAAAATAATTTTTGTGGGGCATGGATAGAATTTCATTTAATAGGTTAAGGACTTAATGGAAAAGATAAAAGAACTTAGAGTAAACTTTTAATTTTTCAAAGAATCCTTGAGTTTTAATTCATTTCTCCTGTCTAGTTTCGGGTAGAGGTAATTAAGACCATAAACTGAATTAAAAACGAAATCATAGGCTGAATTGGTATACCAAACCGAGAAGGAACCAGGTTGCAGAAAAACAGAGTAAATAAAAGCATGGGTAAATGAAATTATAATATGGAATTAGGATTTAATTAGTTATGTTCTAAAATGGATTTAAATGAGTTATAATGGGGATTAAAAACAAAAAATTAGAGGTGTTCTTTTTCTGTTATAAATGTCTGAAAGTGGAGGGTATCAAATGGACCTTTTCTGAAGTTTAATGGTTAATCTCTGTTTACGCAGGCTTGGTCTGTTTCAATTGAAGTTTATAAAAACTGAATGTGTAAACCTAAGATGTTTTAGGCTGCATGTGTGTTGAATGTGGAAATCGTGGACTGTTTGTGTCATGGGACTACTATGGCAGAATAGAATGTGCAATGTGCATAAAAACTATGGTTAAGATTTGTGAACTGTGAAGAAAACAGGACAGTAATTTTTATGCTTATGTTTTTATGTTCAAGAAACAGAGAAAATTATATTTGATTTTTTTTTTTGTATAAACCAAGAAGAAATACTGAATAACAAAACCAAGAGAAACGTAAATGGCAGAAAAATGGTATAGGATGGCCGAATGAACAGTACTTATGATTTAAATTGATTGAATAGTATTCTGTAATTTAATTATATTTTATAGAAAATTATAAGTAAGTTAGCTGAATTATAGGAAGAATATATTTGCTGTAAAAACGAAAATAAGAATTTAATGGATTTTAGAATTTAAAATAAAATGATTAAATGATAAGAATTTGAGGAAGAATTATTTTATTAATTTAATTAAAGAAAATACCTAAGGAATTATAATTAAAAACAAGAATTTAAGAAAAAATGGGAAAGGGACAGTATTTTAGAGTCCTTTATTATTTAGGATTTTTACAAAATTATATGAATTTATTTGACTAGGTTAGAATTTGTGGGAGATTGAAATAACTGGACAAGAGTTAATAACAATTTCAGGTAACTAGTTTTTTCATAAAAGCTTGATTTCAAAGTGTTTTCCTTATGATAGATTACTATGTTTAATTTTCCATGAATATGCCTAGTTTTATGTAGTAAAATTATGTTCTATTACATAGAGGGAATAGAAGTTGAAATCATGATACTGTTGCAACTGTTTTCCATTCCAGAGTGATTGGAAACATTATGTTTGATGCTTGATCTATATATGTTTATTATGATGAAAAATATTATGACAAATTTTTATGCAATTTTTCCATAAATGTATGAAAGAATGAGATATTTGAAATGCTCCACAGAGAGCAGAAGATATTTTGCCACAAACTTCCATATATGTAACGTCTACTAGAATTTACATGCATTTATGCAATTATTCAAAAATTATAATATAGATTCAGGAAAATTTGGTCGAAAATGTAATATTTTTCTAAAAATATTCACAAAATATCAAATTTTATAAAAAGTGAGTGAATTTTAGAATATTTTAAAACATAAAATTTTACTCTTGATAGAAGACTATCAGTCGGCTGATCAGTGACTATCAATCGACTGATTGTCTTCGAATTTTTAAAAGTTGAAAATAAAGAGGTATCAGTCGACTGATGCATAATAAATACTCGATTGATGTGTTTTGAACTTCTATTTTCATAAATGCAGCATAATTTCTCCAACTTAAAATGAACACTTAACCAAAACAAATATGCATCGGTTTCTTGTACATTTTCTTCCTCATATACATAACATACAAAGTTTAGTTACAACTCTCATATAGTTACACAAAGTTCTTAAACTTGTCATCCATATACATAATACACAATATTCTCTTCAAAATGTTATCAAAAGAAGGTGACTCAACTAACTAACACATCACAAGTTCATTTCTTTTCTTTCTATTTTAGTTCCTGAAATGGTAAAATAATCAAAGACAAGGTGAGATATGAATCTCATTAGCTAGCACAATTCATGAAAACTTTATCACCACTTCAGTTATAAAAGTAATTTCAATAAAAAAACTCATTCCATGAAACATAATTAATATGAACACATAACTATGCCATGATCTTTCTTTCAATATAGTGCACTATACTTTAATTCTCTCTTGAAAAATGTACTCAATGTTTCATGAGGAGTTTCTGTCATCTCATGAGGAGTTTCTGGGGTTCTGTCATTCCATAAAGATTTTTATATCTTATAAGAAATTTATGTCATTCCATAAGAATATGAACTTTACTTTTCAAGAGAAAGATAGTTCTATATGTTCATGGAAATCTTTAGGATGTAAATACTTCATAAATCATACAAAAGTAAGACAAATACATCAAATATTTTGCTTTTATGAAAACTAGCTACCTTTAATTCTCTTAGAGCTGAATTTGTAGTAGTATCTCCTAGTTCTTTTCTGATACTCTTGGTTTCTTTAACCTTTAGATCAACTCCTTCCTCTTTCTTTTTTTTTTCTTAGCCTGAAAATTCCTATTCTATCATTTTTCAAGCTCTAGAATCTATCTAGACTAGAAGAATCAAGTTGGAAACATGCATTTTATGATCTTCTTACTAAAATCTCTACTAGAACTTCCTTCTCTCTCTTCTCCTTGTTCTTCACTTTTCTCTCTCTCTCTCTCTTTCTCTTCTCTAAATTACAGAATTTACTCTTTTTCCCTCTCTTCTTGCTTCTAAAAGGGTCTAAGGGCCTTTTATTATGGAAATTTCCTTTTTATTAGGTAAATTTTTTCACTGATTTTTCAGTTAATACAAACTTACTTTCGCACTCCAGCAGTCCATTAGTTCATTGATTGCTCCTCGATAGTCGACTAATGCGCCATCAGTCGACTGATCTACACTGATTAATTAATTGATTGCTTCAAAACCTAAAATTTCAACTTAGTAGAGAATAATCAGTCGACTGATCTCTCCTTATCAGTCGACTGATTATAGATATCAATAATCTGATCTAATCTCTGATACTATCAGTCGACTAATTGCTATGATTAGTTGATTGATTCTCTCATAACTTCATTTTCTTTTTACTCTTAGCTTATATATCCTATTTTCTCATGGCTGTCCTTTATTACTTCCTCCTAAGCATCCAAAAACATATTATACTAATTTCTAATATTAATTCTGAATTAAATAAAAAAATACAATATAAGTGAAAGGAAATATGGGATGCTACAATATACACTTGTTTTAGTCCCACAGAGTAGATATATGACTTGTGTATACATCTATCTTAGTCCCACAGAGTGGACATAGAGCTTATATATGCATTTATCTTAGTCCTACAGAGTGGACATATGATTATATTTGTGATTTAATCCCACAAAGTGGAGCATAATAATGCATTTAAACTCCACAAAGTGGAGTATAAGTCTTACTCCTAGCTCCACATGAGTGAATTGGGAGATGATGTACTATGTATTTTTCCTAGTTCCACATGTGTAAATTGGGAGATGATGTACTACGTTATACTTCTAGTTTCACATAAGTGAATTTGGAGATGATATATTATGTTTTACTTCTAATTCCACATGAGTGAATTAGGAAGTGATATGAAGAAAGTTTGTTCCAATTACACACGAGTAAATATGGAGTTTATTATGATATTTTAGGATGTATTTTCTTGAAATGTTCATTGAGAAATTTAACTTGTATTATATTATTGTGTTTTTATGACTGAAATGGTAATATAGTAGTTTTCTTACAGTAAACTAACTACTGAGATATTTGTATCTCACTTTTATATGCTCTAAATGACCATTTTAGATGATGAACTAAATGAGTGAAGGTATTAGAGACTGAATAGAGAGCTATTATATGATAGTCTATCCTAAAGTTGATTATTTTGTATGGATGTATAATGATGTAAAAGTGAAACTCATTTGATGTATGAGTGAGTTCTAAAAGTTCGATTTTTGGTTTGTAAAAGTAATAAGAATATATATGTTTTTGAAAATATAATTAAGCGAACTATGCAATGGAAGCGTGAGGGAAGACTAGCGGAATCTTAATGCATGATAGCTTAAAATTTTAAGTTTATAATATGACATGTGAAATTTGTACTGATGTCTATCTCAACTAAATATTTCGAGATCAGTTTGATTATGAAGTGTAGAAGAGATGAAGTTTTATTTCAAATTATTTTTTTCACTTCTAATAATTATGCCAATTATCAAAAAAATTGAGTTTCAAAATTATAATTAAGGAAGATGTTACACCCTATCCTCATCCGCTCATCATCCTCTCCTCGCTGTCCTATTTCTGTGTTTTTTTTTCTTCAGTCATTATATATATATACACACACACAAACTTAATATTATATGTAATAAATATAATAAAATATATTATATAATATAAAATGTATTTATATGTATATATAAAATTAATTTTATAAATTTAATAATTTAAATTAATTTAATTAAAAATAAAAAATGATATGTTTATTTGTATTATTTTGAGATTATAAAATATATATCTTTTATGTTATTTTACATTTTTCAACTAATTCAATAGCCATTTTTATCAAAAAATTTTTATTCAATAAGTTAGTTTATAAATTTTCAGTCAAAAATTAGCTTATAAACTTTCAGTTAGATTATTAGTTAATTTTGTCAAACAGAACCTTAAGAATCCACTTTAGATTCATTGCTGGTAAAGTAAATAAAAGAATAGTTGGTTGAAAAATAAATTCGTTAATAATTAGTTGGTAGAATTTCCTTGTCTTTTTTTTTTTGATCAAATGGAAAACATTTTCATTAAAATAACATCAAGCTAGTGATACATAAGATTTTACAAGGTCTAAAGATAAATTATTACAACATAAGTTTAAACTTCTGAGATAAAAGATACAAATTTAAAACAATACTTTAAAATAGTATCTAGATATAAGTAATAAAACTAGAAGACTAAAAAATATAAGCAACACACTCCATCTCAATATTCTTATAGGAGAGAGAATCAATATAGATCTTTTTTTTTTTTTGGGGTTAATGACTGTCGGGCAGGGCACCTTCTCCTAAAGCCCTCCCCATTACAGATGAAGCGGCTGGATCCAGCTTCAGGGGGAGACTCCGATCCAGAATTTCCTTGTCTATCCATACTGAATGCACAAGACAAGACCCAGCAGAAAAATAAGTAGGCACAAACCTTTACAATACAGGTATTTGACAATAGAAAACAGTAACAACCCAAGAAAACCAACAGTAGAACTGACAAATGCAAAATGCCCAATAAATACAAACAGGCTTAATAAAAACAAACATGCCCAATTAATTTTTTTAATGTCCCCATCATCTGGGATGCTATACCACTTATCACAGATGCTATTCCACCACCCTTCAGCCATTTGATCCGCTACCGACTTTACTTTCTTTTGTCCAAAAAAAGACTTTACTTTCTTTTTTGGCGTCGATGTTGGTTTGTCAGCAATTTCAACTGATACTTTGACAATTCGAACATACTTACTAGAGAGCTTTTCCCCCTTGATGATTAGTTTGTTTACCTCCTTGAGCTTCTCAACAATTTTTTTTCCTAACTTGTAACTTTTCACGTAATTCTTTGGACAATATCTACTTGAGCGTTTGTTTTGAATTTCTTGATGATTTCCTTTTTGAATAGTGTCTTGTATGTCCTGAATATAAGATCATAATTATCAGCTGGTTTTTGATTCATGGGGCACCTTGATATATATATTGGAGATGCATGGACTTAAGCTTAGGCTAGTATGGAAAAATAGCTGGAAGTTGTTTCTTAAAATTATTGATTTAGTTTCAAAGAAGATGAAGCATTTTAATTTAATTATTAAAATATTATATTTATTTTAATTTTATTATTTAATTTATTAAAATAACGTTTGGTGATGTATTAACTAAAATAATCAAATTGTAACAAATATAATTTTTAGTGAGCTGATTTAAAACATTTATTTTTTTTTCAGAGCTAGGTTTTGATAATTATAATTTTTTAGAGATCAAATTAATAATTTTAATATAATGGTGTTTGAAAATATTATTGTATAACAGAAAAAATAAAATTTTATAAAAAAATTAGTGATCAAGCCTATATATGTAATACCATATATATATATATATATATATATATATATATAGATATTGAAACATGAAATTACAAATATTGAGTACCTTGCGATTGGATTGAATTTTTTGGAGCCAATCGTCGACCTGTGCCCGGTGTTCGACGTTTTTGGCCTTTCCAATTACGTCCTTTTCGATGGCTAAGACACTTTTCCATTCAACTTCCAATGATTGCAGGTTGGATTTCAAGTCAATTACGTAATCGGCTTGTTGTTTGGCGCAACCACACAGACGCATGGCAACTTCCAATATTATTCCTACCACCTCCATCCCTATATGATAATGATAGCAGGATCCCTGTGAGTGGAATCTGATTGTCGCTCCTTCTCCTTCACCACCACAAGTCTTTCCCTCACCTCTTACTTACACCTATCATCTTCTTCAAGTCACTCACTTGGTCGTTCGAGTGTGTCTATTTTACTGTTATGCCCTTCACTGATTCTCACCATTTCTCTTTCACGGTAATTTAACAGTTTGTTTGGTTGTATGTTTCTTCATTTCTGGGCTCTTTCTGGTTCTAAATTTAAAATTGCTCAACACATCAAACTAAATTTCCACGTCTCACCTAACATAATCAATGTGCTATCATCTTTTGCATTTGGATAGGCGGTAGGAGCATTAAAGGCATGTGTGAAGCTATTAAACTCGCTACGCACTAAAATGGAAACAAGTTTGGCTCGCCGTTTGTGCAGAAATGAGAATTGATTTCTGTCCAAAGTTTCTACCTCTAACCAGAATCGATAATCACTTCTCTTTCCTCTAAAATGGAAACAAGTTTGGCTCGCCGTTTTTCTCTCAGTGATCCAAATCATCTTTTGTAGCCTCAATTCTGTTTTGGTGAAGAAACTGAAGAAAATAAAGGAAAAAATGGGAATGAAATGAAGAAAGAGGGAAAAAAATGAGGGTTTTGGTGAAGAAACTGAAGTTCCAGAGCTTCAACAACGGGGGCGGCAATGGATTTTTTAATTTTGGTGAAAATTACATTATTGAGCTCTATTTTTTTAAAACTTTATTTTAAACCCAATTTTATTTGTTTATTTTTCATTTAGGTTCCTATGTATACTTTTTAATCCAATATTTTTACTTCTTTTTTTCCCTCTCACACTCACTAAAGTAACATAAAAGTTTATATCAAGCAAAGCATAAAAGAAAAATTTTAACCGGGACCAAAGTGAATAGATTAAAAAGTTTATAGGGATAATTTTAACAAAAAAATATATTCTCAAACTAAAGACCTAGATGAATGAATAGAAGAGTTTATATCAAGTAAAGTATAAAAGAAAAAATTTAGCTTATTTTTATAAGTGGTAAACTAAAAACAAAATTTGGTTTAAATTATTAATTCATTTTGTTTTAAATAATGGATAATTTATTTGTTTAAAATTTAGTTGTAATTAATAGATACTTAGTTCATTTTAATTATAATAGATACTTAATTTATTTTATTTAAAAACTTACATATATAGTTCAAACTGAGCAAAAAATATATATTTTATTTAATTATTGATGTAATTAAAAAAATATACTTAGTTCACTTGTAGCCTAGAGCAAAAAAAAATAGCAAATTATTTAATCATTGATGTAATTACATAGTTTAAATTAAAAAATATATGTATTTTATGACATCTATTTTTTAATTACTTTTTTCCACATTTAACTTGATATGAGAAATTAAATAAAAGTAAATGAAATAAAATAATATAATATTCATATCAGGTAATGATACATTCAAAAGTACTTCTGTTAACTAATATTCAAACAAAATTTATTTTTTAAAATTACTTTATTGATAATAGTTTTCAAATATATATCATATTCATACAAAATCAATTATGCTCAAAATTAATTCAAAAAACTAATTTTATTTAAATCTAAGTTTATCTAACGAGTTTCCAAACACCCTCATATATAAGGATATGTGACACACAATATATATGTAGTAGAGGGCCTACTTTTTAACATAAAAGAAGTAAAGATTTGTACGGTACTATTAGTAAACAGATTATTTATTTCTTTATAGGTTACAAATCATATTTCAATATTTTTTAAAAAAAATTATTTGAAATATGATTCATTAAATTTTAAATTCAATAACGTGAGGGAAACAAATGATTTACTTGTCTTTAAAAATAAAAATAAGCTCGCGATTTGCTCTCATGTGAAACCCTTTTCATATAAACAGTAGCGCTACTTGAATAATTAGAGGTTTTCATTGCTTGCATATAGACATATAGTATGTAGATGTAATTTTGTCATATTCATCCCAATATGCTTAACTATTATTAATTTGAAGGTTTTTCTTTTTGTTTTAGCAAATTACTGATTTAGTTTATAAAATATTATAATTATTTTAATTTATTTTTTAAAAAATAATAAACGTCATAATTTGATCTTTAAAACATTATGTCCTCAATTTTGTCACAATTTGAAGCCAGTTTGGCGTTTTGCAATAAAATTACAAAGCAGTTCAACACAAACTAAAATATCATCCGTTCACAGAATCATTCCCTCTCTTTTTAAGACACAAGTTGCTCTTACTTTTGTTTTTAAATAGGTGTTGGGAAAAGTTTAACAAGACTTATCTCACTATTGAATTATTTAAATTTGTATATAATAACAATAATAATAATAAAGTATAAAGAATTCTTTTTGGCCTATTATATAATATAACTCTTTAATTATAGAACTTGACAATAAATTCATTTTTATAAACAACTATTCGATGGTCAAATATTGAATTATGAGCGTCAACTAATTCCGATTCGAGCAAAGTAGGACCACAACTAGTAACAAAGCTCTTCCTACCAAGTTTTGAAGCAGTTGCATTTTCAATAACTCTAATTTAAGACCTCTGGTTAAGTTCTCCCTACCAATAAATTCTTTTTAAATTTATACTTTTATGTATTTAATCTATTTGTTAATATTTTTGTCTAAATCAGAACATTTTTTATATCTTTATTATCATTTTCTCTATTAAAAATAAAATATGTGTAAAAAACTTTAAAAGGCCAATAATATAATACTGAGTTATAAAAAATATATAATTATTTTTTAAAAAATATACATTTGTCATATTAATTTTGATTAGAAAACTATACATGCTGGTAATGAACATAAAATATTGCACCTAACTTTTTTTGCTATAGTAAATGATATGTGGTGGTAGGTCATGTCTTTAATTTCCTTGCCTCACGGTGCTTTGTCTCTTCTCACTAATTTAATTTTTTTTTACTATAGTACATGTTTACCAGTTAGATTCTGTTTGGGTAAATAGCTTATTTAAGTGCTTATAGAATAAGCGATTATTATATAAGTGCTTATATATAAGTTATTTTTATAATTAAAGAGTTTATGAGGACAAACTTCACATAAGTTATTTTCAGCTTATTTTTATAAGCTATTCCGGAGAGCTTATAAAAGTAAGCTGAAAACAACTTATTGACATTCCATAAGCTATTTCTATAAGTTCTCCCAAACGCGTGCATAAGCGCTTATGCCATAAGATAAGTCAGATAAGTTCAAAATAAGCTCTTCCAAACAAGCCCTTAATTTTATTACTCTCATTACTTTTTGCTTTTCTTTTGGATTTATTATTATTATTATTATTATTATTATTATTATTATTATTATTATTATTATTATTATTTCGTTCCTCTAATGAGTGAGCATGGGTTGGATTAGGTCGAGGTTGAGAAAAATTTCAACCTGACTTGATCAAGTATAAGCCAATTGAGTCAGGTCTAATTGTTAAATTTTTAAAGGATGAACCCAAACCAACTCACCCCACACTCTAATGAGTTGGGTTTTTTTTTTTTCCTTCTTCTTTTTCCAACCTCTCTCTCTCTTCCAGTTTTCCATCTCCATCATCGCCAGCCAACATCTCCTTCTTTGTCTCTCACTCTCATCTTCCCAGCCAACCGCCATCTCTATCTCTCTCTCTCAGTCTCTCATCTCCTCAGTTGGCCGCCATTCACACATTATACTAGCAATTTCTGGTTTAGATGAAAGGCAAAAACTCAGGCATAGGCACAGAGAGAGAGATGGTGAGTTGAGAGACAGAGAGAATTAAGAAGACTGAAGGTGAAGGAGATGAGAGGACTGAAGGTGGAGCCATGAAGGACATGGGAGACACCGAAAGTAAAGGAGATGAGAAGAAACTTAGGAAGGAGAGAGAGGACCGAAGGTAAAGATGAGATGTGAGACTAAGAAGAAAACTAGAAAGAAAAATTATATATCTATCAAGTTGGCAGATTGGATTGGAATGAAAATTCTTAGTTCACTTGTAGCCTAGAGCTAAAAAAAAAAGTAGATCATTTAATCATTAATGTATTTACATAGTTTAAATTAAAAAATATATATTTTATGATATCTATTTTTTAATTACTTTTTTCTGTATTTAACTTGATATGAGAAATTAAATACAAGTAAATGAAATAAAACTATATAATAGTCATACCCTTTTTGATAATTATATATTTAAAAGTATTTTTGCTAATTAATATTCAAACAAAATTCATTTTTCAAAATCACTTTTCAAATAATAGTTTTCAAATATAGATCATATTCATACAAAATCAATTAAGATCAAAATCAATTCAAAAAATTAATTTTACTTAAATCTAAGTTTACAACGAGTTTTCAAACACCCCCGTCCAATCCCACTTGTAAGGATATGTGACACACAATATATATGCAGTAGAGGGCCTACTTTTTAATGTAAAAGAAGTAAAGATTTGTACTGTACTATTAGTAAACAAATTATTTGTCTCTTTATAAGTTGTTAGATTTAAAATTTAACAATTTATATTTCAACATTTTTTTTAAAAAATAATTTAAAATCTGAGTTATTAAATTTCAAATTCAATAACATGCAGAGAAACAAATAATTTTCTTGTCTTTAAAAATAACTCATGTGAAACCCTTTTCATATAAACAGTAGCACTACTTGATTAATTAGAGGTTTCATTGCTTGCATATAGATATATAGTATATAGATATAATTTTATCATATTCATCCCGATATGCTAAATTATTATTAATTTGAAGGTTTTTCTTTTTATTTTAGAAAATTACTGATTTAGTTTATAAAATATTATAATTATTATAATTTATTTTTTAAAAAATAACAAACGTCATAATTTGATCTTTAAAACATTATGTCCTCAATTTTGTCTCAATTTGAAGCCAGTTTGGCGTTTTGCAATAAAATTACAAAGCAGTTCAACACAAACTAAAAGATCATCCATTCACAGAGTCATTCCCTCTCTTTTTAAGACACAAGTTGCTCTTACTTTTGTTTTTAAATAGGTGTCGAGAAAAGTTTAACAAGACCTATCTCACTATTGAATTATTTAAATGTGTTTATAATAATAATAATAATAATAATAATAATAATAATAATAATAATAATAAAGCATAAAGAATTCTTTTTAGCCTATTATATAATATAACTCTTTAATTTTAGAACTTGACAATAAATTCTTTTTTTTAAACAACAATCCGGTATTCGAACACTAAATTATGGACGTCAACTAATCCGAATTCGAGCAGAGTAGGACTACAACCGGTAACAAAGCTCTTCATACCAAGTTTTAAAGCAGCTACATTTTCAGTGACTCAAATTTAAAACCTCTGATTAAGTTCTCCTTACAAATAAATTCTTTTTAAATTTATACTTTTATGTATTATAATCCATTTGTTAATATTTTTGTCTAAATTAGAACACTTTTTATATCTTTATTATCATTTTCTCTATTAAAATAAAATATGTGTAAAAAATTTTAGAAAGCCAATAATATAATACTGAGTTATAAAAAATATATAATTATTTTTTAAAAAATTTACTTTTGTCATATTAATTTTGATTAGAAAACTATACATCCCGATAACAAACATAAAATATTGCACATAACTTTTGTTGCTATAGTAAATGATATGTGGTGGTAGGTCGTGTCTTTAATTTCCTTGTCACATGGTGCTTTGTTTTCTCTCACTAATTTTTTTTAAAGCTATAGTACATGTTTATCAGTTAATTTTATACTCTCATTACTTTTTTTTTTGGATTTTTTTATTATTTATTATTATTATTATTATTATTATTATTATTATTATTTCATTTTCTAACTATGAGTGAGCATGGGTAGGGATGGGTCGAGGTACGTTGAAAAGAATTTCAACCTGATCTAATCAAGTATGAGCGGATTGGGTCAGGTCGGATTAAAGGGTGGATCCGAACCAACCCAATCCACACTCTAATGAGTTGGGTTTTTTTTTTCCTTCTTCTTTTTCTTCTTCTTCTTCTCTCTCTCTCTCTTCCAATTTTCCTTTTCCATCTCCGCCAGCCAACATCTCCTTCTTTGTCTCTCACTCTCATCTGATCAGAGTGATCTCCTTGCCATATCTCTCTCTAACTCTATCTCTCATCTCCCTAGCCAGCTGCCATCTCTCTCTCTCTCTCTCTCTCTCTCCCTCTCTCTCTCTCTCCTTAGTTGGCCGCCTTTCACACATTAAACCAATAATTTCTAATTTAGATGAGACAAAAATTCAGGCCGAAGAGATGATAGGTAGAGAGAGAGATGGTGAGCTGAGAGACAGAGAGAGGAGATGGTGACTAAGAAGACTGAAGGTGAAGGAGATGGGAGGACCGAAGGTGAAGTTGTAAAGGAGATCAGAGACATCGAAAATGAAGGAGATGAGAAGAAACTTAGGAAGAAGAGGAAAGGACCGAAGGTAAAGATGAGATGAGAGACTGAGAAGAAAACTAAAAAAAAAAAATTATATATCTATCGAGTTGACGGAGATTGGGTTGGATTGAAAATTCTCAACCTACCACTTGGCGGGTTGAGAATTGTCAACCCAACCCGTCAACATAACCCAAACATGCGAGTTGGGTCGGTTTTGAATGGATATAGGTTGGATTGGGCTCATTCCTACCTCTAATTCTCAACTAATGTATTTTTGTTTATTTCAAGTAAAATCGATAGTTTTTGTGTTAAATACAGAGTTTTACTAAAGGAAGTCCCATTCCCTTGAAGCACAGTGAAAAACCTTCACAACAACACTGCTATCAAGGATTAAGGAATGATTGAAGTAAAAAGACAGTAAAAAATTATCTAAAGTATCTTTTAAAAAATATTAAATTTATTTTTTAAGAAAATTAAAATATTTTAGTACAAAATATTTTTTTATTTCTTTTTTTAATGAGAGGTTCTAAGGCTTCCAAGGAAGATGGGTTCCTAGCTGTATATATATATATATATTTTTTTTTTTTTTCAAAATGATTGGGATAAAGTTTAGTCCAATGTGTTGGATATTATATAGTGTTTCAAGTGCTTATAACGGGTCCTTGATATTTCAAGTATTGATAAAACTCTTATTGTCCTCATTCCCTAAGTGTGAAAAACCTGAATTTATAAATCAATTTACACCCATATCTATTGTAGTTTATAATTAATTTGTTACCAAAACTATTGCTAATGGAATAAAACCATTTCTTCCTATTCTTGTGGCTCCTAACCAATATTGTCGTCGTCTAAGAGGTGATACATACTATATGAATAAATCCAGCAATAAGAAAAAAAGGCACTATGGTTATCAAGATATATAGCCACTGAAAAATTCAACTTCCTATACAAATTTGATAAATCTTATTATGGGTTGCATGAGTTCTTCTTCCTTTAGAATTTTGTGAAATAGGGATATAACTACGTCCTTTAAGCCTTCTAGAGCCATATATTTTGTTCTTCGTATGAAAAACTAATTCATTTAATTCAGGAAGTTACAATTAACATGAGTTGTTTGGAGTCTAGCTCTTTTGTTTAGCCAAATAGAACCCTTTGAATGAGACAGATAGATAGGGTTGATCATGTAGGGCCCATCTAATTAGAAGGCCTTGCTTGGTCAAATAAAGTACTAGCCAAGTAGAGAATTTATAGACATAATAAGTTGGAGGAATGAATTGGATTTAATCCACTTATTTATTATTTTTTTTTACAAATGACATTCTCCTTTTTGGAATAGCCACGGAGGATCAATCAAAAAATATGATTAAGTGTCTCAAATTATTTTGTGATTGAAAAATTAGTTTTAAAAAAACTCATATATCTTTTATGTCATTTTACATTTATCAACTAATTCAACAATTACTTTTATAAAAAAACTTTTAATTTAATAAGTTAGTTTATAAATTTTCAGTTAAACATTAACTTATAATTTTTCTGCTAACTTATCAGCTAATTTTATCAAATAAAACTTTAAGAATAAACTCAAGATTCATTGTCAGTAAAGTAAATAAAAGAATAGTTGGTTGAAAAAATAAATTCGTTAATAACTAGTTGGTAGAATTCCTTGTCGATTTTATTTTTTGAACAAATGAAAAACTTTTCTATTAAAATGGCGTTAAGTAAGCAATACATAAAATTTTTCAAGATCTAAAGATAAATTATTACAGCACAAATCTACACTTATGCCATAAAAGATACAAATTTACAACAATATCTTAAAATAATATCTAAATCTAAGTAACAAAATTAGAAGACTAAAAAATAGGGACATCATATCTCATCTCAACACTTGATCAGAGAAAGAGAATCAGTACAGGTCTTCTATCTTTTTTTATTTTTTTGGATGACTGTCAGGCAGTGCACCTTCTCCTAAAGCCCTCCTGGCTCCAGCTTAGGGGGAGATTCCAGCAGCTCTGATCCAGAATTTCCTTGTCTAAATCTATACTGAATATACTGAATGCACAAGACAAGACTCGGCAGAAAAATAAGTAGGCCCAAACCTTACAATACAGGTAATTGGCAATAGAAAACAGTAACAACCCAAGAAAACCAAGAATACAACGGGCAAATGCAATATGCCGAATAAATACAAACAGGCTCAATAAATAAAAACATAATAAAAAGTCGGAAATAGAAATGTTTTTAATAGACCCATTAAAATCTGTCATGATGCTATTCCACGCTTGATCACCCGTTGGTCCCGACACTATTGGTTTAATTGGTAGTTTGTCAGCAATTTCACCCAGTTTGGCAATTATTTGAGCATCCATATTCCAATGGAACCCTTGCCCCTCCTCTATTAGATCTTTTACTACCTTGAGTTTTAGATCAATTTTTTTCCCTAACTTGTAACTTGACACGCAATTCTTTGGATAATATTTACTTGAGCGTTTGTTTTGATTTTTTTGATGATCTCCTTCTCGAATAATGCCTTCTATTTCCTGAACGAATATAAGATCATAATTATCAACTCGTTCTTGATTCGTGGGGCACCTTGATAGATATATTGAAAATAGACTTAAGCTTAGACTATCATGGAAAAATATTTCAATTACATCCCTTTTGATGGCTTTGACACGTTTCCATTTTTCCTTCAATGCTTCTAGGTTGTCTTCCAAGTGAAATACATAATCGGCTTCAGGTTTGGCGCAACCCCACAAACACTCGGCAACTTGCAATATTGCTCCTAAGGCGTCCATCCCTATGTGACAATGATAGCACGATCCATCTGAGTAGAATCTGATCCTCGCTCCTTCTCCTTCACCACCACAAGTCTTTCCCTCACCTCTTACTTACATCTTTCATCTTCTAAAACTCAACTAACTTGGTAGTGTGTCTATTTTACTGTTATGCCTTTCACTCATACTCATCACCTCTTTCACAGTAAATTCACTGTTTGTGGGGTTGTGTGTCCATGTTGATTGTTGGGTAGTGCTGTTGCATCGATCACCTTTTTTTTTTTTTTTGAGATATGTGTTATTCTTATAGATAATTATATCATATGCCCTTCACTGAATGTTGAGTAGTGCTGTGAGGAGGTCAATTTTTCTAGAAGTCAAAATCTTCATCCTTTATTTTTGATGAGATTTGTATAATTCTTGTAGATAATTATATCATATTAATATAAATAAAACTTTATCTTTGTAAATAAATTAGAAGATAAGTTTATGGAAAGTTTAATCTCTAAAGAGGTTGATTGTTTCTACCTTTAGACCATTTTGAGATTTATGTAAATTATTTTTTTTATTATAATATACACATATCTCAAGATGATCCAAAGATAACAACATTTAACTTTTTTAAAGGTTGAGCTTTCTATAGACTTACTTTAAATTAGAGATACGGTATCAATTAAGTAAAATTTCTTTAATACAATTTAATTTTTTTTTCATATTTATCAGAGTCAAAATAATATTATTTCATTAGAATTTTTTACTAAATTAAAATTTGAATTATAATTAAATAGAAAATATTAAATTTAAAAATAAAAACTTCTGTTTTTGGTTAATACCTTGTTTTGTGAGCTAAAAGCTTGTTTCCTACTTGTTTTAACGAAAACCATCAGGAGAAGTGGATTAAGTGGCATCCTTCAGGTGAACTTTCAATCGTTATGAATGTGGATGGTAGCTGTCTTGGTAATCCTGGAAGGGTTGGTTTTGGTGAGCTTTTTCATAGATCTAATGACTCTTGGTTGTCAGGTTTCTCGGGCTTCATTGGTATTTCTGACATGTTACATGCCAAACTGTTTGCCTTGCTGCATGGGTTGAGATTGGCGTGGAATATGGGACTTTGGAGTTTTTTCTGTTATTCTGATTCCTTGAATGTGCTTACGCTTATTAGAGAATTGGTGCCTCCTTTTTATAAGTATGTTGTTTTGGTACAAGACATCCGTGATTATTTTCAGAGGGACTGGATCGTGGTTCTTAGGCATACTCTCAGAGAGGAAAATCAATGTGCTGACTTTTTAGCAAAAATGGGAGCTTCCAATGATGATGTTCTAAGGGTTCATGAAGACCCTTCTCAAGGCACTAGCTCTTTTTAGCTTGCTGATAGTGTCGGCATGGCTTTTCCTCGTGTTTAGTCTTTTGTCTTTGCTTTTTCTATTGTTTTCCTTGTTTTCTACTATAAAAAAATGCACATATCTCAAGATGATCTAAGGGTAAAAACATTTAACTTCTTTAGAGGTTGGACTTTCTATAGGCTTGCTTTAAATTAGAGATACAATATCAATTAAGTAAAATTTCTTTAATGCAGTTTAATTTTTATTTTTCATATTTATCAGAGTTAAAATAATATTACTTCATTAGAATTTTTAACTAAATTAAATTTGAATTATAATTAAATAAAAAATACTAAATTTAAAATATAAAATTCTATTCAATAAGTTAAAATGAACTTAACATGATATATATATATATATATATATATAATTAAATAGTCAAAAAAAATTTATATGAGCATAACTTATCAATTGAACTGAAAAAAAAATTAAAAGATAGAATTTGAGTAAAAAAACATTTTATTTTGACTATTTAGTTTTAAAAAATTTTTATTTTAAATTATTTATGGTAAGAATTAAGTTATTTTTCACTTAATATATATCTTATGTTATGTTTATTTTAACTTATTGAATAAATTTTTTTTTAAATTTAATAATTTTTTTATTTAGTTATAATGCAAATTTTAATTTAGTAAAAAAGTCTAATGAAATAATATTATTTTAACACTGACAAATATGAAAAAGAAAAATTAAACTGCATTAAAGAAATTTCACTTAATTGTACCATATTTCTAATTTAAAGTAAGTCTATAGAAAACTGAGCTCAACCTCTAAAGAAATTAAATGTTTCTACTTTTGGATCATTTTGAGATATATGTGTATTGTAATAAAAAATAATTTACACAGATCTCAAGATGGTCAAATGATTAAAACATTCAACCTCTTTATAACATCTACATTGATGGTTCTTAAATTTAAGAATCGATTTTTATTTCGGTTCATTACTATAGTTCGTCACGATGACTGTTACGTGTAACAACGATTTTTATATAAGAACCAGTTCTTATACAAAAAGTAATAATAAAATAATCAACTCACAATAAATGTTAGTAGAGAGTAATAAATGCTACTCAAGATGGTCCAATGATTAAAACATACAATCTTTTTATAGCATCTACAGTGATGATTCTTACGGAGTTTTTAAATTTATAAATCAGTTCTTATTTTGGTTCACTACTGTAGTTCGTCACAATGACTACTACGCATAAGAACGGTTCTTATATAAGAACTAGTTTTGTATACAAAAAGTAATAATAAAATAATTAATACAATAAATGTCAATGGAAAGTCATAAATACTAAAGTAGTGCAGAGTTAATTGTGGAACTCATTTGTAAATTTTTAAGAGGTTCACCATTAAAGTGGAGAGTTGCTTAAAGTAGTAGAGAGTTACTTATTAATGTGGCACTGTAGGACTTACAATAAAAATTCAAGTGAAATTCATCATTGTAGATATTTAGAAATTAAACTTTCTATAGACATACTCTTTAATTTATTTGACAAAAATAAAAGTTTATTTTATATTAATATGATATAATTATCTACAAGAATTATACAAATCCCGAAAAATATAAAAGGTCAGGATACAGCACTACGCGTGCATTCTAGGCTCTTTCTGGTTCTAAATTTAAAATTGCTAAACACATTAAAGTAACTTTAATCAATGTGCGATCTTCTTTTGCGTTATACAGTTTCACTTGTAATGATATGACAAGAGTATGCGGTACAAGAACTACTTCTTAACGTAAAAGAAGTAAAGAGTTGTACACTACTATTGGTAAACTGTTTGTGTTGTTTGATATAAAATCTAACAATTTATATTTTAGTATTTCTTTTAAAAAGATATCGCTTAAAATATAAGTAATTAGATATCAAATTTAATAATATATAGAAAGGCCAACAATTTATTTGTTTTTAAAAACAAACATATGACACTCGTGTGAAACTTGTTTAGATATAAAAAATAGCACTACTTGATTAATTAGAGGTTTCATTGCTTGCATATAAATATATAGCATATATATATATATAACTTTATTATATTCATCCCAATATGCTTATTAATGTTTTTTAATTTTAGTAAATTATTAATTTAGTTGAAAAAAATTATAATTATCTCAATTTATTTTTAAAAAATAATAAACATCGTAATTTGATCTTTAAAACATTATGATGTCAATTTTGTCTCAATTTGAAGGCATTTTAGCGTTTGGCAATAAAATTACAAAACAGTTCAACATAAACCAAAGCATCATCCATTCACATAATCACTACCTCTCGTTTTAAGACAAAAGTTGCTCTTACTTTTGTTTTTAAATAGGTGTTGGGAAAAGTTTTCCAAGACCTATCTCACTATTAAATTAATTAAATGAGTTTATAATAATAATAAAGTATAAAGAATTCTTTTTAGCCTATTATATAATATAATTCTTTAATTTTAAAACTTGACAATAAATTTTTTTTTCAATAACTATTCAGTGTTCGGATACTAAACTACAAGTGTTAACTAATCTTGATTCAAGTAAGGTAAGACCCACAACAAACTACAAAACTCTCCCTACTGAATTTTAAAACAGTTGTATTCCCAGATACTACTTGAACTCAAAACCTCTAGTTAAACTCTCCTTATCAATAAATTCTTTTTAAATTTATACTTTTGTGTATCATAATCCATTTGTTAATATTTTTATCTAAATCAAAACATTTTTTATCTCTTTATTATCATTTTCTCTATTAAAAATAAAATATGTGTAAAAATTTTTAGAAAGCCAATAATATAATACTGATTTATAAAAAAATATATTATTGTTTTTTAAAAATTATACATTTGTCATATTAATTTTGATTAAAAAAACTATACATCCTAGTAACAAACATAAGATATTGCACTAAACTTTTTTTGCTATAGTAAATGATATGTGGTGGGCATTTGGATTTACTGTTACTCCAAGGGAAGGAGTTGCTTGTCTAAATCCAACGACCACAATGGGTGGATAAGGTTTATATCGTGGTTGTCAAATCGTTTTGATTAAACAATCACAATTGCATTAGTGAAACATAACGCAATTTTTTTCTGTAAAACATGTGGGCAAATGACAACGCGACACTTGTCCTATCCCATACGCCTATCCAAATACCCACGAGACCCATGAACCCAACTCGGCCAACCACCTTTCTTCAATGCCAAGTGACTAAGATGAGACAACCATTGCCCATCCGCCACCATTATACAACCTTTTTCCTGCCTTTTCCACCTACCCACGTCCTTGCTCGTCTGGTTTGTCTCTAGTCACTGGCCGTGTTTTGCGTCTTTGTCATTGTCGCTGATGGTATTTTGCATCGTTTGGTTCCCTTGCATTCCCCTGCATTCGGCATTTTTCTCATTATTTTAACAGCCGTCAGTAGTTGATTTTCATCTCCGTTGGTTTGCTTTTTCTCTCTCGGTTTTCATTTGCATTCCCGTATATTGTTGGTTTGCTGTGTTGTAGAAAGAAAATATTTAGAGGGACAATAACTAACTTCTGGTTTGCTGGATGTAAGAGTTGTGTTTATTAAGTTTATGTTTGACATCACATTGCTTTTTTTTTTTCCAACCATATTTCAAGAGGAGTAAATCATGTTTGCACCAAAATGGGATGTTTGCCAGAATGGACAAACCAACGTAGTAGGAAACAT